>JAJMLT010000002.1:0-600000 GCA_030569775.1 Nakazawaea siamensis
GAAAGACCAGAGTTAAGTTGCCATCTGGTGCCAAGAAGATCATCAGATCTGATGCCAGAGGTGTCATCGGTGTCGTAGCCGGTGGAGGAAGAATCGACAAGCCATTGTTGAAGGCTGGTAGAGCTTTCCACAAGTACAAGGTTAAGAGAAACTCCTGGCCAAAGACCAGAGGTGTTGCCATGAACCCAGTTGATCACCCACACGGTGGTGGTAACCATCAACATATTGGTAAGGCTTCTACTATCTCCAGAGGTGCTGTTCCAGGTCAAAAGATTGGTCTTATTGCTGCTAGAAGAACTGGTAGAAAGACTGGTAAGGATACTGCTTTCGATTAGAGAGATTGTATACGATAAAGGAAAAGGTGTATGAAAAACAAATAACCTAAAATGTAATAGCAGTGTAAGTAGTAACACTTAAGTAACACTAAAGTAACAATTTTTGTGGTGTTATTCACGACTTTAATTTTTCTTTCTCTCTCTTTCGGGAAAGCCCGAAAAAAAATTCTTCAGGTCGTGTGAGTTTTTCCAATTCCAGGGCTTAATGGGAAAGGTTCATTTGCATCAATAGAAGCATGGCTTGAATGGGATCTTGAATAAGTAGGGCAAATCAGTTCTGGAATGAATGATGGTCATTGTAGGAGGCAAGGGAAGAGGCACGTGGGTAATATTTATGGTCCCATAGAAACATCAATGCCAAGGTTCAATTAAGTTAATTTGGGGGGTTATTTCCAAGAAAAAAGGTGCATACAAAAGTCTTGTCATTTTATCTATATAGTAATTGTGGCTGAAGAGAGGTCTAAAAGAACTTTTCCGACTCTGAAGAGTATGAGATCCAGGTTCTTGGCCTTTTGATGAGAACGTGGGACCCTGACACTTGCTCTATAGATAAATAGTCTGCTTATTCTCCGTTTTTCTCCATCTCAAAGTAACCCCCTTTCCATAACCACTTCGCTACTAATGACTTTACATCAGTTCGATTATATCTTTGCTATTGCAATGATCTTTGCGTTCCTTGACGCTTGGAACATCGGTGCTAACGACGTTGCTAACTCGTTTGCCTCTTCTGTCAGTTCCAGATCTCTTAAATATTGGCAGCTGATGGTCCTTGCCCTGTTAGCTGAGTTCCTTGGTGCAGTTTTGGCAGGTTCTCGTGTGACTGACACCATTAGAAACAAGATTATTGATGTCAGTTACTTCAATGAAGACCCAGCTGTTTTATTGTTGACTATGGCTTGTGCTTTGGTTGGTAGTTCTATTTGGTTGACCTGTGCTACCAGAATTGGTATGCCAGTTTCTACCACCCACTCCATCGTCGGTGCTATTATCGGTGCTGGTCTCGGTGCTGGTGCTGATGTTCATTGGGGTTGGAACGGTTTTGCTCAAATCGTTGCCTCTTGGTTCATTGCCCCATGTATTGCTGGTGGTTTCGCTTCCATCGCCTTTTTGACTTCCAAATATTTTGTCTTGGAGAGAAAGCATGATATTAGAAACTCTTTGATCTACGCTCCAGTCTTGGTCTTTATCTGTTTCGCCATCTTGACCATGTTGATCGTCTGGAAAGGTGCTCCAAAGCTTGGTTTGTCCAACTTACCAACCAGTACCATTCTTGCTGCCATTTTCGGTACCGCTTCTGTCGCTGCTCTGGTCTACATGTTATTCTTCTTCCCAGTCTTTAGAAGAAGAGTCGTACACGAGGACTGGACTTTGAAACCATGGGCTGTTCTTATCGGTCCTTACTACTTCTTCAAGCCTGTCTCTGACATTCCTCCAAGACCAGAGGGTGTCGACGTTGTCATTGACTACTATGCCGGTAGAAGACCTGCTGAAGAAACTCCTTCCACCACTGATGAAGAGAACTTGGACGAGTCCTCCTCCACTAGAGACAATGAGAATGAGAAGGAAATTTCCATCACTGAAGAATCCGAACCTGTTGGTGACTCCAAACTCGAGAAGACCCAAATGAGCACCAGACAATTATGGTTCTCTATGCTCAAGACTCCTTCTCAATGGCCAAAGTTGATCTTCTTGGTCTTCACTCATGGTTTGACTCAAGATATCATTTCCTCCCAAATGGACAGCGATCTGTTGGGAAGAAACATCAAAGATGTTCACCTGAAATCTAAATTCTACAACAACAAGGTGGAATACATTTACTCTATTTTACAACTGATCACTGCCACTACCATGTCTTTTGCTCACGGTTCTAACGATATTGCTAACGCTGCTGGTCCATTGTCCACTATCTACTTGATCTGGTCCACTGGTGTATCGTCCTCCAAGTCGGAGGTCCCAGTCTGGGTCTTGTGTTACACTGCCCTGGCCCTTGTCGTTGGTCTTTGGACTTATGGTTACAACATCATGCGTAACTTGGGAAACAAGTTGATCTTGCAATCTCCATCCAGAGGTTTCTCCATCGAAATCGGAGCTCTGGTTACCACCATTCTTGCCTCCCAATTGGCCATTCCTGTATCTACCACTCAATCGGCTGTCGGAGCCACAGTGGCTGTTGGTTTGTGTAACAAGGACTTGAGAGCCGTCAACTGGAGAATGGTTCTGTGGTGTTACTTGGGTTGGCTCGTTACTTTACCATGTGCTGGTTTGATTGCTGGTATCTTGATGGGTATTATCGTCAATGCTCCAAGATATGACGTTACCTATGTATCTACTTAGAAAATTCACCCACCTTTTTGGCTGCCTTTTGTGTTAAATCCTTATCTGTAGCTTCCCACTTTGGTTTCAACCCAACTATATTATCGTAACCACATGATTTCAATATGTTAATCTTTAATTCATTAATTCCGGTCTTTGTACTTGAACTGACAAAATGCAAATTTGGTTGAATCACTTTATAATGATCCACTTGTGGTATCAAAGTCTTATTAAGTCTTTCCACACAACTATCCTTGGTAGTCTTCAGGCCGATAACACGATCCACTTTGGTCACGATGAAATCGAACCCAATTCCTCTCTCTGTCAAGTACTCCAATATAAACTCATCAGCCGTCTTAATGCCATCTTTCAGACTCACCAAAACGTACACCTTACGTAAATTTCTACGGTTCTCAATGTACTCCAAAGTCAACTCCCCCTGCCATGGCTTGCCCTTTTCTCCATAACCAGGAGAATCCACCACTCTCAATAACCCTCCAATGTTGTAGAAATTCAAAGACTGAGTAAGCCCAGGATGATTTTTCACCCGGGCATATTTCAACTCACTGCTATTTTGTCCTGTCTGATTAAGTAAGGCATTGATGAGTGACGATTTACCAACATTACACCGTCCAAGCAATAAAATCTCCGGGAGATTATTATTCTGGTCTTGTGCCTGTTGTTGTCTCAGAAGTCTCAGTTGTCTATTGATCTCATTCTCCGAAGGTGTCTCTTCATATCCTTCCACTACTTCACTCTCTTCCTCCGCCATCTCGATCAGTTTTTGCTCCCTCTCCAACCGTTCTTTCTCCCCCGGAATACTGGCATAATCATAGATAATCCAATTCAACTTCTTTTTCAGTTTGTTGAACAAGTTCACCGTACTCGTAAGCTCGGCCTTAGTAGGCTTGGGATTCAGTAACTCATGTCTATAAGTATCATTCAACATATTCCCAGTGATGACCGGCAACTTTCGCACGTCATGCTTCTTGGTTAAGATCTTCTTATTCACATTAGTTTTGTTACCCTCCAGAAGGATCAGTTTGAGGTCCACTCCTTTCAAAAACTGAGAGTATCTTCGTATCATATTACCTCTCACTGTTAAGCTCATCTCTGAAAAAAAAAAAGTAAGTGAAAAATTAATGTGAGATTTTCTTCACTAACACCTGCACAAAGTAACCCCCTTTAGTACATATGGAATAGAGATATGATGTAACACTAAAGATGTAAATTTACAGCAGCTCTAAATCTAACCAAGTTCAGTGATAATAGTCACTCAGCTTATACTTTACATTTTCTCCTACCCCACCATCACCTCCTTCCCTCCCTCTTAACCAATCACATAGCTTCATCGGTTATATTTGATATATAACATGTAATACGACACTACAGTGAGCAAGTAACAATCACTACAATAAATTCTACACCACTTCAGAACGTACTCAGACCAACAACACCAGCCTAGCAAACTCAGATCCATTCTGACTTCTTTCCCTTTAATACCTCGGGATCCTGATGGTAGGTACTCGGCTACAAAAGCTCGCACCAGACGGAGCCGAAACGGTCATGATTTTTTTTTTTCCATACATTATTATGCGTTTCCCCATGATGCAAATGAGAGAAAAAAGTTTGGCAATTTTTCCAGCCAGTCCCTTTCTTTTACTTAAACCAATTGAAATCCGTCAAGTGTCACATCAATTAGTTAAAGATAATGTCTTTGAGAATCCCAAGATTAGCTCGTAACTTTTCCTCTACTTCTGCCACTGCTTACAAGACTGTTGTCTTGGGAGCTTCTGGTGGTATCGGACAACCATTGTCCTTATTAATGAAGTTGAACCACAAGGTCACTGATTTGGCTTTGTACGACTTGAGATTGGCTCCGGGTGTTGCCGCCGATGTTTCTCATATTCCAGTCAACTCCACTGTTGCCGGTTACACTCCAGAAAATGACGGATTGGCTAAGGCTTTGACTGGTGCCGATGTCGTTTTGATTCCAGCCGGTGTTCCAAGAAAGCCAGGTATGACTCGTGATGACTTGTTTGCTACCAATGCTTCCATTGTCAGAGACTTGGCTAAGGCCATTGCCGACAATGCCCCAAACGCTTCCATTTTGGTCATCTCCAACCCGGTCAACTCCACCGTCCCAATCGTTGCCGAGGTGTTGAAATCGAAGGGTGTTTACAACCCAAAGAAATTGTTCGGTGTCACCACCTTGGACGTCTTAAGAGCCTCTAGATTCACTTCCCAAGTCGCCAACACCGATCCAACCAGAGAAAAGATCACCGTTGTCGGTGGTCACTCCGGTATCACCATCGTCCCATTGTTGTCTCAAACCACCCACAGATTCGACGACGAGACCAGAGATGCCTTGATCCACAGAATCCAATTCGGTGGTGATGAGGTCGTCCAGCTGAAGGATGGAGCTGGTTCTCTGACTTTGTCCATGGCTCAAGCCGGTGCTAGATTCGCCAACGCCGTCTTGAACGGTTTGGCCGGTGAAAGAGACGTTGTCGAGCCTCTGTTCGTCGACTCTCCTTTGTTCAAGGATGAAGGTATCGACTTCTTCGCCTCCAAGGTCACCTTGGGTCCAGAAGGTGTCGCCGAAGTCCACGGCTTGGGCAGCTTGACCAACCACGAGGAGGAGATGATTGCTACCCTGAAGGAGACCTTGAAGAAGAACATCGCCAAGGGTATCGACTTCGTCAAGCAAAACCCATAGAGTGGATATCTATTTACGTAAAGTCTAATTTATTTTATATATTTAACTGGAATGTGTTGTAGGATGGTATGGGAGAGGCATTATGGGAAATGCACTATGAGAGATCATAAGTATGAGCACACTGCATTGAGCTTGTGTGCTACGGTCCAGCCCTTTGCTACACCTCCAACCTTACAACCCCTAGTTACCTGGGTAAAGATCTACTTATATAAAATCCGAGGACGGCTTAGTCCTATCACTTCCTCGAAGAAGACTAAGCCTAGAACATTATGAAAAATTTAAATTACGTAAGAGACGATACGATCTGTAAGTGAGGCACCGACCGTTTTTCTCAAACCAAGGCAAACCAGTTTTGCTTTAAGACACTCTACATTGACATGGAGTGAATTTTTCAGTACAAATCATACTATTTCGATGATGTAATAAATACTTTATCTGCCCGGCATTTAATAAAGACTCCGCTTTGTGACGCGTCAAGAATCACTTTTTTTCTTTTTTAGACCTTAGCCCAAAGTTAAAAAAAAAAAAGCGGTGGATTAAAAAAAAAAGTTGGCGCAAGAAGATTTTTTTTTTTACATAAAAAGTCTCCAAATCTTCTACGAAGATTGTACTAGTTTCCACAGACTCGCGGGAGGAATTAGGGATCAATTTTATTAACCGCTGATTAAAATCAGTTATAGAGTTGCTATTAGGTTAAGAGCATCAGAGTTGTGAATCATTTAAGTGGGATTTTCACCTCGATAATTGTTATTTACCGCCAATTCCGCAGTAGTTCCGACGCAAAATCTACTGACGCGCTACTCAATTGACACTACATTAGGTTCTCCACAATCGCAAGTGGCAGAATTGCAAGAGTTCAAGTGGAGCGCTATTTTTTTTTCGAAACCCGAATCCAAAGTCAAGTCCTTGGGTTCGTATTTTGACTGACACTATCACGCCAGAAAGATTTCCTCTTTGGGATTATTTTTTTGCGTCGTGGTATATTTTTAACGTGCATCACTGATCAAAATCAAATCAGTCTTTTTTTCCCTTTTTTCTTATTAAGATCAAGAGGGGTTTTTTACACAACATGAGCCCCACGTCACCTCGACACCCTACTTTACTTGATCCTTCCGATCGGGTAGGAGGACTGTTTCCCAATGCCAAGACGGAGATACCGTCCGACGATCTCATAGAGACGTTGTATCAATTTCACCAACAACAACAGGATTGTGATCCGCTTGAGAATCACGACAATGGATATAGTGACGACGATGATGACAACGATGAGAACAATGTGGCTCAATTCTTTTCTCATAAGTTACCCAATAGTGATGATGTGGTGCCGGTGTCTGCTAATAAGGGACCCAATTTACAGTATCCACCATCATTTATGACCGACAATGACAAATATCTGAGACTGAAAAATTCGCAAGACGTGCAAGATTTGGAAGATCAATTGTATCCTCTGATTCCCTTCGATTCGTCCCGGTTCATTTCCACCATTCCAGAGTCATTCTCCACCTCCACCATTTCAAGTTTCGAGAGTGTTCCACCGACATTGACGCATTCAATCACCAATTCGTTCTCCACGACATCTTTACAAATGTCTCCAAACAGAGGGACCTCATTTTCACAACAACTGATTATGACTCCAATGAGACTGACTCGTAAGGCCTCTTTTTCGAACACTCCAACGACAACGGCTACAGCTGGAACTCTGCTGCAAACCCCCTTGCAAATCTCGAATCACGCCTCTTATCAGACTCCTTCTAGAAAGAGTCCGATGTTGAAGAGTCACCAGAGAACCAGATCCCGTTTGTCTGTCGATGCCAATGGTTCGGCTCTGATCGTTTCCCAATCGTCGAACTCCAATGGGGGTGTCAACCCATTCTACACCCCACCGAGCTTCATGTCCCCAAAAGTAAATAGTGTAATGGACACTCCACAACAGAACGGGAACGGTCTTTCGACACCTTTTGCCACACCTTTACATCCGGCTAGTACGAATAACCAAGGAGTGTCACCTTATTTGGTGTTGAAGAAAGAAGAGCAGACTTCGGTGGTTGCCAAAGGCCATAAGAGATTCAAGAGTACCGATCTTACTGCCGAGGATATGACTTTACATTTGGCAGACAAGTTGATCGAACAAAGTTCCAATAGAGGAGAATTGATTAGATCCAGATCGTCGATGAACTTGAATAACAAGTTGGAATTGAAACCGTCACCTTCGATTTTACAAGACGGACAATATCCACAATTACACCAACGTAACCAGTCGATTCCAAGCAATTTGTATGCGCAATTCGACAAGTTGAACTTCATTCCAGAGATCCTGAACCAACCTTATGCTCCAGTACAATACCCACCACAGAATCCTCCGACAGTGGTGGTAAATGGGGGAGCAGAAGAACAACAACAACATAATGGAGGATCGTCAAAGGAGAAAAAACCAAAAGTGCACCAATGCCCATTATGCGGCACCAAATTCCAGAGACCAGAACACGTCAAGAGACACATGAGATCACATTCGACAGAGAAACCTTACGCATGCCAAGTTTGTAACAAGAGATTCAATCGAAATGATAATATGAAACTGCATGAGAGGAAAATACATAAAATAGAACACCAAAAGAAGGGGCCAAGTAGTCAGAGTCAGATCAGTACGGTGGAAGTGGAGCCCATTTCGCAAGTAGAATGAATGGACTATATACAACTTTGACAGATTAATTTCTAATTTTGCATTCTTTGAAAGTGATGAGTAGTATTTGTAAGAAATCTAATCAAGGAAGGATATTTAAAGGCAGGGCAATTAACAGATGTTGAGCTGTGTAAGATAAAGAGATATGAACACTGCTTCGAGGGTATTTTTGAACCGGGCCTGGTGTGCTGTGGCACATGGGTCAGATCACATCAACTTCATGGAGTTGATTATATTGTATTCACTTTATATAAGGATGGGATCGAGGGAGTTTGCAAGTTTGGAAGAGGGATTTCCAATGTTCGAACTTGGAATCTTTGAAATTGAAAATTTCATTCGGGGTTGCCCGGTATTGGCAACCTTCTACTTCTCACAGATCCCCGCGATTATTGAACTACTGAGTGGACGGAGACTAGAGGAAGTACTTAACATAAATACCATGTTGGAGACAAGACAGAGAGTGATGATGTTCCCGGCATTAAATTTCGAGGTAATGATGGAGTTTTTCCCCTTGGAGGACGAGATGAGTGAAGAGTCAAGTTCCCCGGATTTCGAGGAACCTAACAGCTCGTGGACTTTAGAGGAGGAAAATAAAGAAAATTTTGCCCTTTCCGATGCTCCGGTACCGGTCTCGTGTGCGGCTCGGCCCTTAAATTACGAAAGAGAAATCTTACAAGATATCACCTCAGACTCCGAAGATGTCCCATGGAATCGGGATGAAGAGGACCTCGTCCTGATGTTCTTACGATTGAGCCCTTCATGCTGAAGTGTAGCCTATCATTGACTGAATAGGGAAGTTGCTTTGAGTCACTCACTAGAGCGCCTGATGATTTTTTTTTTCTTTCGCCGCAGTTAAAGGGTTCGCCGAAGGGGCAAAAAAAAAGCTTGCCCTTTCTTATCGGAAGACAATTGCCTAATATGGAAATGATGACTCAGCGGGGGAACAAGCTTTAGAAAAAAATTTTCACCCCGGTATCGGTGGGTCATTTCTCTTTTGAAGAAGGTACATAAAGATAGTGAAATCTTCTTAAATTTGTTGCAACTAACATACAACACCATCATGTCGACTACAGATGAGAAACTCACTTCGTCAGAGTTACTGGCGAATGACATCAGATCAAATACTGGATCTGCCTCAGAGGGGCCAGACAAGTTTGACGAATTTAGTAAGGAGGAAAAAGTCAACCTGTTACTGCAAGAGTTGGGTGTGAATCAAAAGAGACTTTACTGGGTCGTTGATCTGTCTGTCTTGATTCCCTTCTGTATCTTATACTTACTTCTGTTCTTGGACAGAGTCAACATTTCCAACGCCAAATTATATGGAATGGAGGAAGACCTTAATCTTTCCTCTAATCAGTTCAATACTGCCTTAACCGTCTTTTTCGTTCCATACATTTTCTTCGAGACCTTCTCCAATTATTGTATGAAGATCGTCAAGCCTCATGTATGGTTAAGTGTCTGTATTTTCCTCTTTGGTGTCGTCACCATTGGTATGGGTTTCACCACCAATTACGCTGGTCTTACTGCTTGTCGTTTCTTACTTGGTGTCTTTGAAAGTGGTTCCTTCCCAGGTATTTTCTACTGTATGGGTACCTATTATACTGTTGCTGAAGCTCAAAGAAGATTCAGTGCCTTTTTCAGTGTCACCTGTTTGGCCGGTGGTTGTTCCGGTGCCTTGGCTTATACCATTGGTAAGAACTTGGAAGGTAAACACGGTCTTGGTGCTTGGCAATATATCTTCATTATTGAAGGTCTGTTCACTGCTGGTATGGCCATTATCTTGTATTTCACCATTGCCGATTTCCCAGAGACCAACAGATTCTTGAAGGACAACGAAAGAGAGTTCTTGAAGAGAAAGTTGGAGATTTACTCTGTTGATTCTGGTTACGAAACCCAAGCCACTGTCAAGGACTCTGCCAAGGTCTTGAAGGACATCAAGGTGTGGATTTGTACCTTGTCCTACTTTGGTTTCATTGTCCCAGCCTACGGTTACGCTTACTTTGCCCCAACCATTATCAGTCAAATGGGTTACACCGCTATGGAAGCCAACCGTCACTCCATCTACCCATGGCTTGTTCTGTTCGCCGTCTCCAATATGTTTGCCTTTGTCTCTGACCGTCTGAAACAAAGATACTGGTTCGTCATTTTCTTCTGTATCGTTGGTATTATTGGGTTGGCCATGGTCCTTGCCGAAAAGAACAATGCCCTTGTCAGATACGGAGGTTGTTTCATGGCACTGACTGGTCTCTATACCGGTATGCCTTTATTGGTCTGCTGGGCCTCTTTGAACTTTGCCGGTCACGCTAGAAAGTCGATCGGTATCGGAGCCATGATCGGATTCGGTAACATCGGAGGTATCATCTCCTCCTGGATCTTCCCAGCTGCCGAGTCTCCAAGATACGTCAAGGGTTTGGGTATCGGCATCGCCTTCGTCATCTTGACCATGGTCTGTAGCACCATCTACAACATCTATTTGCATAGAATGAACAGAAAGAAGATGACCGATTCTTACCAAAATGAGTTCTACAACATGTCCGCCAGAGAACAAGTCTTGGCTGGTGACAAACATCCAAACTTTGTTTACGGTTATTAAATGACTATTTGCTTTTTAATTCTGTCAATATAATGTCAATTTCCTTATGATAAGCCTGTATTTGTTTGATACTCGATTTCCTTTTGATCTTGAGTTCCTCCTTACCAAACGTATCCACAGCATCTAATTCCATCAATTTCTTCAACAATACCTCATTAAAGGCCTTGGCCGTATATTCGGGATCCTCCTTAGTTCCCTTCTTATACTCCTTATTGTAATACCCTTCTTGATACTTCTTCTTGAACTCTTCCAACTCGGCAAAAGTTACCGAAGTAGCCTCACTCATGATCAGATCCAAGGTTTCTTTAGATTTTTCTTCCGGACTCAACTTCTTGGCCTTCTTCTTCTTCTTTTTAGACTTGGACTTGGTCGACGAAGTAGTGGAGCCGAACAACTTACCAAACAAAAACCAGATCGAAATCAACGTCACCAGAGAAATCCCAATGATCTGATAATCCAGTTGCTCAATATACTTCTCAAGTCCATAGGACTTGAAAGTTTTGAGGAGCTGCTCCTTGTAGGGGTCTAATAATGAAAGGTCCATTGGTGTGGAAAGGCACTGAAAAGACTGAAAAGCATTCTGTTTTTTTTCTCCACACAAAAAAGGAACATCACTAGTAAGTGCTAGTGTGTAGTGAGTGTAGTAGTAAGTGTAGCTAGTGCAGTTCGTCAGTGTAGTCTGTAGTTACTTATTACCACCAATTCAGCTAAAGCTTATATATAAACCAGAACAACAACAGATAACACACCAAACTGATCAAGCTGATCAATAGTATGAAGTTCCCACTTGTCTTGAAGTACACTGTATGTTGCTCCTCCTCCTCTGTACCGCTTCGTATGTCTTTCAAATAGTACAAATCCAATCTCTTCATTCTCAATAACGCTATCAGATATATCAACATCCCGTAAATGGTGTACAAAATCCCAATCTTCAAAAACTCCTCCGAGAAGAGCTTAAGTACTAAGATGGAGAAGGACAAAGCTCCTATTGTCGTCCGCGTATACAGCCCTTGATACGTCCGTTGATGGGCTCGTATATCGAGTTTCTTGGAATTGTCCTCAAGGACATTGAATGCCGTGGGCCTTCGAAGCAACTGACTCATGTTGGTGATCTCTTACTGTGGCTTCTTATTAAGACAAAAAAATTGTATGCCAAATTATTCATTACTACATTATATACATGTGGTCAGGCTATCGTTGCCAAACTCCACAATAAGAATTGGATGAAAAATTGTAAGGACCAGAATCCCACCTTTTGCAGTCTCTCTTTCCTCTTTTGTTCGTCTGAAACGTAATCTACAAACGCATCGTAAACCTCGGCCGAGATGTCGTCCATCAATAAGGAGTCGTACACTGTCCATGATCCGTCAAAGTCTTCCAATGGTTTGATGATTTGACATTGGATGGCAATGTAAGTGTTCCGCGAATTGATGTAAGCGACAATTGGTCGAATCAAAGCACTGTTGACGTAAGAAAGTTCTTTGTTAAACAAGGGAACAGCAGCTCTGACGTTACGTAATCTGATCTTCAAATCAAGTACAAAATACTTGGTCATATCATTCTTGATCTGTTGATTCTCTTTTTGTTGGGGTTTCCTATTATGACGATGGTCCATCTGTGTGTATCTCAGGGTTTCTTTCAGGATCGACTTTGCTATGAGTTGTACCATTTCAGCCACGTTCATGTTCTTCTCTTCCGGGACCATAATATCTCCCACCATATCGACATCTCCACTGGCTATCCAACCGAAAGGTCCCTCCAACCCAGCATTCAAATGATCCACATTCAAACTGTCCACACGAAGTCTGGTCACTCTTCTCCATGGAGACCCTGAATCTTCTTTTTCAAAATCGTCAATTTGCTGCTTTTTATGAATGTTGAACAACGACCCATCGTACATTCCAGACATGTTGTTCAGGTTCAAAATATCGTAGAACAACCAGTTCTTCCTCAACTGTGGTAAGTCCATATTGAAGATACTGAAATTGAACACCCGGAACCCTCCCGGTTGCATCAACGTGATCAACATATCTTCCAGCTTGAAGTTCTCAATCTCCCAATCTCCAGGAGACAGTACGTTTTTATAATTGGTCGCCAAATCACCCTCCTCCCAAAAGACGTGCGTCCTATCACACACTCCCCTCACTCCTTTCAACTCAAGTTCTTTTACAAATCCCCGTCCATTGACCCATCTATTGAAGGAGAAACTAACACTGATCTCCTCTATAGTCAAGTCAAATTGAGTATAATTACCGTCATCATCCGAGGCATCTGACGCTTCAGCTGCTGCCAGCATCGCAGCTTCTTGAGATCCCTTCTGGAAACTTTGACTGTTTCTTGGTCGACGGCTCACAAAACATTTCTTGAACACCACTTTCGAGTCACGCCAACTTGGAACGACGGCGTTCTCAAACACCACGGTGATTTTGGAATTACGAGTGATCAAATTACCCAACGACCGGGCCACCAATTCTTGGGCAAATACCGTATTGAACGTATATAGCACCAACGAGACAAACGTGGTGGTTCCTATGATGAAGAGCAGTACATTTCCAATGACCAACCACTGAAAGAACGCCGCGATCTCATCGAAATTGAACGGTCGTACACTCCGAATCAATAACCATTTGGTCCGTATATACAATTTCTCCGGGAATCCCCTCGCCATTCGAAGTAATTCCTCTCTCGTATAAGTCTTCTTCGTGGGCGGCAATGGCTCAGGTTTAGGCGGCGTCTTATTGGTATAACAACGTAACAGCAACGCCGCACGAGGATTGACAAATCGATGACTCAATATCGTTCTAGGAACATTTCTTATCACAGGGGATCGAATTATTAGTCCCCGTTGAACCGGACTAAACGCCCGACTAAGAAACATATGAATGTACTCCTGATACAGATGAGATGCTTTATGAAAATTTTCCCTGATTTTTTTTTCACCCCCACTAGCCCAGGAAGGAGACTATTATAGAGCAAGTATAGTGGTCTTACATAAAGCTATTTTCTAATTCCTTGAACTTTTCAAGCAAGTCTTGAGGTTGCAATTGTTCGATTTTCCTACTTTCCCTTGACCGAACACTGATAAACTTTCCCTCCACTTCTTTATCACCCACCAAGACAATATAATTGTATGCCTTCTCTATGGCATCTTTGATTCTATAACCGACAGTCTCTGTGCGGTCGTCGACATCCACCTCGAATCTGTACCCCGTCAATTTCTCCACCTCCAGATCTTCCCCACTCAATTGTTGTTGTACTTGTCTTGCTATTGTCTCATGCTCGCTATTTACAGGTATCACCATACATTGTCTAGGGTTCAACCAAAATGGCCATTTACCCAGATAATGGTCTATCAACAAGGCCAAGAACCGCTCCAAAGACCCATACACCAGTCTATGGATCATGATGGGCCGCTCGAATTTCCCCTCCGAGTCCCGGAACTTCAAGTCGAACCGTTGTGGTAATTGAAAGTCCAATTGAACGGTAGCGACCTGGTGTTTCTTGCCGTAATTGTCCTCCAACGAGACGTCGATCTTGGGCCCGTAAAATGCTCCATCTCCCTCCTTAACACTCCACGATCTTCCCGTCTTATCGAGGACTTGTTTCAAGTTCTCTTCAGCCAAATCCCATTCCTCTATTTCACCGATATACTCCTCTGGTCTCGTCGATAAGGCCAATTCATACTTGTCAAACTTGAACACTTCGTACGTCAATTGAATCAACTTCAACGTCTTTTCAATTTCCTCGGGGATCTGGTCTTGACGACAGAAGATGTGTCCGTCATCTTGGTGGAATCTCCTCACTCTCGTCAACCCACTCAAACCTCCACTCAGCTCATTACGATGCAAGGACGAATAATCAGAGTATCGTACGGGTAACTCTTTGTAAGATTTGTCGAACCTCGAAAACATCACACAATGACCCGGACAATTCATCGGCTTGAGCCCGTAGATCTCATCGGCCTCTTCCAGATCTCTCAGAGCATTACCGGTGACTTTGAACATGTCCTCCTTATAATTCAGCCAATGCCCACTCTTCTCCCATAACTTGTGTTTGTAGATCAATGGCGTCATCACCTCTTCAAAACCTTGTTTCAGTTGCTGGAGCTTCATGAAGGAGACCAACTTGTTAATGAGCTTCGTTCCATGGGGAAGGAAGAAGACCGACCCCGGCGACATCTCATCTAACATGTAAAGTTGTTGTTTGATGGCGATGTTCAGATTGGCATTAGTACTGGACAGAACATTCTTAGAAGCAACCAGCGAAGCAGTCCGAGAGGCAACCTTAGACGCCCCGCTACTGTACAGTCGCACCCACATCCTCATCCTATACTGAGCTTGAACTTTTCTTAAAGGAAAAAAAAAAAAAGTTGAAAGAAAAAATTCAACAATAACTTCACCAACACCAGCTCAAAACGAATCAATGTCTATCCAGGTTCTTTCGAGTCTGATATCCAAGTCGCAACCAGTGACGTTACTTACTGCAGAAGAGAATGCCACTGATAAGATTTCTGAATCCGTAAGTGTACGGTTGGGGTCGGAAGTTGTACTGCTTGACACTATCACAGACTACAAAGTCAATGACAAGCCGCTCACTTTGAAGGATGTCGTCTTTTGCTGGCTCAACAAAGACACTCCTTCTTCCGAGTACATCCAATTGGCCAATCTGGAAAACATCACCAGTTTGACCTTTGCCCAAAGATCCAAGTTGATCTCCACCTTGATGAAGGGCTCCTCCCAAAAGGCTGAACCAGCATCTACCACCACCATAGAAACATCCACCACCAAGAGAGAAGCTGATCTGTCGACGGAAGAACCAGTTCTGAAGAAACTGAAGGTGATCGATCCAATCTATGCCAAGGTCAAATCAGTCGAAAGAGAAGTCGTCAACGATTACAGTGGTCAATCGGATTTCTCCTATTTAATCAAATTAAGTCAAGTCAAGATAATAGACCTGTTGAAACCACACAAATCCAAATCTGGTTCCAGTGGTCAAAGCTCCAACAAATGGTCATCTTCCGGTCCTCAGAAGGATCCCATCATCATTCTATCACCAGCTGCCTCTTCTGTACTTAATCTTTCCAATGTGGCTAAATTTTTACAAGATGCCGAGTTTGAACAACCTTCATTGGCTCCCAACTCCAATGGTGTCGTCAAGATCAAAAAACAAACCAGTTTTGGTCCTGTCAGTTTCTTGATCATCGATAACACCGACAAGTTTTTCACCAAACCAGATTATTGGAAGAGAGTGGTAGCCATCTTCACCACTGGTCAAAAATGGCAATTCAAGAACTATCCAGTTTCCAATCCAAGTGAATTGTTCAGAACATATCCGGGTTTCTTCTTGAATTACGGGGAAGCTCCTCCAAAGCAAATCAAGGAATGGGGAAATGTCAATCACTTACCAGTGGACAAGAATAAGAGATTCAGAGATAAGCAATTAGTTGAGAGTTTCTGGCAAACTGTGGAAAGATTTATGCTGTATAGAGGCTATGGAACATCTTCTAGAAGTTGAGTCAAGGGTTCTTTTTGGAAGCTGAGTCTCAACTTGGGAAGTTGATTGTATAATACATTTGAAATTTCTTCTTGATCTCCAAGTATGTTTCTCGGGAGGTACTCTCCATTCATGGAGATGAACTCCTGTCGAATGGTCAGATCTTCCAGTGCGATCTCAGCAAACTTACTCCGGTACTCGTTGGTCAATTTCTCCAATTGCTGATTGACCGTAGCTCTCCGTTTCAATTCTGCTAGTAAACTATGGAAAGATCTAATGAATTGGCGATAGTACTTGGTGAGTTCAATCAAAGTGTCATTCAAAGTCCCGAACTCGTTGAACTCATCTACCAAGGAATTGTAATGTCGGTGGAAGTCCATAATGAAGTTTGACTGGAGTTCTTCTCCATACGATTTTAACCCATCAAAGAAGCTCAAGAGTTCCAGCTCCTGCTCTTTGAACGCTTCTAACTTGACCAGCACCTGTTTCAGATTCTCCTTATATTCCTTATTAATCTCTTCCAAATCCTCCACCACCCCAGGCAACTCCTCAACGTCGTTGTGAAGCACCTGATAGAACTCAAGCTTGGAATTATGAGGCACTTCCGGGTCTTGAAGAAACTCAAGAGACTTCCTCGTTTGGTCGTAATGTTTAGTCAAGCTTTCCAAGAACCCGGCCATCTCCATCTCCAGCTCTTTATTGCCCTCAATGAGGTGGTGGATGTCATCTGTGATGAGTTGTAACCCGTTCTTACTCAAGATTTGACTGAACTCCTCTTGGAATTGCGCAAGCCGCACACTCACTTCTTTCCGGCCATTGAGTTTTTCCTTGTCCATCTTGATCTGCTGAAGTAGCTCTGCATACCTCTTCTTCGTCTCCGCGATCTCCTCTTGGTTGATGAAATCATGCAATGTCTTCTTCTCCTTCGATGTCTTTACTGTGGCCAATTCCTCGATTACGTCATCGAGCAAAGCCAGGGAGTTCTCTCGTACTTCCTGCGAGAGCTCATTATCAAATTCGTCCACCAATTGATCCAAGCTATTGCGGATCAAGTCGAGTAATCGGAGCTGTTGAGAGATACTATCAGTTAAGAAGCGGTATCTATTGCCTCCCAATATGTCATTGATCTGCGTGATCTTGTCATAATATTCTTCATTGGAATCTCGTAGAAGTTTATTGGCTTCTTCAAGTATCGATCGAGCTTCATAGAACCAGGACTTGACCTGGTTTATGTCTATCTCATTCATGTACCCACACCCTCTGTTATACTAAGGCTCTTTCTATTTTGACAGAAAAAAAAATAATACTTAACAAAAGATACTTAGAGCTCTTATGAGTGGTGATCTGAGTGATGCCACTACGAAAGATCCCACACGAAAACGAGTGATGTCATTTCAGCCTGGAGCACTATTGAAGAAGTTTCAGGCGGCAGGAGAGTCGGGGTATTCTTTGAAGCCGACGGAAGATACTGAGGACCCCGAAGAGCCTAAGGATGAAGAGTCCGAGTCGGAGTCAGCGTCTGAAGAAGAACACGAGAAGCCGAGGATGAATATGAGACCATTGTCCTTCATGAACCCTGCAATGAGCGCTTACGTCCAACCGTCACTGGAGAAGACCCTGAGGTACGGAATCGGAGCTAAGTTAATGGCAAAAATGGGTTATGTGGAAGGACAAGGTTTAGGACGAGATGGGTCGGGTATAACAGCGCCTATCGAGACGAAAGTGCGACCGCAAGGTTTGGGTGTTGGTGGTGTACAGGAAAAGAAACCGCCACCGGAAGAATCGGACGATGAAGACGAGGACATGGCAGGTTTGGACGGCTTACGGTCAGATCTTCCTAACTTGTATGACCTCATAGCACATGTAGAGAGTCACGCTGTGGAGGTGCCTACAGTGATCAAAGAGATCTGTGATGAACAAAGCTTAGCTAAGGTCAATCAGCATAATGGAAGGTTTATTAATTTGAGGAAGCTGGACGACGATCAGACTCGGTTTGGCGGTGTCGATATAATGAAGTTGAGATTGTCTTTGAAGGATTTCCTGGACAAGTTGGACGAGGCAGCGGAACAGACAAGGAACGAATTAGATTTGGAAGTTGTTCAAAGTCAAGTGGAGGATAATACCAAGGTTCTAGAATTGCTTGTGAACAAAGTGGAAAGTTACGAAGCACCATTAAAAGACTTCCGAGCTTATCTCCAGGAACTAAAAGAGATCCCAGACACCAAAGAGAAATGGTATTACATGTGCAGAATTCTCGAAGATCACTTTGTCCTGCTCAATTTGAAACTGACCGACGTGGAACTTGTCGACGAATTGATCTCTATCAAAGAAGAGATCTTCACCGAGACATTTGACTCCGAGTTCCGCAACTATGTCCTGACCAAATGGTTCCCTGAATTAAAGAGTTACTTCAGAGATGAATGGTCAGTCATGAGTCCGAATATCGGACTCAACTTGTTCATCGATTGGCAGGAAGTGTTGTCGGAGAAGGCCATTCAAATATTAACCTATGATGTCATCACTCCTAAATTCCGTCTTTTTGTGAACAAATGGCAAGTGGGAGATCTGGAATCTCCTCATGTCTGGTTCCTTGAATGGTGTGATCATTTACCTTATGACGAACGTGAATCAATTTGGGATGCGATTTATCTGAAATACCAGGACTACTTTCTCAACGTTGATTTTGAACTTGTGCTCAGAAAGGAAGGAGCCATTCCAGCAGAATTGAAGGACTATCGTCGTCATCTTAAGATTGATATGGCCTCTATGATCAGAAAGCTTGTGGACAAACTGGCGCAGTACTTCATCTTAATCAAAGGCGAGCGACTCATTAACGGTGTCTGTCGGTTTGTCAGGATATTGAAGGACGATTTCGAGTCACCAGAACTCGCAGATCGCTTTTTACAGCTCTTGCTCTTTGACAAATTGTACAACGACGTCTATCACATGCCCATCACGCCCAAGTTGCTGGACCAGGTCAACGACTGGAGAAACCGGTTGTATGAGTTCCTTGTTTCATATCCAAGTGCCAAAGAGTTCTTCACCAAAGTACTAGATTTAATCACCACAAGATTAGATAACAAACCAGTACCGTTAAGCTTACGTCCTCTGAAGCTAGAGAAACACAAAATCTTGAAAGAGCTCAAACTGCTCGAAAATGCATCATCGCAACCCACTGCCACTCCGAAGGTGGAGGTTTCCTTCACCGACATTGTCTCCCAATTTTGCTTGCGTCATAACTTGTTATTCATGAACGATCATGGAAAGAGTATTGATGGACGGTCACCGATTTACACAATCAGTAGACCTTCACAGTCAAAGACAACTACTGTCCATGCTTATACTTCCGACTTTGTCTTGTACATACGACAGGGAGAGGAGTGGGAACCGGTGGCTCTAGAAGAACTAACGACACTTTTATAAACGTCAATAACTTTTAAATACTATAAACAGGTGGGTCATATTTTTAATTAGAAGCAGCAGCAACTGGTTCACTGACTGGTTCGGCAACTGGTTCGGCAGTTGGCTCTGCAACTGGCTCGGTTGGGGCATCGGTAGCGAAATCCGATTCATCGTCATCTCTCAACTCTTCACTGTACACCTCTGGGTACTTTCTGAAACAGTTTTGCATGTTCTTGAACTTTTCGATACAGTCGATTCCCTTTGGCTCCAGCTCCGAGTAAATGAAACAAGAGAAGGCTTCCTTGAACTCTTCTCCACAAGGGCCGTGAGCCATTCCTCCCAAACAAGGACAATCCCAGTTGATTTCTCCGGTCTCAGGGTTATAAGCAGCAGATTGAGATCCGTCAGCTTCAACTGGCTTCTCCTCGGAACCAGCAACTGGCTCGACATCGGCAACTTCGACCGGCTCCTTGCCCTCAGTATCGGCTGAAATAGGAGATGAGACGAAGAGACTGGAGAACCCTACAGCTAAAATAGTCGACCCAACGATGAGCCCTCTGTTGCTGGATCTAACACTCATTGGTGCCCTCACAGAATACATTCTTCTTTGTGCCAAACGACTGGCATTTCTAAGTAATACTCTTTGCATCTCTTCCTAATGCTGACAAATGCTATGGAAAGAATACTGAAGAAGAAAAAAAAAAACGATTCAAAATTTTGCCCCTACAAAAAATCAAAGAGAGTGAAAAAAAAAAAGATTAATCTTTTAGCAAATTACGAATAACTGATTTCTAGCATTAGATCATTAGGACTTCTTAGCAGCAACCTACTTTTGACAGCAGTTGAGGGGATAAATCGACACTATTATATTCTAGGATGGTGTCGAAGTTTTGTAATTTCTTCAAGCCCAATTCCAGGACTCTGGCGAACAACAGATCTACTTGGTCGAAGTTCTTAGCGGAGACTTCTATTACGTCTTGTTGGAGGTCGTCGATCAAGTCCACCAAATGGAGACTATTTTGAGCCCATTCTCGCAGCTGTCTCACCGAGATTTGTCTCGATTTGGAAAGATCCAACTTATTCCCCACCACGATAATACCGGGTCTTGAAACATGACAATGTTCGAGGAAGTCCAGACACCAATTGTCCAAATGTTGGAAGGTGTCCAGCCGTGTGAGATCATAACACAAGATCAGAACATCGGACCCTCTATAAAATGTCCTACTCAAGGAATTGAACCGTTCTTGTCCAGCCGTGTCCCATATCTGTAAGACCGTATCATTAACAGTAGCAGTCAAATAATCCCCTCCTATTGTGGCTCGATATGCATTGGAAAATTTATGATGTATGAATGACTTTCTAAGTGATGTCTTCCCCACAGACGCATCACCCAATATGATAACCTTGAGGTTCCGTGGCTCGTTATCACTCATTAATTTACTACCGGTTTCACGCTTAAATGTTATCGTACTACCGTTTTTTTTTTCTTCTAAGAAAAAAAAATAAAAAAAAGAAAAACTTGAAATTGAGTCCGCTTCATTATTGATAGAGGGACGATAATACAGTTGATAATATGAAGATCTATTACATTGGAGTATTGAGAAATAAGAGTGGATCTAAGACTTTGGAGTTGGCTTCTGCTCGTGATGTCTCGAGTTTCAGTTTTTTCGAGCGTTCAAGGTAAGTTACTGTGATCATTGCTCTTTGCTTCCGCAACCGCCACTAACTATTCGATCAGCGTTAATCAATTCATGACCTTTTTCGCCGAGACCATCGCTGGACGTACCGAACCGGGACAAAGACAAAGTGTAGAAGAGGGGCAATGTAAGTATATTGGACTATCTCTTGAGTGGAGATCACCATACTAACTATCCATAGCATACGTTGGACACGTCTATGCCAGAAGTGAGGGAGTTGCTGCCTTCATTATCACCGATAAGGAATACCCAGCACGTCCAGCACACTCCTTGTTGAACAAGGTGTTAGAAGAATACATTGCCTTACATCCACCTCTGGAATGGTTGAACATCGAACTGACAAGTTCGCTGTTGGAATCCGCAGACTTGAACAAATATTTACAAAAGTACCAAGACCCAGGACAACTGGACTCGATCATGAGAGTACAAAAGGAACTCGATGACACCAAGATCGTATTGCATAAAACCATAGAGAGTGTTTTACAAAGAGGTGAGAAATTGGACACTTTGGTAGACAAGTCTGAACTGTTGAGCTCCAGCTCCAGAATGTTTTATAAGCAGGCCAAGAAGACCAACAGTTGTTGTGTTATCATGTAATAAGTTATGGCTTTAAATATATATAAATAATACTTCTTTCACAACTTGGATTTGAATTGTGGTTGGTACATCTTTTCGTATACTCTGTTGAACAAGTAATCTTCCGGGACCTGTCTTCCGTTAGTTAAGCCCCTGGCATCGACGTAACTTTCATCCAAGTCGGATATCTTGGTTGCCCCAATTAATCTCATGTTCATTTCCAATTCGTCCTTCAAGATATCAAACAGTTTCTCTACTCCCAGTTCTCCATATCCCATGGCAAACAAGAAGGGTCTTCCGATACCGACTCCCTTGGCTCCAAGACATAACAGTTTCATTATATCAGTAGCTCTTCTGACACCTCCATCGACATAGACCTCGAATTCCGGAGTATCCAATCCACGTTTCCGTAATTGAGGCATAACCTCAGCAAGAACCTCAATTCCAGACCGAGCAAATTCCAATTGTCTTCCTCCATGGTTGGATAACACTACACCTTGTACCTTCAACTCGGCAGCCTTGACCAGATCCTCCCATCTTTGAACTCCCTTCAAGATGATAGGCATATTGGTAATGGACTGGAACCATGGAATATCCTTCCAATTCAAAGAAGTATCAATGAACGAGGAGATCAGTCTCAGAGCTCCCTGGTTTCTATCGACTTTCTTCAGCTCACTACTATTGGTCTTTTGGACATTGGACTCAGTAGCCTCGAACTTGGATCTCATATCCTTCTCTCTTCTACCCAACAGAGGAGCATCTACAGTAATAAATAATCCCTTAATACCTCTCTTTTCCAGATGTTGGACAATCTTCTTGGTGACCTCTCTATCAGAATTGACATACAATTGCATCCATTGAGTCTGCGAATCGGTCAGCAGATCAACAATCTCATCAAAGGAATAAGAAGCCAAGGTAGGGATCATTTGAATGATCCCTGAACTGGCACAAGCCCTGGTCAACACCTTCTCACCATCTGGATGTCCTAATTTACCCAAAGCAGTAGCTGTCACATAGAATGGGAGAGAGGACTTGGTTCCTAACATTGTCGTAGTGACGTCTATCTTACTAACATCAACCAAGATCTTCGGTTTGAAGAATATCCGTTGGAACAGCAAGTGATTCTCTCTCAAAGTGATCTCGTCATCTGCTGCAGAACTATAATAAGCCCAAGCACCTTTGGTCATGGTCTCCTTTGCCACCAACTCGAAGTCAAACAAGTTGAAAATTTGATCCAAATCCGGTTTCAAAGCACTCATCTCTTTCCTCTCCAAATCCTCCTCACTCAAATTGGCTTCCGGTTCGTCCAGATCCACCTCCTTCAAATCTTTTGTATCTCCTTCAAGGTCACCCAAATGTTTATCCGAGGCCAATTGGTTCACAATGTCCTTCGGATGAATGTTATCGAACAGTCTAGTGGCATCCGTCCCAGCATACTTAAGAATAATATTCTTCCCACCGGGATGCTGGTCAAGAAACTCCGTAACATCATACACTTTGTCGTGGATGATGATCCAACAATCTCCCTCCTTATTATGTGCTTGTACTTCACTAACACTAGGCATTGGTTGCTTCTTATTTCAGTGAGGAAGAAAAGGATCTGTCAACTTTTTTATAGTGCTTCTTCCCCACAAAAAAAACTATGCCTCCGTTGAGCCTGAGTAAAACCAAAAAACTGATTGGTTGCTGATTTGGGTAGTGCTAGCCTACACCTGATAAGAATGTGTCCCTGAACAATAAAAAGGATACTCGTAGAGTACATCGGGACAATATAAACCTTCTCTTACTAAGTCTAGCCAAGTAAAGCCAAGCCTAGTCAAACCACTTAAGCTTTATCCTTATATAATTTATATAGACATCTAGTGGTTATTATAGCATTAAAGCTATAGCAGTACAGCTATAACAATACAGCTATAGAACGACAGCTTACTTACATCCCACTAGTATATGTTATTTTTGATGAACTCTATATAAATACTACTCATCTTCACTATCACTTCTTACATCCTCGGCTCCCGTACCCCTAATGACTTTAATAAACACTTTCATAATAAAATACATCCATATTAACATCACCACTTGTAACAGGGCCAATAAGAAAATAAAGAAGTCGATCGCTACGTCGGTGTAACATCTCTTTGGAGTGATCAAACTGCCCACGAATTTGGCACAGTTGTAATCCATCAAGTCACGTGCCTTGGTGGCTGCATGGTATACCAAGTAATTGTAGACACCATGTCTTAAGATGGTCCAACTACTCAAGAACATCATGAAACTTAAATCACAGAGGGTGCTGAAGCCACAGTATTTCAACATTTTGGCCAGCGATAAGAAGATGTCGACAAAGTCCATCATTACCAAGATCACATGACCTACTCTGGTGAAATAGTAGTAATAAGAACCCACCACGAGACAACAGGTGATGATATGATGAGAAAACATTTGCTGGTAATCTTTTCTCTTTTTCTCAATGTTCAAGACGAAGATCTGTTGGAACCAACATGCCATCTGAACCAAGTAGTAAATTTTCAAGGATTTGGTCATTTTATCGTGGGGCCAATGTAAGTATAAGTTATCAAAATTGAGGAAATAAGGACTGTGGTAATAAAGATAGAATCCAAAGGCCAATGACACGGTGAAGTAGAATACAGACCATCCTTGCTCTTTGAATCTCTCTACCGCCTTTCTATTTTGGATGTTGTAAATCTGGGTTGCAATCGGTCCGAACACCCAGTCCATAACAGCACATCTAATGAATGTCAATAAGAAGACCCAGTTCACCACGAAGTAGACGTCTTCCAATCCAATGTCATAATACTCGGGATCTCCTGGATATTGATGTTGTATACTGAAAAATTTGAGGGCAAGTCCCTCCTCTGGAAGGAGTCGATCCAGAACCGCTATCAGTGCAATGAACGAAACTGATATTTGAATCTGATACTTAGCAACACGCTCTAATAGACTTAATGACTCAACAACGCGCTTCTCCCCGCGCAATATCTTCTCAGACCTCTTATTCTCAACCGGAGAAGTAGACTTCGATCTGTTCAGTAATCGTTCACCACGAGAACGATCACTACTCGTCGTGAGTGATGTCATCTCTTTCTAATATAATAATATAATATTATCCTCTAATGAACAAACGAATGACAAGAGATGTTTCTATCAAATGTAATATCCTAGGTTAGTCCTTCTACCTCCTCCCTTTTATTTCAAGGTCTTTCTCTCACTATATAGTAAAGGCCAGATCTACTGATTTTTTTTTTTTTTTTTTTCTCTCTATTTCCTTTCCCACTCTTTGTTTGAATCGCCAAAATTTTTTTTTTTTTCACTTAAAAATAATTCCAGATTTAGCCTGGTGGACCATTATACTACATACTTCTAAGCGAGGAGGAAAAAAAAAACACACACATACAGACAAAAGGTCGTGTAGAATTGTACTAAACTTATAGACCAGATCTACTTAGACCCATTAGGAGTTGATGTACGTTTTTCTTTACGTAATGTTCATCGTAGGAATCCCAGACTTCGTAAAGGGTCATGAAATCTTGGGAGGCTTCTATTACTTCTTCTAGGCTGACGTTTGAGCGCAGGAGGAAGGAGGAGATCAGTTGCAGTCTTTTGTAGTTATCTGGGCTATCGGCAGCTTTAAGGGAGATTGTCATGTAGACGGCTGTGACCAGACAAATGTGGGGAGGGTACACGAGGGGAATATCGGTGATGTAACTATCATTCAACATTGACCAGCACAATTGAATGTCTTCGGTGGAGAGTTTGACTTTCCAGTCGTCATCTTTGAATACCTCGAGTAATTGTTGGAGTGGTTTGTAAGGATGGTGGATTATTAAGTAGCTATTCAATTCTTCTATGAGATAGAATTCGAACTCGGCTAATTTGGTGAGATCATTGGGAACGTACTCAGGCCACATATTACGCAGTTCATTGAGGATATTTCTGATGTGCTGCGGATACTCTTCGATCTTACAAGCAACGTATATCAGTGTCGTCACTAAGACGTATAAATTGATCTCCTTAACGGAGACTTGGGTGAGGAATCGCGAGATGAAAACCTCCAGAGTGGCTAGAATGACTTGTCGAAGACAAAGTTTGCGACCAAGCTTTAATATGAGATTGTGAATGTAGATTCGAAGTGAGATGTCATGTTTGACGGTGTTCTGTAGAATGGACAGATTCTCCCCAGTGAAGATCTTGTTCTCGAGGTGGACTAGGTCGGATTTCTTCCGATGCAATTCATCTCGCGTGAATTGCCAATGGGCTCGTTGGGATGAGTTCCAGTAATTTCCACTCATAGTTACGTACTTGAGTCCTTCAGGTAGCTAGTAGCTAGTAGCTCACTAGTTTTTTTCCCTACTTTTTCCTTACTTAAATCTCCCTTACTTAATCGTGCTTACTTAACGTTCGCTGCTACTTTTTTCTTACTTAATTTCCTTACTTACCTTCCCTACTACTTTTTTCCTTACTTAATTTCCTACTTACTACCTAACTTCTAGTTAAAGTTTTTTCTGAAAATTTTTTCATATAAAACCCACCCATCCCCTCAACATTTTCTTCCTCCTCACCATTCATGGTTTGAAGAATTGTTATACACAACCCTTATTGAAGCTTGCAAAAGGATAAATTTCTTTATCATTCATGCTTTAGGGAAAGTCTCCGGCCACTCCAGATGGAAACATCTGTCCACTCAATATAGAGTAGGATATACCTCCTTCTTCCAGAGGGCGTCTAATTGTCTTCATGGTGTGGAATTCAGATGGGATCTTCTGGCTTCGATGTGTCGTATATGGTTCCAAATTTTTGTCCCTATTGGATGGAGTTCTTCGGATCTTCTATTTGGTTCCTTATCAGCGTCGAACTTCACAGTTGTCGTCTCATCTCCATCTTCCGTGTCGACTTGGGTCCTCATTGGATAGGAAGTATCTATGCCTGGCTTGTCCAGATGATGGGCGAGGTCTTTTTCCTTGTCTGTAATTCGGCACACGGTTTCTATAAACGAACCCAAACGCTAGTTATAACAATTGATCATGTTTAGAGACATGATTAACCCAATGGAGCTTACTTCAAACCATGAATGGTCTTTTTTTACTTACAAGCTGGTTCTTATCTCAGTAGAGATGAAGATTAGTATAGTCAAATATACCAGGCTTTTAGACATAGAAGAGAGGACTCTTCCAAGATTTCGAATTGATCTTTTTTATGATATTAATATGATGAGATAACTTAGCAACATAGAGTCAAGCTCAGAGGTTCAAAAAGAACCCGAGACGAGAATTGCAATTCAATAATCTGACTTCTAAAAAGAGATCAATTTGAGGTTTTGACAACAAACAATTAGTATACAAAGCGTAACGAAAAGAACATATATAAACTCCGAATCATTCATTAAAGATCAGTTGAGGACCAACTCGATGGTGTATAACATTAAGAAGACAAAGACGTTGACCCAGTGCCAGAACTGCCAGATGTGGACTCCGTCGTTGAGGAAGTCCTTTAGGAGCCAGTTGATCAAGGGGATGTCGTTGATCTTGTTATTGTACTGCATCATCAAGTTGGTATACACTGTGATAATGATGCAAGGTGAGTAGAGATAGATGAGTCTTGTAGTGGTGGAGGATTGTGGTTGTAATGGGACGTGGATGTCGGACTCAGACGATGACGACGATGGGGTCATCGACACTACTTGCAGTGTAGATTCGTCCATCTCTTTCAAGGAGAAGATGGAACCATTAGAGGAGGATTTAGGGATCATCAGGGCTGGGGCCAATTTAGGCGAGGTGGAAGGGGATCTCATTGGAGAAGAGGTGGATTGTTGGGATGAGAGTGGTTGTAAGATGGGGATGATTTTGGTCAGAGCAAAGAAGACTCCAATTCTATAGAACAAATTCAAGAGAATTGGGAGTGTCAAATTGATGACTGATAACTTTAAGAAATCCCATAACGTTTGGAAGGAACTTGGGAAATTTTTGGTAATGAACTCAAGGGCAAAGTTGACCAAAGATGGAGGATGTTGTCCCGATTGGAATTTGGCAAAGAGTGCACTAAGTTTGCTAAGATGATGCTCATTAGTCATAAGGAACCAGTTCTTATTACGCAGTTCTTCATTCAAACGATACAATTCATCCAAAATGAACTTGAACAAATCTTGGAAGTTGTTGTAGTTGAGTTCCGACAATTCTGGGAAGATCTCGTAGACGGACTTGACGATGTAACAGAAGATCAACGAGCTCTCTATCGTGGTTGATTTGCCTGAGATCATACCATACAGAGTGATAACGAGGGTGAAGGTCAAGACGGAGCCCAATAAACTCAGGGAAATTAAGCCGATGTTGGTCAAATTAATGGGGAAGGCATAAATCTTGAAAAGGAAGGTGGTTGATAAGGTGACGATTATTCCGCTCGATAACAAACTGACGATCGACCACGTTTCCGATTTGTGTTTGGTCAACCATTTCGACGTTTCTCCAATGGACTGAATTAGTAATAACGAGCAAAAACCTTCTAAAATGGTGAACATTGGAGTAGCATTAATGAGAAAGAACCTCCAAGACAGGATGATGTACTGCCACCAAATCTTACTGACAAGGACTTCGAACTTGTTTCCATCTTCGTATTCGTAGGTGTGATTGAAGTCCGAATCATTAAATATGGAAATAAACAGAAATAATAAGCTCGGCAAGAGCAAATGCTGTGAATAATATAAGAAGGATGAAAACACTCTGTTGAACTTCAACACCCTGAAACTGGTCAAGATGAAGTATAAGCATAAAATGGTAAGAGTGAAACTCAAACCACAATTGATACCCCCCAATTCAAAGGCTAAAGGTATCGTCAATACAATCAATACCAAATATATCGTAGCTAATATGATGCGAAAGATTTGAACTGCTCTGAAATTTGACTCTCCCCGACGATGGGGCCACGGCGCTCCTTGTGAATGGCCATTCCCATTCAAGGAAGACCTCGATGAATATTTACGTACTGCTGTCGTCATATCTTTCTCCTATATTATCATACCACGATCAAGTGTATCTCACAATTGTTCCCGTTTTAAAGTAGTGATGAACCTATAATTGATAAAATCTTCCCTTTAAAATTTTTTTTTTTTTTCCTTCTCTTCTTAAGAAAAAAAAAATTACCAGCCTTTGAGTAAGGAAAAAAGGTGATTATAATGAGACACAATAGGGGAATGTTTGACGCGTCAATTCCACAAGTGTCTTAGATTTGAATTTACGATCAGTCGGAATCGGATTTTGATTAGAGGTTATATTGCGATTTGAATAGCAATTTGTGAAATTTTTTTGACTAGTGATCATTTCATTGGCAAATTTCATTTCAGCTGCTGCAATGCTCTCTCGACTATTGTTCTCGCATGCGACTGCCTGCCTCTCTTTGCTACTCTCCTATCTCTAATCTATTGTGTGTACCTTACTTATCCTTAGGAGCTGTATCGTAATAGATTGCCTAATTGGGTATTTCTTGAATGGGAGGGAAAAGAAAAAAAAAGGAAGTGAAAAAAAATTTTATGAGATGAGCTTTTTAAGGTTGTAGTATAAGGATGGGAGCTAGTACGGCGCGTAAAGAGAGAAGGAAGCATCTTCAAGGAGGGGAGAGAGGAGGAGTTCAGAATAAGCGGTTCAAGTCTGGGCGGCAGGAGAAGAGACAGGTCACGAGACATATGAGGAAGGGACATGATGATGGATCAGATGATGAGAGAGAAGAGGTGGAGAATGATGTCGAGGAAGTTGAGAGGTCGTCGGATGTAGATGAGGAGGAAGACGAGGAATTGGTTAATAGAAGAAAGGCGTACGAAAGTTTGGTCACTTTGCTTTCGTATGAGCATCAAGAAGAGGAAGAGGAGGAAGTGGAAGTTGTGAAGGAGGAGGAAGAAGAGGAGGAGGAGGAGGAAGAGGAAGAGGGACAGATTGCTGGTATGAATGAAGGAGAAGAAAGGGATGTTGAAGAGGAAGAGGAGTTGAGTGATGAGGAGGATGTTGACGACGATGACAGTGTTCGTGATCCATTCAATTATCATTTCAACGAAGAGAAGCTCATTGAGCAGAAGATCAAACAATACAAGAGTTTGGAGGGGAAGAAGGTCAAATTGGTGAATAAGAAGCAAAGTGGGGAGTATTCTGTGTTGGAACATATGCCATTGTATGAAGACAAGGGATTTAGTGGGGGGAAATTTGATCCAAGTAAGCATAACATTAAGAAGAGATTGGAGGAGCATTTTGGCAGTTCTATGGAGCCAGTGGAAAGTCTGTTATGTCAAGCAATGTTCAATTATCAAAATGTCAATCTCCAGTATAACAATGATCTGGCTGTTAAGAGTCGATACCAAGAGTTGTATCTTTTGCATGTGCTCAATCATATCTTCAAGACCAGAGATCGGATCTTGAAGAACAATTACAAAAAGGCTCAGGTGGAAGACCAATTGAAAAAGGGGGAATTGAATGCCGGGGAGGAACCTGAATTCAGAGATCAAGGGTATACGAGACCTAAAGTGTTGATTTTGGTGCCAACGAGAAACTTTGCTTGGGAAGTGGTCAATAAATTACAGGACTTAGCAGCTATGGAAAATGTGGAGAACAAGTCTAAATTCAAGAAACAGTTTTACGATGACTTTGAGATTCCAACGAAGAAAGCCGAATGGTTCAAGGAGTTCTTTCATGGGAACACCAACGATTTCTTCTGTCTTGGTATCAAGTTCACTAGAAAGCTGATGAAGTTGTATTCTTCCTTCGACAGTTCCGATTTAATCGTGGCATCTCCAATTGGATTGAAGATGATCTTGGACAAAAAAAACCAGAAGGACTTTTTGAGTTCGATTGAGATGGTGATCATGGACAAGAGTCATGGTATTTTGATGCAGAATTGGGAGCATGTGATTCAGATCATGAAGAGGATGAACCAAGTACCAAAGAATTTCGACTCTTCTATGGATTTCAGCAGAATTAGAATGTGGTCATTGGATAACGATGCAAAATTCTTGACCCAAGTCTTGACCTTCACCAAATTCACTACTCTGGAATTGAACAGTTTAGTGAATTCGAAATCCTCTAATATAGCCGGTGTGGTTACAATTAAGCCTATTGTGACTGAACCGGAACTGGTGTTGAATAAAGTTAACAAGAAACTTATTCTTCAGGGGGTGTTGAACAACAACACCAAACTCCGTGCCATTTTCCAAAGATGTCAACTGCCATCTCCTTTAGATGAGCCTGATCTGAGATTCAAGGCTTTTGTTAACGGATTGTTACCTCAGATGCTTAATAAGGCCTCGTACAAAGACGGGTTCCTCATCTACATCCCTTCTTATGTCGATTACTTAAGAGTGAAGAATCACTTAAAACAACATGCCAAGTTCGAGTTCTTGGCCGTTGACGAATACACCAGCACTTCGAAGCTCACCAAGGCTCGGATGTTGTTTGAACGTCAACCTGAAAAATACAAGGTGATGCTATTTACCGAAAGATTGCACTTCTATAAGGACTACGTTATTAAGGGAGTGAAGAATTTGGTGTTCTATGGTTTACCAACAGATGCCGATTTCTATGCCGATTGTGTCGATTTCTTGGTTCAAACTAAATTGAAGTCCGATATGATCACCAATGGAGTTATAGATACCGAGGAGGAGTTCGACTTCGACCTCAATTTGGCAATGATTAGAGTTCTCTACACCAAGTTCGACTTCATCAAATTAGAGAAAATCTGCGGCTTACAAAAACTGACCTTACTTTGCAATGGAGCCAATGAAATGTTCGAATTCAAATAGACCTAAGTAAGTATTGTATTTATAGCAAACAGTATTAAACATAATGACACATAAGGACTCAATCTCTCTCCAACACGAGCAGCTTTCCAGAACACGCCAAAGACACCGGTCTTTCGTTGATCCATTATAGATGGATACAATCCGTGTATATATGTGGAAGTGCAGATGACCAACAATGACACTTCAAGTAAGGATGATAAGTTGAATAATGCAGACTAGAAGTTAGTAAGAAAGTAGAAGTATAGTGTTATGAAGACCACTTACCATTGGTTGTGTATAGTAGTGAGTATTTTCACTTTACTTTTTTACTTTACTTTTTTTGGACAAAAAAAATAGTCTGTTAACAAGCTAGTAGAACAGCGTAATACCCTTGATATGGAGGAGGAGGTCTTTGAATTAGAGGAGGATTTTCTCAACGAATCCGACATACGATCGAACAAGTTTTCGGACAAGTCGTTGGATTTGCTCAACAAGCTTGAACTGATCGAGTATCCTAGTACCAATCAACTGCATACCGTGGAGACGGCGTCTATCACACCGCCGGAGAACTTTGCCCTTGTGTGTGGGCAGATCTATCGGTCGTCGTTCCCAAAGGAGGAGAATTTCAAGTTCTTATCGAAATTGAACTTGAAGTCGGTGATATGTCTTATCAGTGAAGATTACCCGGAAGACAACAAACAGTTCTTGGAAGAGAACGGCATACGATTTCATCAGATTGGATTGAGTGGGAATAAAGAGCCCTTTGTCAAGATCAAACTGAATCTCATAGAAGAAGCATTGAAAATAGTACTAGATCCACAGAACCAGCCCATCTTGATTCATTGTAATCGTGGTAAACATAGAACGGGCTGTCTTGTCGGATGTATCAGGAAACTTCAGAAGTGGTCCTTGTCGATGATCTTCGATGAGTACAGGAAATTCAGTTATCCAAAGACACGACCTTTGGATCAACAATTCATCGAAATGTTCAACGACGACGAAATAGACCAGTTCTTGAAGAAGAAACAATGGGTGCCAATTAAATGGTGATACGTTTATACACTATTACTACTTAATATAAAGGTTCTTCCATATAAGTAACTGTTTACAAGACTCAATCCCACCAAGTATTTGGGCCAGAGAGCAAAACTGAGCAAGCCCTTTCTCAGATTGACCAATGTGTATAATATAGACCAAGCACTGACTACTCCACTTCCATTGACCAAATCGTTATCGTAGATCATGAACGAGCCCAACCCAGTCAGGGCACCGAAGAGCAAACAGGAAATATTAGTTGGGTTCAGTGATTTGATCACTTGTTTGGAACCAAAGGGAATCATTTTGCTGATGGTGGATTTGGAGGCATTTGCTTGAATTTGCAGTTGAGGAATTGCAACGGGAGGAGAGGCAAAGAAGGGCGTAGCTAAGAGGGACGCCGAGAAGAGCAGTGGTGGATACGGAGTCTTGGAATAGTAACTCACTTTATCCAAGACTTCATTGAGGGGTTTGGTAATCTCGTTAGACATGTTTAAGGGTATTGAATTTCATATGACAGCAACTTTTTCTTAGTGTAAGAAAGGAAAGTTTAGCCAGGACGCCTTAACAAAAACACTCAATTAGCATTAACTAAGGAAAAAGATAAAGCTCTTCTTACACCTTTATAGATAAAATAATTGTAGCTAATATACACTGTAAACTAATTGTACACAGAAAGAGATTATGATCTCTCACCTCTCAATCTTCTAGCCAATTGGATATCCTTCTTTTGGATAGTGACTCTCTTGGCGTGGATAGCACACAAGTTGGTGTCCTCGAACAAGGAGACCAAGTAAGCCTCAACGGATTCTTGCAAAGCACCGATGGCAGAAGATTGGAATCTCAAGTCGGTCTTGAAGTCTTGAGCGATTTCTCTGACCAATCTTTGGAAAGGCAACTTTCTGATCAACAATTCAGTAGACTTTTGGAATCTTCTGATTTCTCTCAAAGCAACGGTACCTGGCTTATATCTGTGAGGCTTCTTGACACCACCGGTAGATGGAGCAGACTTTCTGGCAGCCTTGGAAGCCAATTGCTTTCTTGGTGCTTTACCACCAGTGGACTTTCTTGCAGTTTGTTTGGTTCTAGCCATTGTTAAATATGGATAACTAGAAAAGAAGGAAATTCACAAGAGGAGATATTCTTTGCTTCTTATATCTCACTTGTTCTAAACAAATTGATAAACATAAACAACAACAAGAGTAAAAAAAAAAAAATGCGTGTTTGAAATAGGCATCAAAAAATGGTGGAGTTCTCAAAATTACACGCGATCTTATCGTCTTTTTTTCGGTGTGTAAAAATTATACCGTGATGATTTTTACACTTTACATAGAAAACACGCTTTTTTGGTTGAAGAAATAGACAATCGATAAACTGTACCTAGATTTACATAGGAGCGTGTCTGCATTTGTTGACATAAACAAATCTGATTTTGAAATCATATAAAGAATTGAGAAAATCACCTCAACTTTGACTTGATACTTCATATATCAATAACTATTAAAAATGTCCGGTAGAGGAAAAGGTGGAAAAGGATTAGGTAAAGGTGGTGCTAAGCGTCACAGAAAGATCTTAAGAGATAACATTCAAGGTATCACCAAGCCAGCCATCAGAAGATTGGCCAGAAGAGGTGGTGTCAAGCGTATCTCTGCTTTGATTTACGAAGAAGTCAGAACCGTCTTGAAGACCTTCTTGGAGAACGTCATCAGAGATGCTGTTACTTACACTGAGCACGCTAAGAGAAAGACCGTTACCTCTTTGGATGTCGTTTACGCTTTGAAGAGACAAGGTAGAACCTTGTATGGTTTCGGTGGTTAAACTGCTTAAAGCTATATTATATTGTATTCTTAAGTGTATATTAGAAATCTTATCTTTTTAAACATTTTCGTGATTAATTTGGGCTCTCAATTCCTCTGCTCTTTCTCTCTCCTCTTTAAGAGTTTCCTCTCTAATCAAATCATCCAAATCATAGTCATAATTATCTGGGTTTTTATGTTGATCCAAGTCTCCTACTTTAATTCCTTGTCCTGTTCTTCTCTCTCTGGTGTCTTCAATCTTGGTCGTTGGAACAAAATTAATAGGTAAATCCTTCTTTTGAATGCTTTGTAACTTCAATTTGTTACGTTCCTTCTTGGTAATCTTTTGTTCCAAGTATTGATCTGATGGTGGCTGGTATGAAGAAGTCACTGTACTACTAACCTCATCGTCCTCGAACTTCTCCTTGGATTTCCCCAGTTGAGGATTCCTCTTGATCTTGGCAACTCCTTGCATCAATGGTAACAACGTAACATATGCAATGATGAAGATTAACCCAAATATATACACAATAACACCCATTCTTGTCGATGTCTCTCGGTGGTCTTCTCACAATTTTTCACTCACTTTTTTTTTTCTTCCCTCCCCCGACTTTCCCCTTCCGAGTTGTCCATATATAAAGATCCATTATACTATACATAATATTAAGATTCCGTTATCTGGTTCGTCTCGAATAACTCGTTGTAATCAAAATTATTCAAAATATCATCCGTCACTTGCAAGTTCTCTGGTATTTGACTAGGGTCCATTCCCAGTATGATACTCTTTCGTCTTAAATGTTCTTCCAACAATGGTCTTACACATTGTTTTCCACTTCCTGTCTTGAAATGTCGACCCAAAGCATCAGCTCTAGCAAATCTTTTCCCACATCCCCATTCTGTCACTCCATCATATAATAATCCCTTACATTGGAACCTCTTCTCTCCCGTATGTAAATCTTCGTGTCTCTTCTTATCGTGTTGTCTGGCAAACAGTTTACCACAAGTACTACAAATGAACGGTCTCTCGGCAGTATGAGTTCTTAAATGCGACTTCAAATTGTATGGCCTCGTGAATGTCTTATCACAAAGATGACATTTGTGCACTGAAGGGTGTTTCTGCACCTTCTTAGAAGCGTATGGCAGTGCCAACTCGATCATCTTTTCTCTGTTCTTTGTCGGGTCGGTATAATCAGATTTCCGTCTACTAGTAGACAGAGACCTAGATCTTGACCTCGATCTCGAAGGGGATCTAGACCCACTATTACTCAATCTCCGTCCGTTTCTCTTCTTCTTGAAGTCCTCGTCTGGTTTCAACAAATTGTCATCGTCTTCAAAAAAGTCTGATGGTTCTTTAGAAGATTGAGATTCTTCAATGTTGAAAGTGGGCACCAAATTGTTACCCAATTGAGGTCTCTCCCTCGTCTCGAAACTGGAAGCTCTTGAATGATGAGGAGAGTTATTTGGTGAGGATCTTTGCGAGTTCGACAGCGAAAATAAGGACGGGGTATTCAGAGCAATATCTTCTGGAGCCTGGATGTTAATTTGAATTGGAGTCGTAGCTTGTAAGTTGTTAAGATTGTCCTCCGTCAACAGGGCACCATGAATTATCTCAGGCACCGAGTTCAACTTCGACTCTTGCTCATAGAACTCCTTCTCGATCAGCAGTTTCTCTTGAGCCGTCAATTGTAATGGGTCAGCGGTATCGACTCTTGGCAGAGCACTTCCCACGTCCAAAAAGACATTGAAATGTTCCTCTTCATCTTCATTCTTCACACTATACGGGCTCGTACTCAAGAAAGGAGACGATGGTCTTGAGCCCGGTCTCGAGGACATCTCTGAATGACTTGGACTCAATGACATGTAGTTCGTGCTATTGTCGTAAGGTGAGAGTAATTGTTGATTGACAGGAGGTTCCAGATTGGCTGAGACATAACTATAACTCGAGATGACCGTCAAATTCGAGTTACTGTTATGATTCGAGTTCGAATAGAACGTATTCGCATTGGGCACCAAATGTTCCGTACTGGTGTTAGAGTGAAATTGTGGAGGGAATGTAGAAGGCAGTTGTTCCTGCACCGGTGCAGGAGGAGGAGCATACATCTGAGGGGAATCGTTCGCCACAAAATTGATCGGGGTTTGTGGCTGAGCCATATTGGCGCCTGGACTCTGACCTGGGAAGGATCCCATACTGTTCGTGCTCGATTGGTTCAAATTGGTAAACATATCCATCGGAGAGGTGACATCACTCCTTGGAGAATCGACCGGAAATTGCGGGAAGGGACCGGGGGACCCAGTCTTCCCAGCACCAAACAGCTGCTCAAAGGCATTCAGCTGAATCTCAGGCGGAGAAAGATTGAGCCAATCGTAAAGTTGCAGATCCTGGTCTTCTCGTTTTAGATTGTTATTGTTGTTAGCCATACCCGCCTTTCTTGCAATGTAACAATATTAATGCCTGTAAAACTGTGTGATCGTGTATAAAATAGCGTAATGTAGTTTAATTGTAGTATCGGCCTATAATATCTCGGATTATGTAACCGCCCTGTTTTGTAACTCTTGGTCTTGTTATATGTCTGTATGTCGCCTTTAACTCTTTTTTTTTTTTCCTCTTCTTCTCACACTTTAGTAATGGATTTTACTGACACGGCAAAACTACACAGTCACCGTTAGTCTTAATTTTCTCTTCTTTTGTTCTAACAATAGACCTTTGTCTTTTTCTTTAACTGATTCTTCCTTCGGTTACGCTATACCAAAAAAAAACTATAAGGCGTTGTCTCTTCTCTTTTCATCTTCCAAGGCATGCAACTTGACAATGACCTCATCCAAGGCACTAGCATCGTTCTTGCTTTGTAATTCTTGAATGTCTCTGTTTCTGATGTTGACACTGTTGGTTTCTTCTTCGGTGGTACCGACGGTGAAGATGAAGTTGTATTTCAACATTTGACCGTTTCTGACCTTCTTACCCAAGGTGTTGGCACTCAAGTCGACATCGGCGTAGAATCCCTCCAGGTTCAACTTGTCGCAGACCTTTTGGGCGTACTCGTTGTTCTTGACACCAACTGGGACGACCAAGACTTGTCTTGGAGACAACCAGAATGGCCATTTACCGGCGAAATGCTCGGTCAAAATCAGCGACATTCTCTCTACGGAACCCAAGATGGCTCTGTGGATCATAACTGGTCTGGCCAATGGGTCGGTATCGCTTTGGGTCTTGAATTCCAACTCGAATCTTTGTGGTAATTGGAAGTCCAATTGGATAGTGGCACATTGGAATCCTCTCTTCAAGGCATCACTGATGATGATATCGATCTTTGGACCGTAGAAGGCACCATCTCCTGGGTTCAATTCCCATTTACCACCCCATTTGTTCAAGGCCAGCTCCAATTTCAGCTCGGCATTGTTCCATGTCTCGATATCACCGACGAACTTGTCTGGTCTGGTAGACAACTCCATCTTGAAGTCGAAACCACAGATACCGTAGATATGGGCCAAGAAGTCAAAGACACCGGAAATCTCGTCCTCAATTTGATCTTGAGTACAGAAAATATGAGCATCATCTTGTTGGAATCTTCTTACTCTGGTCAAACCACTCAAAGCACCACTAAATTCGTTTCTGTGTAATACTCCGAAATCGGCAACTCTCCATGGCAACTCTCTGTAGGATCTTTCTCTAGATTTGAACATGATACAATGACCTGGACAGTTCATTGGCTTCAAACCATAGGTTTCCTTCTCAACCTCGAAAGAGAACATGTTTTCAGAATAGTTGGCCCAATGACCAGAAGTCTCCCACAATTTGGTGGAGAACATGTTTGGAGTAATGACCTCATCGTAACCTCTCTTTCTGTACTCACCTCTCATTAAATCGACCAACTTGTTGTAAATTCTAGTACCATGAGGTAACCAGAAACAGGAACCTGGAGACAACTCGTTGAAGAAGAACAACTCTTGCTCTCTACCGATCTTTCTGTGGTCTCTCTCGGCAGCCTCTTTCAAGAACTTCATGTGCTCGTCCATCAATTTCTTGTCTGGGAAAGAAATACCGTAAACTCTTTGTAATGAGTCATTGTTGGCATCACCCAAGAAGTAAGACGAAGAGTTCTTCAACACCTTCATCAGCTTGATTCTACCGGTGTGTGGGATATGAGGACCGAGACATAAGTCAATTAAAGGTCCACATCTATAAACAGTGGAAGAAGTGTTGTCTGGAACCTTCTCTTGAATGTACCTTTGCTTGTACTTGGAGTAAGAGAACATTTCCAACAACTCCTCCTTGGTCATCTCCAATCTCTCGAACTTTTGCTTCTCCTTGATGGCCTTGGTGGCTAACAGTTCAAAGTTGGAGAAATCAGCTTGAGAAACGGCTGGGACTCCCTCGTCAAGAGCCATGTCGTAGAAGAACCCATCGTCAGTTGGAGGTCCGTAACACAAATGAGCTCCCAAGTTACATTCACAGGCTTCACCCAAAACGTGGGCAGAAGAATGCCAGAACACTTGCTTACCCTCTGGAGTGTCGAAATCGAAGAATTCCAATTGGGTGTCACCCTCCATTGGTCTCTCCAAATCCCACAATTCTCCATTCACCTTGGAGATGATTTGTCTCTCCAAGAAAGACTTACCAATCAGCTTGGCAATCTCGAAAGGAGAGGTCTCGTAAGCAGTACCTTCCTTAACAGAACCGTCTTTCAAAGTGATCTTGATTGGAACTCTCTCTTTAGCAGCATACTCAGCATCCTTCTTGGCCTTCAACAGGTCGTACATCTTGATTCTCTCATCAATGAAGGCGGGAGCTGGAGACAGTAACAATGGTCTCTTATCACCATTGTCCTTCTTCTTATCCTTCTTAGGAGCTTTCTTAGGAGCAGCTGCTGGGGTTTCCTTCACCGATAACTCGGCAACAGGCTTAACAATCTCTTCCAGTGACATTGGATATCTAATGTTTAGAGCTGGATTTATCTCTGTTTTTTTCAACGATTATAAAAAAGGTGAGAAAAAAATTTCCGCATAGTAATAGCCAGGTGGTGGTACTGCATTAGATGTACTTAAATTGAAGCTACTGAAATTGTATTTTGGCTAGATTGTAACTCCAGATCTTCAGTAATAGAGCTATCCACTTTTTGACTACTATTGTCATACAATTTTTTTATATAATTAGCCTTCTCCTTCCTTCTCACTTTCTTCTCATTCTTGAGAAAAAAAATTTGACTCATAACAACTTAGTAACATCACAACATGGTGCTAGAAGAGGGACTGAATAACAAGGAGGTGTCACTTTCCATAGAACAAGTGAACGACAATGCCGACGAGTTGATTGCCTTGAGAGGAGAAGGGCGGTATTTCGGGGTGGACGATGTGGCAAGTGGCCCTATCTGTTCGAACTGTCATAGAAGAGGTCATATCAGGGCCAAGTGTAAAGTGGTGGTGTGTCATGCGTGTGGTCTGGTGGATGACCATTACGAGACGCAGTGTCCGCAGTCGATGGTCTGTGCCAACTGTGGGGAGAAGGGACATTTCAGGGGACAATGTCCGCAGAAATTAAAACGTACCTTCTGTGTGCGGTGTGAGTCCAGAAATCACGCCGATGATAGATGTCCTTATATATGGAGATCCTATCTTTTGAAGAGAAACAGAGGCAAACAACAGATCTTGCCAAAGATTTACTGTTATAACTGTGGAAGAGATAGTCATTACGGAGACGATTGTCCGGAATGGAGAAGAAGTAGAACTCCGAACGTGGATGGAAGCGGCTTTTCGGGTCACAATTTACCAGAGCATTTACGGGACTTGTACTTCAAGAGACGTGCACAGAATCACCAAAAGAGACAGAGAAGAGATCCAGAGGAAGAGCATCACCAGCCAAAGAAACTGAAGAAGTCCAGATCGGGATATCTCGACTCGAAATTGTCGTCACGGATCATCCCAAATGACACGGGAAAACTCCCGTCAAACAACAGACCACCCAAGCATAAGAAGGGCTTTCTCCCTTCGAGACCACAACAGTCCCAACAACGCCTGCCATATAAGAAACGATTTTAACGTGTAAATTTATAGAGAAAAAAATGTGGAGTTTGACACTGAAGATATAAAGGTATTAGAGTCTATGTTGAGGGGCCTTTCGCTGGTGAGAAGAAGTGGGTATGACTTTCCTTGGAGACTGAGGATACGTTATTACCATAAGCCAGAGTTACAATCTGAGATCAAGACTGTCCAAGCAACTGCCGTGCCTCCTAAGGCTTCCCCACAATATTGTTTCGTCGTAGATGATAAGCTCCTATTTGAGTATCGTCCGATTGTTGATGTGTTACATGAAGTGGTGACTCAACTTATGAAGGAACACACCACTTCCCTTCAGATTTCCAAGGATATAGTGCGAGACCGGTGGGCTTCCTTACACAAACCCCTCACATTACATGAAAAAATGTGTACCATCTACGGACCCCTCTTCACTAATGACCCCATATTATTCAAGTGGATCTTCAAGAACCCGGATCTCAACATCCCGAAGATCCTCCGACTCTACTACAAAGCTCACTCTCCCTCGACTTCTGTGGCTGCTTCTTTACTTGATGTTCTAGACCCTTATATGAGAGACATCTACATACTTAAGGACCCATTATGGGACGATATCAGGTTCGATTACACCCGAAAAGTGCCACCCGAACTCCGCCATTCCATCCAACGGAAGCGATTTCATTATGGAAGTGCTGAGTGGACTCAATTCTCCACCTACGACCGAATCGTTGTCTTGACCTCTGATCACAAATTGAGCCACCAATTCCACCAATTACCAGCCACAATAGTCAAATTAACATCTCACCCTGATACAAACCTCGTCAGATGCATAGAAGATTACAGGTTCTTCCAATCACGTGACGATTCAGAGGCAATGAACACTCTTTATACAAAGTTTAAGACCTCCCTAAGGTCCACCAAATGCGACCTCAAAACATTGGGAGAGCTTATCTATTTATTAGATTCACTGACTAGCATTCACTAGTCACACATCTCGCTATTATTTATATCTTGTCCATATATTTATTCTTCTCACCTTACTATCCATCCTTTCTTCCCTCCCTCTTATTACCCTACCTTAGAAAAAAAATATATAAATACAGCTCATCCCGTACATTTTTTTTCTCTCATTATCGACCAGGAGATCAAATTCAACTACGAACATGGTTCTTGCCTTTTACCAGAGCCATCCGGGATTTGTCTCCAATTATTAAATGGTCTATCTCAATTTTTGGAATCCTTGACTCTTATACTGATGTACTATGTTGCATTGGTGTAACCCTAAATGTTGAATATTCTTCATTTATTGAATCCCATTTGAGGTCAAATGGGGTGTAATAACTGGTATATTCATGATGTAGAAGTGTAAGATCTTACCTTATTTTAGTATCTTCTTTTATTACCTTCTTATCCCTCTATCCTGCCCTGTTCTGTCCTGTCCTGTCTGCCCATACGCGTATACAATGACCACTTTTTTCTTGCCCTTTTTATGGCGCTTCTAAAAAAAATTTGCAGTAAATTATGCCCTTTCTTGCCTCTCTTTGTTGATATTGTTATTTTTTTTTTTTTTTTCCCTTAACAGATTCCCAACTAAACTTTTCCGCCTAAGTTTGATCTCCAATTTCACCAAGGGTGTTCTAGGTAGTTTGAGCAGAAATACCGATCGGAAGATAAATTGTGTTTGCGATCCGCGTCTGAGATTCATTAGACTTGTTAGAGCCTGTTTTTTTGCTTCCCTTGAGCCTCGATTCCATTCCTAGATGATACCTTCCGAGACCACCAAGGGCACAAGATCAATGTCCCTTTTCCGAAGATCGAGTTGTACTGGATCCAGTCAGAAATGTGAGAAGCCTGCTGATTCTGGAAATAGTACTGCGACCACTATTGCCGTTGCCGTTGCAGTTCCTGTTGTTGTTGTTCTGATCGGCCTTGGTTTCTTGTTGTATAGAAACTATAAGAAGGGCAAGCAGGAACTGTTAGAAGACGATGATCCAGATTTCAACGGTGAGAACACGGTCTTGCCCGATTATGACATGCAATATTATCAAGAAAACAAGGGCGGTCCCCTGATGGACCCCTTCGAGAACCCTAGTGTCACTCAACAGACCTCCGATTCTCGCTCCAGTTTAAGATATCCGTCTAACGTGTATTCGAATGTCCCTAAGAACGGCTCTCCTTACAACCAGTCCACCTTCTTCAGTTCTGATAACGTCTCGACGGCAAATACCACCTCCGAAGGCAGAAGATACGTGGACTCCTTTGTCTTGCCCTATGGTGAACAAACCGGATCCAAGAGAAGTTTGGACGAATTCGCAAGAGGTTTGGGCGCCGAATATAACGCGTATCCAATGAACGAATCCCTGGAAAACTCGCGCGCCTCCTCAATCACCAAGTCGGCACATCCCTTCTCCAGATCAACGGACCAATTGTCGAGATCCAACTTGTCCCAAGTAATGTCTCCAGATGATACGGAATTATCCGAATTACCTCCGAGGCAACTGACCGCCTCGATCACTGAACCGATCGCTGAACCGATCGTTGAACCGATCGTTGAACCTTTAGAACAAGAAGAAGAAGATGAGGACAACTTTGAAGAGACCTTTGAAGATACCCAATCTCATATTCCAGAGTCACGTCCTGCTTCCAATCTCAATGCTTCCACTAGATCTTATAGTTCCAACGGAGATGACAGACTTGATACTGCTTACGTCATTGAGGAACCAGAGACTGAAGAACCGCCTCGTGAGATTCCACAAACAGTCGATGAGATCGACAACGATCCGAATTTGTCTGTTGAGGAACGTGAGAAGTTGAAGAGAATGAAATCTATTTATAATGTCTACTTTGACAGAGAGAACAGTATGAAGAACAAGAGAAGAGAGGTGGCATTACCACCTTTACCTCCTTTGCCTACTACACAGAATGGAGATGCTGTGGAACAGGAAATGCAGCCGGTAGTCGAAGAGGAAGAGACACCTAATTTGACGATTAATACCAATTTTGATAGAAATTATGCCTCCTCGATCTACCCTGAGAACCCGTTGAACACCTACGAGCCATATCAACAATACCAACAGCAACAACAGCTGCCACAACAACCATATTATCAACAAGGATACCCACCTAATCAATACTATGGAGCTCCTCCTCCTCAGGCTAGACGTGTGCCAAGTAAACCTAGATTGGCCAAGTTGACCACTTTACCAACACCTTCTGAATTGAATCAAAGACCTTTCAGTTCGGTGGAGGGATACCTTGACTATGAACCAAGGATTCTGCATAAGGCCTCGTCGTCTCCTAAGATCTCTGCTCCTCCACAAGGTTTCAATCCTATGGACCAATGGGATGCTCCAGGGACTCCTAATATGAACGGGTCTAGTCATTCGATCCACAATGGTAGTTCGTCCAATTTGACACCAACTCTGATGAGTAGAAACTCGGTGACAATGACCAATCCGACTCTGATCACCAATAAGAAGGCTTATAAACCAGCCGGATCCTTGGCCCAACTGGCCAATGAATACCTGAGATCGAGTCCTCAGATGCGTGGAAGTCCTCATATGCCTCCACAATATCACAATTACAACAACGCCGGTAACCAAAGTCCAGTAAGCATGCAGAGCTCGCAATTTGTCTCTCCAACATCACCAGACTTCGGTTACTCAAGCAGATCAAACTCAAAGAACGATTTGAGAAATCAATACATGAAGGGAGTTAACGTTTGAAAAAAGTATTTAGTTTTGTTATATAAGTCTTCAAGAAAGTTCGAAATCATCGATTTGGTTTCTGTATTTCAATACATGTCTCTTGATCTTGGAGCTGTCCACCCATGTCAAGTAATCTTCCATGGATCTTGTCACGAGGTACAGTGGGTCGGTAATGACATTCGGTCCAACTCGTACATGTCCTTGTTCCACAAACTTGACGGCATCGGTCATATTCTGAGCCATCCTCATTCTACACATCACCACTCCAATACGACGTCTGCAGAAGGCACTCACCGTGACTTTGTTCTCCAAGTTCGAAATCTTGGACTTGCTACTCAAAACACCCATATTGTACAATTTCTCCAACAACAACTGCTCATGCTTTATCCGGAAGGGATCCGTCGGTTGTAATAAGGACAACCTATGTGCTATCTTCCTCACCTCTCCACATAACTTGTTGTATTTATGATAATCTTCTCTGTCCTGAATGTGATATGTACGCATCACCTGCGTATCTCTATGTCCTTGGTCTTGTTTCCAATCAAGGAAATCAACCTTCTTAAGCAATTTCTGCTCATGATGCTTGAGTTTACGAACCATCCTCTCTTAACTCTTCTATCTCATCTAAAGAGAAATTTTTTTTAAGTAAAAAAAAAGTGAAAAAAAATTCTCGACAAAAAACAAAGAAGTTAGACAAAGAAGCTCACTACAAGACAAGATCATGTTCATTAGTAGACTGATGATCAGACAACCTGGTCAGTTCACCTGTCTGAGACGTCTTTTTGGGTCCAGTATTCCACTGCTATCACATATTGGATCTCAACCTATATTTCTTCCTCCGGAAGTGAAGATTGAAACACACCAGATGTTGATTCCGAAGGTGGTTAAGAAGGGTACCAAGGTGATAAATTTGAACCAATTGGCCACTGTGACGGGACCAAAGGGTACTTTGGACTTACTTTGTGCGGATTTCATCGAGTTGAACACTCTGGAAGCCAAATTATCGGTGCTGATCAAGGACTCCAAAGATAAGGTACAGAAACTGTTATGGGGTACGACGAGATCCCATTTACAAAATTACGTCACGGGAGTCACTGAAGGTCACATTCTGATCTTGAAATTCGTGGGAACCGGTTATAGACTGCAAATCGAGACCAAGGACGACGGTAAACAATGTGTCATGATGAAAGTGGGTAGAGCCAATATGGAAGGATTACCTATTCCAGAGGGACTCAATGTCACCTCTCCTTCTACCACTAGAGTCATTATTGAGGGAGCTGATAAACAAAAGGTCACCCAATTCGCTGCCAGTTTGAGACTGTTCAGACCTCCAGAACCTTATAAGGGTAAGGGTATTTACGTCAATGATGAGACTATCAAGTTGAAGGTGAAGAAGATCAAATAAATGTATATAGTAATGTCAAGTCATAGAAGTGATTAAGGGTGTAAGGAGTAAAGAAAGGAAGTAATTAAGAATTAAGTTAGGTGTTATCGAGTTCAGATCACTTCTCTCACCTTCTCTGTGTCCCTGCCATTTTCTCTTTTTTCTTCAATTTTGTTGAAAAAAAATTCTTCACTTCACATCAGCGTCAACAGTAGCATGTTCAAGTCACTTAGATTTGCCAGTATAATAACACGTCAGAAGCTGACGTTGACGTCACCAAGTGTGATTCCATATATTCGTACCGAGTTAGATGTACTTCGGAAATCTCCCGAGCTGGCCAGAGCCAGAAAGAGATTGGTAGCCAGACCTGGGCTCATAGGAGTCAAGAGAGGTATGGTTCCTTTCTTCACTCCAGATGGAAACCAAGTAGTTTGTACGGTCTTGGAGATCGATCAAGTGGAAGTCATTCATAATAAGACCATTGAAAAGGATGGTTATCCTGCCGTGCAAGTTGGATACGGTTTCAAATTGAACAATCAAACGAAGCCAATGTTAGGTCATTTCAGCAAGGCCAAAGTGTCACCAAAGGAGCATGTATGTGAATTTTACTTGAAAGACGAATCGGGGTTGGTACCTCCAGGTACTCTTTTGAAGCCTTCTCAATTCGAGGTTGGCAAATTCGTCGACTTGAAGTCTGTTTCTAAGGGTAAGGGAACTGCCGGTGTCATGAAGAGATGGGGTTTCAAAGGTTTGAAACTGACCCATGGTGTCTCCAAGGCTCATAGAAGTGCCGGTTCAACAGGTCAAAATCAAACCCCGGGTAGAACTTTGCCGGGAAAGAAGATGGCTGGTAGAATGGGTAACGAAAACGTCACCATTCAAAACGTCGAAATCATGGATGTCAATGATGAAAAGGGTTTCATCTTGGTTAAAGGACCAGTAGCAGGAGCTAAGGGATCCTTTGTAAAGATTCAAGATGCAAAGAAGATCTATCATTAACTGTATATAGAATAAACCACTTAACCTAAGAACACCTCCCAACCCCATTCTCTCATGATGGTTCTCCAATGACACCAAGAATGGATTCCGGTAACACTCAAATCATCCTTCTGAGTACTCGTCTCTCCTCTGGAAGATGCGACGTAACCTGCAATCCTGGACAGAACACTTTGTGGATCGTGTTCCTCCAGTTTCTCGGTCTCCTTCTTCTTGGTGACTATCTCTCTTCTCAGCCAAACCTCCTTGACCACCTCCAAAGATCTATCAATGTTCCCGATCCACATCTTACGAATGAGCATTTCCCATTTTTGTAATACCCACTCTCTTTCCTCCTCGGTCAGTTCACAAGAAGCTATAAGCAAAGGGAAGATGTGAGTGATGCAGGTTCTGGAACTCTCTGGTACGGACAGGAGAAGCATCAAGACGATCTCTGACAAGTCTCTGGAGCTTTTGGAAGGAACCTCTGGAACTGCTTGATGTAATAATGTTAAGGTGGCATAACGATAAGCTTCAGCAGTAGAGATACACGAAACCAATTCTTCGTCTTGTTCCTTTGGAAGTTCTACAGCCAACTGGGGTTTCCAGGCTTCGAGCTCTGTTTTGATCAGAACTGCAGAGGAAATGATAGTCAAAGAGTTCTTCTTCTCCTTCTCCAGTTTACGAACCAAGTCGGCAGTTCTTCCTATAATAGGGAACAAACTCTGACCACACCCAAGTAAGGGATCCAATGTACTAGCCACTGAGCTGATGTTCTTCACAAAGCCATTGAAAAGAATATCAGAGGATCTCTTTGGACTGTCGGAGGCCTCGTTCTGGGCATAGCTATCGTCGTTTGAATCGGCTGTTAGTCTAGCTAAAACATCACAATAAACGAACGAATTGAAGAGGAATTGAAGACTCTTGGAGATCTGACCCTGGGCTGGGTCGTTCGGAGCACTTTCAGGTACATCGAGTAATAATCGTTGTCCCTGTTGGATCTTCTTCATGATCTCAAGGAGCATCGACTTGGCTCCTTTCAAATGAGCAATACCTGTAGAAGTCTGTCTATCCCAAGTCTCACTCAATTGCAAACAAAGACACGTGATCATGGCAATTTCCAGGGGCATGGAACCGGTACTTAAACCTTGTGCTAACTCTACAATGGTGTTCTTCATGAACTTGACACCTTGAGATCTCATTTCGTTATCTCCTCTGGCCAAGTGGAAACAGGTCATGGTTCCAAAGGCATTGTATAAGACGGAATGATCTTGAGCCAAAGGTAAGAGCTGAGTGACCCAGGGGTTCTCATTACCTCCAGTGACGGAAAGTAAAGCCGAGGTGTATTCTCTAAATCCACTGATGATTTTGTGTCTTTCATCATCGAGTTCAAGTTGAGGAGGAATTTGAGGAGAAAACTTCATCAATTCCAAAGAAGGTTCCTCGTCAAGTTGTTCAAACACCCTTGGAGAGTCTTTCAAGAAGAACCCGGGAGATATTGGCGAAGGTCTCGTGGATTCACTATTAGATCTTCTCATCACCTTTGGGGAAGTCTGTTGACGGAAACTAGCTACTTCACTGAACCGTCTCTTCCGCAGAGAATCTGCATTCGAAGGAGTTGACGGAGATTCGTACAAATTAGCCGTCAGTCTCAAGGCCGGAGAGAACCTTGGAGAAAGTCCCATCAAATCAGGTATATCCGGACTGTTCATATGGGCAAAGAAATCGCTCGGAGACATCATAGATGGAGACTCCATTCTCTTCTCGATATCTTCCGTCTGCAATACTGCTTGGGCCAAGGTGTCAAGAGACCCGGATGGAAGTTCCTCTTTCTTCTGTCCATTGTAAATTTCCGTTATATAAGGAGCCAAAGCCGGGTTCTTACCGGAAGAAATAAGACTATTGGCTATTGCAATTTCTTGGTACGTCTTCCCCGTGACCGAGAAAGTCGCCTCTTCAAGAGCCTTCTGTAATACTTCCGAATCCACACTGCCAACTGTGCTCGTTGTCTTCCTGGAAGAATCACTCGAATCCTTAACTAAGGGAACCGATCTATCAAAGGTCTTCCATTTGAAGTCAACGTTATACCCACCACAAACAATCTTCTTATTCACACAGTTCTTACACGACGGATGTGTTTCGTCACACTTTAATCGCCTCTTCTTACACGTAATACAGCCATTGCGGGACTTGGTCTTCTTGCTCTTGGCAATTTCTCCCGGTCTTATCTTATCTTTTTTCTTCTGACCAGGCACAGCTCTAGCAGTCTCGACCTTCACTTCAACACTCATTGTTGCGTCTAAGTGACTTGAAAAACTTTTCACTCAAATATTTTCTTAAATCAACAACACCCCGCAGTCGGCGATCCAATGACAAATCCTACGTATCAAATTTATCTTTTTTCTCATAAACACCTCCTCAGCTTTAAACTCTAGACACCTTGCATTATCTGGCATATTATTTTATTTTTTTTATTTTATTTTTTCTGTCTTTTTCTTTTTTTTATGGTCACAGCGCAAAATAGAACTTTATCAAAGTAAGGAAGGTGACAACGTTGGGTGGATGCTTCTGAAGTTCTGGCATTTAACTCTAAAACTTAACCCCTCCAACCTAATGAGACTCTCTCCCTGATGCTTCAAGCGTTTACGTCTACCCTGTACTCTTACATCACAATTGTCCTCCCTGTCTTATCTTATCTCTACCTTCGGAACTTTTTTCCCAATAAGGCAACTGATGAAGAGTGAAAAAATAACGTCTTTCCTTACTACTATACACTAGAAATTGAAGCTCTTTAACATATCCACAAGTGACTTTTCGTTGAACATGGAAGGTTGGCAGTATGACAGTTTTGGTAAGATTCTTAATAAGTTGTAAATTTCGTCAGCCACAAACCCTTCTTGTGGAATCTCCTCCTTATCGTCCTCCTCCATCTTATCGGTGTCCTTTACTGGAGTCTGCTCTTCAATCTTTCTCTTTTTGGAGTTGATCAAACTACCGTTCTTCACAACATTACCCTCTACTCCACCATAATAATCGAATTCTTCCACCACATTGAAATCGACAACCTTCAACTTCTCTTTAATACAATCAATGTTCTTCATATCAGGGAATTTGGTCATGAATCTGTCCTCCAATTGTTTGATAGTCCGAACATCCTCCTGGTTCATATCCTCGGTCTTGATGTATTCGAGGTACAATTCTCTCAAATTCTCATCATCTCCCTCAAAATTCTTGACAGAAGTCTCGAAAAGAGCCTTGGCATTGGTTTGATCCTTGATATTAACGAGGAATCTCATGTAATCCAAAATGAAGTCAATGTTCTTACTAAATTTGGACTTCTTCATTGCCAATTCGTAAACCTTGGTAGCTACCTTGCTATTACCATTGAGATATTCAACATGAGCACTGGCTGAATAAATATGCCACGAGTGACCATTGAACTTCTTTCCCCTACTAAACAACTTTCTCGTCTCCAGAAACTCCAACGACCTCTTGGCAAACTTCAAATACATACAATAAGCCAAAGTAATTCCAATCGAATACTTTTCAGCTTCCTCTTCTAATTTCTTTATCTTTCCCATCAGTTCAAAAGATGGTTGTGCTGGAGCTTCAGCTGGTTCTTCCGGATTATAATCATCGTCTTCCTTCTTCGAATCTTGTACATTCTCTTTCTCCAGTACCACTACATCATAATGCTTAGTCAACGACGTAATCAAAGTCTCATAGACCTGTTTCAGATCCTCGACTTTGTTCTCTAATTCATAAGTGTCGGCCAAAGATGAAGAGATGGCAAAACTCGTGCTATTTGCAAGAACCGCCTTACGTAAGACACCAATGACCGGGTTTTCTGTGTCGATAGCCGTCTTCGGCATCGTGGCTTTATACAGACTGTAGTCGATCCACAACTCTGGGACATACTTCAACAGTCTGACACTCGTCAAATGAACATACTCCACTCTCTTGGCAAGTAAATCGACTGGCAATTGCATTCTATTTTCCTTTTCAAAGGCAATCCACTTCTTGTAGACTTCTATTTGTTTCAACAGAGCAGAGTCCAATTTGCGTTCTGTTTGCTTGTAATTACGGTCCAATCCTGTGATCACGTTGGTCAATTGCAGTACAAACGTTTTCACTTTAAGATAATCAGCCGAATTGACCAGGATCTCCGTCTTTGGACAGGCTTCAATGTACTGGTTCCAATAGTTCTGGATCTTAGCTGTTGGGGTCTTGATCAGTTTCCTCAAAATCTGAAGTCTGATCTTCTTCTTTTCCTGGTTTTGGTCCTCGTTAATGGCATTGAAGGACTCCACAATACTCATCTCATTGTCGAACAACAAATCCGCCTGGAAGTCCAAACCAACATCGACCAAGGCAAATTCATAAGCCTTAATAATGTTCCCCAAAGCCAGTCTTCCACCGCTGATCAAATTGTTATATCTAACCACAAATTTGGTAAGATAGAGATTCCACAACTTGAGACTCTTCATATTAATACACTCCTTAAAGATCTCCTCCACTTTGGTCCGATCATCCTTGGCCAAATAATACTCGATATACTCAATCCATAACTGATCATCTTCCGGAAACTGCAGAACCGCCTCCTTATAAACCTGGTCAATCTCTTCCGCCGTCGTCACAGACTTGATCAACCTCTTCCATTCGTTGATATCAGAAACATCCACCAAAAGTTGCGCCTTCTTCGGTTCATTCTCAACCGATTGAGTCGTCTCAGGTGTAATACTTCCTTCATTCAAAAACTGAGGCGTCCCAGGATGTTCTCCTTCTGTCATCTTTGCCACCTACTGAAGATCTCACTATCCTTAACGAAGAAACTTACTTGACTTTTTTTTCGCTATAAAAAAAAAGTGGTGAAAAAAAAAGCTGAACTGAGCTTTACAGTTCAAAGTGAGTACCACAGATGGAGTTACATTGTTGGGGAAATGTTGATGAGATACTGAAATTTCATCCCGAATCACTTGCTGCCATATGGTTGATTCTGTTATCTGGGTTGGAATGTACTATAGTGCCGTCCAATAACGACTTTGTTCTGAAGTTACCATACTTAAGAGACAATAACGAGGTTGTGTCAGGGTTCGAAAATATTCTTCTTCATCTCCAACCTCGGTTCGATATCGATCAAGAACTTACTGCTGAATCGAAATTGATTAACTACGGACTTCGAGCACTCATTTCGGACAAAATAGACCCCATCACTCAATACGTCTTGTTCCTCAATAAGGAGAACTACGAACTTTATACCCGAGGCATGTTCAAACATTTACTCCCCTTCCCAATGCAATATACCCCTCCCTTGCACTTCCGAAACCATCTGCAATTACTTTGCTCCCAATTGGGTCTCACAGTGGATAATGGAGTGCTCATCTCGGAAGACGATAACCGATACAAAGAACTTGTCGAGACCGAGAGGAAGCTCCGAATGACCCCTACGTTAGGAGCTCTTCATTCGAAACAAAAGCATAAACTGTTGGGACAACTCTTATTGGAGAAGAGTACCGTCAGTAATATGAGGGCATTGGACTTGTTTGAACAGTACGTCGGTCAAATCTTGGAACTCAAAGACCAATTACAAACCACGGAAAAACAGTACATCTTTGGCGACACCATCAGCAGTTCCGATCTCTTATTATTTGCTCATTTGACAAGTCAAACCATGGACACTTTACCCAACCAATTCATGAAGATCTCCGTGGAGTTCAAACACCAACTGTTGTACGAAAACATGCTTACATTCCATCGTTACATCAATGCCAAATTAGACGACATTCCTCTCAGAGAAGCCTCTGCTAAGGAATATCCCTCCTTATTCAATTATTGTCGTGGCTTAACTATGCCATCATGAACTGTATAATACATAATTGTCCCATCATCACTATAAATCGCCATGATCATACTTTTACTCCCCACCTGCTCGAAGATCTTCTCCAACTCTCCCATAGTCATTCTCCTTTCAATGTGAACGGGAAGTACCCATTTCTCTCCCCCATCCTCCCCAGGTCGAATCCCATATATGATTTCCACCTCATCAGATAACAGTTTTATCTGAACAGATTCCCATAAATGGAAGTGCACGAGATTCTGTCGTACCTTCTCACTCAAGCTCATCTCTAGTACTATCACTTTCTCCATATAAAAAGATTTTTATTTTTTTTTTCTTGTTTGCAAACAAAAGACCCAGCCAGCCATGAGTGGAGAGCTTCGACATCGGTTCATGCGCCGATCCAATACGGACATTCTTCTTCCCAAAACTGTGAAGGACAAGTCTGTGGCGACCGAGGTGCGACCTGCCGTGGTGATACCGACACACAAACGTATTTTTGGTCTTCCCAAGAGAGCCTTTAATTGGTTATACTCTGCCTCCTTAGGTATTTTACTCTTGCTCTTCATTGGATTCAACTCCGTGGTGCCCATTGACGCCATTGTACAATCGAAAGACAACTTGGCCTTGAACACGTTGGTGGTTTTGATTTCCTGTGTGGTCTTCATTGTCCTTACCTTACTTACCTATTCCGTTCGGATCTTTGTTCTTCGGTTGAATCTTCAAGACATCCCGAAACTTTACATTCCAGATCATTATAACGACCTTCCCCTCTCGGCACACGAACACATCCAAAAACAACTCTACAAATGTCAGGAGATCATGGAACAGGCCAAACCACAAGGAATCATCAAACATCCAGGATTGTATCATCGGCCCAAAACGGAACCCAATCTGCTTCCGGAATTCATGTGTTATGAAGACGTCATAAGGGGTTTTGGCGACTCGGTGAAATACCGAGGACTTCTCGTCAAGACTCATACGTTAAAGGTGCCCAAAAATTACACATATGGAGAATTAATACAGTACTATCATCAGAATGGAGTGTTGTTCGTCAACCATAAATCGTACCCTGATTACATCAAACTCTACGAGAAATTACGTTTCAGTGGACGTCCAATCAAAGAAGAAGAGTTTTTCCAATTGATGGAATTGTTTGTCAAGACCCTGAATTTCGCTACGATCGAAGAACCTCCAAAGAGAAAATCGCTGTCCAACTCCTTATTCAGACCCACCACCAATGATAGTGTCATTATAAGGGGTTCCAGTGGCAGTTTTGCATGGTCTGAAGACGACTTCTACTCGAAAAGATTCAAACGTTTCAGCCAAATCTCCAACCAAAGTCAACGTATTCTGCATCCACATCAAGATTTATTCACATCCACAACAAACGTCAGCGATAACGTCTCTATAGAAACAACCCAATTGCATCCTATATAAAATAAAGTATCGAGTCTTTTTTTTTTTTTTGTTTGTATCGGAAAGTGAGGGAAATATAAAGAGAAAAAAAATTTGATCTCAGCGTTAACCGTAACGGATAAGTAACGTAAACATAGACGATGAAGGTTGGATTGTTGCTTTGTTTATTGGTTGTTGAGGCGGCTAGTACTGTTGTTACATCCACCAGTAGTTTGGATGTCACTGCCACTACCGTAGAAGTGGTACCTACCATGGATAAGAGATGGAAGGAAGTAGTGAAACCTAACAACGATTACGAGAATCAATTGAAACTGAAACAATCCGCCAAGCTGGTACTGGACGCGAAGAATGCTCCTAAATCTTGGCTCAGAACTATCTCTTCCACGGTGAAGGAAATTGTGCATCCGACGGTCATTGCCGGTGTCACCTTCAGTGCCAAACCCCCAACCACTACCAATGGTCTCGAACCATGGATCTCTTTAAATAAGGATGGAACTCCAAAGACCATCAAACCGCAAATGAAGAATGGACATATCAAGAACAAGAGTCCAGAATATAGTACCTGGTTCCAAGAGGCCAAGACGGTTGTCTATGATCACACCGAATTAAAGGCTCATAATATGAAGGAGGGGGACAAATTCGAAGAAGTCATCTATGAAGAGGAAGATCAGACATATGTTTCTTTGAATCCTTTGATGAGATGTACTCCTGATAGTTATTATAACAAGGGATTACTGAAGGACATTTCTTCTAGACCTTTCTGTACTCCAAGAGAGAATTCCAACATGAAGGTGGATACCACCTATTTTGTCACATGGTTCACCAAAGATTTACCTGAAATGACCCACAATGTGAGAGTCCATTTGACCTATGTTAAGGAATCGGCCAAGCAAAAGGGATTCAAGAGAGAATTCATGGATTTTGACAACGAAGGAGCATTACCAGGTACCTTCTTCACTTCGGATTGGTTCTTAAATAGAGATGGATTTTTCCCATTGGAGATCCAGGAGAAGTGGCTCAAAGATAAATATAACAAGAAGGTGCTCATCACTTTACAACCTGACTCGATCGACGACGAAGACTTTGACATTTTGAACTCCAACGGTACAGTGGTCAATTTCATGAAGGGTGCCATTGTAGCCAAGAAATCGAAGGAACAACAACTGATCGAGGATTTAGGAGGTTCGAACGACGACAACATTTATTACATCATCCTGTTAATGCCTACGGTGGTCATTGTCGCCTCTCTGGGTATGTATTTCTTGATCTACCTTTCAAGAGGGTCGCGTGACTTTAGTGATGTTAGAAAGGCTTATTTCAAGAAGAGATTCGGAAAGAGAAAACAAAACTACGACAAATTACCTCAGCATAAGCTGGATATAGTCTTAAAGAGATTAGATTAATCTCTATTTATATACCCATCAACTCAACGACATTGTCCTTATCTAGTAGTAATATAACTTATATAACTTATTAGTGGAAAAAAAAGTCTCATTACTATATGACTATTAACAACACAACTTGCCCAAGGAAGTACCGATCTTCAGAGTCTTATTCCACCAAAGATTGACCAATTCACACACGAACAGATGATCTTCTACACTATAAGGATCCAACCCCATTTCTATGATATCATTTAATCCGATCCATATTACGTCATCTCTGGAAGTGTCATCGGAGTCGTGATTTTGGATGATGTCGATGAGCACTTCGAAGATTTTGACGGTCATTTTTTGGAAGTACCCAACCAATCTCAAGAGATCGATGATGTTCTTGGATTGCGTGGTTTTCCCCGTTTGTTGTGGATGTATAGACTCCTGGTCGGTCAAGGTACTGATATTATCGAGTCCCTCGTTATCCACTTCGTATTCTCTCAATTCAGGGTCGTTTTCTCCCAGAGAAGCCCACCAGGAGAAGCCCTTCCATATATATTCTTTCCATGTCGTTTGTTCACACATCTCCTTCCAAGCCACCATATCCTCCTCCATATCGAGTTCGAATTCGTCGAAGAGAATCTGGAACCGTCTCAAGTCACGTTGAGTGGATTTGACGAGAGGTGTTCCCTTGGAGTAATCAGCCGAAGCCACCACTTCCAGTAGGACTTCTTCCTTCTTAAGCTTCACACTATAATCATAGAGGAATTGCTTGTATAACAAAATTTCGTCCGTGGTGGAAGCAATAAACCCCGACTTCCACTTTTCCAAATATCCGATATCATTGACTCCAACATTGTATAACGGCTGGAAATATTGTAACACTTCCAGATCCTTAGCTCCTGAAGCCACCAATTCCGGCATCACTTCTTGTGGAATGGTGGAAATCAAGGAAATACAATACCCAAACCCACAATCCTTCTCTATACTTTGAGCATTATGGAGTAAAATCTTCTTCCTCAAAAGAGCCAATTTCCACACTTTGAAGATCAACGGACCCAAATTCTCCAACAAGGGGAACAACATACTCAACATATGATGACTATTGGATCCCGTTGCTGTCTTACTGCTCTCCGAAACGTCATCGGACACGTCCTTCTTATCGGCTCTATTCTCCGTAAAGTACGTCTCAAGGATCTTATATCTGTCCATCAGATGATCAGTGTCCACCAGAGATTCGAGCCATTGCTTCAACAACAGCTCTAAATTATCGATATGATCCCATCCACTGGTGAACACCAAAGGTTGCCACACCAAATTGCCCAAACTAGTCTTGTTCCTCGTCTCCGGATCTATGAGAACTCCCAACGAGTACATTCTAACATCGGCCCGATCAGTGATCCCCTCATCATCCGTATTCGACTTATAGGTGGCTACTCCATAACACAACCGACGTGGAACCTCCTCCGACTCGGGCTCCAAGTCCTGTATGAACAGAATCAGGTCCTTATTCGTCTCGTGTAACCCAGAAGGCAAGGACTTGAATTCAAGCCCCTTGAGTGAAACTCCCTCCACAGTCTTGGACCATTCAATCGTATACCCCGTCCGAACATCAAATTTCAGAAGAAATAACGCCCCAATCTTACTGGTGTTGCTCATTCTCGTACCTCTTCTAATTGACACTCTCCTCTCTTTTTACACTTTCTACATTTTTTTTTCCTCCTGGCAGCTTTAGCCCATTACAGCGTGCGGCTCATAAAATATCTTTCAAAACATGGCTTTCATTACTCTTTATAGAAACCTCCTAATAAAAACCCTACATCCATACCCATCAGTTTCAAGTCGTCCACCAGGACTTTTGTCAGTTTGACACAGTCCGCGTAATTCAAACTCTTCACATCGACACCTCCCAATTGTTGGTCCAAGAACTTGCGATGTTCCTTGACTTGGTTGAAAAACCAATCCACCAAGAAAAGAGTCTCTTCATCTTCTCCGCCGAAATACTCCCGGTACATTTCAATGGTCTTTCTTATCACTTGGAACCTGATAGTCGATATTTGAGAAATAAACTCCGGCACTATCCCGTTGATCTCCACTTTGGAGCTCAATTCGCCAATCATGAGGTCACGGGACTTGAGGAAATTGTCACGTCCAACATCGAGCAATTCCAAATCAGAAAAGAATCCCAAGATCTGCTTGATTCTGCCATTGGACTTCCGTGCAGAAGAACATAATTCCTTCGTCAATTCCTCAATAATTGTCTCCCTTCTACTCTGCAATCTCAACTTCAAACTCTCAATGATCTGTGTTATTTCCTCCAATTGAGTCTCCAGCTTCTTGGCTCCCAACTTGTGTAATTCATTCTCAATCACACGTAAAAGTACAATCAGTTCTCCATAATATTTACGTGATATCCGAATATCCAACTCATCGATATTGTCATCCAAATTCTTCATAGAAATAATCGTGTTATTGGTGAACAAATCCAGACTCCTCGTCCGTTGATGTGTCTTACTCAAGATCCCCGACGATCTTCTCTCTTTATTCGTTGATTTCCTCAGACTCATCTGTGATTTGGTCCGGGACATCGTCATTTTATCCTTCTCCATCACTGTCCGAAGCTCATCCTTAGCTTGTCTGTACAGATTCAACACCTTCGAATGATGATCATATCTCTCCGTTCTAAACACAAACTTGGACGATTGGTATTGTACTTTAATCATGAACGTGTCATCAGACGTATCTGTAGATCTCTTCAAATCAAATAACCTTACATCTTTCAATGGCCAACATTGAGTAGCCACCAAGGTCTGTACCATCTTATCACTCTCGTCATTGTGACGCTTTCTTGACAGCACCAACATATAATCATTCAACACAAACAAATGCACACTATTCAAAGCCTTCATTGTCATTGGACTAACCTCCGTCCATTTACCACTTTCCAGTAAAACGTGCCTTCCCGGGACCAGTGAGATCAATTGTTGTGCACCGGCAACATGGTTGAAAAGACTTTGTAATTCACGATCCCAAAGTTTCTGTAACACCAAAATCGAACTTCTGTCTCGTCCCTTCTCCAACGATAATCTCAGAGTAGCTGTCTCTTTCATGCTTTGAACGATCTCATTCAATTCGTTGAAAACAGCCTTCAAATTCTTGATCTCCAGTTCCGTCTCATTGTAATCCTTCGACGTCTTGGTCAAGTTCTCTAAGCTGGTATTAATTGTCTCCTTAATGTTGTCCTCCACTTGTAATGACAACTTGGCCAAGGTCTTTGAAAATTCGTCAATCTTTGTCAGAGTAGCATTACCAAGATTCAGCTGAATGTACAGACCAGCATCGAAATCTTCCGCTGCGAACAGTTGCAATTCGTCGTCATAATAATCTGCCATCGATCGATCAGCCGCTTGTTGTGGTCTTTCTTTACTGCTCTGTATCATTCCCTTGGCATTCATAGGTAAAGGCTGATGACTGAAATCCATCGGCGGTGGAGCATTTAATCTCACCGAAAAACGTCTATGTACACGCGCCTTATCAATGTTGTCCACAGATAACATATTACTACTCTCAGATCCAATAGTGGTATTCAGCGCCATCATCGGCTTCAGCTCAATTGCACTGGTATTCTCATACCGTGTCAGATCAAACCCACTATACGGATTGGCATTAACCCCCTTCGCATTCTTACCATCCCGCCAAATACCCTTGGGCACTCGACTCTTTCTATCTGCCATCGTGCTTTGTACCTGATCTACTCTCGATCGCGCCAACTAATGTTTTTTTTTTTTTGTTCTCTGTTTCTACTAACATCGTTACACCACAAGATGTGAAACAGTCGTGTCGGGAAATCAAAAAGATCTTCAGTACATAACCGAACTGTTAAGTTTATACAGAAAAACAAAAAAAAAATTAATATCCATGCGGAACTCCTGCATTGCATATGAAGTCACGGTCTCAATGAAGGATAGAAAAGGGGAAAGAGATAGGAGAGAGAGAGCAAGAGAGAGTGTTGATGGGCAATTTTAAGAATTCTCCGGACGGAGATAAATTTCAGGCAGTTTATTGAAAAATTCATTCTCGAAGCCCTGAATGGCTTCCAAAGCTGATATGACAGGGCCATTTTGCCGCAACCGGGGATAAAATGATACCGGCATTCAGTATTTGTATTTATTATTATCAATTGTGCATTTAGACATTGAAGGTGTACGATACTTGCATACAATTTTTTTTAAGGTTTTCTCTAAACTTGGTCCAGAGGAATTCAAAGCGAGTCCACGCAGGAAATGTATCAAGACAGAAAAAATACTACCGAGAGCGGAGATTAGCAAGAGGAATACAGCTAAGCTTTTCCTAAATTGGGCGTATCTGACCTGTTCAATTAGATCTGTACATAGCAAGTAACATAGAATTCCGACAACTTGTCTCGAATTGACGTAGGATTCTCCCCTAAACCCCTTCACTTAAAAAAAAAAAGGACAATAGAGTGCCCTACATACGAAATAGTGCACTGGATCAAATTTAAGAAATGGAACCTCCCCGATGGGACCTAGAAGCCCAATCAAGTAATAACCTTAAATTAGAGAACAGATAAAAAAAAGCCTTGAATCAGGAGTTGATAGAATTTCGGTTCAACCCTTTTCGAATCCTACTCCCCTCTTCGAGAATACATGCAGATTACATAAAAAGTATTTTGCTCATTTCTGTATGCACCAGAATGTGCGAAATTCCAAGTCCAACCTTTTTTTTCGTGAGGATCATACATGACATTTCTCAATTGTCGTTACCAAACTACTCGATTAAGTTTCTGATAATAGTGCGCACTTTAGTAAAAAAAAAATAATTCATACAGACCAAAGGGCTTGTCGTAAAAAAAAAAAAAAAAAAAAAGAACGCCCAATCGAATAAGCATTGTATCATTAAAAATTTGGGTTTCTATCTATTCTTGGCGCTTGCACCTTCTACGTAGTGATAGACTTTAACGTTTACTCCTGAAGTGAAACAATTCAAACAATAGCAAAAACCGATGGTTGCGGTGAAGAGGGGGTGAATTGAGTCATGGAAAATTACGAGGACCGGATCGGTGGGGCGAGTACACCGGGAGCCGAGAGAAGAGGACACTCTAAAAAAATGTGGGAACTAGTATACTGTAGAAATAAAAAGGAAAAAAAGTTAAATAATAATATGCACCTGTATTACATGCACCATGTATCTATATGCCGACTGCTGCATATGTGGTTCAAGTTCTTTGTACTGTGTTTAATGGTTCTACTAGTTTGTACAGAAGCTTCTCCCTTGTCATATATAATATTACTCTAGTTTCCAGTCAGATTAAAAAAATTATAAAATCATTATCTAAAGAGCCAATTGAGGTCTGAAGCAAGCAAACGGTTTTGACCCAAGATATAAATTGACCAAGCCTCTAAACTCCATCTCATACTCCATTAAGATTCTCCAGCCCCCACTATCAATTCTATAGCAAGGGCTCCAGGGACTGACTGACAGAAAAAAGAAGTTGGAATATTATTAAATGAAGGGAAGATGGATACCCAATTGGATCTGATTTTTGATTGTTATCAACCATTGAATGACAATTCTTTGGAAGAGTTTCCTCTTATGATTTCCACGGATGAGGATTCTTCCTTATTCCCCGCTCTCGATTTTACTATGGCTGCTGTTCCAGAGGTGAACTATCAGTATGAGATTCCAGAAGTGCAACCTGCGCTCTCTATCGATGTTTCCTCCACTCAAATGGTGCCTGAATTTTCCAATGACTTATTTAGCGATTTGGCAGCTTCGATGATCAATTCGCAACCGGAATTCGGTACACAATCATTACAAGACTTGAACTCGACCGTCGGTACTTCCCCTCAGTCGTCAATGTCGTCCTCTGACATCGACATGAAGTCGATCTTCAGTAATTACGAATTGAGATTCGATCAAGGCACCAGAAATAGCAGTGTGACGTCATTGCACTCCCTGAACGAGATGGCCTCACAGGTGGAACCCCTCTCGGTAATGAGATTACCTAAGGGAAAAAAGAGCAGTACCAAGAGATCGCTCTCGGTTCCAATCAATTCTATAAATGGAAATGCCAATGGAGGTTCTGGATCCAAACGTCATTCCGACTCGAGACTTTCGTTATCGGAACTTGCCAGTTTCTTGGATTTGGGAGACGATACACTGGAGACAGCCAAGAGAGAACAACAAATCTTGGACATCTTCACCAACGACTTGGGATTCGAATTAGGAAAGAAAACCTGGGTTAGGGATACAAGTGCAGAAAAGAGAAAGCAATTGATCCACGACTTGACATTGAGCGTGGAAACCAAGTACCAATACGGATACGACGAAAGGAAAATCGAGCTGATCGTAAGAAGAGCAAGCTATTACACAATGCAAGGAAGATTGAGGAGAGAGAGACGCAGTGGTCAAAAACTGCTTCTGTCAATGCACGGTGCCAGTCTCAGGGCTGGTAAAAAGTTAGATTAAAAAAAGTTATTGAGGTTAGTTATTTGTGTTTCAATGAAGAGCCCCCAACAGATATCACTGGACTGATATCGGAAACCTCTTCAAAGTCAAAGGATGGAGTTTATGTTTGTTAATTGGTGTATTGTATGATTTGGCCATCTTTTCCAAGTTCGTTTGCTTTTTTATTGTTCTGTGAATTTTTATAAGCACCTTTCGTTTCAATTCTATGAGAAACTTTTGTTACTATTTACCTTCCTACTTGACATGGCAACCGACCGTCTGTTAAGTCCAAGATTTCTCTATGTAAATTGCTATCTTTCTAAAAAAAAACCGCTATGAACCGATGGTTCCTGAATCCCCTCTCTATTGAAAAAGAAAGTAAAAAAGATCTTCACTCAGTTTAACTTAAAAAAAAAAAAAAGTACGTCAGTATCTAAGGTTCAATTAATGTGCTCTCAGTGTGAACATGGAACTCAATGTTTCAAAAGTGATAAGACACAGATTTTGAGTGAATGTGTTTCAATTGGTAATAATTATACTACACCAGCCTTGCCTTGATCCAAGTGGCCCTCGAACGATTTTTTTTATCACTTGAAAAATTGCTGAAGATCTTTTCTCATATTAAACTTTAAGGTTAATGCAAAATGATGCAAGTAAGTTTTGAAGTATGTTTTTTCCTCTTTCTTCTAAACATCAACATTAGGTCTTACCTGATATAGCCGGTTGTATGGCTCCAGAAAAAAATTCGTATCTACGTTTTCTGTTTCATGTCGAAAGATCAGCGGTCCGTAAGTCTAAGTAATTGGGAAAAAAAAATAAAAAAACGAAGGCGGAACAAGGTTCTTTTCTTCCATCTGTTTCCTTATTACTTCTGAATGTCTTTTCTAAGCATTATGCTTAAGTAATAAATTTTTTAATTCTTTCACTTTTATTTAAGGCTGCACTCTAATTAATTTTATATAAGGACTCGAATCAAAGTTCACCTCTATAGATGTGATAAGCACTTGCCTGGTTACTACTGAAAATTAAGGTTTCAGCAATGACGGTGTTTTCCTTTCTACTGACACTGAAGACAATCAATTCGGCAATGTCGTCGGCGTACAATGGTGTAGTGGCTTCATAAACCTTCTTAGCTCTGTCGGTGTCTCCCTTAAATCTGACGTTGGAAAATTCGGTCTCGACGTTTCCAGGGTCGATCTCCAAAATTCTGATCTTGGTGTTGACGGTCTCCTTTCTCAACGATTGACTGAACGATCTCAATGCTGCCTTGGTGGCACAGTAAATGGCTCCTCCCGGGTATCCATCTCTACCGGCAACGGATCCCAAGTTGACAATAGTACCGGTGTTTCTGGCCTTCATGTCTCTGACAACGTATTGCGTCAAGGTGATCAAACCAATGACATTGGTGGTGAACATACCGTCAATGTCTTCTGGTTGGATCTCTCCGACGTGTTCCAATCCCAAAGCCTTACCCGAGTTATTAATGAGGACATCGATGTGCTTGAACTCTTCCGGCAAAGAAGAGAAAAAACTCTCAAACTTGTCAAGTTGAGTAACATCCAAGAAGGCAGAGTGAACCTTAATACCAGGATACTCCTTCTCAAGCTCCAGGGCCAAGGACTCCAATTTCTCAACTCTTCTGGCAGTCAAAAGTAACTTGACCTTACCATTGGAAGCAGCAGCAAATTCCTTAGCTGTGGCCTCTCCAATACCGGCAGAAGCTCCAGTAATCAAAACAACCTTGTCGGCTAATCTTTCTTGAATTCCAGCGAAAAATGGCATCTCTTATTAATCTATGTCTCTTGGATCGATATCTTATAATCCCGTTGAAAAATTCGCTACTGTATTTATATCGGAACACCTTTTTTTTAACCGCCTATTTCTGCGCTTATCGTCGCCAGAAGCGGAGATCGATAACCGTCGGTTTAAGTAGACTACTTTTTTTTTCTCCGTTGTAATGTCATAACCATAATAAATTTTTCTATGTACTAAAAAAAAGGGGGTATCTTCAGAAGAAGTTAGCTACCAGTAAAGCAAGAGCAACCACTACCAGGGAACTTACCTTGTAAGTGGAGGCACTGTTAGATTCCGTTACTTCGACAGTAGAGTTAGAAGCGTTTGAAGTGTTGGAGGCTCTTTGGAATAAGTGTGTAATTTCTCTTACTTCTCTCTTCTTGTTAGAGCTTCCAGTAGAGAACACCTCGATCTTAGCAGTAGCACCTTGTTCAGCGGTGACGACACAGAAGTCCGCACCACCGCCACCGGCAGTAGAACTAGAACTAGAGACGACACCAACACCGTTACTTGGGTCGATCTCACACTTCAATCCGTTACATTTGGACTCGTCATCACAGGTGATTCTGATACCGAAACTTGGAGTCTTTTCGGAGAAATCGTTCAAGTAAATTGGGTTCCAACCGATCTTGACAAAAGTGTTTTTGTTGCTGTCCATGTTGGCACCGGCAACGTACGGAGCCCAGTTTCCGTATGGGTTGGAACTGGATCCCCAAACACAACCTTCAGAGGTGGAGACTCCTGGGGGGTTAATGTAATAATGAGCAGCAGTAGAAGCCCAGTAATCAGTACCTGGAACAGCCAAGGTGGTAAGGTTACCAGACTCGACGTTGGTTGGAATCAACATTTCTTCATTACCTGGCAAAACAGTTTGACAGAAGGCAACGTCGGAACCGGCTTGGTTATCAACCTTCACAGTACCCTTACCATCGACACAATAAGCTTTGTTACTGAATGGCTTCGAAACGGTACCGTCAGTGTTACAGTACAATCCACCATATTGAGATTGTGGATACGAGTAAGAAGTGGCATCTGGATCCCATTGCAGCATCAATTGACCTGGAGGACAGGCATATGGACAATAGTTACCAGCAGTACAAGCAGTATCACTGTGAAGAGCCCAACCACCATTCTTCTCATTTTTGGTGACAGCAACTAAACCATCATCAGAGGGGAAGGAACAGGTGGTTCCTGATCTCTTATGTTGGTGATGTTGGTGTTGTTGAACTGGAGTAGCAGTAGCCAAGGCAGCTAATAAGGAAAGTAATACAGTGTTGTAAATCATATTTTGTAAATGAATGTGAATTGTGAGTCTCTCTTAGTTTAAAGAATGAATAAATGAACGACTAAAGAAGTAACTGTGTAACTTGACTCCTCCATCAAGACCGTTGGGGGGTTACTTTGACTCTTTTATATGCCGGATCGAGATCGTTCAACGGTCTTTTCTTTTGCAGTGAAAAATTTATACAATATAACTTTAACCGATTAGGAAAGAAGTTCTAGACATTGGTCAGGGTTCCCATGTCAATGACCTCAAAAACCGTCGATTCATACATATCCTTACTATGTTCACTATTATAGTTTGTATGCACGAGAGAGAAAAAAAAAAAATTTTTACTCCACCAAAAGAAAAGAAAGAGAGAGCTCTCGATATGCGTGCAATTTCCCTGATTCAGTAATACCGAAAGGTTAATAATGGTAGAAAAAGTCTAGATTTTCAGGAGGTTCCTGGTCATTGCGGTGCAATTGTAATAGGGGTAAAAAAATTGCTGCTTTTCTTTTTACGTCAAAGAAAAATACGGCTAACGCAGGTGTTTCCCCACCGTGGTTCCCACCTGCTTTTCCGCAAAATCGTCTCAGCTTACGTCATGAAAATTACATTTTCTTGAAGCGAGAAAAAAATAATTCAGGAGTGTAGATCGGTGCGGCTCAGTAATTACGAGGAAATAAGAGAGAAAAAAAAAGTACACTAAGTTAAAGAGAACCACAGAGAGGAGAGGCTATGAAGTGGGATGAAGTACAAGTGCGTCCTATTTGGAAGGTGAGTGGATGTTGTGGTGATACATGATTGGGTGGGGTACTAACTATTAGGTGATACGACGGGATTTGAAGGGGTGTCGGAGCGGGGTTGTGGTGCCGCTGATAAAAGGAACTAAGTATGAGGGCAGTATACAATTGACACAGAAAGAGACTCGGTCGGGCCAATTGACAGAATTGGGTTACGAAGAAGAGCGGAGGAAGGCCGGATTTCTATTGGATCTCATCAGTATGAATATCATGACGTCAGAGGGCGATGGTGGGGTGGTGGTGCTATTTGATTGTGGTTATAAGTGGGTAGATGTTGGAGGAGTCAATTCTACTCGGCTCAAGTTGCTGGTCAATTTGAACATGTATGAGGAGAAATCGTTGGCGGAGAAAGACGAGCTGATCAAAAATTTGCTCGTTATTGACCTGAACAGCACTGACGAGGCCTTTTCCATCGGCAGGGTCAGGGACAAAATAGCCCATTTCCAAGCCAATCCTGGACGGTACTTACAACAGTTGGACCTTGCACTACCTTTACGATGTATTATAGTGGATGGACTCGACTTGATGTACTGGAGTGACCGACAGAACTTCGAGCAGAATAAGAAGGAAATCTACCGCATCTTGGACCGAGTAGCTACAGCATTCACATGCCCTGTATATATCACTTCAATTAGTACACAATGATCTAGTCAGACTTCAGAGTCGAGTCGTCCTCCTTTTTCAGCTCCTTCTTGTCCTCCTTTCTGGAGTCGTTTCTTCTTGGCTTTCCTCTTCCCTTGTTGGATCTTCCTCTGAACCCACCAGACGAGGCGGCCTTCTTCAGAGCGAACCATTCCGTCTCTCTTTGAGTTGGGATTTCCTTGTCATCGATGACCAACTTGGATTCCAAGAAGGACTCCAAACTATCTACAGTGTCAAAAGTGACAAATACCAACCCGTTCTTCTTAATTCTGATGGAGGTGGCCTTCTTGTCCAGCAACTTGTCTTGCATGAAGTCCAAGTTCCAGTTCGTTGGAACCTCCTTCAAAACAGCAGTCTTCTCTCTCAATTCCTGTCTCATTTTGTCCTTGTCATCCAAATTAGGCATCTCCCCCTTTCTCTTGATGATCTCCTCCTCCAAAACCAACGTCTCAGACTCCTTCTCAATGGCACTCTTGACATCTTCCAACTTGTACGAAGACATACGCTTGAAGGTCATCAAAGTCTCCAAAGGTAAACCCCCCTTGCTCTTGATGGTCTCAGTCATAAACTTGTCATTAACAAGGTTCACATCACTGAGATAAAACTCAACTTGACGAACAATATCTCCAGTAGCCATGATGCTCTTCTCCCTGATCTAACTTAGCTTGTTAATAAAATTTTTCCTTCTGAAATATTTTTCCTTCTCTGATCTGACAGCCCCAGTTTGTCTGCCCTCGCGTATTGAAAAAAAAAAAGAATAAAGTAAAAAAAAAAAAGGGAACGCGTTTAGTGTGTGTGCGTTTAAGATGACTGTTGAGCAGGAGATTGTTAGTAAGTTTGGGAAGTTGAGTGATGATACGTTTGTTGATACGTACAAGAAGATGATGTCTATCTTTGACTTGTCGGTGGAGGATCTTTTTTTGAAGTGGGAGTCGTACAATCTTTCTGAACAACAGATGGAACCTAATAGTGTTAACTTGACGAAATTACAGGCGAGTATCCAAGAGAGTTTGAACAGGAGACATCATGTACCGCTGTCGGCTACCAAATTGAGACCCAAGAATTTGTCAAGTCCATCTTTTATGGGCAATATCATTCCTTCGACTCCATTGACTAGTAGTGCTAAGAAGAGAAAGTTGGAGTCCCCCTTTTTGAAGACGCCAGCTGGTACGAGTTCACCCTTGTCCAAGATGAACCAGACTCCATCGTCGGATCTTAAGAATCAGGATAGTGGAAAGGTCTTGGAGACGTTGAACGGGACACTCCAAAGTAGTGCAGGGATCAATTTGGAGCAAGACGAAAGGAAGGTCAAACTCGTGGCGAACTTTGATGCAAAGAAGTATCAATTCAGAACGATGAGACAAAAATTGTTAGAAGCTGCCGATGTGTTGGATGAACAGATCGACTCCTTCATTCAGGTATTTAGAGATCATTACAAATATGAGGACAACGAGATGGGAAGTCCTGCTAAACAGTCACAACATACAGTTATCTCGGTAGGACGAGTAGTACCGGATTCTGCTACGATTCCCTGGGATCTGCCCTTGAATGAGACTTCTTTGTCTTTGGAATGTTCTCGTGTCTTTGGTTATGGACAAAGAGTGCCATTGGACTTGCACAAGGTTCTGGACTTTTCCCTCTTTCCAGGACAGATTGTTGCCTTGAAAGGTGTCAACCCTACAGGTGAAAAATTTATTGTGGAGGAGGTTATAGAAACTCCCCTTTTGGGGGCTCCAGTTTCTACGAAGGAGGAATTGGTGGAATATGAGGCAATAACGGGTGGAGAGAACGTGAAAGTTCTCGTTACTTCGGGACCGTATACGACTAACAGTCACTTGGACTTCAAGGAATTGGAAGTCTTGGTACATAAGATCAACAATGAGGCCAAGCCTCATTTGGTTATAATGATGGGACCGTTTATCGATGTGACACATCCTAGAGTGGTCGATGGGTCTGTTGAAGTTCCAGGTCTTTCCAAGCAACCACAGACGTTGGACGATGTCTTTAGAATGGCAGTGGCTCCTATCTTGAGGATGATCAACAGTAAAATCCAGGTGATTTTAATTCCCTCAACAAGAGATGCCTCTGTCAAACATGCCGCATATCCTCAAGATGCCTTCAGTAGAAAGGTGTTACAATTGCCGAAGAATTTCCGGTGCTTTCCTAATCCGTCATCCTTCTACATCAATGACATTCTTGTGGGAATCTCCAACAATGACATCTTCAAAGATTTGAAGGAAGTGACCAAGGGGAGTCGTGCTAAGGAGAACAGATTCGATAGAATCTCGAAGCACGTCATTGAACAAAGACGGTATTATCCTGTTTTCCCTGGAGGGATCAAGACGAAGAAGATCACCAATGAGAAGGGAGAAGAACTCATAGAACATGTTTCAGGAGCAGATATCGATCTTCCATTTATGGGACTTTCGGAGTTCACTGATGCCATTCCAGACGTGTTAATCTTACCTTCTGATTTGAGGTTCTTTGCCAAGATCGTGTCCAACGTGTTGGTTGTCAATCCTTCTAATTTCATGAGAATGAATACGACCGGGACTTATCTGGTGTTGGATATTGGGGCACTGAAGGTTGAAAAGCTCAGCAAGGCGGGAGAAACAGAATATTTACATGACGTGTGGGATAGAATCAGAGTTGACATCGTCAAAACCTAATTTATATAAAGTTATACCGAACTTTTAAGTGATCTTCTTAAGCATTTGTTTCAAAGGACTCTTTGATTTCTTCTGTTGGACCGTTTTGGTTGGAGTGGCACTGGCAGATGCGGACATTTCACCCCCATCGACAATGGCTACGTCGTCCAATCCACTTGGATCGAAGTGTTCGTTGTTGTCGATAGTGGCAAGAACAGTCTCACTAGCCGGATGCGATTTGGACTCGATGATCCGGTCACCAGCTTGAATGTCGAACTCTTGACTTTGAGAAGGAGCCGTTTGGGATGACTTCATATCTACAATCTTACTTTGGGCAGTGGCTGCAAGAGTTGTGGCTGCACCAACAGCAGCAGCAGCTCCAGCAGTAACTTTGTCAGAGATTGGGGCAGATTGACCGTTGCCACTTTGTTTCTCCAACTCCAGTTTTCTCAACTTCAACTGGTCCAACTTGGAAATCTTCTCCCCAGTGGCAGCTTGCAAATTACTCAAAATAGCAGTCTTATCGTTAATGACACTTTGGGAGTTGGCATCGGCAGTGGCAGAGGTGGCAGCCAAGGCATCAATTTTCTTGACGTGGTCGGTCTCGACTTGTTTGATCTCCTCGTTCTTCTCGGAATATTGTTGATCGTATTTCTCCTTTTCTTGGGTGGTCTTTGCAATTTCAGAGTCTACCGATTGCAATTTGGACTCCAACAGCAGCTTTTCCTTGTGTACCGACTTAGCACCAGTCAAGCTCTTGGAAGCCAAGGCAGCAGCTCCAACGAGAGAAGTGACATCGTTGAGAGAACCAGAAGAAGAAGGAGTAACAGCCTTTCTCTTGTAGACAGAGTCGATGTAGTTCAGTCTAATCGTTTCATCTCCAGTGACATTGGAGTCTTGTTTCTCCAAGTAATCAGCATAATATTCAAGAACACGTTCTCCAAGAGCCAAGACGAACAAAGTAGCATGTTCTGTGATCAAGGCAGGACCGATAATCTTCCACCATCTGATACCAACAGCAGATCTTGAGGAGGAAGAAACAATGTCTCCATGGTACATAATAGCAACGGCGACCGAACTGAAGGAACCCAATTGGATGAAGAATTTCATGAAATCGTTCCAAGGGAAGATGGAGTTGGTTCTGTCTGGGATTGGAGTCTTCACCATCAAGAAGAGCTTGAGGTAGTCCAGCTTTTGTTGGATCAAATTGATCACCAAAGAGATGAACGGAGCCAAAGACCAGACTGGACCAAACATGACTAAAAAGCCGAATTGTAAGATCAATTGACGGTAATCATCGTTGACGTCATATTCTGGTAACTTGAGCATGGATCTGATCTCGGTCAAGAATTCAGATTCTTCTTCAGCATCGTTATAGACAATCTCCGAATCGAGTTCTTGACCCATCAAAGATTTCACCTTTGGATGGTCCAAGACTTTACCCAAGACTACTGGAAGGACAAATTCCAACACCAAAGCCACGACTTGGTTCGTCAACATGAAGAATTGGTATTGGTTGTTCAATCTCAAGGCATTGATGTTGAAGTTGTCTCTCTTGACGGTGATGGTGACGTAATTGTTCAAGCTGTGGTCGATGGTTGGTAAGTACTCGTTCAACTTGAAACCGAATGGCAAGTACAAGAAACTGGTGATGAAGAGAGCCATGTATGACGTCAAAAAGTTGAAGACAAAGGTCTTGATCACCTTGGAGTAATTGTAACTGGAGTACTTTGAATGGTTCTCCCAAGTCAAATGTCTCTCCATCATTTGGTTGTATACCATGGTAACTACAGGAACCATGGCACTCAAGAGAATGGTTGGAACTAAAGACAAGTACGGTCTTAACCAACCATCATAGACCTCATTGAGGAAGATTTCAACCAGGAAACAGAACATTTGACAGGCAACCAACCAAGCAACAAAGATCAAACCGGTGGGAAGGAAGGACAATTGTTTGACCAAGATTTTGTACGTTGGTTCCAGAGAGGTAGGTTCTTGTTTTGGGGGTTCCAGAGATTCGATGTTCTTGGAGATTCCCCATTGAACACTCAACTTCAATTCCAAATACTTCCAATAGAAGTAGAAGCCAACGGCAAAGAACAAGTTGACATATGTAAAGATAAGGGAGTACCGACCGAAGATGTAATTGGACAGAACACCGAAGACGGCAAGACCCAATAACGCGGAGTTGTAGTTGTTGATGAAATAATGATACAAGGCGTATTTGGAACCGAGGGTGTCCAAGAGGAACTTGATATTCAGTGCGTTGGCTTCCTCGTTGAAGGCGGAGTTCTCCTTCAAAGTCAGGGCCAACTTGTCCTTCAATGCGGCGTGATTGCCCACTGGGATGACAGAACGAACGAAATTCCAGTCCCCGACCTTGGCAGTGAGCCCACAGCCCCCACAATTGGCGGGAGTGATCAAAATTTCATATACAACTCTCAACTTCTCAGCAACAGAAAAGCCGCCATTGGAGGAATTGAGGAGTTCGTTGTTCACCCCGTACTTCCAATCGTTGATCTGAGAATCCTCAATGGCTTTATAAAGAGCCTCATCACTCAATTTGATGAAGACAAGCAACGTCTTGATCGTTCCAGGTCTGATCTCGATAAGGAAATGATGTTTGTCTAAAGTGGTCAAAAGGCGCTGTAAGTCGGCTTGGGCTTCGGTGGAAGGAGATCCCGTCTTGGAATCAACCTCCTGGAAGACCTCCAACACATAGTCGGCGTCAAAACTAGAAAGACTCTTGGACATGTCAATGGTGTGAAGGAGATCACTAGTGTGTGTCTGTCTGTTTTTTTTTTTCTCAGTATTTTGCTCCTTGCTGGCTGGTGCAAATTTCATCTGTCACAGCCTGTAATGACAATGGAATGATGGGAGATTGTTGGGGTAATTGGAAGAAATTGGACGTAAATGAACTACTTAAACTAAACTGAGATGACTCAAGAACTATCTCTCTTGCCTCAATCACATCCATCCTATTCCTCTTCTGTGGTATCCCTCCCTCTTCTGTGGTGTTTGTCTCCATTCCGTAATTCCTTTTTTGGCAATCAAATCTACACCGAGGGCGAGGGTTTTTTTTTCTTCTTTTCCATTCTATAAACGATTAGATCCGCAGGATGGGCGCTAAGTTGTCGAAGAAGCTTGCATTCTACACCAAATCGGTGTTAGCCGTGTTGACCTTGTCATCGTGTGCGTTATATGGGTTCATTTCGTCACTTCTTTTCCGGTTGATTGGCCGTAAGGACTTGTGTCAATGGTCCACTGCTAGATGCTTCTATTACACCTTCAGTTCGTTATTCAACATCAAAATCGAGATCGAGAATCCCGAGAGATTATCTCAGTTACCCGCTGTGATTATTGGAAACCATCAGAGTGCCTTGGATATCTTGATCTTGGGTAAGATCTTCCCTAAAGGATGTTTTGTCACCTCCAAGTCGTCGTTGAAATATGTGCCATTCTTAGGCTGGTTCATGGCTCTGAGCGGAACCTTCTTCATCAACAGATCTAACCGTGAGAAGGCTGTCAAAACTTTGAACAAGGCCTTACTGGATTTGAAGAAGAACAAACACGGGATCTTCATCTTCCCTGAAGGAACTCGGTCCCATTCCGACAAACCAACTTTATTGCCCTTCAAGAAGGGAGCCTTCCACATGGCTGTTGAAGCTGGTATTCCGATCATTCCAGTTGTGGCTTCTAATACTTCGTGTTTGGTTGGAGGTTCGGAGAGTAATTTTAGAGGTGGTGTTATTAAAGTGAAGGTCTTGGAACCAATTGCTACAGAGGGATTGACTAAAGAAGACGTCAACGAATTGACTCAAAGGGCAAGAGAACAAATGGCAGAGGCAGTAGATGAGTTGGGTTATTCCAAGGTCAACGGAGTGGAGAATCCGTTCGAGGACCCAGCTAACACGATAGACTCGTCCCCGGCTATCAACGAGGACCCGGAGGAAGCCGTCTTCGAAAGAACCTCCTTGTTGTCCCCAAAATTGGGCTCGGTCCAATCTCCGCATTAATGAGTATATAGTAATGGACGTATGAGTAGATATAACGCAGTAGATTAATGTCAATACAGCACTGTCAGTACTGGCAGTACTGGCCTGTCGTAGTGTTTTAAAGATATTTTTTTTACTTCCAAATCTTCTCTCCTTAACATGACCATCAGACATCGTATCGCTGTCATTGTAGATCAATCGGATGAGAAATCCTTCCATGATTCCGTCGCTACTACTTCCACCTCGGTGAATCTTCCTCCCGTTACTCATCTGAGACAAGAACGCTTTGTTGTGCCACTTGAATCCCTTCCCGCCAATTGGACACAGTTCCTTACGGAAGCCGGAACATTGGCTCTTGAGTACAGTTCGAGCACTCCCTATGACCATTCAGTCTTCGGAAGCTATCCCCAAACGGGTCTCAGTCTCACAATGTCACCCTCGGAACTTACGGAACTGAAAATGGCCGCCCTCACCAACTCCTTCAATTCTCTCTTCCCCTTACAACTCAACTCTACCGAACTTACTAGAAGTCTGATTGGACTTAAGTATCATGACATGAAGAGAAATGACAAGTTGTTGAACAAACTACTCTCCTCAATCACAGGTCGTGACATCTCAACCAACTTCAATTCGGCTCTGATCACCTACAATAAAGACCTGGACTCTCTTATGGTGACTATCTATTGGGACAAATATACACAACCTTCCACCTTCCAAAAAGACTCTCATTACAAGCAAGAGATCGGTATCTTCCATGTCGATCCCGCTTTGACCCAATTGGGTAATCTGGGCTTGAATGGAGTGCGTTTCATTCTCGATGGAGAAACCAAACTCCAGACCAAACGGACTGCTTTCCAATACAAATTGAGAAACGACCAAGTGCCAGACTTCAAGTACAACCTCGACTTACGGACTCCACAAGGACTTCATCCTTCATACACTCTCAGTTTCGACAACACCACTGTCATTAAACCACCATTCCAACTCCAGGTCGACGACGAGTCGCTTCCTCAAAACAAGATCTGTAGTATGGTGATGATCTGGAACTTACCTAAGCATGTCTTCTTCGATAAGTACCAACTCCAAGACGACAAGTACCAAGCCAAGGGACTGCACTTGATCGATATCTTTGGATATTCGAATCTCGAGCTCCCCGATTATCTCATTCCTAATTGGGGCACCGAGGCTCTTTTCATCCTCGATCTCGAACGGAGTAACTCCTTCGAATTCCCGCTTCATCTTAGGTACTCTACACCACTGGAAGAGTCCTTTGCGTTCGATCTTCCAGACCCGAAACTCATGTGGGCTTGTGATATGGCCATCCCGATCGGACTCTTGACTCAATTGGACGAAAAGAGGTACCTGGGACAGATCGAACAATTACAATCCGACATGAACGTCCTCGATGCCTCCCCCTTTCTGCTCAAAGCAGATTACGAATCCTACTTCACCAAAGAGACTATTCTCTACCAAGTGTTGCCTTCCCATACTGATCTCCACTTAACTATACCGGTAGCCAACCCTAACCATCTCCAATTTGTCGAAATCATCACCCTTATCGTCGTCCTGTTCAGCTCTCTTTTCTTATATAGTAAGGTAGAATAGGAAAAAAAGAACAATCAGTCGTGCATTTTTGTCACAATTTCCCTGAACACGTAGAGACTTTTTTTTTTCAAACACCAAGCCTTAGTTTCGATACGTTGTTAGTGGAAGACATGGTTAAGATCAGCGTCACGCCATTGCTTCTAGCAATTGGGGTTATTATTCAGTTTACACAAGCATTGAGGACGTCTGTTCATTCTGACAATTCCACTTTATTTGTTTATGACAGCAAGATCACCGCTCTTTCTGAGTACGAACAATTCAGCTCTCAATTGGGGGATTACGATGTGACGTATTTGGATCTCGATTCGGAGACAGCCGAGTTGACTCTTTTTGTCAAGGGACGCAGACTTTATCAGAATTTGATCTTCTTCCCATCCAAATTGAAGAACATCCAAGACTTTACCGCCGTTGAATTGTTGGAGTTCATGGAAGAAGGCGGTAACGTCATTGCCGTCACCTCTCCAGAAGGATTACAAGATGACGTCAAGGTGTTTTTGAACGAATTGGGGATCTTCCCAAGTGGAGTCGATTACAAAGTCGTGGATTATTTCACATCCACACTGAAATCACATGATATCTTAAAATTGACTCCCTCCACCGACAGCGCCATTGTGGAGGACCTCGAAAAGGAAGTCATTTACTCGGGCTCCGGTGCCATCTTATCCAATAGTCAATTACTCGTACCTATTTTGCAAGCTCCTAGAACGTCGATCACTAAAAAGGAGGACGAGACCTATGTTACTGGTACCAACAGTTACTTGATTGTGGCTTTACAGACCCGTTCCAATTCACGTGCCGTTTGGTTTGGAAGTGAAGATTTCCTCAGTGATCTGAATTCCAAGACCAACGGCGGAGTCGTCGCTGATTTGGTCGATTGGACTTTCGGAGCCAAAGACGTCATCAAGTCCACCTTCGTCAAACATTACCACGCCTCCAATGACACCAGTGACGAATTGTACAAGATCAAGGATGAGGTTGTTTACGAGATCGGGTTGACCCGTTGGGATGGTCAACTGTGGGTTCCATACGTCGCTGATGATGTCCAGGTAGAGGTGCGTATGTTGGACCCATATTATAGAATCACCATGACTCCAACCGAGGTGGTGGGAGAGGCCCAAGTGTACTCCACAGGCAAATTTAACCTTCCAGACCAACACGGTATGTTCACATTCTACACCAATTACAAGAGAAACGGACTCAGTTTTATCGAGGAGAAAAACGTCGTCACAGTACGTCACTTAGCCAACAATGAATACCAAAGAAGTTGGGAGATTCCAAATGCCTGGGTCTACGTCGCATCCCACGTCAGTGTCATCGTCTCCTTCTTGGTATTTGTCTATATCTTTTTGTATAAAAAATAGATGATCATGTCACTTTATATGCTATATAATGCATTTCTCTAAGTTCAATTGGACGGTAACATTACCATTGAAATTGATGGCCAAAGTAGTATTGGTTTGCCATACCAATTGAGGCTTGTACTCCATTGGCTTTCTATTAGCTGCGAAGTTCTCCAAAGACGACTCTCTTCTGGACCGATTGGCGTTCTCTACAACGTCAGAGTCGTCAGAGTACATTTCGTCACTTTCGTCCTCCTCTTCGTCTTCACTATGGATCAGGAAACTCTGGTTGTTGAAATTCTTGTGTTGTTCCTTGAAGTCCGCGTTGTCAAGTAAGTCGTCGATGAAGTAGACGTGGTGACACGAAGCCTTTTGTAAGGGCATCGGTCCACTAGAAGCCAACTCCAACCGAAGATCAACGGGATCGGTATACACATCGAACAGTTTCAAGAGGTCCAATGGCTTGAACTTGTCTTCTTTGTAGGTTTCGGCAATCACGGAAAGACTCAGAGAAGAGATGTTGAGGATGTAGAGTAAATTGTTGGCCAACATGGCAAATCTTTTCCCGTCACTAGAAATGGAACAAAGACAAGATCTGGACAAATGTTGTACGTTCAACACCAAAGGAATGATCTTGAATTGGGAAGCAAGGAAGTCGTCTTCACTACTATCAGATGATGTCGATTGTCTAGAACAAACCTCTCCATCTTCCTCGTCAATAGCAGGTTCCTCGCCTTCGAAATCCTCCAAAAAGGTCCCCTTCAATCTCTTTGCATTCATCGGATATTCCTTGTCCATCAACAACACAAGATCAATGCTCCGATCGAACAGCACACCCGAGAATGCACTGCTTTCCTTCTCCGGGAAGGTGTGACCTTTGAGTAAGCCAATGTAACATCCTGGCCCATCAGTAGGAAGAACATTACTGAGTGGGATCACCGTCTCAGAAGAGGCCTCAATATGGAAGTCAAAGTAATCCCACAAGGGAGAATTCGCGTTCAGAGCAATACGTAACCGTTTAATGTTCTCGATGTAATTCGAATCCAGTGTCACTTCTTCCACTTTCTTGACACTCTTTGTCGGCACTGCTTTCTTTGGTAAGCCATAAATTATCGTTTCGTCATACCCATTCAAAATCACCATATGTTCAGTGATATGAGTGGCCATATTCAACTCCAATCGATAATGCGGGAACTCCACCTCCTCTGCAGTGTTCAAATTGATCATCGAAAGCCCTCCCAATCTCAAGGACTTGACAAATAAAACCTCGGCATTATCATCGACAGTCAGGAACTTGACAACAGACGGTTGTTGCTTACTGAACAATGGCTTTAGATTATTCAAATCAACAGAGACTCCAATCTCGGGTTTTGGTAACCGATACACCACGATCAACCCGGAGAAGGCCACCACTAAGAAGCGATTGTTCTGAGACACAGAAGCATAGGTGATCTTCTTATCGGAATTGAGGTGGAAAGAGATATGGTTGGACCGGAAAATGGGTCTCCCCTTGCCCTCTTCGGCAAGATCAGACCGTATATCATAAATGCAAAGGGTATAAAGAGACTTCTGAAGAGTCGGATAAACGTTCCGTTTGATCATTTGAACCTGATCTCTAGGTGATCCAGAAAAGGGAGTGACGTCACTAAATTCTTGGTAGGACACTCCATTGATATCGGTGGGGTCTTGTAAATATGTGTTCGAGGTGAGACGGACATAATCTATGAATCCCGCCGTGGTTTCATAGGCAATCACCTGGTAATCTCCCCTTATATCGGAACAATACACCATGTTATTGGCCGAAGGTTTGGGCCAAAAGAGGTAATCTTGGTCATATTCAGCCAAATAAAAACACGTGAACATGTTCTTAAGCATGATATTCTTATTCACCACCTGGTAAAATCGGAGTCCTATCTTCATATTGTTCAAGAACTGCGAGTAATCCTCAAACATCTCCTTCCTGATGAGTTGATACCATTGATGACAAACCTGACTTAAAGGATGCAATCGCCGCTTATCCTCCACCGCTATCAATATAAATATCTTTAATAACAATTCCTTGGGCAACGTCGCCCATCCTTCCCCTTCATTCCTTACAACCATTGTCCTTCTCTATCTTAGGGCTACCGCCTTTTCTTCCTATCTTTAAAAAAAAAAAAGATGCAAGAATTTTTCAGATGACTTGAAAGTGAAAGAGGAAGTATAAGAGGTATGGGTAATTGGAACATTCTGAACCTTACACCGGACAATGAATGGTTTTATTTGAAGATAAGAATGTAAGTATGGATATGATGGATGGCTCTTGTTTCGATACTAACTTCTTAGTGACCTGGCTTTAGAAGACCCCGTGGATCTCATCACATGGAAACAGATCATATTGAAAGCCCTTCGGAATTATTATGGAATAATAGGAGAATCCAAAACGTTTGACATATTACAGCGACCAGATCCACAAACTGTGATAATACGATGTCTGATCCAAGACCGGGATATCTTCGTCAACTCCATATTGATGGCTTCTGGCACAATGGAGGGCACCGAGTACGGTCTCACGACATTGGTCAAGTCATGCTATCTCAATGGAGTTGTCGGAATTTAATTTGCATTTGTATAGAACGATATAGAAGGTAGGTCTGTGTTCATGGTCTCCGACCCTACTTAAACTAAAATTACCTGTCATTTCAAGTATTAGGCACTATGGCCGAGCGGTTAAGGCGAAAGACTTGAATAATTTTCTTGTTATCTTTTGGGATTTTCCCGCGCAGGTTCGAGTCCTGCTGGTGTCGTTATTTTTTTCGATGCACTATAAAAATTTATCTAACTTTTTAGCATTAGGAGAAGTTGCTAAAGACAGTGGTTGCGGTACTGACACTGGTTGAGGTACTGACAACAGCTCCAGTGTTTCTTTTTGTTCTGGTTGGTCCAATTTGAACAACATTGTAAGATCGTCCTCTTCCAGCTGGGTCTTCTCCACATGTCCTTTGAAATAAGTACCACCATAACCCAGATACTCAAACGATTTATTGATAAGTTTCAAGTCCTGAGCAAGGTCCACTTGTTCCCCCAGAGCCAATTTTGTCTTTATCTCCGTCAACACTTCGATCTTCTTGTCGAATCTCGTTCGTATGTCTTCGAGTTGTTTCTGTTCTTTGTTGTAATTCACAGCTGCCGACCCAAATATAATGAAAAGTAATGTGGGCTTAAGTAATCTCAGCAGTCGAAGTCTTTCTCCTACACTAGGAGTCTTCACTGTAGTGGCATATCGACGGACCTGGAACATCTGCTGAAGAGGAAGTTTATAAAGCGTTTTTTTTTTTTTTTTTTCAGATCAATTTTTTCTACACTCAAATCAGTGCTCAGCTTGAGATGGTTAGTGTGGAGTACTTTGGGCCAGCCAAGAAATTTACTGGAGATGTTGGTATGGAGGAGATTACTTTGGCAGTTGGGAGTAAATTGAGTGATGTTTTTCGGGTGATATCCACAAGACATGGGATGCAATTTGTGCGATACATACTTAAGAGTTGTGGGATAGTACTCAATGAAGAGTACCTTGATATTGGGAGGGAACAGGTGGATTTGACAGAAGATGAGGCGTTGTTTAGAAACTTGGAAAGATTTAATGTGGATTTTGACGACGAAATAGTTATAATACCCCCAGTATCAGCTGGATAGATAAAGTAATCCTTTAGTATTCCTTACTATGTATTACTATGTATTTTCTTAGTATCCTTACTATGTATTTTTTACTATGTATTTTTTACTATGTATTTCCTTACTATTTCTTTACTCTTTCCTTACTATTTACTCTTTCTCCGTAGGAAAAATATCGGCATTTTATTTTGGGGTTCAGGTCACACTTCATTGGAATAGACCATGTCGTCCTCTATTGACGACGAATTTGCGTCGTTGTTTCTTCCCGACTTGGAATTGATCAACAGTGTCAACAACAGCACAACACTGAACGAGGATCCGAGTGAACTGCGCTTTGACGAGTCGAGTAATCCGTACCACTTGAGTCACTTTCCCACCTCGTCTCACAATCATGTCAACACTATAAATCCCGACAACGGTGGCGATGTGCACTGGTTGCATCATTATGGTCGTCTTAACAAGTCCTATGGGTACAATATGGATCAACTTCGACAGTCGTTTGCTCCCTATCAAGCCACTCAAAATCAATATCAAATGCGGATGCCCAGTCCCTCTCCATTCCTCCCCACAATGGCAATAGCCGATCTTGCCGAGTCGTACATACAACAACAAGTTCTGAAACCACTAAAATATGACTACTCGACAGGTTTCACACCTGAAAATACCGTGGACACTCCAGTGGACCAATTTGTCGCTGCCCCTCAACAACTTCAATCCCAACTAAATGACCAACCACAACTCCAACCTTCCACTCCCGACTCCCCGCTGACCGCCATCCAACAACTGAAACGTAAATCTGGATCCACAGAATTCGTCAATTTGTTACTTTTGACCCCACAGGAGGAACCAAACTCGGTTGTTGTGTTAGATAAGAACAGGAACAAATTGAACTTCACGGCCTCTGGAGACCTCGACGGAAGGTTCTTGTATTCACTGTCCGACATGAAGAATCCAGAGTCCATGTGCATTTCTTGTTATCGTCGTAATTACATCAAAATCCTGGTCAATATCCAACTGGATGGTGTGCCCAGATACATCTCTTATAACGGGAACTCCAACGAGGTGATCTCCTTCCGAGTTGTAGTGCATGTTGCTACCAATTACAATGACGAAGTCTCCGACATGCTCATTGAATCCAACAAGAAGAAAGTTATATCCCAGGACATCATTTATATGGAGTCCTCCCAATGTGAGATTCCCCTCTCTTCTATTCATGACAAGTTGAACAAGAATTTTGTCCTCAAAAAGACGCAATTCAAAGCCGCAACACCGACGAACAAGAGATCTTCTCCTATTCAGAACCATTACGTCATCGTTGTCTCCTTCTATGCCATCACTAGAGAATCGACTATCTGTGTATGTTCACTCAAATCGACTCCGATCAAAGTGAGGGGAAGAAATCCTAGTTTCTACAACAACAGAGACGACATATTGATTGTGCGAGATCTGAGAGACCCCTTGGCTGTTGCAGAACCTTTGGAAAGTGTTCCTGAGAGACAGGTGGAATCTCCAGTGGAGACGTCCCGTCCAGTACTTGTATCAAGTACACTGAAGGAGGTTGAGAAACCGACAAAGAAAGAAGAACAATCCAATTACGAGTACTTTCCTTTGTCCAACGTGTATTACTTACCACCATTGGATGCCCATTACTTTCCTCATGGAATTCACCATCCTAGACAGAGTTCTATCGTTAGACACAGAAGACAATCAGAGGGATTGGAAGACATTCGTCATGAATTTTACGCTTCAGATAAGAAACTCGGGGCCGATAGCGACACGCAGAGTAAGTTCATGAAGATGAGATTGATGAATATCTTGAATAATGACACCACATTGTTGGGGAACAGAAACCAAGGACGATACTTTGACTCGACAAATAAATGATCTATTTATTTATGGTGTGTACTATTAACGGAGGCTGCGATGGCAGCTCCATTAACACTACTATTCTCTATGTATACTAATTTGACTTTATGATCCACTTGTGAGTTGATGACGGTTTCTAATTTTTCACGGTACGAATGGAAGTATTGTAAGATGCTTCCTACGTAACCTATGACGATTGTCCCGGAATCCTGCGGGTAACAATCCACCATGACCTGGATCAAGGCTGTTAATGCCAGACCCAAGACGTAAATTCCTCTACTAATGACCTGATCCAGGTAATCTCTGATCTGCACTTTATCATTTTCTGTCAATTGTAAGTGGAACAGTTTTTCGAAATCCTCGAATTTAGAATTCTCATAGATTTCACAGATGTGTTGAGCATTTAAACCATAAGGTTCTGCCAAATTTTGTGCCGAGAATGAGAGAACTCCCTTCTGACATTGTTCCACAATTTGTAACCTTACAAGTTCCGAGATGTACCGACCACTGGTCATCAATTCCAACGGTTGGAATACCCCATACTCTTTGGTACTCATATGAGGTAATGGACTACTACCAAAGTCCAACTTCCATCTGTCGTCCAATTCGTGGTCGTATTGATTGGATAAATGCAGAAGATTGTGGCCAAAGAAGGAAAGTTCCGTATTGAGCATACAATCTGGCTCCGAATGGATCTTCTTATCTTCCGATAAGAGATTGACAGGCACCGATAAGGAAGAATTGGTTCCCGTTCCTAAAACTATTCCAATCCTACTGTTATGTAAGAACTTTCCTGCAATGAACACACTGGTGGAGTCGTTGATAATGGCATCGACACTCACTTGGAGTCCGATGCTCTGACACAGTTTCTCCAATAAGAGTTTCAAATCTTGATCCTGAGAATAACTCGTGAGTTGATATCCTTTGCTCACGTTCTCTATAAGTCCATTGTTGGGTTGTGTTTGTCTCAATGGGAACGACCAGGTGATGCCACAATGTATCAAGTCACTAATTGAAAGGGTATCTTGGTTATGAAGTACTGACTTAATACGCGTGGCCATCATGTTAAAGAAGGCCTCATCGATGACCTTCTCATCGTCTTTTATAAGCCAGGATTCTTCTACAATTGAATTCGTCTGTTGGTTGGACACATTCACAACAGCCACCCTTAAAGTGGAACCTCCCAAATCAATAGCGAGATACACCCCAGACTCTTTACCTGTGGGAGTGGAAGAGAAAATAGGTATCATCGAATTCGTAGACCGTTTCATCGCCTCATGATAACTCTCAACAAAACCTTCCACCAACCCATTATTCACAAGAGAATCCAAACTATCATCGGAAGAACTCTCATACGTTACCAGAGTACCAACATCCTTGATATCGGTCAACTCCGCTTTGTCTCCACTTATTATACTAGTGATCATACTATGACGTGAGTGAAAACCAAAAGTTGTGCGATTCCCAAATCTCTATATATGACCCTGGTCCTTGTTCTAATGTAACAAAAGATGGGAAAATTTGCTTCTCTTTAACCCACTTCCGATTTCTTTCCGTATCCTTTCTTTTAATGTTAGTCTCTCACACTTTTTTTTCCTCACTTTCTCTGTAACGTTACATTTTTATCTATACCCATGTTACATTAGATCTTCCTATGTAACGTTGTACTTAAAAAAAAAAAAAAAGGATCCTTATCTAAGGCAGGACCTTAAAGCCATTTTTCTTTCATGTCGTAATAGTCGTAATATTCCTTGTAAATTGTGAAACCGTTATCTTTGAAATTGTTGATGTTATTGGACGATTTTTCGATGCCGATCAAGACGCAGTTGTCCAATGCTTCGTTCTGTTTCTTCAAGTAACTTAAAGAGGTGCACACCAATCCTAGCTTAAACACGTCGGTCAAGTTTTCGTAGGAAGGGTCGATTAATAATCCGCTCAAACATCCCACTCCGTTACTGAAATACTCCAAAAAGGGGTAATATTTAGTAAGTGACGAGTCATTAGTAAAAACAACAATGCTTCCAACGACAGATTTATTGGTCGGCTCTAAAGCGACAATAACCCTAAGGGAAGCAGGGTCGCAATTAGCCACCTCTTTGTAAAGTTCGTAAAGGTACGGCGAATCCAGGTGATGTGTCTCAATAAGCTGGATCACTTGGGAAAGATCCTGACAAATATCAAACATAATACCAACCACCTGTAATTGTCTCACCAATTTCTTGGACACCGACCAACTACGTAAATTGTCCAACTTCATGATGTAATTGACCTTCTGTAAGATATCCGAGTTCCGGAACTTGTCAAAGTTCCAGATCTGTCTTTCGGTCAAAAACGAATAAAGGGGGATTTTGGAGAGAACGTTGTTCTCAAAGGTCTCTGTAGCTTCGGTATCTTGTTGGAAAGTAATACTGATTCGTGGGTCAGGGAACCACAAGAGAGGGAAGGGCATTCCCAAAGTCACCTTCTGACATCCCTTCTCTCCTAATAAATATTTAATAGCCTTGGAATGCAAACTCTCTCCAATCATCTGGTTTCTCTTGGAAGGGTCGACAATGATGTGTATGATACTACCAGTCTTCAGTCGGGCATCGTACCAAGTACCAATGAACCCATACAAAGTATTGGAGGAACTGTTTCTCACGACAAAGTGTTTCTGATCTGACCGGTCATGCAAAAGTTTGAACACTTTGGTCAACATCTTCTTATAACCAGCTTCATCGGAAGGTTGTTCGATGAGATTCATGAGAGAATGGCCTTCTTGGAAACTCGATAAACACAAGGCCATCAACCCCTTCCAATCTCTCTTAACATGGAAGTCATCTACAAGCCATCTTCTTTGCGAGTTTTCCGTCTTCGATCTCTTGACATGTTGGTCTTCGTCTTTGAGTCGTCTCTTTGGAGATTCTCCCGGGATACAACCCACCGGAGTGTATTCACCAAACAACACTTCCGCCAACTTCTCAAGGGAATTGTCCGTGTATTCATAGGTGCAGAGATATGCTGACCCAATGTTCTTACTGTAGAAGAAATCATAAGGAGATGAAACTGCTGCTATAATCAAAGGTTTCCTCGTGGGAGCCTTATGACTACTTCCACCACAAAGCACCGAGATGTGTTTGGCTATTCCAATCTGATGAAGGTTTCTCGACGTTTCTGAGGTGAGCAAAATGATCACCTTACACTTCTCGATCAATTGTTCGTGTAAATTGGTCAACCCATTGGCTGTGTAACTGGTATGGAAGACCTTGAAATTGCTCTTTTCTGTTTTGTACGAAGACAATTTCCGGCCAAACTCTTGGAACACCTCCTCCCCAGGGAAGTATTTATGAGGCTCAATTGAAGATGTCTTGGAATAAAGGGATTGAATGATCGGAGTCAAGAGAAGAAGGCCATTATTTTCGGCTCCCTTTTCCGAATTGGTGAGAAATTTGTTGATTGGTAAATAACCACTATAATCTCTCACCAACGTTATCGATCTCTTGTAAGCCAATTGAGAAATATCCAGATGTCTGCACCGTATCTCGTTACTGAGATCCGGAATATTGAACACCTGATGCCATGGGGGTAATTTTTGTTGCAATTTACGAATTCTTCTAAAAGCTTCATTCACTACTGCTTCATCCAAGGCTCCATCTTCCACTGCTTGAATAAGCAGATGCACCAGATCCACTTGTAATTCGTAATTGTGACACACCAAAATAAGATCACACGTTGCGAACAGAGCCATAATGACACCTTGTTTAAAACCCAAGTTGGAGAATAATACTTCCATCTCGAGACATTCACTGATGACGACACCGTCGAAATGCAATTTCTGCCGGAGTAAATCGTTCATGATCTTTGTACTAAGACAGGCATGGAACTCGTTGGGAGAGATGTGCGGAACCAGCGCACCTGAGGCTTCTATCCCGTCCAACAAGCCCATATCCATCAACAGCTTGAACGTGAGCACATTAGACTTCTCGATCTGGTCGAGCGTTTCGGTGATCATTGGAAGTTCGAGCAACGACGAGATCTCTGCCTTGTTCAACCCGGGGAAATGTTTCCCAAAAGTGAGTAACCCTCCATCTTGGAACCCCCTCAGCAGCAGAGATCCGTACTTGATCACCTCCTCCACAGTACTACCAAATGACCTGACTCCGATCAATTGATGTGAGAATTTGGTCACAATATCAAGTACCGGACCCAAATTGATGGAGAATCCTATCGATCTCAATTCCATGGCCATCGCTTTACAGACGTCATAGATCAAATCCGGGGATCCGGTCAGCGATAACGCCATCAGTCCAGGGAATTGTGTGATGTAATCCTCGTCAAACAAACTCGTCACCATTCCTCCCTCTTGGTCGATCAGAAACATTATCGGATATTCGTATCCTGCTCCATGCGCTATTCGTTGCAATTCACAGATCAACGTCTTGGTCTGATGGACACTCTCAAAGTTCTTGGATGACAAAATTATAGTCGACACATGATAGCATTCTATCAATGATCGTATCTTACTAGTCACCTGAGTGCCTTCGAACCCGACCATCACCATCTGCCCAAATTTTTTACGCGCATCGTCCAAACTCATTGGCACAAATAGACCCTTTTAATCAAACCCGCTTAATTAGTCGCTTCTTTTTTGTCACTTTTTTGTTACTTTTTTCGCTTTCTCTTGTCTCTCTTTTTCCTCTCTTCTTTTTTTCTGTGTCTCTATTTTAACTCTTCTTTTTCTCTCTCTTTTTCTCTTCTTTTTTTCTGTCTCCCCAAAACCAGCACTACTCTATTAAAAAATGTAACGCTCGTGCTTAGTTAAGGAGAAAAAATGTAACATGAGTAAAAAATTATTTTATATAATAAGAAATGCATCCGGGACTTTTAAAAATCACTGCTGATAAACATGTCTACGTATTCACCACCGGCCACTCCTAAGAAGGATCTTGACCAAATCATCCGCTTCACCAACTGTTCTCTTGCGGACAAAGGGAAGTTGGTTTCTAATAAGGATTTGTATGTGAATAAGACCACAGGGAAGATCATCTCTGCTCCCTCTCAACTTGATACCCATTTCATTGAGACGGTGGATCTTCAAGGCTTGGTTATTGCTCCTGGTTTCCTTGATATTCAAATCAACGGTTGTTTCGGCTTGGATTTCTGCTCCACGGAGGACCAACTGACCTTCAAACGCAACTTTGACATTGCCATGAAAGAATACATAAGGACCGGAGTTACCAGTATGTGTCCAACCTTACCTTCCACCTTCAACCATATCTACTCCAAGAACTTACCAGTCTTCAAACTGAAACGTGTCAACGACCAAACGGAATCCTTGGGAGCTCATTGTGAAGGCCCTTTCTTATCCCCTTTCAAAAGGGGGTGTCATCCTCCTGCAGCTTTGAGAGAAGCTCCTAACGGTTATGAAACGGTCAAGGAAATGTACGACAACCACTTGGACTGTATGAAGATCATCACTGCCGCCCCAGAATTGAACGGAATCATGGGTTCGATCAAGGATATCGTCACCAAGAATGACGTCATCTACTCGATTGGCCATACTGCTGCCGATTACAATACTCTGGTCAGAGCCGTCGGTCAAGGAGCTTCAATGATCACTCATTTATATAATGCCATGCCTCAGGCTCATCATAGAGACCCTGGGGTAGTGGGTTTGATCTCCTCCCCGGAGTTGAACGAAGTCGACAGAGTACCTTACTTTGGTGTCGTTGCCGATGGTATCCACGTCCACCCAGCTGCCATCCGTGCGGCTTATACGTCGAGCCCTGAGAAGATGTTCTTGGTCACCGATGCCATGCATTTGATAGGCTTGAACGACGGAGAATATTACTGGGATAACGACCAATATATCGTCAAGGAAGGTATCCATTTGTTCTTGAAGGGAACCGACACCATTGCCGGTTCCGCTACCGATCTTCCACAATGTTTGAGAAATGCCATGAAGTGGTTACAAATAGATTTGGCCGAGGCCATTCGCTTGGTCACCAACGCTCCAGCTTTGGCTATCGGAGCCCAACAAACTAAGGGTTTCTTGAACGAGGGCTGCGACGCAGACTTGACCATCGTAGACGTCAACGGGAACGTCAAACAAGTGTACAAATTGGGAGAGAAGTTGTTCGACTGCTCCGGATCATATAAGGTTTAAAAAGTAATTTGATAGAATCAATTTTTTGTGTCATCTCGTATATACAGTGGTAGTAATCTCTCTTTCTCCCTTTTCATCACTTTATCTACCGGCCTGAGCAAAAGCTTGAGCAGCAGCAGCTTGCTGTAACACTTCGTCAAGTTTCTTACTCAATACCTTATCCTTCCTGAGTCTGACTTGCATCTTGGCCAGTTCCGCAAATTGGGTGGCTTGTAATTTTTCGGCATAAACTCTGGCCAAATCGCTCAGTTCCTCGAACAATCTGACAGCTTCCTCGGTCTCTTCCAAGTGCAACTTGACTTGACCCAATCCCATTCTGGCGATCTCCGACTTTGGATCGATCTTAATCAGCTCAGTAAGCAATCTGTTGGCCTCCTTGATATCGGTGGAACTCAACAAAGTGGCCTTGTTGACCAACAGCACAGCTCCGATGGTGAACTTTGGCAACAAAGCTTGTTGTAAACGAGCAGCAATGTCGAATTGCTTGATAGCCTCGTCGAACTTTTGTCTGTCGTTCAAGATTTCACCGTAGTAGTTTGGCACTTCTGGAGCCAAAGAAAACTTCTTTCTGGCATCGGCAAACTTCTCATCGGCTTCGGTGACCTTACCCTCACGATACAGAATACAGGCCAATTGGATGTAAGCATACACGTTCTCTGGGTTCAATTCCTTGGCCTTTTCAAACTCAACAGCAGCTTCGGTAATGTGGCCAGACAAGTACAATAATTGTCCCATGTGGTAGTAAACGTCAGCATTGTTAGGATCCATGTCACGAGCAGCCAAAAGTTGCTTGGTAGAGTTCTCGAACTCTTGTCTATCAGCGTAGATCAAGGCCAAAACAATGTAGGCTCTCGATCTTGGGTTCAAAGTCAAAGAGTACAACAAGTTATTGACAGCCATATCGGTGTTGTTCTTCAAGAAGTCGAAAGCGGCCAAGTATTCAAAGGCAACGGCAGCAACCTTGGCCTCGGCATCGTTGGCCTTCAATTCCTTACCGTATCTGTCACAAGCTTGCTTGATCAAAACATCAGCCTTTTCGTAACCTTCAGTAGTGTTCAGTTCGATTTGTTCGAGGGCCTCGGCCAAGAACTTCTCTGGAGAGTTCTCCTTCAATTCGACACCTTCAAGAGCAGTGTCTTTGGTGAAGGCACCGAAGAATGGGGTGATAGAAGAGGACGTTGGTAAGAATGGTTTATGACCGACCAACTTCAGCTCGACCACCTTGGTGGCGTGCTTGGCCAAGATCTTCTCCAATTGCAGGTCGACGGTCTTGTTGTTCATTCCACCGTACAAAGTGACGGCAGTCAAGTCGAACATGGCATCTTCGTATCTTTCCAAAGCGTCGTAAGATTGCGATCTTCTGAGCAAACATTTGGTGTAATCTGGCTTGAGCTTGATGGCAGTAGTGGTGTCTTCGACCACCTTCTCGTGGTTTTCCAAGAAGGCGTAACAAGCGGATCTGTTGGAATAGAAAACGGCATCTTCCTTACATTTCAATGCGGCGGTATAATACTCAATGGCCTTTTCATAGGACTTCTCCTTGAACAACGAATTACCGGTCTCCTTCAAAGCCAGAGCGTATTCCTCCTTCTCCTTCAGACTCAATCCCAGAACCAACTCATCGTCAACTTTAGGTGATAAAGTCTCTGGATCATACGGGAAAATGGCCCCGGATAACATCGACTTGACCGGGGACTCAGGAGCAGCCTTCTTCTTCTTGCTCTTCTTCTTTTTCTTGGAAGCCGCCGATTCGGTTGCCCCTGTCTCATTGGAACTCACATAGTAAGCTCCAGCCAGCGCAGCACAGGCTCCAACAGCTGCCGCAGTAATAATAACGGCAGACTTGTGCGCAGCGACAAACTTGGTGGTTTTATCCCAGAAACTGGAACTATCCGACATGATTTGTTTATACTGATTTACTTGAAAACTTCGTCCGTTCCAGAAATTTTTTTTTCCTTCTTCTTCTTCTTGGACTTAATTACACGTCTTTTTTAATCTGCAATTAATACTTATTTTTTTTTTTGACAGGGGGTTTTATATAAAGATCGTTTAGATAGAGGTTGACTTGGTGGCTTCCAACGTAGTATTGTCTGTGTAAATGATTGTATTTTTGTGTTCTTGTAAGAAGGTACAAGGATATTTGGAGTCTATTTTTCCCTCGAGGGTTTGTTTCAAGGCGAATTTCTTCAGTTCTCCAAAGACCACAATGACGATCTCATCTGAGTTATCGAGCACCGTGGCAATTCCTACACTGAGGGCGAATTTCGGTACCTTGGACTTATCTCCGTTCCAGAATCTGGAATTCAGTTCGATGGTGGACTCTACCAAGGTGACTTTTCGGGTGATGGAGTCACGGGATGAGCCGGACTCATTGAAGGCTATATGACCTTCAGGGCCCAAACCTCCCATAAAGAGATGAATTCTGCCATATTTCTTGATCTTCAGTTCATAAGCAGCACATTCGGCATCGATATCCAGCAGCAATCCGTTCAAAATGTTGATATTCTCCGGCTTGAAATCGACATGATCAAACAAATGATGGTGCATGAAGTAATGATAACTCTGCTCATCAGTGACGGGTAACCCATAGTATTCGTCCATGTTGAATGATACCACATTCTCGAAGGAAACCTTTCCGGCTTTGTAAAACTCCACCAAATTTTTGTAAACTCCCTCCGGAGATGATCCAGTAGGAAGACCAATTACAAAGGGCTTATCAACGGTTGGACCAAAGCTGTTGATCTTGTCGACAATGTACTGGGCCAACTCCTTGGAGGCCTCTTCTTGACTACTGTAGGATTGGATTTTCATTCTGACTCTCGAAACTGTCGCCTATCTTGATCCAGGTATTCTTTTAAGTAACTACATTTTATTCGAGATGGCTGAAAAAATTACAGAAAGTGATGCGAAAAAATTATGTAACATCATAATGTTACATCGTCCTACCACAAAACCTCACACCATATTCACCCACAGATCTATACACCCTATCTGACCGTTCTTCTCCGATGACCCAGAACGATGTAAATCCATCTGAACAATATGCATCAGCCAAGGAAGATTTCCTTTCTTTGTTCCCCGCACATCTCAGCTTAATGCCGTTTCTTAATGACCGAGGGTCATTAAGGGTCCAGTAATGCGACATGGGCCCTCGCAACTTGCTCATATTTGATGACCAACACCACTCTAATTACCACTAGTCATCGCATTTTCTCATCCCTCGACTTGCGTACGACTCATCTCTACTCGTAAGATGTAACATTATTATGTTACATGTTCCTTATCTTATCTAAATCCAATGTAACGTTGCAGAAAAAAAATTAGTCGTCGTCGTAGTTTCCGAGGGTAAAAAAGGTGTTAGTACGATCTCAGGTACAAAGTACGTGAAGGGATAGCTAGTTGGGTAAGGAGGATGGGAAGTAATTGTTTGGATGGTATTATCATTGAAGTGAGGTGGTTACGATGATATCACTACCTTTTTTTCGCGACAGTTGAAGCCCACTGTAGACTTCACTACTATACCTTCCGTGTAAGGCTATTACAACCTGTCGCGGAAGAATACCCTCGGAAATTCAAACCTTATCAATAGTTACAATTTTTTTTCCATTCGTTGGGAAGGACTTTGATATAAAAAGCCAGACGAATCGTGAAACCAGGACAGGATAAAAAAGACAAATCGAACACATGTCTTCTTCTGATCAAGAATTGGAGCAAAAGACTCCTTACGATGTTTCAGTTAACAACAAGGAAACTGATAGTGATGTTGTTGTCGATGGTACTGTGAAGTACGAGCCAGAATACACTGACAAATGGTACGACAGAAAGCTCTTTGGGTTCCTTCCTAGATATTCTAGTGGTATGACCCAAGTTGTCATGGTTGCCTTTATCTGTTTCTTGACTCCAGGTTGTTTCAATGCCCTTTCTGGTATTGGTGGTGCTGGTACCGATGTCCAAGTCTCCGATAACGCTAATGTTGCATTGTACTCCACCTTTGCTACTTTTGGTTTCTTCTCCGGTGCCATTACCAACACTATTGGTATGAGACTGGCCTTGGGTTTCGGTGGAACCGGTTATGCCCTTTATGCTGCTTCTTTACTTTGTTATTACCACACTCTGAATGCTGGTTTCGTCATTGCTGCTGGTGCCATCTTGGGTGTTTGTGCTGCCTGTTTGTGGTCTGCCCAAGCCCAAATTATTCTTTCTTACCCAACCGAGGGTACCAAGGCTAGAGCTATTCTGACCTTTTGGGTCATTTTCAACCTTGGTGGTGTTATTGGTTCTATTATCCCATTGGCTGATAACATTAACAACTCTGGAACTTCCGTCAATGACGGTACTTATGCCGCCTTCTTGGCATTGATGGCCCTCGGTTCCATCTTGGCTTTCTTCATCTTGCCTATGAAGAAGGTTTGGAAGCTGGATGGTACTAGAGTTATCTTTAAGAGAGAAACCACTTGGAAGACCGAGCTCTGGGAATTGTGGCACGTCTTGAAGACCGAGCCAAAGATCTTGTGTTTGTTCCCAATGTTCTTTGCCTCCAACTGGTTCTCCACCTACCAATCTTCCGACTTCAACGCTCCAAGATTCACCGTCAGAACCAGATCGTTGAACTCCTTGTTATGTTGGTTCCTGCAAATGATCGGATCTCCTTTACTTTCCATGTTCTTGGATTACGGTAAGATCAGAAGATCCACCAGAGCCAAGATCGGATGGGGTATCATCTTCGTTCTTACCAACGTCATCTGGGGTGGTGGTTTACTGTTCCAAAACTATACCAGAGAGAGTGTCTTGGACATGGAGTTGATCGACTACACCGACAAGGCTTACATCGGTCCAATGTTCCTTTACATCTTCTACGGTTTCTTCGATTCTGTATGGCAAACCTACATTTACTACGTCATGGGTGCCTTGTCTAACAGTGCCAGAAAGTTGGTTGTCTACTCTGGTTTCTACAAAGGTATTCAATCTGCCGGTGCTGCCATTGTCTGGAGAATTGATGCCGTTGAAACTCCTTACATGAACATCTTCGCCTCCACCTGGGCTTTGTTGGGTGCTAGTATGTTGGTCGCCATCCCAGTGATATTCTTCGACGTCCAAGATCACACTTCCTTGGAGAAGGACTTGGAAGACACCGATAACACTTTGGAAGACATCATCAGTCCTACTCAAACCAAGAACAGTGTCGTAGCTAAGGCTTGATCTGTTTGAAACTTTATATAGCTATAATTGTATTTAAAGGTATTAATTAAAACCCCGGTTGTACCTCTCACGACTCTCCAGGAGTCGGGTCTTGTTCTTGTTCTTCCTCTTCTTCCTTTACAGCTTCCTCCTTTTGTTCTCCATTCTCTGGTTTTTGACCTGTTGATGATACGGAACTATTTTGTCTGGAGTGTTTTTTAGTCTCCGGTGAAGTCATTGCGTGTTCTGGAGAAGAATTATGGGCCTGTGATTGTGTATCGGTCAGAGGTTGCGATTGCACTTGTTCAGCAGATTGCTCTTCTGGGTAATACGTTTCCGAGTTTCTTCTCGATTGTTGTGGGAGTTGTTGGTCTTGCGTTTGAGGAGTCGAGGTAGAACTCAATTCTCTTCTCAAGTCACCAGGGGTTAACCCACCTCCGACATCGGTCTTCAGAGAATTGAATAATCCCGGAATATGGAAAAGAATCGTGTCAAGTTTCTCCAAAGCGGAACCGGCTTGGTCGAAACCCTTGGCACTGATTCGAAGTACCCATCTATAATTATAGACCTGATCTTTGTACAAGTTGGCCTCTTCAGCCGTTGGAGAGGTGACGAAGAGAATAGCGGCGAAGGTTCCGATCAAGGTGAAGTTGGAGGTCAGAGAAGAATGCCAGAAGGAATGAATGTGTTCAGGTTTGAGTGAGCGGACGAACTCGATGGCTGCCAATAATCTGGTGCGGGCCAGCGATCTGCAGACTTCGACCAATTCTGGAGGACTCTCGTTATCCAATGAAATAATGATCTTACGGTGAAGGGTGATCTCAGCTGCAAAGTAGGCCAATTGTAAATATCCATTAGAGTTCAATTTGCGTGGTTGGACGGCATTCATGTGTAATTCAGGTGGTAAGGAATGGTACCAGTGTCTCAATTTCAATTGTAAAGGCTTGGCCGTCTTCAAGACTTGGTCGATCAGTGTAATTTCTTTCATGGCAGACATACTGAAGAGACTATCCAAGATCTCAGAAAGGATTCTCGAAAGGGAAATCATCTGCTTGAACAACACTTTCCCAATATCGATATCAGAAGATCCTTCTTTCGTACTATCAGGTTCATTCGATCTCTCTGGGAAATCTTCATCGGTGACGAATTTGACCGACCAGTTCTTTCCCTCAATGATATGCGACGGTCTGCTCTCGATCAAGGCAAGCCACTTATCTTGCAAATATACTGCCCAGGCCAATCTTCTACGTAATCCACGTTCCCATTTAGGCAATCTCCAATCGGCACAGTCCAAGCCAAGTCCCAATTCTTCCAGTAACAGCACTACCTGAGAACAAAGGGACCAATTTCTCGAGTTTTCTCCACGACATTGCAACAACAAGAGCCCTGCTTGCACGGCACTCAATTTGGGTCTTTCAATGACAAAGGAAAAGGTTTGCATGGCCAATTTTTGTAAAGAGGCCACATTGGGCTTTGGGAACTGACTCAATTGAGGATCGTAATCCCACCATTGGATCAGTAAAGAATAGACGGCTGCTAATAGAGGAGCACTGAATTCTCTATGGGTTCTAGAATACTTTTCCAAAAACACCTTCTTATGTAATACTGGGAAAGAAGGGTGCACTATGCGGAAATACAACTCGATCAACATCTTTCCATGAGGAGCGACGAAACGTTCCACGGCATCGACATTGCGTTCTGTCATCTCATACAACTGTTCAGTATAATCATCTTTCAAGGTGAATTGTACACGAGGAGCGACTTTCCTGAGCGAGGTCGTTTGGTTAAGTTGGACTTGGTCCACTTTGTCGAGCTGGATCTTGTCCAATAACACCGGATCGTAAACAGAGGAAGGGCCGATGTAGAAGCTCGATCTCGGATATTGTAAACTAAGAGTCCTCTTCAACAAGGAATACCCGGGCATCACCGAGTAATCCTGTACCGGGTCGACTTCTCTGATCGGTACCGTGGGAGGAGGATGGAGCTCATCGACCATATACTTGCCCTTCTTCGACAGAGGGGCCAGCAGTTTCTCGTTGGACAGCCGTTTGGCCTCGTTAAAAGTACATTTTTCGCCCTTCAAGTCGCATTGTTGACAAGTGGTGAGATCGCCCGATGGGATACATTTGGATTTCCGACGTCGGCAGAAATCACATGGCTTGAACCGCGGTCTAGGGATGAATTCCTTCTTCTTTCCCTTCAGTTTAGTCGTGGTCGTCGTTGGGTTCGTAGTGCCTGTGGAGGAGGAGGAACCTGGTTGGGACGCCGTCTCGGGATTGAAGTTGAGAAATTGATCGGGCTTCAGATTCAGTTGAGCTGCCGCTATTGAGGCTTGGAAGCGGGGAGGAATCTGAAGTCCCATATTGTCCGTCATATTCTTACCAGAGACGGGAGTAGTCATCTGTTGCATATAAAGATACTCCGCGGGAGACCTGATGTTGTAGGAGGGAGACCCTTGCTGAACAAAACCTGTCCCATTGACATTGTTATTATCAACAAGGAAGGTGTTCAAACTATTTAAATCGGTCTCCTGCCAATTGGTGAAATCAGTGCCAGAGGATCCAGTGCCATTGCTGTAAAATGGAGAGTTCACCTTGCTGGGATCGGTCTGGTCCATGTTGTTACTCATACACTCGGTGTAGTATTAGCTCGTTATCAAACTCGAACGCTTTTTTCTCATCCTTTTTTTTCACACGCAAGGCGAGGAACGGCAAAGGAAAAGATGGAGGGAGTGAAGGAAGGGAAAAAGAAGGAAGAAGGAAGGAAGGAAGGAAGGAAGGAAAAAGGAAAACGGAAGAAAAGGAGGACAGACACTACAAGAATACACCACAAGAATACAGTACAATAGCATACATTACATACATACATAATACCTTCTCTATCAATCGAATACCGTAAGATACAGTTCTGCAATGAATCTAGCTCTTGCATTGAGGAACAATTTCATTTCGCTGATTTCCTTATCGACTTCTTCCATGAACTCGATGACAAAGTCGATCAACTTTTCCTTGATCATGATTTCGTTATGGTAATTGGTCAAGAGGAAACTGATGTCATAACCCTCGATTGGCACTCTTCTCAATATCACAAAGTTTTCTGCTCTCTTCGTCAAGAAGGAGGTGAACTTGTCTACCAAGAAGTTCTCGATCTCGTCGCTCTGTTTAATCTTGATCGAGATCCTTACACTGTTGATGGAGGGCTCAATGAACACCTTCTCTCCCTCATTTCTCGACACCGTGATGGGATTCAACAAGATCTCCTTCGTTCTCTTGGACTCCACCTCGGGATAATTGTGTCTCTCACTGATTTGCGAGGGGAAGTTCTCCAAACAAAGCACCGCCTGAAGCGACGATCTAACGGCGGATAAGTACGGACGTAATGATTGAGACTACTATGTTAGTATGAATGGATGTGACGCGCCAATGGATCCATGTACACTTACCATGGTGTGTGCTCTGGTGTGTTACCTGTTCAAAAGGTATTAAAAAAGAAGAAGTAAAGAAAAAAAGCTAATTATGATTATGGCTAAGTAAGGAAGAAGCTGTCTTAGTAAAAGTAGCTGTCTTAGTAAAGCTTTCTTATGAAAGAAAAAAAAATCTACTCTTACTCCTACTACCACATTATGTCTTGGGAGAAGGCCACCGATGACCAAGGCCAGGTGTATTATTACAACACCGAGACCCAGGAATCCACCTGGGAAGTGCCCAAAGAATACAAAGAATCTCTGACCAAAGGTGTTTGGGAACAATACACGACGGAAGATGGACAAGTCTATTACTACAATACAGAGACCCAAGAGAGTTCGTGGGAAGTGCCCGAGGGATTCGTCGCATCAGAGGCAGTCGAAGACACTGCTGTGAAGTCTATAGATACTGATCCAAATCAGACTCTCCTCAAATACCCCGACCAAAGCGCCATCGTCAACCCACCATCCAAACAACCCAACGAAGCCAAACTGGACTTTGTCGAGATGCTCGAGACCGCCAATGTCGATTCGCAATGGTCTTTCTCGAAACTGATGACTCAGTTCATCAAAGACCCACGGTATTGGGCGGTACCGGACTCGCTCATGAGGAAGGAGATCTTCGAAAGTTATCTCATCTCGAAAGCGGAAGAAGAGTACAAACAGAAATTGGACTCGAAACTGCTGTTCAGAGACGACTTCATCGCAGTGTTACAAAAACATGACGTCAAATATTACTCCCGTTGGAGAACAATATCCTCTCTCATTGTCGACGAACCCATTTATTCCCTCCTGAGTGAGAAGGACAAACGTCAAATCTTCAACGAATACGTCTCCGAACTTCGTTCAAACCACGATTCCGAACTCGAAACTCAAAAACAGGCCCAAATCGACCAAATCAAATCCTATCTCGACTCCCATCTCTCTGCATCGTCTCAATTCGACTCCGTCCTCACGGACCTCCAAAAAGAATTCCCACATCTCTCCCTTGACTCCCTCACCATCCTCACTCTCTACGACTCCCAAATCAAACAAAAGGAACTCCAACTCACAAAACAAATCAAATACCATCGCTTACGTAACCTGAACAAAGACAAGAAGGCCCGTCTCGAGTTCCAAACCCTGATCAAGGAGATCAAAGTCACCCCGAAGAGCACTTGGTATTGGTTCAGTTCTCAGTTAAAAGACCACCCGGCCTTCGTTGCCCTTTTGGGACGTACCGGATCATCTCCCATCGATTACTTCTGGGACAAGTTGAACGAATCACAACAATACCTCAACCTGCAAAAGAACGTTGTCACTTCCAGATTCCTCGATCTCCGTATAAAACCAGACCAATACCTGACATTGAACCAGTTCAAGATCCTCTGTGAGGAACACAAATTACTCTCCGACTTGAACGACCAGGAATTAGATTACGTCTTCCAATTGATCTCCACCTCCAACACAAGAGACAGATCTCCAGTGAGACCAACCACCACTACATATAAATCCGAAAGGAACGACCAACCGGCCAAACTGGCAACTGAGTTGGACTATTAAATAGTGTAAAAAATGCTATGCTATAACTCCTCATAATACAATTAAATTAAATCCGGGGTGCTGTTGAACCGATGGTCCGTCACCACGTTATCTGTCGTCAACCCGACTGGTGGAACATGCTCGATGAGATCCTCAGCAGAATGTTTCACCATATCGTTCAACGTAGGTTCTTCTAATTCGAGATCGACATCTTCATCGGTGGAACTAGCCTCGGAATCGGATTCGTCCTCGTAATCTTCATCATCATCTTCATCTTCGTCATCATCTTCTTCCTCTTCCTCTTCATCTTCTTCATCAACCTTCACCAAATCAGCCAACTTCTTCAGTCTGATTTCCTTAATCTTCCTTATTACCGTATCCACAATATCGGTCCATTCTCTCATACCTCCCATACCAATGTCACCACAGATCAACACCTTCTCCACAGGTTTCAACACCGTGATGAACTTGAAATCTTCTTGCAAAATATTCAAGTGTTTCTTCGTCATTGGATGTGTGTACATCAAGGTGTTCATCAGGGGCAGCACCAACATTGGGATTGTCGGGTTCCACGATCTGATGATCGAGGTAAGTAAATTGTCACACAACCCGTTGGCTACTTTCAGTAAAGTGTTAGCTGATAAAGGTGCAAGTAAGAATATATCGGCCCATTTCCTCAATTCAACGTGTAAAATTGGATCTCCCGGTTTGCCAAAGGTATTGGACCATTCGTCGTTATCTCTCCAGATCTTCACCTCCGTCGAGATCTTCGAACCTCTCAAGAAATGTTCTGCCGGTTTCGTCACCACCAATTGAATCGAAACCTTATCTGGGCCGTAGATCTTTTGTAACTTATCGATGATCATGGGCACTTTGATAGTGGCCACACTACCAGTAGCTCCGATCAAAATATGGATCTTATTATCATCTTCTCTTTGTAAATATTGAGTGAATGGAACCACTGGCCCAGAAGGAGAAGCCACCACGGCTTTGGAACTGCTCGACTTCTTCTTGATATTAATCGGTTCCACTGTTGTTACATGGTCTGAAAAGACACTTCCTCCCATTGAAATTGGCGAATGGAAACTGTTCGTCGACGATACCGAATTATGACGTGATTCGGTATGTGAATCGGACGGTTGAGTCGTCGATCTCAGATAAAATTGAAGATACTCTCCATTGGAAGACCCCTGTCTGGAACTGAAAGGGGAAGGTGATTTCTTACGTTCCAAGGAATCGGCCGAACTAGGAACAACCCCCGAGCCAGTACCCAGATTCAGAGTAGGAGTAGGTCTACTCGAAGAGGTTTGCCTCGACACCGAGCCCGAGGGCGAAGAAACCTTCGGATACCCGCCGCTCACATTAACTTGAGAGGGACGAGCACTGATCGATCCACGATGAGACTTCTCAACTACCGAGGGAACATTGAAAGAAATGCTATTGGTATGCTTGAGATGACTCTGTGGAGTGGACAGAGCAGAATTAGGCGCCTGCTGATTAATCGGAGTCGTCATATTGACGGTCCCTTGAGTGGTGGCCTGCGACACAGAGGTATCCACAACAAGCGGTCTAACAACCCCATCCAGATCACTCTTATTAAGAATAGGCTTCGGTGCAACCACCGGTGTAGCAACGCGTACACCAGAATGCAAATCCACCTCACTATTCTCAGTCATCGATCGAGATTACTCAGGTTAAAATTTTTAGGAATTCTTGCTCTTTTTTATTGCACACAGAAAAAAAAAAATTAAATTTTGTTTAGCGGAATTTTTTTCTTTATTTGTGAGGGCACAGAAAAAAAAAATCGGGCTTATTTGAAAATTACACTAAGGACAAAATAAGAGACAAGAAAAGGGCATCTAATTGCTTTTAGAGTCGGACTTTTTTCGACGAATTTCATCTCACCCACGTCTTTGAACGTGCAGGAACATTGTTCGGTCCTTTGCTACGCGTAAACTTAAATTCGAGAGTCCCAACAATGGTCGGCCAATCTTTCTTTAGCCGGTCATCTTAAAGAGAGAAAAAGGTTGAAAATTTAAAATCCCTCATAGTTAACTCGAGGAGTACGGTTACGTAATGGCTAAATTTTTTTTTCTTCCCCTGGCCCTAGTTTCTAAGCCCTAATAGTCGTTTCTTAACCAAAAAGTATGTTTGGGGGAATGGTATTGTATTTGGACTTAACTGAAGCGACTTAAACTGAAAGGATGACTGGACTTGAGTGGGCTAGTATTTGTCTAGTATTTTACTGTAAGTGAGTTCCTTTTTACTATGATCTGACTATACATACTGTAAATCTTTAAGTCTGTCTCTGGTGAACCGTTTTGTGCCCCGGTCGAAATAATACGTAAACGACCCCCGATCGAGACATTCCAGTAACTTCCCCACGGATTTGGGACGTTTCATTAGATCTCTGGTTCTAGACCGACTGCCATTGTAATTTTCTTTCTGTGTAAGGGGGGAGTGATAGTATAGAGGATCACTTGACGGTGGAACATGGAACAGATCAAGCGAGTTTCCAGTGAAGGAAAAGGCGTCATCGGAGTCAGAATAGTCAGACTCATCATCATATTCCAACCAATCAAAATTCCCAATAGATCTAGATCTTCTCTTGTAAATATCGAGACTATCAATCGTTGACAGAGACGAGGGACGTTCTCTTTTATCCCGGAAAATGGGGACAGACATACTGCGACCGATCTGTTTCTTTGGTGTTTCAATTTTAGCCGCTTCAACCCCTTTAGACTTCCCTCCTTTCAACCATTGCTTCAACAACTCCCAAAACCCCTTCTTAACTACTTCAGTATTATGGGACGTTTGGGGCGGGAAAAGCTGCGCAAACAACCCTTCCACCGACTTGTCCATCAGATTTCTATCTTCCATTTTCAATCTCTCGTAAACCATACCAAAAAACTGTACCTAAGTATACTATTACACAAACCAAATGTTTCCCTTTTTTAACTACTGCATAATATGCAAGATCCCTGCAACCTTAAGCGAGAACTTTAAAGAGAAAAAAAAAATGAAAATCTAAACAAAACAAACCTGCCAGAGGTGACATGGCTCATCTCCATAAGATATTGACGGATACGGTGAAAAGTCAGAAATGGAATAAGGATGTGTTGTATTCGATATCGCGGAATTGCGGTCTACGTGGGTATTTTCTGTTCACTTGAGAGGTCCCTACTAACTATTAGCCATCTCTGCTACTTTGACTAAGACACTGTTAGTGGATTCAATTTCCCGGGGACTTGAAAAGGAGTCGGTGTTGAAGGCACAAAATATCTTTTCTATTGATATGGGAATCAAGAATTTCTCCTTCTGTCGACTCCAGAAGCAATCAATCCCCCAAAGCCCCATTCAAATCAAAGACTGGTCCAAAATGGACTTGATCAATTGGATCGGGAAATCTCCCGATTGGGAGTTCAACCCCCACAATTTCTCCCTCATAGCCAACAAATTGATATTTGATCTCATTTTGAGTGATCTGATCCCAGATACCATCATCATAGAGAGACAACGGTTCCGTAGTATGGGAGGTAAGAACGTACTAGAGGCGGTGATACGATCAGCCGTCTTGGAAAATATGTTATTCTCCTCCCTCCAAACACTCAAACATCTTAATCCACATAAGTATAATTATCTCTTAGTGTCCTCTTCACCCCTTATTATGACTTCTTATTGGGAGAATTACCGAACTCTTGATAAGCAGAAATTCGAGAAATTGGAAGGACATAAAAAGACACGCATAAATTTGGTCACCGAATGGATTTTGAACCAAGAAAAAGTGACAGTACCCAAACTAGATGACCCAACTTACGATCGGATCAATAAAATCAAGAGTCCCACTAAGAAATTATTTCACATTGTCGACTCTTTAAATGGGGGTAACTTGAAATTAGACGAGAAACAAAAAGGTGACGATTTAGCCGATTCCCTCCTTCATCTGGTCACGTGGTTGGATTTTGAAAGAAATAAAACTCTCATAACCACGCAACTACTAAAAGATCCCTCAAACCTCCTCAATACCTTGCATGAGATTGAGTCTAATCATGTTAAAGAACTTGTATAGTAATTTTGACTCATTTTTCACGACTATTTTAAGGCAAGCAAAAAAAATACCACGACTCTACTTAAACACCCTTAGACCAAGTGTTAAGAATGAAGATACGGTCCAATTTACTTCAACTGTCCAATATTTGTTTGGTGTTGGCGTCTACATTTATATTTTGGAAGACGTTGGCGCTAGTGACGAATTCTCCTTCGCCAATTGTGGTGGTATTATCTGGATCCATGGAGCCAGCTTTCCAAAGAGGAGATGTTCTCTTCCTCTGGAATAGGGATCAATACCAAGAGGTGGGGGACATTGTCGTATATAATCTTGATAACAGACCAATACCGATTGTCCATAGAGTGTTAAGAGAACATAAGGTCATTCCCACCGAGGAGGAGATGATCAAACATGAGAAGAAGAGACTCACCAAGAAATCCAAGAAGTTCAGAAACCACGTCTTGAAGCCAAGACAAAAATTGCTCACCAAGGGTGACAACAACCCAAGTGATGACTTGCCATTGTATGGTCATTCCAAAATGTATTTAGATAGAGAGGATGACATCATCGGCTCTGTGAAAGGGTATGTACCGATGATTGGTTACGTCACTATCTTCATCACGGAGAACGTCTACTTCAAATATTTGTTGATTGGGACGATCATAGTGTCCAGTTTGTTTAGTAACGAATAAAAAGTTCAAATTATAGCGTATAAATATCATAGGTTCAACGGGACGTTGATTCCTCAGCGACGTTCTCCACCATGGAGACCTTGTCCTTCTCCTCGTAGAGGTAACTGTCCCCGAACTCCAATTCGACAGGCTCGTCTTCCAGTTCTCTCTTCAAGTGACGGTAGGCCACCATAGTAAAGAATCCGTACGACGAACCAATGAAGTACGAGGCCATTGGAACCACCATCATGACTCTGTGACTATGTGGAACAGAAGAATCTGCCACTAAACCAGTTAATGGAGAAATCAACATGGCACCACAAATAGACATCACAATCAAGGAACCTCCTAACTTAGAGTGTCTTCCCAACCCTCTGATTCCCATAGCAAAGATGGTGGAGTAACATGGAGACTCAAAGAGGAAGGCAATCATATAACAGACAAGACCTCCCTTACCGTGAATGGCAGCAGCCAAGGCAGTAAAGAGACCACATCCCAACATACCAACAGTAAGGATGTATTGAGGTCTAATGTATCTCAATAAGAGAACGGTAAGGAATCTTCCCACGGTGAAAATGGCCTGGGAAACGGAAAGTAAGTTGGAACCCATCGAGTTATCGAAGGAGGTGTTGTATTTGGTGTAGTTGATGAAGGAAGAAGCGATGGCTACTTGGGCACCAACATAAGTAAATTGAGCCAAACAAGCCCAGAATAAGGGATACAACTTCCAGATCGGTTTGGAGTCGTCATAAATTCCTTCGGCTCTCTTGGAAAGTCTATGTAAATCTTCAGCAGAAGCTTCTGGTAAATCAATGACGAACATGAAACAGAAAGCCAAAATAAAGACAAAGAGACCAATGGCCAAATAAACCCATTGGACGGAGGATAAACTGTTGGCATTCTTACCGTTGAAGAAAGCATGAGACAGAATAGCTGGGGCCAGTACAGAACCGATACCGTTGAACAGTTGGGCAAAGTTGATTCTCATCTCCATATATCTTGGAGGACCCAACAAGGTAGCAAAGGGGTTAGCACTGACTTCTAAAGTGGCCAATCCGCTGCCTGCAACGAATAAGACACCACAGAACCCACCAAAGACCTCGTATTTAGCACAAGGCCAGAACATGAAACTGGCAACTCCAAAGATAGTTAAACCGAGAACAAAGGTCAATCTATAACCGTAATGACGGACCATCCAACCTGAAAAGGTTGGAGGAGCGATGAAATAACCACCAAAATAAGCGATTTGAAGATAGTAAGATTCCGTTTGAGTGACGTTAAGCAGGGATTGGAAATGAGAATTCAAAGTATCCAATAACCCGTACGAAAACCCCCAAAGGAAGAAAAGACAAGTAACAAAACTGAAGGGAACGATGGATTCACGGAAACTGATATCAACAGCTGTGATTCCTCTCTTCTCATAAGAGTTAGGTCCATAATGACCAAATCTAAGTACACTTTCTTTGAATGTCATACTGCAATGTTTGACATTGTGCATATTGGGGGTAATTGCAGGCTTTTTTATAGAGACAGAAAAAAAATCCGGGGTAACTCAACTTCTCCACATATTGTGATAGATTTCTTTACTTGACAGTGACATGTAGATGATGAGTTTACAAAGAGGGGGTTTATGCCAAGGCTACACAATAGACCGTCGGAATTGTTTCCCAAGCGGAGAATAACCATAGAAAAGAGGAAAAAAAAAAGAGATGACCACCCCACATTTTTACATATGGGGGACGCGAAGCAAACGTCGCCTGAAAGTTGTCCCGATAGTCGGTGGGGTTCGTCCTGTCGTCCCTCTCTCCTGCATGCTTAATCGAAGTTAAAAAATAAATGACTTTGCGGCGCAAAAAACTTTAAATATCCACGTTATATACCCACTTTATCCTTCCTTGGCCGAAGTCTATTTTTGCTGATTTTGGCCCCTTTATAAGGAGTGAAAAATTGTAGTTAGTACTATCCAGTATTGATCATGGTTCAACCTATAACTAAACCCTTCAGCAAACTCAGACCTGATCTTTCTGACTGTTCACCACTCATATTAGGTGGGGCTCTGTTTAGTCAACAATATACCCCTGATCCGGGGGCATTGTCGGCCGAGGATATACTTATGTATGCCTTTGAACACGGGATTAATCTGTTTGATACTTCGCCTTATTATGGACCTTCAGAAGAGATCCTCGGGAGGGCAATTGGCAATCTTATGGAGCAGGGCAAAATCGAAAGAGATCAGTTCTACATCTTCACCAAACTGGGTAGAATCCGTCTTGACGAATTTGACTACGATCCCGACTGGATTGAAAAATCGGTCAAGAGATCGATTGCTCGGTTCCACACGACTTATCTTGATTCTGTTTACCTTCATGACATTGAGTTCCGTACCGACCAACAGGTCTTGGATCTGTTGAAGAGATTGAAGGTGTTGAAAAGTGAAGGTTTGGTACACAATTTCGGTATCAGTGGTTATCCCGTAGATTATCTCTTTCATATCTGTAAATTGAGTAAAGAAGATCCCGAAATTGGCCCCCTCGATGATGTCTTATCCTATTGTAACTTGAATCTTCAAAATTCTGTGTTACTTGATTGGTATGACAAATTCATGACCGAAACGGGTCTTCGTATCCTTAACAATGGCTCCGTCTTATCCATGTCTTTACTCTCCCCACAAGAAACGAGATCCTTCCATCCGGCTCCTCCAGCACTTCGACAAAGATGTCTGCAATTGACCTCCACATACAAAGATATTCTGGAAATCCTGACTCGATACGGCTTGTATCAATACTTGGACAAAAAGGGGGCTACAGTAATGGGTTGTTGCAGTATAGAAGAGATCGAAGTTGCAATACAACAATATTGGAAAGTCAAGAACGGTGACAACAAAGAAAAGGATTTCCTCTTGTTCAAAGAATGTATCGACTTCTTGGGTCCCCATTATAACGAAACCTGGCCAAGTGGTATAGATCATTAAATAGTCGTAAAATGCTGTGCGGCTCATTTTATTATTGTAATGTTTTTCTTTATTTTTTCATCGCGTTAAAAAAGGGCAATATAAAGAAAACACGGGTGAGAGACTAAGATGGTCAAGCGAGGTAAGAACACTTACCGAGATTATCTGACTCGTGTGGAGTCATTTTCCAAGAGTGTCAAGTTAGGGAAGAGCAAGAATAAGCCTGTGACGTGGCTAAGGACGGAGCTTGATCTGGGTTTGTTAGCGGAATACGGATTCCACTATCAGCCCACACTTAAGAACAAGGATCAGATTCAATGTTTTGATTGTCAGAAGAAGGTTTCGGGGCTTGAAGGGATGACGGAGAGTCAGATTGCCGAGCAAAATGGGTGCAATTACGGGGATTTAGTGAGGTTTATGAAGGGAGAAGTGGCGAACGATGACCTTGAAGATCCGCAGACAGAGGCGGGAATGGAGATGAGACGTGAAACGTTCAGTGACTACATTGGTGACTCTCCCTCGGTGACAGATTTGGTGCGGGCGGGGTTCATTTGGACTCCAAGGCAGGAGAATGATGACGAGGTCACGTGTATTTATTGTCAATGTGTGCTACGAGATTTGGAGTCGGTCTCGGATTTGGAGAAGCAGCATTTGAAGAAGGGGAAAAATTGTATTGCATTGAAGGTAGTGCCCAAGATCAAGAATCGGTATGGTCATTCGAAGTTCAAGAAGTCTGGACTTGTGACAAGTGAGAGTTTACCTAGTTCCACTTTCGGGGATTCGGGATCTAAGTTGAGTAGTCAGAGGCGGAGTTGGTACAGGGATTCTCCTAGTAAGAGACTTAGTAACGATTCCTTTGTGGATTCCTCACCTCTGAAGAGACCCAAAGTGGAGCTGGACGATTCCAGCTTGATTGAGCTCTCTATGATGGAGGGACAGAACGAGGGCATTGACGTGGACAATGTCATTGAGTCGACTTTCTCGGCTCCTAGTAAGAAAATATCGAGTTCCCCGGTGCGATCTGTGTCGAAGCAGCCTCCGTTACCTAGAAAGACAAGGAGGGTGTTGAAGGAGAGAAAGGTGGAGGAGAAGATGGTGGGAAGTCATGAATTGTTGGAGTTGATCTCGGGTTCAGATGAAGCTCCAAGGACACGATCGGTGTTGGAGTCGGAAGAGGTGTTTGATCATCATATGTTTGAGCTGGAGCTGGTAGAGATGGAGCCAGTGCTGGCAATTCAATTAGAAGAGAAGGAAGAGGAACAGCAGGAACAGCAGGAACAGCAGGAACAGCAGGAACAGCAGGAACAGCAATTAGAAGAAACTCCCCTGGAAGGACTGTCTATCGACGTCCCAAGCTCCCAGCAAGTGGGGCTGTCAATTGACGTACCTAGCTCTCAGGGTCCTGCCAAAGCCCTGCAATCTTCTCAGCCTTCTGAGTTAGAAGTTCCAAGTTCCCAAGGCAACTTGACTGTACTGAAGGGGTCTTTGGATGTTCTGGAGGAGGAAATTATGTCTGATGATGAAGAACCGGTAGTGACTCAGGCTGACACTCAAGCTGATGCTGCTGCCGATCTTTCACAGTCCAAGTCCGTTGCCGAGATTATTGAGGAAGAAAACAACACCATCTACGCCGAGAGAAGACGTACACGGTCCTCAATGCTGCCTTACGAGCCTCCTAAGCTGAAGAAGCAACTGGACGACGACGAAGAAGACGAACCAATCACCCGTAGAAGGCCAAGAAGAAGGGCAGCAAAGAAGCAAGAAACAGAGAAAGTTGAGAAACCAGTCAAATCCAGGACTAGAAAGACCAAGATAGAAGCCAAAGCCATAGAAACGAAATCGCCCCAAAAATCACCATTGAAGAAGAACAACTTACTCGATGACGACCATGATGTCGTTGAGATCTTCTCACAGAGTTCTCCTGTCAGAGTAGAAGGACGCAAAAAGAAGAGCTATGGTATAGACAAGCTTGTGCTTGAGCTCAGCCAGGAGCCGGTCTTGAAGAAAGAGTCCACTCCTAGCTTGCCTCCAATGAGCCCAGTCAAGCTCTCAAGGGCTGAGTCAACTCCTAAGGAGTCTCCAGTTCCTTCTCCGGTACAATCTCAACCTTTGACCTCACTGTCACCTGGGCTTGCTGAACCTCAAGACCCGTTCAGTCCTGAACGTAAGAGTTCGAGCTCTATACGTTTGAAAGGGTCTAGACCTTCTTCTCAACGGTCATCTCAACGTTCATCTCAACGGCCTTCGTTGAGGTTGTCGTTGTTGCCTGAGCCTACTGTAGACAATCCTTTGAAGTCGCCGGTGGGGTCCATCAAGTTCTCGGTCCCAAATGACGACGATGTGATATTGGCTGATGATGATATAAAGAAGTCAGAACAAGAAGAACCGGATACTACACTGGAGATTCCGGGTGTCCTTGCAGAGTTCAACGAGACGGAGGAGCCAGTCCATGAGTCGACTCCGTTGAAGTTGACTAAAATGCAACTGGAAAGCACACCGTTGGTGTTTAACAACTCCCTGGATATGTCGGACGTGATCGATGATACAAATGACACGCCGAAACTGAGCTCTCCAATTAAGCGGGTGATGTCAAGGAATCCAGTGCATCAACAGGAGGCTGTTGAGCCAGATCAGCAGGAAGGGGAACTGGAACTGCTGCCTGAACTGGTTCCTGAGTCGGTATCTGAGCCAGTGCCTGAACAAGTATCTGGTCCTATGCCTGAGTCAGTATCGGAACTGGTCCCTGAGCCAGTACGTGAACCTATGTCTGAGCCAGTGCCTGAAATGCCTGAACTGATATCTGATCCAATACCTGACCTGACCGACCTGCCTACCAAACTCAGCCTGATCATATCCAACATCGAGGCCTCCGGTGACTACCTCACCAAAATCACCAACTCCCCCTATTCCTCCCTTTCAGAAGATCTCGACGGAGAACTCACCAACTTCATCGCCCAAATGCCCGATGAAGAACTCGACATGACTGTCAAAGAATGGATCAACCACAAAGCCCACCAGCTGCGTGCCATTCTCGACCAAAACCTCCTGACCATGATAGACATCTTCAAACTGGAAGGTGAACGACTGTTACGTAACTTGGAAAATTTGGATGCTCAAGATGATTTATAGCTATATATGACCTTTAATTATCCAGCATCTCTTCGTCGCTGAACTCCACCGGCTCGGCATTTGGATTTCTCATTCTTTGGTTGACGAGCCACATTTGCGGTGGCAGATGCACAACTCTCCCCCCGTCCAGTTCTTGCTGTGGAATGAACGTCGGGTTGATCAGCCAAAGTAATCCGTTCACTGTCGGGATACCTACTCCGTTATCATCTCTCATCATTGGCATCTGATCGATGCCCAACAATCCTCCTCTTGTCTGCGTGAGCATCAGTGTGATCATCGAATGGAGGAAGTTCCGCAAATTGTCAACTCCCTTCCCTGAAAAGACACAGAACAGTGACCTTTGACTCTCGGAAAACTCCAGTGGAGGTCTCCGACAAAACTTGGTGATATCCACCCGCAAGAACAGAGAGATCCCACTCAAGGATAAATGCGTCAATTTCGGACACAGCATCAACAACTTATAAACCGGGTAAATCCCCAATTGTGTACAGTATGACAAATGGACTCTTTCCAAAGTATCCTCGAAGGAATGTCTCGAGTCCAGAAGCAGTTCAATTCCCCTGTCACTAATATTAATACACTTCACCAACCCTATTCGTCTCAATCTTGGCAATTGCAGTAATTCTCTCACCGTATCATTGGTCAATTGCGAACAACAGGCAAAATCGACATATTGTAATCTATGACACGACTTGATCAACAGTATGGCTCCAAAATCAGTGATACGTGAACAATGACCCAAATGGATCCAATGCAAACATTTCCCCAACGTGGACAAATGTCTCAAGGCCGCATCCGAGATGTTGATACACTTCGAAAGTCCCACATTCCTCAACCGAGGAGCAATGTTGACCAATCTCTCAACAGCCTTATCACCTATCAATTCACAGGAAGTGAAATCTATTAATCTGAGCTTATCTAGGCATGGCTGACTTGGCAAGAGACTGAAACACTCGTACGAAATATGTCTATTTTGGGAGATTTTGAACTCTCTCAATTGTTCGAGATTGGCAAATAGCACTTTGAGAGACTCGTCCGTGATCTCGGAACAACCTTGGAGATCCAACTCGACAATATTGGGACAGTTCTCCACCAATTTGAAGATCACCTCATCGTCTATACTATGACATTCACTGAACCGGATCCTCTTCATCATGGGACAACTGGTGACTAACAGAAGCACCAGATCTTTCGTGACCAGACGAGATCCGGGCAGATACAATCCTTGTAAACGAGGACAGTTTTGCAGAAGCGTGAGGTAAATTTCGTCGTTAATTGACTTGACTCCGGTCAAGTCTATGCTTTGTAATTTGGAGCAACCCTTGATGAGGTTGACTATGGAGTTGGGGCTTAATTTAGAGCAGTTGACCAACGTGGTTCTTTCCAAGTTGACACACCCTTGAAATAATTGCACAAATTCATCGGTGATACAATGACTAACAAGGGACAAATTCAACCGCCTTATCAAAGGTCTGTAATCCCAATACGTTTGATCACGAGGTATTAACATCACTTGGGCAAGAGCATCCTTGACCAGCTCCGACTGGATCAGAGGCCGAAACCACACCAACTCAATACAAAGATCCGCCCATTGCTTACATACAAGACACAGCGAAATGAGATCGCTCTTGTCGGTAAGGAGCGAAAATATGAGAATCAACAATTCCGGAGGCAACCGACTTATTGCGGACCCACTCTGTGGAGAACCACCCGATATCGAATTATTACGATGCTGCCCCGCCAAGGACGTCTTCCGCCTCGTGGTGATCTCGTCAATCATATGAAGAAACGCCGTGTCATCACTAAAGAAGTCATGTTGCGATGCCAAATCAGCGCCAGAAACATCGCGTGACAATTTCCGTTCCGTCCGATCAAATGACATTTTCCATCTATTCAATCCCTCTCAATGATTTCCCGTTATCTATCAACTATCCGACGTTCAATCTATTACCCTGTTCTTAACACGAACTCCCCCGTTAATTGTGCTTACAAAGTGTTACGCTTTTAGCTTTCTTTTTTTTTCCTCTTTAACTCACACGTTAGAAAAAGGGCAGAAAGGGGCAGAAAAAGAAAGGGCAAATATAAAAGCTCCAACCTACTCTACACCAATCATAGCTTATCATCCATACATTAATTATTACTATAAATACGTACCACCTGGTGGATATTGACTAATCGGCGAATCCGAATAACCCCTCAGCAGTGAAGCCAAGGAGAGTTGTTCCAATTGGAACAATAATATGTCATCCTTTTCTTGTCCTTGATTATATTGTGGTTGTGGTTGTAATGGTTGTTGACTCAATTGTTGTTGGTAAAATTGATCCATTGAGTAAAAATTTTGGGGCATTTGTTGTTGCTGTTGTTGTTGCTGTTGTTGCTGCTGTTGTTGTCTTCCTGGTCTAAGTCCTACTTCTTCTAAAATTCTCTTATAACCTTGATAAGAAGATACGTTCATATCAATTAATGCCACTCTAATCAGTTGTACCATATTTTGCTTGAGTTGGGGCTCCAATAACGGAATGGATAACGTCTTGTAAATGAAGGTCACTCCATTGACATTGTCATTAAGAATCTCCTGTAATAATTTCGTCGTTCTAGGTAAAGCCATCTGATCTCCTCTGAAAATGTAATCTCCAAAGATCTCTTTCAAAATGACATCTCTCAGTCTCAAGTCGTTACGATGGTTCAACACCTTGAGAACCGTAAGTGATCCCAATTTGTGTGTACACAAGGCCAACAAATTGTTCAACACCTGCGGCAAAATGATCAAATGTCTCTCACTGTATTGATAGGTATCCAAATACCACGTGATCAAAAGAGACCCATTCGCATTGGTAGCCAAGTTCTTACAATTCATAACGATCGCTCCGGCTATAACAGCAGCTTGTTCTTTACTGATATCTCCACTTTCCAAACAGGCTCTAATCAGTCTAGCTCCAAATCTTCCCTTCGAAATCTGCCAGAAATCCTTCAAAATCAGTTGCACAATAAAGTCATTGTATGGCGACCCGTACTTGAGAACACGTTGAATCACGTAATTGCCAAATTGGTCGTTGAACAAAGACGTACAATAAGGTTTGATCAGATCGGCAATGATCTGTTTCTCTCTCACTGTCGTTGCAGTGCTCATCAACTTCTGAGCTGCCCACGTACCGTTCTTATGGATCCCCATCTGCAGTAAGTAAGGGGCAAGTTTGAGTAACATCAAGTCTCTGATCGGAGCAGTACAAACCTCGAACAATTTTTGAACGACAGTGTTACCGAGATAATCACTCAGCAATTCCGGGAGTTCGTCTAACATATTAATGGCCAACTCTTCCACTTGCAAAATTGACAACCGGTTATTTTCAATCTCCTTTCTCAATTCACGAAGACGAGGAGAATCGAATTCCCTGACAGGAGAAATCTCAGGTAACGGTCCGAACCCAGACTTCAGTTCGTAACCAACAGCCGAGTTCACCAAATCATCCACATACTTCATCTCTGGTCTACTCATTCCATATTCAAACTCCGCAATACATTGTTTGAACAAATGCAAATGCGTACCCAAAGACACTTCCGTCGATGTCGTGGTGATCGGAGTCGTCGTCGTCGTTGATACCGGCTCTTCCTTCACTTCTGAGACTTGGGCAAATGCAACAATACAGTTCAAACCGGGAGTCAATTCCGTATTATCGAGATTCACTTTACAATTCGTGGCGAAATCGACCGAATCAAATTTCGCCAAACACCACCGTTTGTTCTCTTCATTGATGGTCTTGATATATTGGATCGAGCCGAATTGTGACAAGAGTTTGTAAAGATTGAACAGGGTCAGAGGCGGGAAATTGCAAAGGAAAAGGGTGTCCGAAGGTGGAAGAGTCGGATCTTGAAGTGTCGAAACGATATTGAGAGTTCTAGAAGCGACATTGTCCATCAATAAGGGACCCTGACTAAGTAAGGGAGTCTGTGAAGACCATTGATTGGACCATGATCTATGTCTAGCTGCTGTGGTGGAATCAAGTAAAGGTGAGCCAAGACCTGTAAATCCGCTGGAACCGCTGGCCCCGCCCATTCCGACGGAAGCGGTGGAAGAATTCGAACCCCAAACAGAATTCTGGAACGAATTACTCCTCACACGATTCCTCATTTCCGAGTCATCCAAGAGGGGAGTGGAAAGAAGATTCGAATTACTAGGAAGAGTACCAGCACGATGACGATTGCGACTACCTAGCAGCAGAGATTGGTCCAAGGGCGTGAAATCAAGGCTTAAAGGTCGTGGTTGATGGGAGGCGCTGTTGATACTGAGGAAACTCACCGGGGACAGCGTATCCGAAGCAGTATTGGTGGTATTGGTCAAATTGGGACTCACCGCGTAATTAGGCGACATCAAATTGAATTCCTCTACACTAATCACAGGAACGTTATTATACGCCATCGATTCTCTCTAACACCAAAAAAAAGTCGGCCCTCTTTATACGAGCAGATTCTTTCCTTAAGTACTTTTTTTTTTTCTCTCTCTCTCTTCCTCGCTCTTCCTTCTCTCTCCTTAAAGCAGGCGGTGTTATTCTTTTTTTTTTCCTAAGGAACGTTGGGCTTATTGTTTTAAAAGTCGAAAGGGGGGGATTCTTCAAGGGATGAAAAAATGGCTTCCTTCCTGACTCTAACAGTTCAACAAAAAAATTATCACCTTATATATATCAATGTCCCTGTACAATGGGTAAAGTATTATCGCTTGCTTGTCTCAATAAGGTGTCAACGAAAAAAACTCAAAACTTTAAAATTCTTTTTTTCCCTCCTTTTTGACTATCTTTCCCCATCCCCCATCAAATTGCTCTCTGTAAAATTTCATCAAAGATTCTAGAATTATGCTTAAAAAAAAAAAAAAACACTTACGTCAGTTTTTTCATAATATAATATTCATGCGTCTATAGAAGGTATAAAGGAGGGAGGGAAGTGGCATAAGTCATTGAAGAAGGAGTATGAGGGAGGAGCTTAGTAAGTCTATTACTAACAAAGGAACTCACAGAGTTTTGTGTAGTTCGGGTAATCCACCTTGTCGATGAGATGGTCCAACAAAAGAGTCTGTAACGTCTTGTCTGTGTCGCTTGATTCTTGTTGGAGTGTCTCGAAAATCAACACCTTCCGAAGTGTCATTTCGATGTCTTTGAATTTGCTCTTGGTGGGCAGTCTGAGATACTCTTTGAGTTTATTCAAGGACTCGGAATCCAATTCAGGGTTGTTCATCGGATCCACAGGTAATCCTAACCCCGTCCTTAAGTTAGTGAGTGTCTTACTCAAATTGACATTAGTAGCTGTAGCAAGAATAGCAGTAGATTGGAACATGAGAGAGATCTTTACCTTGTTAAATTAATCTTTTTTCATCCCTATATATATAAAGAAGATCCTTTAATTATGTCCTGATCCCACGGTTTAATTAGGTCTCACCCCGGTCTCATTTGTCCCTAGTTTAGCCCCTTTTTTTTCCCTTATTAAATTAAATGCAGTTAAAACACTAAAAAAAAAATTGACCCAATTCGGCACTTTTTGCCCCTTTCAGAGAATGTGCCCCAATTGGGGGGGAACTTTTTGAGGCAACGTTGACAAGGGAATGTAAGTTGGGGTGGTGTGAGTTTTGGTTATAAGGATATACGAGGTTCAGATGAGTGACAGACAAGAGCTCTTACTTGTTAAATATGCCCAATTAAAGTTGGAGCGGAATCTACAATACAATAACCAACTCAAGGCGGTTTTGGCCCAAGACCGAATTTACTCATCTAGCAGATGTTTGAGTATGATACAATTTACACAACAGACACCTGATCATCTTATACCTTCTCTTTGGGGCAATTCGGCTGTTTCAGAAAACCCCTATAAGAAGTTCCAGACGTCCCTGAGGACCAAATCGACTTCTTCTTATTCTTGTTGTTGAAGTGTTTCCAATACTTCGGGGCTCAACAGGGCTAATTTTTTGTGAGCCAACTCGTGAATTTGCCCCTTACTATTAACGTACAAACCTGCCCATCCACGAATAAATGAGCCGCACAACTCTACACTACGACTGAAGTATTGCAGGGCCAAATTTTGCGAGTCCAAATAGGAGACAGATCCCGGTTTGGCAAGTAATTTCTGCTGGTGGTGCAATTCCCCGATACGGGCAAAGATGTTGTATGCGAAGGGAGAAATGAGGAGGATTTCTTCGAGACAATAAATGGCCTTCTCGTAGTCACCTAATTGGTGGTATTGGGAGGAAAGTTCTAGCCACAGAGAGACGTCCAAAGGATGGATCTCAAGGAAGGTGATGAGTTTCTTGAGGTACAGTTCGTCGGAGGTGGTGAGTTTCATCATTCTCTTTTCGAGATTGACAAGATGATCGGGATTGACCTCCGTCGTCATACGAGACTTGATCTCCGTTATATACAGAGCCAGCTGAGCACTGCCTTTGGTGGCTTCTATGTAGAAACTTTCTAGAAGGGCAATTCGTTCACTTTTTTCCACGTCAAAGTGGTCTTTCAATTTCTGTAGAACAGCCTTCAGTTCAATGTCATGGTTGGTCTGAAGGGAAAGGAAGAACTGGAGTTGGAGGAGCTCGTAGTAGTCGAAGGACTCCACCTTCTGAAGATGGATCTGGCTCATGAACTCATGACAGGTGGTGTAATAGTAATGGAGTTGACTGGGTGTTAATTGGGAATACTTTCCAGTGCGCGAAACCTCAAGCAATTGCGTTCGTATGTCAGTAGCGATAACCATGGTTGGTGGGTTGGAGTGTTGAAAAATGGAGAAAAAAAGATGGAAAAAGTATAAGGGGCAGAGTATTAAAGGGCAGGGATAGAGGGCAGAGACAGAAGGAAAGGCAGAAAAGCTATTTACATACCTAAACACGGGCTAGAGACAAATTACTACTTACTGATTTTAGACCCAGATGACGCTTTTTCCCAATTTACTCCTATCTCTCTTTCACATTTTCCCTGCTTCCTTCTTGTGCCTTACGTGTTTGCCGATCGGAATTTTTTTTGCGCCCTTCCGATAAGAAAACCTTATAAAGATAAGACAATCGGAGGGATCAAATTTGACGTCTAGCCAAGAATGGACCCAATTACACCACACAAATTATACGATACCGACGTGACTTACGTCAAATGTTCTGGAACCAATTATGAGATCGGTTTGACCCATGGTAAGATTGCCAAGGCCGAGATCCAGAGGAACATCAAGCTTTATGACGTTATCTACTCTGAGTTAGCTAACATTGACTGGCCAAAGGCACGGGCCAAGCTGATGAGTTTCCTTCCAAACATCGAGACCGTCTGGCCGGAGATCATTGAGGAGTTCAAAGGTATTGCTGAAGGTGCCGAGGTGGACTTTGAGGATATTCTTCTGCTTAATGTAAGAAGTGAGATCGCTCTTACCAATTACTCGGATGGTTGTACCTCTATTTCTACTGTGAACAGAGACACCGGGGAGATCTATGTATCGCAGACTTGGGATTGGATCCGTGGTATCACCGATCAGATCATCATTTTGGACGTTGCCCAGACCAACAAGCCTAGATTTATCTGTGCTACCGAGGCTGGTATTGTGGCCAAGCACGGATTCAATTCTGCTGGTGTTGCTGTTTGTTTGAACCTGTTACGTACCTCCATGTTGGACATCAACAAATTGCCCATTCATTTGGTGTTGAGGAAGTTGTTGGAGAGTTACGATTTGAGTGACTTCACTGCCAAGTTGGAGAAGTTCGGTATTGCCAGTGCTGCTAATATGATGGTTGGAGACAAGTCAGCGGCTTTTTACAGTATCGAGCTGACTCCAGCCGGGTTTAACAAGTTGTATCCGCAGGAAGGAGAGAACTTTGTAGCTCATACCAACCATTTGGTAGGAGCTGTTAGACCGGTTAAGGACCATCCAAGTGAAAACTCTTTCCTCAGATACGACAGAATGAACGAATTGAGTAGACTGTTGAAAGAGGAACCTACCTTTGACAATATCAGGGCAAGATTAGCCGACGAATTACATACTCCATACTCGATCTGTAGAGGAGATTTAGAGGGAGTTAAGGGTCTGAAAGACGTCACCACCGTTGATCTGATCATGACCAACGTCTCGACTCAAGAAGCTACTTTCGTGTGGGGTAAACCAACTACGGGTAAACTGTATAAATTGTACTTCGATTAATCTACTAAGAATTTCTCCATTGGTCTCTTCTCTGGTAAGGTGAAGACTCCCTTTTGTTCCTTGGTACGCATCTGGATCAAGTGAAGCAATTGGTAAAGGGTGCTCAAGATCGGACTCTTGACTCCGTGTCTCTCTCCCAATCTAATGGCATTGCCTACGATCACCTCGGACTCTATATAATTGCCCTTTCTAAGGTCGACACACATGGAAGGTGCATACCATTCTCCGTCATCGGAGTCGATCATGAAATCCATGATGGACTCGTCCAAGTCGACACCATCACATTTGGCCAAGACATAGATTTCTCTCATTGCCGGCTTGATCAAAGTGTCAATTCCGTTGAAACAGGCAATTCTACCGACGTCCAAGTTGGTGATGGCACATACGGAGTTCAACGTGGCATTGTACACCAATTTTCTCCAACGAGTGTACTTGGTGTTGCTGTCAAAGGTACAGTCGTTCTCCGGCATGGAGTAAAGGTCGATGAACTGCTTACAAACCAGCTCCTGCTCGGCCATTGGAGTGACTCCGTTGTCAAAGACACCAACCTTCATGGAGTCGTCCCCGACGTGGGAAATCTTCATGTGGTACAAAGTGGAGGAGATCATTTGCACTCCACTCAACACGACGTGTCCAGGGAATCTCTTAATGACATCATCCTCAATACCAAACCCGTTCTGGATCAAGACAATAGCCGTCTTCTCGGTGACGACAGGCTCCAACAAGTCCTCGAGACAGAAAATGTCCGGTTGGTTCTTGGTACAGACGGCAATGAAATCGAAGGGACCATGGGCTTGAGCCTCTTGCACATTACTGACAATGTGAGAAGGCTTGAAACCCTTGACTGAACCGTAGTTGATCGACTCGATGTCGTAACCAGTCTCAATGGCTGCCTTGTAATCGGATCTGATAACAGATGTGACCTCGGCTTTACCATTGGTCTCCAATGCATAGGAAGCAATGGTTCCTACACCTCCACTTCCAATCAATAATACCTTACTTTTACTCATGTTCTCAATACTCTATCTGTGAAGTAGTCCTTATCGTTGGCTTTTATATTTTTTTTTTCACCGCTTCCAAATTGGGAAGTTACCGATAGGGGCAGGAAGGAAGGGATGAAAGGTAAGGGTAAGTTGAGTCATTAAGGGACCTGGTCTAAACTACGACTACCTATCACAGCAGCTATCACCTACTTACCGTCCCTCGCTATCCTTTCCCGTCTCCTTTCCGTGTCAGTCTTTCTGAGTCGGCACTTACCCCTTTCGGACACCCATACAAAAAATTTATCCAATCTATCTCCCAATCACTTATCTACCATGACTAAGGTTGTTATCATTGGATGTGGGGTCATTGGCCTCACCACTGCTTATAGATTATTACAATCCGGTTACGATGTCAGTATTATTGCCCAATACCTTCCATCGGACCAGACGTACAATTACACCAGCACCAAAGCCGGGGCCTTCTACATTCCCTTACTGGGTCATGAGACCGAGCTTTCTCTTGCCAGTTACAGAGCCTTCCTCAAGTTCCATGAGACCAATCCCGAATGTGGGGTTCTCACTACCAAGGCCCGGATTTTGATCGACAAATCGGACCCCAAATCCTTGGCCGAAGTCACTCCTCACGGTCCAGAATGGAAGGATATGGTGAAGAATTTCCGGCTCTTAGATAAGTCCGAATTCCCCTCCGATGACGTTGTCTTTGGCTTTGAATACGACAGTTTCGTCGCCACTCCTACTCATTACTTACATTTCTTACTCATGGAATGTGTCAAGTTAGGTTTACATTATAGAAGATACACTGTGGAAACTCTTGCCGAGGCAATCAACTGTTTCGTCGAGGCCGATCTCTCCTTCACTAAGGCCGATTTCGTCGTCAATTGCTCCGGTATCGGGGCCAAGAAATTGTGTCCTCAGGACGACCAGATCGTCTACATCAAAGGTCAGACCGTGCTCGTTGAAAACTGTGCTCCTTGCGTCACAGCCGTCGAGTTCCATGACCCGAAATACCCGGAGGAGACAGTCTATGTCATTCCTCGTGCCGAAGGAGGTGCCTTGTTGAACGGTATCTATGGTTACAAGGACAATTCCACCCATTTGGACGAGGATTTGCTGCAAAGAATCATGGAAAGACTGATCAAATACCTGCCTGAATTGGTCGACACCAACTACATGAACAACAAGCCATACTTGAAGATTGTCACACATAACATCGGGATCAGACCGGGCAGATACGGAGCTCCAAGAGTGGAATTCGAGGACTTGAACGGTATCAAATGTGTTCATAACTACGGTAACGGCTCAAGTGGATACATTGAAAGTTTCGGAGCTGCCGAGACCGTCCTCAACATCGTCAAGGCCCACGAGGGCAAGGCCAAATTATAATTTAATCCAATCTCTCTCTACCGATTTGGTCTCCATCACTTTGGAACACCAATTACCGTCTCTCATTAAACTACGTGGATCCCCCACTCCAGGCCCAATTTGACCCTGGACATAGTCAAAGGTCGACTCCTGTTGCTTGAACTCTCTAATCACCACATTCTCCTCGAAATCGACGTACACTCTCGTGTCATAGACCCGGAAAATCACATTATCCACTCGCAAGAAGAACCGAAGTAAAATCAACATACAATGCTTCATACACCGGATCTTGACACTAAGTATAGAAATCCCGTTATCTCCCAATTCGTCCTCGTACAATATGAACTCCTGATAGAACAAGATCGGCACTCTCTGTGTCAACTTGTCCAAGGGAATCTGCTTCTCGTCATCCCTGATAAAATGCACCTTATTGGACCCCAATTCTTCTCCCTTATAAGTAGTGGTATACGTCCAATCATAAGGCTTATAAACTTCCATGATATCGTCTGCCGATTGGTGTTGTCTCAGTTTGAACCAATCGTTGGCGTAGCTCACCTTGATGAGTTTACTCGGGTCCATGTGGAGTTGTATGAGATCCATTGCTCCAATGGTGTTGATGTTGAACCCCCAATCAAGCGCCGGATTGTGGAATTCCACCATATTATGTCCAAAGACCATCTCCGGGAGCGGAATATCGTACTTCAGTTCTAGAACATCGAGCTCTTGGGCATTGAAAATGGGTTTACGCGTGGTGTATATTTGCCAGCCATTGATGGTGATGGAGGGAGTCTGCTTAACGGGGAGGGAGGCGACAGGGCTTGGAATGATGACGGTGCCGCAACTCAGGCATTGTGGGTTCTGACAAGGTGAATGAGAGGCACCGCTGCCCAGAACAGCGGCAGCGCCAGCAGTTGTAGGACCAGTAGTGGCGGTAGTTGTTCCACGGGCATTAGGTGTCCTCGTAGCCGCCATCGCCGGAGGCACTCTTCCTCTTGTATGGAGTTCTACCATCTGACGCGCGGCATTGACTTGTACGGCCCGAATCCCAGGAACCAGGAAGGGCCGGCTAGGAGATCGGTTGGAATCACTCATGTGCTGGTAAGTGAAAGGATTGAGAGAAAAAATTGACTACTTAAAGTCTACCTGAGCAATTTACGATCTACTAGACAGTATAGTATAAGTAGGGATGGAGAGAAGCCTAATCTGTAAAATTACGTATTCAGACTAAACTCGATTCCCTCTTTTTGAATATGCCATAAAATCCTATCCCTACCATACAAAGTTACCCCCTTTCCAACCATCAACTGACATGTCAGCTCACTTTTTTTTTCACTTATCTCTACGCACTCCACTTACTTCTACTCTACTTACCTCTACACCACTACACCATGGGGTTCCACAACCGAAGACTCTTTTCTTTGATCACCATCAGTGTATTCATTATCATATACACCGTCTTTTTCTCCCGGTCGAGTGAACTTTCCGGGCAATTGGATGCCCCTACACCGATCTCCAAGAAGAGTATCAATTCCAATGAAGGACTCCTTGGCGACTCGCAGATCGCCTTCATGCCCAAAATGACCAACGAAACACTCAAACTGGAACTCGGCAACGCTGCCTGGAAACTTTTTCACACGATTTTGGCCCGATACCCGGAAGATCCAACCCCGGATCAACAATCACATCTCTCCAATTACATCACATATTTCGCCCGGGTCTATCCCTGTGGTGATTGTGCGCGTCATTTCCAAGGTCTTCTCGAAAAATATCCTCCTCAATTGACAAATCGTCAAGTGGCTGCAGTCTGGGGTTGTCATATCCATAATAAGGTGAACGAACGATTACATAAGCCGATCTATGATTGTAGTGGGATATTGGAGGATTACGATTGTGGATGCGGAGAAGATGAAAAGGAGGAGGATCCGACGTTGCAGGGGAAGTCGATCCTGGAATTGTCGGATCATATGCTGAAAATCGATTTGGACTCGAAGGAGGACAAACCGATCCACGGTTAGATATATAAGATATATAGTATGAAAAATGAAGAAGAATGATGTAATGACGAGAAAGGCAGGCCTAGGGGCGGCCTACGAGACTGAGATGTAAGTTAGAGGAGTCGGCAAGACTGAGATACTGTAGGACTGGACTACTGAAGCTTGAGTTGGCTGAAGTCTGATTTAACTAAAGCCTAAGCTGACTGATGTCTGATGTCTAAGGGCAAGGGCAAGGGCAGGGGCATGACAAAGCTAAAGTGCACTACAGCTAATCTGTACTGAGTAAGTCAGTAGTGAGACTCATGTGAGTCTCATGCTGTGTCCATACACACTAGTAGTCTTATCACACTAGCAGAGTTTCAATTCCATCCATTACGTTCACTTCCCTCTCTTTATCTTATTCTGATCACGTGATCAGTTTGCCCTTTTTGGATGTTGATTTTTGTAAAAAAAATAAATAAACAAAATAAATTTCAAACCCTCTTTATTAAGACATACTACACCACCGTACAAGTAGTGATTACCCTAGTTTCAGAGCACTGAAAAGATTGTAATTACAACCAAGAGACACTCCTAGTCATTCGCTTATCAACATATTTGGAGTCTTGTTATCTTTGGTCATTGTTTGGTATTACTCTACATCAGATCACAACCCCCCCCCTTAACTGATTGATCGCATTTAATAGATTGACTTATTGGTGGCATTGCGTTAACATCGTTGCGCCATTAATTTTTAAGGTTACAAGAAAAAGGTAAATAAAACCACAGAAGTGCATAATTTGAGAGAGGAAGAAATGGTGTTGACCAAAGTTCATGATGAGAATGTGATGGCGCTGAAGTCTGGCGTCAATTATCGCAATTCTCGTCGTCATCCGCATATGGCGCTCAATGAGCGCGCGCTTCAAACCTTGGATCCGAACGTGAGAGTCACTCTGCGTAAGTTCCAAGTCTTTGAAGATTCGGTTCAAGAACCGCCGCAACAACAACAACAACAGTTACCACAAACATCGACTGGACTTGCTGAGAGACTCATTTCACAACACATCCCATCTGATACATCGGACACTACTTCTGAGATTTCTATGTCTGAGGAGTCTGAATGTGACGATGAGGAGGTTCCTATTACTCCTAAATGGAATAGACACATTTATCAGGAACTTCAACGGGTTCATGCCAAATATGCTCGTTCCGAGCCCGATGAAGACGACGAGGACACTAATGACATCTCCATGGTGGCCGAATACTCTGCCGAGATCTTTGAATACATGCACGAATTGGAGATCAAGATGAGTCCTCTGCCTCGATACATGGATTTACAAGAGGAATTGGAATGGTCGATGAGACTGACCTTGGTCGGATGGCTCGTACAAGTGCATCAACGGTTCAATTTGTTGCCGGAGACCTTGTTTCTCACCATCAATTACATGGACCGGTTCTTGAGTAAGAGGAAAGTGTCCTTGAGTAGATTTCAATTAGTCGGAGCAGTGGCCTTATTCATAGCCCTGAAATTCGAGGAAATCAACTGTCCTTCCATCCAGGAGATCGCCTATATGGTGGACCATCTGTTCAGTGTAGAGGAGTTGTTGAAGCTGGAACGATTCATGATCGGAGTCTTGGAATTCGATATGGGTTGGCCAGGTCCAATGAGTTTCTTACGTCGTACCTCGAAACTGGACGATTATGATTTCGAGACAAGAACCTTGCTGAAGTACTTGTTGGAAGTCACCATCATGGATGCCCGGTTCGTGGCTTCGCCTCCGTCGTTCTTAGCCCTGGGTCTGCATTATTTGGCAAGAAGATTGTTGAATAAAGGAGATTGGTCAGAATTGCACGTCTTTTACTCGGGCTACACAGAAGAACAAATCAAACCAGTCGCAGACGTCATCTTGCATTTGTGCCACGACCCAGTAGGCAACCATAACGCAATCTACGAAAAATACCAAGAGAGAAGATTCAGAAGATGCTCCACCTTTGTCCAAGAATGGTTACTGCTGGTGGGAAGATCCTGATCGAACAAAAAAAACATAACACCCCCCCTGAGCCTATTTGTAGTCCACTTTATTGTTGGGACTCTGTATTGTATTTGCATAATTGTATATATTGTTGATCAATATAATGTTTGAATTTGAGCCGCACAGCGAATTACGAAAAAAAGAATAAAAAAAAGATGAAATAAAAAGGAGAGAGAGAAGTTATAGATATTGGGGTGGTATAGGATATGTTTAGGGCTTTACAGATCAGAACCAATCGGATGATTGGGCAAGTGATGAGAAGTCAGATCAGAAGTCAAAGACAGAGGTATGACGTCAGAGGAATTTGCAGGGGTTCTATGTTAAATAGCAGCTTCCGCCACTATAGCTCATCTCCTGGTTTAAAGGACAAGGCGTCCAAGGAACTCCAGCAGGTTCTTAGTTCCGAGCTCAAATACGAGCAATCGGAGCCCGTCACGCTTGAGCTTTTCCACCAAGAATGGCTCAAGAACTCGGGATTCCAGATCAAAGACCAGCCGGGTTCGGTCTCCTCGCACCTTGTCAAAGAGTCTGAGGAGTCCAATGAGGTGATCCATGTCTTCTTCAACCCTCTCGAGTTCACCTCCATCCCATTGGACCAAGATTTCCTCAAAACGCCACCGCCAGAAGATCAATTCGAGCTGGAAGAAGAGGAGTCCCAGAACATGCAATCTCTCATCGAAGAGACCATTGCCAACGTCACCGTAGTGGTACAGAGAAAGGGAGAATCCCAAGGTCTTTATTTCAATCTTCTTCTCAGTGTCCATTCCAATTATTTTGCCATCGGTGGGTTACGTAAATTTGAGAACGTACACGACTTTTTGGCAGAGGAAACAGCACAGAAGGAATTTGAGATCGAGTCCAAATACTTCGGACCTCCATTCACCAATTTGGACGAATTACTTCAGGAATCACTTATGGAATGGTTGAATTCGAGAGGAATCGACAAAAGTTTGGGAGATTTCATCACACTGTACTCTTTAGTAAAGGAGAACGAATTGTACTTGGGCTGGTTAGGAGAATTGAAACAATATTTTGATTAGGGCTGAAAAAACCTGATAACATCGTAACACCATCTGGTTCTTGATTTTTTTTTGTGGATGAAAAAAAAAAATTTAATGGAAGAAAGTTTCGATACTACGTAAATAGAAATAATGTCTGAAGCTGCTGTATCATACGCTGCCTTGATTTTGGCTGACGCTGAACTTGAACTCACCAGTGACAACTTGGTCGCCTTGACCTCTGCTGCCGGCGCCAACGTCGACAAGGTTTGGGCTGACATCTACGCTAAGGCCTTGGAGGGTAAGGACTTGAAGGAATTGTAAGTAGACACGATCATAAGGATGATGGGAATCATGGACGTCACCGTCCAATGGAGATTATTACGTCCAATTAAAGCTTTTCAATATACTAACATACATAGGTTGTTCTCCTTTGCTGCCTCTGCCCCAGCTGCCTCTGGTTCCGGTGCTGCTGCCGCTGCCTCTGGTGACGCTGCTCCAGCTGAAGAAGAAGCTGCTGAAGAAGAAGAAGAAGAATCTGACGCTGACATGGGTTTCGGTTTGTTCGATTAAACACACCACCAATTGCACTTATAGTCTAATGTCTTCTCCGTTTCCTTTTGCCCTCATTAAGGGTGTTGTAATAGTACCCGAACTTGTTATGGAGGAACAATTTCTGGTTCTTGTTGATCTCATTGAGTAGTTTATCGTATTCTTCCTCTCTCTGTAGTTGATTTCTCTTGACGAGTTGCTCCATCCGTTCCTTATCGTTATTCTGCTCCTCCGCCTCTCCTTCCGAGATGGTCCTATCCGACTCGTCCTGCTCCAGAACAGACACTCTTCTTCGTACTGGGGGAGCCCGCAATCGTCTCTTGGTCTGTCCCTTCCTCTTCAACATCTCAACCTCCCTCATAAGCATCTCATTCTCCACCCCAAACTGGTCCTTCGCTATCTCAAAGTCCATCTTCATTCTTCGTATCTGCTTCTCTTGACTCTGTAAACATGTTATGGTCTCACTAATGGTATTAACCAGCTCTTCTATCTCATTCGTTGTCATCACTTTCTCCTTCTTCTCCTCTTGCACCTTCCGAAGCTCAGCTAACAATCTCCAAAGTCCATCTATTACTTCCCCACTATTGTTCCCCTCCTTCTCCTTCAAAATATCCTGTAACCTGTTCGAAGCATCCACAATAGACTCTTCAGCCTTAATCAGCCTCAATTTAAGCTTCACTACCGGTGATATAGGTGGTGTCTGGTTCATCCTGTCTTCTCTAATTAATTGCCTCTATTTTTAAAATCTTTTTTTTTTTTTTTTAATCCTTCTTTTACGTTGTAACCATAGTTATCTTATGCATGTAATTTAATTATACATCTGGATAAGAAAAAAAGAAGTGCAAAAGACTTATTCATCGAAAGTTGACAGCTGCGTTCCTAAAGTAGCAGGTAAAACTTCCAATTTCGACTTGACAAATTCGTAAACTGTAAATGTCACAGCTTGACCCGGAGCGACTCTCATTATACGAGGTGTGATACCCTTATATAAAGCTCTAGCTCCTTCCTCTTGTATCAATTTAGTCCCTATTCTGGTAAACCGTTGTAACCCATTTTCATTACTAATCCCACTCTCCTTTTGCATTCTAGTCTTAATTGTATCTAATGGTGCATTAGATAATGGTCCTAATGCTCCACTGATCAACCCAACCAAAGAAGTCTCCCAACTAGGTAATTGCTCCACCTTATGGTACTCGGTCAAATATTCCTTCAACTTCGAATAAACGGTAAAATTAACTCCCTGATTAGTCAGTTGTCTAGCCAGTGTCAATGCAACTCCCCTATATAAAGTTTTGAACCCTTCTTCTCTCACAATGACATAAGCACAATGAGGAGCATTTCTATATTTGGGGATATCAAGAGGATCAACCATCGAGTGATGTTGCAGTTGCAATCTGATTTTGACCACCTCCATCGGGTTAACCACGGCAACCAGTTCCGTGATACCTGCACCGACACCTGCAATAAAGGTATTTTTCGTGTCTATTGTTCCATCGTCATTTTTCAACCAACCACGATAAAGTTCATAAGTGGAAAATCTGATTCCCATTTTGGGAACGATCCCTATGACAACGGCACCCAACCCTTTATAAAGGGAAATGGCACCTTCCTTTTGTGCAATATTAATACCCGTTTTAAGAAATCCCGGTGGTTTAACCCCCTGGAGTCCCGATCTTCTCTTGTACAACTGCATTCTCACCTTGATAGTATCAAGGGGATGACAACATAACGCCTCAAAGAGCCCAGCTGTCCCTCCAGCAACGAGGTCAATGACCGGGTTTTTGGCCTTGTTCTGTGATTTACTTGACATGAATCTGTCTCTCTCTTCTTGTGTCTCACTATCCCCCCCCCTGCCACCCTTTTATACCCATTCTTAATGTCACGGAGTAATGGGGGTAACGTCTAGGATACCCGGAAGTTTTACTGACACAGAAAAAAACATCACTTTGTCTAGTCCAAAATCTGCCAATCTCCTTTCAACCTTGACAGAAAAAACAAGACCCGGAGAAAAATGACTAATGGACGTGCGCAAGACACCAAAAGCATATGACATTGAGTCATATGGAGTGAGTGATTGATCATGCATGTGCTTAAGAACCTTATTTACCTTTATTTACAATTCATTAACTATTTACATCATCAGTCGGACTTTGGTTAGAACCTAAGACCGTAAAGCCTAAGACCGAATGAGCGATTTTTTTAAAGCCGAACAGAACGTATGAGCCGAGAGCGGCGCCCCACACTAAGGGAAAAAGTAGGACAATTGCTTGCGTTCTGAGGCACTCAACTGCTCGAACTTAATCTTTAGCATTCCTTTCCCTTTCCAAAAGGTCTTCGAACTTTTCCTGTTCGGTCTTTTCTCTTTGTTGGGTCATTTTGCCGATCATATTGCCTCTATTACTTACCGAGTTTCTTCGGATCTGATCCCACGTATTGGATCCCGTGGAAGTTGAGTGGTTTAAGCCCTCATCCGAGCCGGAACGCGATTCTGAAAAATCAACGTCAAACAAATCGGCATTGTCTTGTTTCGGCTTACTTCTCTGTAGTACGTCACTTGATTGCGGGAGTGCTGGTGATCGACTATTCAAGTCAAACTCCGCTGGAAGTTTCATTTTTTTGCTTGGGTCTTTCAGAGTCGTTTCAAAATATTCCACCCATTTGAGTGCAAAGATTGCTGGAAGCGTAGAGACAATCTGACTTTGAGGGCTTTCCAGCCCTTTCCTCTCTTTCAATTCCAGTACTCTAGCCGAGTAAAAAACGGGAGACACCATTCTCGGGACAATCATCATCCCTAACATCCCAGTAAACAGAGACCACTTGTAGCTCGTGCCTCGTACCGACCCTGTCTGTCTGTACTTCAAGGCAAAGGGTAAAGCAATTCCGGGAAGAAGCCCCAGATAAAATAACAGCATCTGCCCTCTGAAGAGCCCGACATAGAATTGAGCTAATTCGAGCCGGTCAGTAACTTCAAGCTGCTGGTCCAATTCATAAAATTTCTCGGCTCGTCTGAGAGCCTCTTGTTCCAGGCGTCTAATCACCTCCTGATCGGGCATCGTAAATAGGATGGCACTGGCTTTCTACTTTCTCTTTTTTTCTACTCCTTTTGGCTGTCTCTTACTTTTTCCTAGCTCCTGGCTCTGTCCTACTTTTTCCTACCTTTCTTACTTTTTCCCTCTTACTTTTTCCCTCTTTCCCTCTTTCTCTTACTTTTTCCCTCTCTCTTTCCTTCCGATGGAACTTCGGCTCATAACACCTCGGCTCAACACCTCGGCTCAAACCACACAACAAATACCCGACTCACCATAACTTCCGACCCCAACCAGCCGAAGTCAAACGCAAACTCAATTGCGTCGTTCCATAATTTCTGGGGATGGTTCGATAGATGACAGATATTTTCGGAATGGTTAGATTGCAACCCCCAAGCCTCGTCCCTGTTTAATTGCGGGTCTCTAATTTATTTACCAACTCCGACGCGGGACTTAAAACCGATCCATGCGGATAAGTTACTACAAGCAAAATAGAACACCCGAAAAAGCCAGAACTAAAACGTTAGACGGAAGGGAAAAAAAAAAGCACCTACTGGTTAGTAATACGTTCTGAAGAGGTTTAAGTGTTACTAATACATTAAATCCGAGCATAACGAAAAGTTAAAATCGAGAAAAACTTAAAATCGATAGGTGCGGCTGTAAACGAAGAGAAAACGAAGGGTGGCGCATTAGTAAGGGAGTTTGGTTACTTATTTTTCAGGCATAAAGAGTTCGGAATGCGTTTGCTATGGTTCACCATCAATCAGACTTAATATTGCTCAGAGTGTAAGCTGTAGATAAGGTGATAGGTGACAATTGGATTGAGACTCGATTGATTGCTCACCAATCATACCTTTGTAGGTGGTTATGGCTTAGCAAAGTAGTATTTACCATCTCGTTACTACGGACATTGAACCGATTTGGGAAATATGTCCTAGGGGAAAGATTAATTCCGAATGGTGCAATTTGACAACCGAGAGAATTGAGTTAATTTTTTTTTTTTCAGAACAAGATTTTATTAAAACCGAAGAGCGTTTAATTTCGGATTACTCATAACAATCTATAAAAGAAGGACGTATCCTTCTGGAAATGGGTTCTAGAAAATAAGGTATGCAATCAAGATGTCCTCTTTAGCTCAGACGTATTTATTAGCCTCCAAGGTCAAATCTAAATTGACCAAAGAACTGGTCAACCCCAACGCAGACCTTCGGGTTTTGGTGTGCCAGCTGAATTTATTGGACTCCTTAATGGAGTCTCTCCAACACAAGAAGCCGCTTCCCAAGTTTCCTTCGGTGACGATCTCCTCAATTACTATTGAAGAAGAAGAGGACGATTGTTCCGAATCTGATGAAGAGGATGAGGACGATTTTTTTTCTTCCGACTCGGAAGATGAAGACGAATGGTTAACTTCCGAGGTTCCATCTCATCTCCGTCCCCACAATCAAACTGTAATAACGACACAAGAAATTTCCGAGGATGATGAAGATGAAGATAGTGATAGTGATTTAGAAGACTATGATGTCACTGAATATACCTATGCTAGAGCTGGAAGGGTCTCGGGTTACTACTCTGATGAGTCGATCTCTTCCGATGAAGATGACGATGACGTAACGGATGACACTCCTCTCTTCGACGGGCTCTCCCGATTGAGTTCGGCTTCTTATGAAGCGGAACCACAGCAAAATTACGACTTGCCTTCCCTCTCCCAATGCCCCTCTTTAAGTTCCGAAAGCGACTTGGAAGAAGATCACGAAGATCTCCTGCGACAACCGCATCATCTGGAACTTGTCTTGGTGAAATCCGTGACTCAGGTGGACTTGGTGCAAGAGCTGGCTTTTGCTGTTTGATGACTGTAATGATAATATGATAATATATAAAGATTGTAAATAAGATGTTGCTTTGCTAATCCTCATCCGTAGCCAGATCGACACTTTGGATGTACTCGAAGTAGAACAGGATGATCTGCAAGTGGCTGTCAAAAGGAATGTTTTCGTTGACTCCATGGGCATTGGTCTCTACAGTTGGAGTATTACCCGGTCTGTATCTGTAGATGTGTTTGGTCAAGTCCCAATAGTATCTAGTATCGGTGTTACCAGTAGCAATACCTGGAGAAACGACAATTGGTTGTTTGTACTTCCCAGGTTCCAGAACTTCCTCGTAGACGTGTCTAATGTTACCCCCAAACAAGGCCCAATGTTTGTCGTTACTTGGAGTCACTGGCAGAGATTCGAGTCCCTCGTTCAGAGAAACGACGAAGTAACCGTTGTCAGTTGGTGGAACGATAACGGACTCCAGCTTTGGACGGGTAGTGCGTTCTAATTTGATACCAAGATCGTATTTAGCAGCAATGGCCTTGACGTTTTCCAAGATCTTCTCTACCACGACGTCGACTTTGGTTTCGATCAGGATACGATGGTTGATGGTGATTTGGACACTCTCTGGCAAGGCATTGGATTTGGCTCCACCTTTGATGATGTCGATCAGTTGAGAGGTCTTGATATAGTATCTCAACCATCTATCTTGGTCAATGAACTCTCTTACTCTTTTGTTCAGAGCATCATCTTCTCCAGCATTCAAGATATCACCTCTGAGAGTCTCATCAATATCAAGAGCATGTTCAGCCATACATCTGTATTGAGTGAAGGTTGGGTTGGCAGGAGAGAAGATCGGCTCGAAGGGAGTGGCCTCGACTTCTTTGATCAACTCCGACATAATACCGATAGAGGTGTGATCTGGAGGAACACTCGAATGTCCTCCTGGAGTGGTCAATTGCACAATGATATTGATATTACCCTTCTCTCCAGTCCCTGGTAAAGCCATCCAGGTCCCTTCCAATTGGGTCAAAGAGACTCCTCCTTCGTCAACGACAGCATAGGCAAAGTCTGGACCGTAGAGCTCGAGTAATCTCAGAGCATTTTTGTTACGACTTCCAGCCTCTTCGTCGAACCCAAACGAATAGATGATCGTTCTCTTTGGTTCGAAACCCACTTTGATCAATTCCTCGGCAGCCTCGAGCAATCCGATCAAAAGGTTCTTACAATCGGCAACACCTCTTCCCCAAAGATGAGACCCGTCGTAATGGGCCTCGAATGGAGGGTATTTCCACGAAGCAACGGTGTCGTCAGGAACAGGAACGGTGTCTTGATGAGCCATCAAAATCAAAGGCTTGAGACTCGGGTCAGACCCCTTCCAAGTGTAGAGTAAACCATGGGTATTAATTTTCTCCAATTCCACTTCCTCGTAAAAGAGAGGGAAAGTGTCCCGAAGATACCCTTCAAAGACGGCAAATTTACTCCAGTACTCAGGATCGTCTTCAACCGTCAGTGGGTCGTCGTCATGAGTCTCCGTTCTGATCTTAACGGCCCCACTCAATTTGGCTATTGACTCGTTTCTGAACTCATCCCCGGAGATAATGTTGGCAAGAACAGTGTCCTTGTATTTTTCATACGTTGGAGGTCTGTAATAGTCAATTATCGGGCAAGTGGACTCGAATTGAGCCACATCGACGGGCTTGACTTGGGGTAACCAATGATAAGCTGCTAATCCAGTAATTAATACCAGACCAACGGCATGCAAAACCTTGGTCTTAATAGAGACTTTTCTGGTCCTAACCTCTTTCTCGTTCATTGGAAGTGCAATTGACATCTTTTAAGGGTTCAAAAGTCCAAGAATTTTGGCTTCTTATCTTTTCTTATAAGTACAAATTCCTCTTTAGTACTTTGGCTCTCGGAAAATATTTTTCACTTATCCGACTTCCTGCATATTGACGAAAGAAAAAAAGGGGGAGAGTCTTATCTTAGATAAGCTATATAAATACTTAGTCATCTAACAGGTCTACTGTTTGGATGTATTCGAAGTAGAAGGCGATGATTTGTAAGTGGGAATCGAATTCGATTCTCTCGTCAACCGTATGAGCATTAGAGTTTCCCACGTGAGGCATAGCACCGATCTTAAATCTGTAGATATGTTTAGTCAAATCCCAGTAGTATTTAGTGTCGGTATTACCAGTAGAAATACCTGGAGCGACAACGACGGTCATGTCTTCTTCTGGATAAGCAACTTCTTCGTAAAGATGTCTGATATGACCGGAAAGAATCTCCCAATGTTGGTCGTCCAACGGAGTGACTGGGGCTGGGTTCAAAACGTATCTAGGTCTCAATTGGAAGTAACCGTTGGCAGTAGGAGGCAAAACGGTGGTCTCTTCTCCACCTTCCTCGGTGGTGTAGAGGAAACCAAGATCGTACTTCTCGGCAATTTGCTTGATTCTAGAAGCATCGACCTCCAAAGTCTCGTGACTGGAACTTTCAACGGCAATTCTATGATTGATGGTGATTTCAACGTGTTCTGGTAAGGCATTCGATTTAGCTCCACCTTTAATGATATCGATCAGTTGAGTGGTCTTGATGAAAGGTCTAGTCGATCTTGCAGAGTCGACCCATTCAATACTCAACAGATTGGCATCTTCGTCGGTCTCGGCATTCAAAAGAGCCCATTGGAGTTCCTTATCAATGCTGGTAGAATAAGCAGCAACACATTGGTTTTGCTTGAAGTACGGGTTCTTACTAGAATAAATACTGTCGAAGGGAGTTTGTTCGATCAAGGTGATCAAGTCAGACATAATTCCAATGGAAGTATGATCTGGTGGAACACTCGAATGTCCTCCTGGAGTGGTAAGGGAAATGATGGAATCAGTGTAACCCTTCTCTCCAGTGGCAGGAATGGACAAATAAACACCTTCGTGCTCAACTAAAGGATAACCTCCTTCGTCAATGACGGCATACATGGAGTCCTTACCATATCTTTGAACAAGATACTTACCCAAAGCAGAAGCAGTAATAGTACCAGAGATCTCCTCATCGGCACCAAAAGCCATGACGATACTTCTTCTCGGTTGGAACCCAACTCCGTCCAACTCTTCAATGGTCTCCATCAACCCAATCAACAAGTTCTTGATATCGGAGGAACCTCTTCCCCAAAGGAAGGTACCGTCGTAATGACCTTCGAAAGGAGGATACGTCCACTTATCAAGGGTTTCTGTTTGAACAGGAACAACGTCTTGATGAGCAGTCAACATCAAAGGTTTCAACGAAGGGTCGGAACCGGTCCATTCGTAGACAAGTCCATAAGTGTTGACAGTGTCCTTCTTAAGAACCTTGTGGGCCTTAGGGAAGGTCTTCTCCAAGTACTCATGGAAACCCTTGAACTTCAGCCAATAAGCAGGGTCAGCATCGACTTGAGGTGCTTCGTCATAAACCTCAGTGGCAATTTGAACTGCCCCTGAAAGTTTGGAAGCACTGGCATTACGGAAGACTTCATCCGAAATGATCTTCTTAATGACAGTATCTTTATACTCGTCATAAGTAGGAGCTCTATGATAATCATAGATCTTACAAACAGAGTCTCCAATGGACTCAATTGGGTTCTCAGCAAAGAAGGCAGCAGCTTTCTGTTGAATAACACTAGTAGCTGGACTTGAGCCGGCTAAGAACAAACTATTTCCGAAGAGAAGGAAAGTGAGTCCCAAGGCTGCAAAGGCCATGAAAACATTGCGAACGAAGGTGGATTGAGTGCCAGAAACTGGCTTTTCATTGTGAAGTGGAAGTTCAATAGCCATTGAGCTCTAATTATTCATCAATTGAATATACTTTTTGTTGCACTTCACTTATGCGGCTCTCACTAGTATTTATATGGTATTTTTTTTTCCCTTGTCGGCCGATAAGATAAGCTTAATTTGGCTTTAGTCGTCGACAAAGTACTAAAAAAAGAGGAGGAAAAAAAATAGAAGGGCAGAGATCACATCTCGAGGGAAAAAGGGGCATAAAGAAGAAATACTACTTCGATGGTACGAAGGTGGGTAGATAATTCCGGTGAGGAAAATGGACGTTCCAAACGAGTCCGAAGTTGGAAACTGTGTTCACGATGTCATAAAAAGAAGATCAAATGTGATTTTGGCAAGCCCTGTTCTACTTGTATCACTCTGAAAGTGGCAGATACCTGTGAATATGTGCTTATTACGAAGCCGGTCTACGTACAAGTGAAGAAAGATTACATAGAGACCTTGGTTGGCGAGGTGGAGAAATTGAAACGGCAACTTTCGCAAGTGACGGGTCAATTGTTGACCCAACCGGGAATCCCCGAAAATCCAGCCCGATTCAATCCGATGTCGTTATCGTCGATTGTGGATAACAAAGTGGAGCCGGAAGATAATCCTTTGGTGGCTGACCAGAATATCCCCTATATAAGGAACCAATTCACCTATATGGGAGACTCTCTGTGTTCCAAATTTAGCTCCAAACTCCAACAATACATTCTCTATAACATCGGAGAAGAAAATGCCCAAGTGGAGCTCGTTGTGGACCAACCCCTGGTCAAATTTTCCTTGGAAGACCTCCGGGCACAGCCCACCGATCACTTTGTCCTCCCAGACAAACTGGAACTGCACACATTGATCACCATCGCTTACAAATTCGTGGGTATCGAATACTATTTGGTGATGTTAAATTCCTTTCTTCTCGTAGTTGATCAACTCTATTCTTCCAGCAAGTCTGGTAAGAAAATGACGATTCCTCGAACCGTCTCTCGATCTCAAATTATTCAATTCTTCACCTTGTGTGCCTTGGGTTCCTTATATTCAGGAAGTGTCTCTGAAGGTGTTGGTCAAGTCCCTGGTATCTCCTATTTCCGTACTGCTCTTTCCTTACTTCGAAATGACTTCGAAGACCCTAAAATGGAAGACATAGAACTGCTCACTCAAGTGGGATTCTATTGTTATTCCCTCAATTGGGTCAAATCTCTGTTCACCTATAATTCTCTCGCCTTAACTATGGCTAAAACCTTGGGTCTTCATAGAAGAGCCTCCTTCTGGAATAACACCAAATGGGATCTCAAGTACAGAGAAAGAGGGAGAAGACTTCTCTACACTCTCTACATCTTTGATAGACTCATATGCTCCAAATTGGGATACCCAGTCTCCATCGAAGATTACGAAATCGATACCGAACTCCCCTCTGAAATATATTTCACCGACGAAGAATATAAAGAGTTCCCCGACTCCAAGTACATCTTGGCACAGATCCAAATCGCCTCCATTTCGACGTTGATCATCAAGAACATCTACGGAATTGGCCAATTGCAAAATAAGGAGGGTAACTTCGTCAAAGGAGTCCATGCCATTCTTAACAAATTGAATCATTGTTATGACAATTTGGACCCGACTCTCAAGTTACAATACTATAACAACAAGAGTCTTAGTAATGTCTTACGTAACATCTTCTCCTTCCACATGCATTACAATCAACTTGTGATCCTTGCGACTCGCCCACTTCTTCTCTACCTTTTCACAAAAGCCCTTTCCAACCCAGACTTTACCCCCACTCCTCTTATGGCAGCTATTGCCGATGCTTGTGTTCAATCTGCTGGTGCTATAAACTCAGTCATAATAACCTTACATAGAACCGGTAGACTTTCTTATTTCGGCTTCTTCGATGCTCATTATTGTTTCAGTTCTACCATCATCTTGATTGTTGCAAGTATTCTCACCAAATTCGACCCCAATTCACAACAAGAATTGGACCACAAAATTGTCACGGCAACCACGATATTACAAAATATGACCGATGTCGGCTCTCTCCCACTGCGAAACTTCTTATCGGAGTTACAAACCCTCCATTCTACTTTCAAGAGACTCGACATTTCAAAGGTACTGAAAGTGTTTAATAAGACCGAGTCGGAAGACAATGCAATGGTGACAGTAGAAAAGGACTTCTTACAGATTCAAGACACTTTTGCCTTGGATGATGAGATCTTACAAAGTTTCTTGAACTCCAATTTGGACAACAACCTCCTCTCGATGGACGGTATCGAACTGATGAGGACTATCTTTGATGATTTGATGTAACATTATATAATACAAGTCGTGCCATATGGCTCTCGCTGGATGTCAGATTGTAGTAATGTGACCCCTGTTTGTCGTAATATTGGATCTGCACTACTGAAAAGTGATGTCCGCCGACTTCAAACTGGTCTCTCACCTGAGAGTCGTAGTTTATAGCCACCAACACAAACGGAGGAGCTGAGTAATCCTCAGCCAACTTCCTCCTCACCTCCCCTTCTACTTCATCTATAACATCTACAACTAAAGCTGGAACCAACTCATCACCCCTTTGCCAACAAAATCGGGATAACTGATCCAAGTCCATCTCTACATGTCGTACGAAGAAGGTGTAAAAGTCATAAGAATCCGCACCTCGCTCCTGATCGAAATAGTACCCAATTTGGTCCAAAAATTCCTTCACCAGCCCCTCATCTTCACTACTGGGCATCCCAATATCCAAACCAAACTCTTCTATGAGTTTGAGAGTAGAAGTAGCAAAACATACATTCATGGTACTACTATTTTTTTACCACTTTCGACTCTTTTTTCCTCCCCTTTTTTGAGCCGCACCAAAGTGAAAAATAGGGGTAAAGTATTAATCCTCTTTACCGTAACAGTATTCGTTCCTCTATACACTAAGCTTTAAAGACTGGGTTTTTCAATCCGTGATTACCCTTGTAATCCACTGGTTGGGGACTCTTCCAATCCTTCAAGACCGAGTCGTCGGTGATCTTGTACACTTCTACACCCAACGGTCTACAACATTCCACCATATCAGTGTCATCGTCTCCTTCACCCCAGCCCCATTTACTCAAATCTCCACCTGGACAGCAAGAAATAGCTGCCAAAATATCAATTTCGGCAAAGAACTCGAAGTAATCTCCCTTCTTAGCCGGACAGGCCTCCATGAAATATTGATCCGTTTCATTAGTACCGGTCAATTGGAAGACGTTCAAGACGTCATGGACATCGAGTTCCGTCAACCCATAAGGCAAAACAGCTCTAGTCAAGTTGGAATGACAATGGAAATCGTTGTCTTCTCCACTCAATAACTTGTCAACATAAGGATCACATCTAGTACCCATAAGATCATGGACTCTTCCTCCATGTTCGTCTTGGCCTCTGTCTTTCAAGGAGTCTCCCGTAATGGTGACCAATGGTCTTAAGTATGGTAAGGTACTCCATAAACGGTCATAAACAGAGACGTGACAAGAATGTAATTGTCTGGTACGAGAAGCCCACATTCTCTCTCTTGGATTGTTGTAGTTCCACAAATTCAAGTCACAAACTTGCGGCCCCTCAATGGTGACAATCCGACATACATGTCCAGCAGGAATCTTCCAGGCAATTCCGGATCTCATCGGACATACAAGTTTCTCTACAAGTTCTCTCTTACCCTCATCGGCTGTAGCTGCTATACTATCATAGAGCTTCCTATCAGCATACAATGGTGACCCCTCCGATGGCAAATAGGCCGGAACGGGCTTAGGTAATCCATAATTAGTCTTCTTAGCAGTCTGACTAGACATTTTTACTCCTCCTCTCTTACAAGATCAGGGCTTACTTGACTCTATATATACATCTTCGGTCTTACTTATCTGTTATCGCCGGTGAAAAAAAAAAAATGCCATCCCGTTTTCACGGGTGTTTTTTCTTCTTATCTGACGATCCTGATGACAGGGGGTTACCCAAAATGAGATCTACTCTTTCGTCTTCCTCTAAATTTAAATAATCTGCGAGGGACAATTGGATGAGGGTTTCTTGGTCGAGCTGATGGTCGGAACTAAGAGTTTGAGAAATCGGTTTGAGTTGTCCTTTACGATACAAAGATTTCAAGTCTTTATGATGTCTCGGCTCCTGATCCAAGAAACAGAAAGGATTGGGCGCATATTCTTTGATCGGACTGATCATCCGCTCCTCTACTTCTTCGACTTCCGGATCGGGTAATACCGGTTCAGTCTCGGTGGTGACAGGGTTTTTAGTCCGCTTGGCATCGAGATAAATGGGATTGATCTGTGTAATCTTCCTCTTTCCTTTGCTTCGGCGGGGCATGGTCCTACTCTTAGTTCTACTATTACTCTACTTCCCTTTTATTACCCCCTTTTTTATCTTCTCCGCGTTTATGCAGATACACAAACATACTTTCGTACATCCCATCCCAAATTCCCAATTAGGAAATTGTACAGTCACTTTTTTCTTTCACTTTTGGAATTTTTTTTTATAGAGAGAGAGAAAGAGACAGGATTATTTGCCCTTTGATTTTGCAGGATGGCAGATTTTTTTTTCAAATTTTTCACCAAAGGAAAAAATACAAAGTAAAATTTTCAACTTTTTTAACTTAACTTCATTAACAAACAAAATGTAAGTAACGAAACGAGAAGATACAAAGGAGTCGAGGAGTGAATGGTGATGGTATACGATTGAGATGGGCATTGAATTGGAGTAAAAGCAAACAGCACGTTGGATACAGATCAGTGACGAGTTACACAACAAGTGATATTAAAGTAATCAATTAAGGGCAATCCAAAGAACAGACTCAACGTATACAGAAGATTCACTCAGACGCTTAAGAAGTCTTAATTTCAAGACAGATCATACTAACTCATCATAGGACTAAGAGAACTAAGAAGGTTGGAATCACAGGTAAATACGGTGTTCGTTACGGTTCTTCCTTGAGAAGACAATGTAAGAAGTTAGAAGTCCAACAACACTCCACTTACGACTGTACTTTCTGTGGAAAGAAGTCCGTTAAGAGAGAATCTACTGGTATCTGGTCTTGTAAGTCTTGTAGAAAGACTGTTGCTGGTGGTGCTTACACTGTTTCCACTGCAGCTGCTGCCACTGCCAGATCTACCATTCGTCGTTTGAGAGAGTTGGCTGAGGCTTAAATAAGCTTTATGTGTAAGTTTAAATGATCAGAATCGCAAAATATACTTTCTATATGTAAATTTTCATTCTAAAGCTCTTTGGGCAAACTCTACCACTTCCTTTAATAAGGGCTTTTTGTTAGGGACAAAATGACCCCCCTCATGTTCTACTTCTTTGGCCAATTCTGCGTTGTAATAACTTGCCAACAATTTGGATCTAATCATTGGAACGTGGTGGTCTCCACTTCCGTAGATGTGGACGGTTTTGGTTGTTAAGTCTTCTGGAACCTTGAACAGTTGTACAAACTTGTCTTTAAGTTCGGTACCCTCTTCTGTCTTGGTAAAAGGATAACCAGAGATCAAGATCAGAACTTTGAAGTATGGATGGTCTGGGACCAATTCTTTGATCTGGTTGGTCAAGATCAGAGCCAAGGCTGCACCTTGACTGAAGCCCAAGATACCATCGTAAGGACCTTCCAGTTTGATGTGTTCCTTGACGGTGTTAAGAGCAGCCTCGATATCGAGATCGTCCACGTGATACCACCAACTTCTGTTCAAATTGGCTTCGACGTACTCGGCAAACTTGTCGTCTTCGATCTGGAAGGGTAAGTCGCTTTGGGAAAGAACGGTTGGACCGTCCAAGTAGACCGTGCTTACCCCGAGCTTCTTAAAGGCCTTACGAAGACCAGAAGACTTTTCGGCGAAGACCTTTCCATTTTGAAGGAAACCATGAAGACAAAGGATTTTACTCATATCGATATACAGTTGAAATTGGAGTAATTTTAGTGACTTGAATTGGTGTGTTCTAAAGTCCGTCTTTATAACTAAGTTTCGCTTCTGCATGAAAAATTACCAGATAAAAAAGGGTAGTGTAGGAAGAGAGAAAAGAGAGAGAAAGATAGAGATAGAGAAAAAGAGAGACAAAAGACAGAGAAAAAGACACAGAGACACAGAGAAAGAGAAACACAAAGACAGAGAGAAAAAGACACAGAAAAAAAACACTAAAGCTGCTTTAATCACATCACTTCTTGTCGTGTCCAATGTCCCAATTTTGTCTCAAATTTTTTTACATTTTTTGATAAACGCGTAGAGAAAGGGGTTAAAAAAGCGATCTCATACTACACTCTATGGAGAATCTAGAGAACAACGATGATCGTCCGATCATCGGGATAAAGAGAGGTGGTGATGAGGTGACGCCGCGCAGTCGCAAAGTGCGAAAGATGGCGCATACGACGCCCTCCCCGCGCGCGAATCAGCAAGGGGTTGTGATGGAGGGTTCTACCGGCTCTCGCAAGGGCTCTCCGCTCAAAAGTCGCACATTGAATTCCTCGGTGCTCTTTATGGAGCCCTTCGAGACTCGTGTGAAGAACGTGATGCCCGATATGTGGAAGAAACCGCTGGATTCTCCGATGGTGGATAGTCAAATAGAGCTTCCACAAGCAGACCACGACCGCGACCGCGCTTCGTCAACACAAAGCGCGCACGTCTCGAGCTTGAATGGAAGTCCAAGGCGTAGCGTCGAACCTGATGAACTCTTTAGTGGATCACGTGCTTCCACCCCACCTAATTCCTCACCAATCAAGAAATTACAATCCCTGCCTCAACTTCCTCAGAGTCGTTCTAGACATTCTAGACCTTCCTCAATAGGCGCTCTGAAAAGAGTCGGATTCAGTGATGATCTATTATCATCTCCCCCACCTTCGAGTCCCCTCAAGGCCAAATCAACTCCCCTCAAATCGATATTGAAACCATGTGATTCCTCCGATCCACCAGCACCAACGAAAGACGTCCAATTCCTGTGGGTTTGTGGAGAAGTCATACAAATAGCCCCAGGGATAGATGAGAACCTTCGGCTCATCCGTCGCTGTGTCTTGGATTTGTCCAATCTGTCCTTCTCCAACAAGTTCGAACTGTACACAAGTTTGAATAACATCGTCAAAGTTAACACCACAGCCACTGCAATTCAATGGTTCTTCCCACATGCGAACGATTTTCTTAGGTTCATCCTCCGTGATTGTAGCTCTGACACCGATTATGCCAATCCATTCACCTCCAGAATAGCGACTCAGGCGTTCAAATTGGCCTCATTCTTCTTCTCCAATCCACAGATAGGTCACCATTTACCAGTGGTGATGACAAAACAGTTCATCTTGCAATGTTGTTCACTTATAGAGAACGACAAGATCACCAAGGGAGTGGCCTCCGGTTTGTTACAATTACTCAGAGACCAGAAACTTTCAGGACATGTGATCAATATCAAGGTGGGCGAGTTCATTTTACAACTGATCTTGAACATGAAGACCTTTTCGAGTACCTCGGTGACGATAGAAAGAATCAACACGTTGAGAGAGTATATACGGAATTATAGTGGAATGATGGTGAAGAATGTGGCTGTATGGTTACCATTTTTGCTCATCAATTTGACGGATACGGTTTCGGTACTGTATGGCCGTATTGTGAGGGCTGGAGCGGTCTTATTGGGGGTATTGACGAGACAGATCTTGGGTAATAAAGTGTTTGGATTTGCATTGCATAAGTTGTTGGATCAGAAGCTCGGAGCTGTGTTCAACGAATCGACATCTCAATCTCAATCGCAAATCGACCCAAAGAGTCTTAAGGAAGATCCACTCATGTATGAATATCTCTGTGAGAAGCTTCTCAAGTTGGTGGAGCTTGGGAATATCGAGACTGCCACCGATATTTGGTTCCAAATGACCTTACTCTTACCTCGCAGTAAAAGAGAAGGTGGGTTGGAAGGCTGGGTTGGCATTGCCAAGTGGTTGAATGTCCATCAACGGTTGTTCGAAGCGGGTGATGACAGGGAGAAGATACTTTGTGTCAAGCTGTGGGGAGCCGTAGTTTACAATTGCGTTCACGATTTGGATTCAAATATCGACTTACGTAAGGAGGAAGACAGATTGGAGATGGTGATGGTGGTGTTGAAGTATCTGACCTCCTTGACGGAGATGGACAGTGATCTCGTTCAACTGCTTCATCAGTCACTTTTGAAGATCATTTACGGGCTCTTGAACTTTGCCTCCTTCTACCACAAGAACAACAATCTTCCCTACGATCAGGTGTGGCATTTTGTGATCAGACCACTGTTACTGAAGTTTTATTTTGGCGAGGGAGCATTCCTGTCGCTGGCACTTCAAAAGGAGGGAGCTCTTTTGTTCACTAAGCTCCTTGACAATTCGAAGGCCAACCCGGACAAGAAGGTGGAGACCGACTTGTTCTATCCTAATGAAAGTGTCGCTTTGAATCACATCTGTCATTTACCTTCCAAGTGGGTGATGGTCAACTATAACAAGATCACCAAGTTCATTGTTCTGTGTTTCCGGTGTGAAAAGTTGGAGGATGCGAAGAAGTTGGAATTGTTCAATTGTTTCCTCAACACTGTGAGACTGTCGACTTCTAGAGAAATGAAACAGAATGGTAAGTTGGCAGACATCAGTGAACGGATGCCTGGGTTGGTGTTGGAGCTTTTTACCCAAATCCACGTGAATGACCAGTCGTTTGATTTCATCTACGATCTCATTATCAAGCTCAACGATGCATTGGGACTTTCGGCACTCATCGATGATTCTGGAGAACTGAAGAACAGTTGTAACACCATTGTCAAGGCTGTCATTGCTAACAAAGAGCATTCGAGGAGGAACTTGGTTGAACTCTGTAAGTTCATTGCCAATATCTTGGGGTACCGGTTACAGTTACCATTTTATGAGGATTTGTTCAAGATTCAAGATCATGTCGAGTTGAGAAGTTTTGTGTTGGGGAGATTGAACGAACGGAAATTCATGAAGTTGAGTCCTATGGACTACGTTTGTCTTCTGAATATCATCCAAGGATCGAGGCCAGGAGAGATCTCGGACGACTTGATTGTGGCTTTGATGAGTCATGTATTGAATGGCATGGTTGAGAAGCATCCTCTGAAACTGATTGAGATCTTACTGATTGAGAAATGGCCAATCAAGCTTTTCATGGTGGGTATCGAACAGATTGTGGAATCGAAACAAAAGTATGGTGGAGGTAAGGGCCCACAAATGGCTGAGATTTTGAAGTTCTTGATCAGTTACAAGCTCAATTCGGATGAAGAGGTGACGTTTTTGAAACTGTTCTTGGCTCCGAAATGGCATGTGGAGTTCTTGAAATACTCTGCCCAGATCAACAAGAGTTTGACTCTGTTAGCGAAGGAGGGACGGAAGATGGAGCAGGTGAGAGAGTTAGTGGAGGAGATTTTACTGTTCTATGCTAATGATACGTTTGGGTTGGGATTGTTTGAGGAGTTGAAGTGGGTACTTGAAGTGAAGGAAGTGAACTCGCAGGGCAGTGCTGATACGGTGGAGGTAGAGGATTTCTTCGAGGGAGTGAGGGCCTCTTCGGTAGAGTTGTATATGGATAGTCATTCGGATGGTCTGCAGAGTGAGCTTGCTGATACTCAGAGAGTTGATAGTACTCAGAATGAGTTGGCTGATACTCAGAGAGTTGATAGTACTCAGAATGAGTTGGCTGATACTCAGAGAGTGGACAGTGAATTGCCTGACACTCAAAGAGTCGATAGTGAATTGCCTGACACCCAGAGAGTAAGTGATAAACCCCTGGTGATTGACCCGGTGATCGAAGTCACCGAACGTACTCAAGAACTGTCAAGCCAGCCCGAACAAGTCCTTACTCCTAAAGCCAAAGCCAAGAAAGTCAAAGCCAAGGCCAAAACCAAGACTCCGGCCAAGGTGAAGAAGACTCCGGTGAGAACCAAGTCCAGATCGACTAAGACCCCTCAAGTGGAGGATACGAGTCCTAATTCTGGCCGTAGCACCAGATCAAAGACGCAAACTAGTGAAATTGAGTCCGCTACAACACCTACAATTCAAGAGAAAGAGCCTTTGCTTACAACCGAACCCATTACTGACCCATCTTCCTTTGTCGGAGCGGATAATGATAGCTCCAGCTTAAGTTCCGTCGATTCTATGGAAGAGCCTACAGCCGCACCAGTGGGGCAGGATAGTACGATAATTAGCAAATTCCAACAATTCCAAAATCAGATCCAATTGGAAAAGTTGAATGCCAAAGATAGAGAAGAATTGGAAGTACAATTGTTCAAAATGATCATAGCATTGAAAGGTTTATAATTGCATATAATAATTTGTTAGGAAAAATGAGGCTTAAAGCTGGTAGAATTTGTTAGGAAAAATAGGCTTAAGCTGGTAGAATTTTGTTAGGAAAAAAATAATTAGGCTTAAAGCTTGAGACCGACCTAAAAACCCCGGCCCAAAGTACGGCTACTTCATAAGTTGCTAGCCCCTCAATTGCTGCATAATTTTTTTTCTTATCAGTGAATTTTTCATCGTAGACCGAAAAAAAAAGGAAGCGAACAGCAGGCAGGAGGAGTTAGTTTAACCCTACAATGATTTATGTATAGAAGATTATATTAAGTATATTTAAGACACTTATTTGAACTTCTTACCGAACAAGATCATTTGCAATTGATCGTACATGGAGATAACACCGGCACCGGCGACACCTCTCAAGATGTTAGCACCACAACCCTTGAACAAGGACTTGACACCCTCGGCAGCGACAATTTGTCTGAAGGCGTCGAAGGCACCGTTGTACTTAACGGCTTGACCAGAGGTCATCATCATTCTTCTTCTAACGGTGTCCAATGGGTAAGAAGCAGTAGAAGCACCGGTAGTAACGGTCCAACCCAACAGGAAAGCGGCCAAGAAGGAACCTTCCAAAGGACCAACCAAAACCAATGGCTTCAAGGAGTCAAACAAACCGAAGTACAAACCTCTGTAAACAATGATACCAACGACAGATGGCAAGAAACCTCTGTACAAACCGGCAATACCATCGGAAGCCAAGGTCTTCTTGTAGACATCGACCAAACCGTTGAATTGTCTCTCACCGGAACCCTTAGAAGCCTTGGCATCGTTAGCCAATCTGGTTCTAGCGTAATCCAAAGAGTAGACAAAGAACAAAGAAGTGGCACCAGCCATACCACCGGAAGCCAAGTTACCGGCAAACCACTTGGCGTAAGATTCCTCCTTCTTGAAACCGAACATGGCCTTGAACTTGTCCTTGAAGGCAAAGTTCAAAGCTTGGGTTGGGAAGTATCTGATAACGTTAGCAGTGTTACCTCTCCAGAAGGAAACAACACCTTCCTCAGCAGCGGTTCTCTTGAAACATTCGGCAATACCGTCGTAACGCTTGGCAAGACGACCTTGCTTGATCATCTCGTCTTGGTTTTGGATCAACAACTTGACTCTCTCAATTGGAGCAGCAGCAGTCTTGGAGACGGCGGCGGAAACACCACCCATCATAAAATCAACGAAGAAGGAACTTTGGTTCTTGTCAGACATGATTTGAATATTATACTATAAGGTTGGAGAAGAAAAACTTTTGTTGGAATCGAGCGATTTGATTTTTTTTATAACCACCAATCTTTGGAAATTTGAAGAAACAAAAAAAAATTTTCCTTTTCCTTTTCCCTAGTTTCCAGTGATTTGATTGGTTGTCATCTATATTTTTCCCTTTAATACATACTAAACTGGATCTACCCCATCATTGGTCTCTTCGCTTACTTAACCTTATCTTTTCATTTGTTAGGATTTTATAATGCAACTACCTAATTGGTTATCTCGGTTTGTTTCCAATCAAATCCTCATCCTAAACCTCTACCCTCCTTCACTACTACCTCCCCTACTCCCCTACTACCCCCTATACTTCTTATCACTTACCCGGACATCACGTAAATCACTCATTAAAAAGAAACGACCAAGAAATTAACTAAACCCCTACCAACTTAAACTTTCTATACGAAACCCTATATCTGATTCTAACTTCAGATCCCACACCTTGGTGTAGTCTTTACTTTTTTTAGCCCTACATTCCACAACTCCTTCCCTAATACTTGTCTGTTACTCTTAATGTAAGGAAAAAAAAAAGGCAGATCCCCCATTAAGAAAGGGCACACCCACCCGAGGCATACATTTCCTCCGGCCATTAACCTTTTGGGGCATTGATGAACCGAATCTGATTTGAGTCGTGATTTTGATCACCTGATCTTCGGCCTTTGATTTGACGTGGCTTTGTGGCGTTGGATAGGTGCCTTTGTACTGTTCTTATTGTCTCGGATAATTTTGACTCCGATTTTGAGCCGCACGGTTTGATAGGAGCGAGGTAACTTAACTGGGACCACACCTAGATAGTTGTAGTCTTCGTCGTAGTCTACTCTTAGTCGTAGTCTAGGCTAGTCTAGTCCAGTCTAGTCTAGTCTAGTCTAGTCTAGTCCAGTCTAGTCTAGTCCAGTCTAGTCCAGTCTTACTTTTCTGCTACTTAGCCTTACTAAGACTTACTCAGTTCTTAGCCTTATTAAAACTTACTTAGACTCACTCAGACATAGTTAAGCTTACTCAGACGTAGTTAAGGTGCCTAGACTCACTTAAGCTTACTTCCCCCGCTCACTAGTCCTCTTGCTCTACACCCATTACTTACTTCTCGTTTATTTTAACTTATACACGTCCCTAATAACCAAGAGTAGACAATTGCTTAGCGACATCAGAATCAGCAGTAGAAGCCTTGGCAGCAGCAATCTTCTTGGCAGCAGCCTTCTTCTTAGCGTAGTACTCAGCAGATCTAACCTTACGTTTCTCCTCCAAGGTGTCGACGACGGACTCGTATTTCCAACCGACAGAAGAAGACAACTTACCGACAGTGGTGTATTTTCTTCCTGGCTTCAATCTCAAGACTCTCAAGGCTTGTGGAACAACGACTCTCTTCTTCTTGTCGTAAGGGGTTGGGATACCTTCAAAGACCTTTAATCTTTCCAAGGCAGCCTTACCTCTGGCGGTCTTGTGGGCAATCATACCTCTGATGGCCTTGTAGAAGATTCTGGATGGGGCTCTGAAATGGAATGGACCGTGGGTCTTGTTGTATCTGGTACCCTTTCTCAAGTAGTCGAAGTACTTTAATTTGTTTCTGAAGAACTCTCCGGAGATGTTCAAGGCCTCAGCACGGACAATGACAACCTTTTGTCCGTCCAATAATTGTTTGGCAACAACAGAGGCTAAACGACCCAATAAGTGTCCCTTACCTGTAATAGTTAGTATAAATGCTCTTAAGTACGATATGATCTCTCAAATGGTATTGACTCTGCCCAAGGTCTGTCTTCTCGTCTCTTGTCTAATTCTTGGTGTAACGATGTTACTCCTCTCTAACTCTGTCCACACATCGTCCCTCGTTCGTCCAATACACATTTGAGATACCTCATATTCATATCCTGTACATACCGTCAATGACAACAACTGATTCGAAACTGCTCATTTTATCTTTTTTAGCTTCTTCTTTTCAATGATGATGCTAATGTAAAATTGAACTCTTCTTCCAAAAAAAAAAAAAAAGAAGTGAAAAAAAAATTTTTGCCTGAAAAAAGTAGTGCAAATCACTGACAAAAAAAAAAACACCACCTATTTTTCTTATTGGGAAGAACTAAAAAAAATAGAGGGATACAAAAAAAAAAAGTGACTGTCGAATTCCCAAAAGGGCAACTAACCCTATATCACGTTAAAGAGACTATTTATGGGAAGGGGTGTTTTATTTAAAGGGGATGACTCTAGAGGGAGTCCTAATAAATTACAACCGAAATCGTGGATCTGAAATGTGAGAGATTCGTTTTGTTGGTTCATGCGAAGTTCGTAATCGTAGAATCGGGCTTTGAAGTCCTCGAATCGTTTAATAGGTACTCGATTATTCTCATACAACTATTAATGTTAGTAGGGTTTTTTTGTAAAGATAACACGACCAAATACATACCAAGACCGAAACATTGGATGATTTCAGTAATTTGCGGAGAAACATTAGGATTTGATGCATGATCGAATGGGCTTGGATAGTTAGTAAATTACATTTGTGCGTCATGGTAGGAAAAACTCACCCCTTACATAATCCTTGGTCACCTCCAACAGGAAGAGACCGCCCAAATCTTGGATCACAATGCTGCACGAACTTAATTCGGTGTGGAGAAGCGACTTGACGAACGTGAGTGCTTGTTCCAATTGGTTCTCCTCTTTTATTACCAAGTGGCTGAAAATAGTGCTTTGCAATTTTTGGTATGACATCATTTCTCGTTGGGTCTCACTACCAATAGTTAAATTACCCATGTATTCTTGGAAAGCCCGCACGGGGAAACGTGACCCGCACGTTAAAAATACCGCTTCCGTCCGAGATCTCCTCATGAACTGTCGCACTATCACATTCCACATCATCTGCTATTGTTAGTGGCCATCTCGGCTAAACGTATCCGATCTCCAGACTCACCAATTGACTAGTACCGTCATTCTCTTCGGATACAATAGAGGTCACTGTATTTTGGAAGATCTCTAGAGGCACCTGTTTCGTGTGGGGTGTCATCTTTTTGTGGAGACGGAAAAATTACGTATCTGTACTCCAAATAGGAAAAAAAAAAAAAGAAAATTAGTGTGTATTGGTCGCTAGTTAGTTTTACAAAAAGGGCTGCCCCTGATAAGTGTGAGTGCTGTTTTTTTGTCGTTGAATCGGAAAATGTATAAATTGTTGGTAAGTAATATCGAGGAGGGGAAGGAAGTAGAGTCTTAAGTAAACTTAGCAATAGTTCGAATCTCCGCCCAACTTTTTAATAGCTTACCTTAACGACCCCAACTTTTTGTTGTAATTATTATTATTTGACTGACGACATTAAAGCTTGCTGCATCGGAAAAAAAAAGCTGAAATTCGTGCCCCACTTGTTGGATCACGGGAAAATTTTTTTGATATTATTTATCATGATTATGGAGAATTCCGGGGTACAGGAAGTGGGGCGGGTCGCCCTAGAAAGTCAACTTAGATGGTCTTTACTACCATAAAACTACCATAAAACTACCATAAAACCACCACACTCAACACCTTCCAGCCTGTATAGACTTATATTTGATAGAGTCTAAGCATTTATTGTGTCAGCTTTTTGTGTAATTTTTTCCGAATCTCCATATTTTATTTCACAAGACTATGCATAAAGATGCATGAAGTTCTGCCCCTTTTCCAAGGAAAAACTTAGTACCTCGAAAAGTTCCGCGTCGACATTTGTCTGTGGGGTGCTTCATTATATAAAGTGGTAATTCCGGGGTCTTTTTCCCCCCTTTCCTCAGTTTGTGAATAACTTAAAAAATATGTCTGCTGAGCTTAGAGAAAGTGCCAGTCTTGAGAGTGTCGACTTTATCGACGACAGAAAGGCGGATAAATTAGATTACGCCGAGAAGCACGGTCTTAACATCGATTCCGAGTTTGAGAAGTATGAACTTTTGTATCAACAATCCAAGGAGAACAAAACCTTCTGGGAGAGGATTGCCGATGCTGAACTGTACATCAACTTCAAAAACAAGAACTACATGAATTATGTTATCGGATTATTTGCCTCCTTTGGTGGTATTCTTTCCGGTGTTGACCAAAGTATTATTTCCGGTGCTTCTCTTTATATGCCAGATGATTTGAATTTGACTACTCATGATCAATCTTTGATCAGTTCTCTTATGCCTCTTGGTGGTGTTCTGGGTGCTATTTTGTTGACTCCAAGTGCTGAAATCTTGGGTAGAAAATACACCATTGTCTTGTCCTGTATTTTCTACACCATTGGAGCTATCTTGCAATGTTCTGCCCAAGGTCTGGGTCAAATGTTTGCTGGTAGATTTATCTTGGGTATTGGTATTGGTTTGGAATCTATTATTGCCCTGTATGTCTCTGAATGTTGTGAATCGAGAGTCCGTGGTAACATGGTTTCCTTATATCAATTGAACATTGCCTTTGGTGAAGTTCTTGGTTATGCCATTGCTGCCATGTTCTTGAATGTCACCGGTAACTGGAGATATATGTTGGGTTCTTCTTTGGTCTTTTCTACTATTTTGTTGTTTGGTATGCTTCTGTTACCTGAATCTCCAAGATTCCACGTCCATAAAGGTCGTGTTGGTAAACTGTATGGTATTTGGAAGAGACTTAGAGACATGGACCAGATCGAGAACAAGTTGGAGTTCTTGGACATGGTTGAAACTAGAAGACTGGAGGAAGAGGAACACGAGATCAAGAGTAAGGTTTCTGTGTGGATGGATATCTTTACCAATCCAAGAGACAGAAGAGCTATTGTCTATGCTACTACTATGATTTTCTTGGGTCAATTCACCGGTATCAATCTGGTCATGTACAACTTGAGTACTTTGCTTACATACGTTGGGTTCGACAAGAAGAACCTGACCTTCATGTCCTTGGTTGGAGGTGGAAGTTTGATGCTTGGTTCTATTTTCGCTGTCAGATTCATGGATACTACTGGTAGAAGATTCTGGGCCAATACTATGTTACCTGGGTTCTTTGTTGGGTTGATCTTGGTTGGTGTTTCTTATGCTCTTCCAATGACCAACACTACTCTGGTACAAGGTATCTATTTCCCTGGTATCATTCTTTATATGTTCTTCTTCGGTCCTTACAGTTGTTTGACATGGGTTATTCCTTCGGAAAGTTTCTCCAATCACTTGAGATCCCAATGTCTTACCATCACTACTGTCACTTTATATTTAAGTGCTTTCATCATCACTTACAACTTTGAGAAGATGAAGGAGGCCATGACTTTGACCGGTGTCAGTTTGGGATTCTATGGTGGTATTGCTGTTGTAGGCTGGTTCTATCAATTGTTATTCATGCCAGAAACCAAGGGAAAGACCTTGGAAGAGATCGACGATATCTTCACCAAACCAACGAGAGTATTGGTAGCTGAAAATATGAAGAACGTCAAGGAAGGATTTAGTGACATTGCTCATTTGAGATTCAGAAAGTTGTTTACTTTCACTGATGAGTCGGACTTGTAAAGTATTTAGTTTTAAGTTGATTGAATAATCTTTTTTAAATCACCCCCTTTTTTGTTTTCCCCTTATCTGCAGGAGGCAGCAGAGAGAGGGAAAAAAAAAAGATGCAGAAATGTGACAATTTAATTTATATAAGATATAAAAGGATGGAGTTGATACTCTTACTTTATGATGGGACTCGGGTGAATGTTGTTATAAATAGAGGACTTTTAGATCAAATCGGATATCGGGATTCTGAATCGGAGTTTAGTATCAACGATTTGGTCAATTATTTGTTCCATTATTGGGAGGAGGTGATGAGTCCTTTGGATGCACCTAAATACATCACCCAACTCCAGATCCTCTATCTGGGCAGTCGATTACAACCGGAGACCAGATTGGGAAATTTGGATTTGCAGAAATCGCGCATTTTTCATTTGGTCATCAAAAGCGAAGAAATGGTGGATCCGGCATCTGCCCAACAGCTGAATAGAATGGGCAAACTTAAGAGAATGGTGAGTAATTCTCCAGGGACAAATCGGGAGATCCAATACACAACGACGCAATTGGGCAAGTCAGTAGTGGTCCAGCAACAATCTCCAGGCGCAATATCAACTCCGAAAGATCCCCGTCAAGATGAAACGACGTCACAGGCAACCTGTTGTATAATCGCATAGAAGAAGGGGCACATCTGACTCAATTTTTGTGCCCCTTTTTTGTTTCAGTTCTAAAATAAGACTAAGTAACACTTTATAAGGAAAAAATAAAAACACAAGAAAAAAAAAAGGACAAGGATAGAGAGAGAGAAGAGGAGGAGATGGATACGTCTATACCCAATGGGCTTCTACCTGAGCAGGTGGAGGAATTGACCGATCTTATAAGTGATTTCAATGAAGGGTTACTTACTGAGAAGGGGTATCTTAAGAAACGGGCGCAGATCATTGGTGAAGCGCCGGCGTTTGTGCCCTCTCATAAGACCCAACCGTCTTTACTGCAGACGATCTTTAGTGAGTCTTCCTTCCCTCAATATGAGCCGCCGAAGTCGGTGGAGTTGGAGAGTCAGCGGGATCAAGTGAAGATCCTTCAAAAACCCTTGGATCCAAGGGAATTGCCCGAGCTTAGTCAGGTGGAACGATTCGATAATCTTCCCTCGATTCTTCGACAGCGCGCAGCAACCTACCAGAAGGAATTGGCGATAGTGATCATCGACTCGAAGGGCAAGGAGATCAATACGATCAGTTGGGAGAAACTTTATCTCAAGGCGGAGAAAATCGCTCAGAGTATCAAGAACAAGTCGGGGCTTTATAGAGGAGACAGAGTGTGTTTGATCTATCAAAGCTCGGAGATCATCGAATTCACAATAGCGCTTATGGGTTGTTTCTTAGCTGGGGTAGTGGCAGTACCGATCAGTATTGGACTTCCAGTGAAGAAATTCATCAAGATCATGAACGACACCCAAGCTCATCTCTGTCTTATGTCGGACCATGTCAGCAAACATTTCGACAAGATCAACCAAAACGCCCAAAACAAGATCGAATGGCCGAAGGGAGTGGAATGGTGGAAAACGACGGATATGGGGACGTATCAGCCGCCTAGTAAGAGAGCTGATCCACCCCCATTACACGTTCCAGACCTTGCCTACATAGAGTTCTCCAACTCTCCAACGGGAGAGTTGAGAGGAGTGGTGTTGTCTCACAGGACCATTATGCACCAGATGAACTGTTTGGTCAGTATCCTTTCGAGTAGACCACTGTACAAGTCGGTGGTTTTCAAGAGATCGGAAATTGCCGTCACGAGACTGAAGAACGTCTTACTTAGTACCTTGGACCCGAGACAGAGTATCGGGTTGATTCTGGGGATCTTGTTCACCATCTTCACGGGCAATCTCCTTATTTGGATGCCGCAAAGTTGCATGGAAGTGCCGGGTTTGTATGCAAATGTGATCACTCGTTATAAAGTGTCGATCTTACTTTCCGATTATTTGGGACTCAAGCAAGTGACATACAATTACCAGTCATTCCCACAGTTGACAAGGACATTTAATAAGAGAGTCAACGTGAATCTTTCCTGTGTGAAGTGGTGTCTTATTAATGCTTTGACTATTGATAGTGAATTCCACGAATTGTTGACGGACCGTTGGTTCTTACCTTTGGGTTGTAAGGATGCGAAGAACATCATCGCACCAATGCTCACGTTGAGTGAACATGGAGGGATGGTGATTTCGATGCGGGATTGGATTGCCAAGGAGGACAAATTGGGGTGCAGTTTCAATAATCTCATTGGAGATTCGACGACTCCGATGAACTCGTCAGATCTTTCGGAAGTTCTTATTGATAAGGATTCTTTGATGACCAACTCGGTGAAGGTGGTGAACGACAGTCCACCTCCAGTGTCGTCGGAATCGTCTCATGAACACAGCAAGTACATTAGAGTGGGAGCCTTTGGATATCCCTTACCTGATGCCACATTACTGATCATTAATCCGGAGACGAATATGTTGAGTGGAGAGATGGAGGTGGGCGAGATTTGGATCGATAGTCCTTCGCTTTCGGGAGGGTTTTGGGGCCTTTCGAAGTACACTGAACTGATCTTTCATCTGAGATGTAGAGATTACGAGGGTGTACTCGACTTGGAGTTCTTGAGAACGGGATTGTTGGGATTCCAATACAATGGTAAGATCTATGTGCTTGGATTGTACGAGGATAGACTCAGACAAAGAGTGACGTGGATCGATAAGGAACCTAATACGTTGAGTGAATACAAGTACCATTATTCTGCTCATTTGGTCAGAACGTTGGTCAGAAACGTGAGACAAGTGTCGGATTGTTCATTCTTCGATATCTTCATCAACAAAGAGTATTTGCCGGTGGCTATTATAGAGACACCGGAGGCCAAGACGGTGGAGGGGGCAGTCCAAAGTCCCGAAAAGATGCTGACGACTTTAGATGCCATAGCTGAGCAACTGATCAAGGCATTGGAGAAGATTCATAATGTTCGTCTTTATTGTGTTCTCATGACCCCACCAGACACTTTACCACGGACAATCAGAAGTGGTAGATCGGAGATAGCCAATATGCTTTGTAAGAGGAAATTCAATGAGGGATCCTTACCTTCCATGTTTGTCAAATTCAACTTCAACCGGTCAGTAAGTAATATTCCAAGGGGAAAAGATCTTTCTGGTGGTGTTTGGTCTAGTCAGGTTTCTCAAGTAAGAGCCTCCACGTTGGAATCTTCCACGGAAACTCAATATTCAGGCTTGGATTATAGAGATGTCTCGGTGGATGATCGGACCAAAGCTCCGTTGACTGATTTCAAGACCTTGGTGGATCTTCTCAAATGGAGAGCCACTCACCAACCTGACGAATTAGCATTTGCCGTCATTGACAGATCAATAAAGGATACCAAGCATTTGACATGGAAGAAGTTCGATACCAAGATCTCAGCCTTGTGTTGTTACATTCTTGAAAAAGGTCGTTTGAAGCCGGGAGATCACGTCATATTGATGTACTCTCTTTCGGAAGAATTCATCATCACCTGTTTTGCATGTTTTGTATGTGGAATTATCCCCATTCCAATGCTGCCAATTGATATTGGTCAACGATTAGACGAAGACATCAAAGCCTTACTTGGAGTTCTTAGAGACTTCAAAGTCCTGACCATCTTCACTCATTCAGAGGTCGAGACCTTGCTCAAGTCGAAACAAGTTTCCCATGCCTTGAAAGCCGTTCATGCTATTTTGCCCAAGATCAAGAACACAATGAAGTACAACAAACCTTCCATGACGGCAGCAGCTTTACAATCACGGATCAGTAAATGGCAAGCAGCTGTCGATTTCAGAAATGAACAAACAACGTGCATGGTGTGGTTGTACTGGTCAGCTGATCATCATCGGACGGGAGTCAAATTAACGCATAAGATCTTGATGAATATGTGCAAAATAGTCAAGGAGACCTGTCTTATGAAGAGCACTTCGTCTTTAGTTGGTTGTGTTCGTCATGTCTCTGGTCTTGGCTTTTTACAGAGCACTGTGTTGGGTGTCTTTTTAGGGACCTCCACTTACTTGGTCACACCGGTAGACTTCTTTTACAATCCTTCCATCTTCTTCTTGACCTTGAGTCGATACAAGATCCAAGATGCGTATGTAACACCTCAGATGCTCAAGCATGCAGCTAAGAAGATGAACTTCAAGGGCTGTGATTTGTCAGAGCTCAAGAATCTCATGGTTGATTGTGCCGACAGACCTAACTTCGAACTCATGAATGCCGTCAAACTCGCGTTCCTGCCAATCTCGTTGTCCTCGTCAACGTTCAGTAATGTCTACACCCACGATTTCAATCCGATGATCACGACGAGAAGTTATATGTCCTTTGAACCTATTGACTTGTGGTTGGATCCAGTAGCCTTGAGACAAGGTTACATTTCCATTGTCAATCCTGGTAGTTCCAAAGATGCCGTCCATGTCCAAGATTCTGGTATGGTTCCTGTTTGTACTCAGATTGCCGTGGTCAATCCAGAGACGTGTGAACTTTGTAAGGTTGGAGAATATGGAGAAATTTGGGTCTGTTCAGAGGCAAGTGTTCAGTCTTATACGAATGGACCAAAGGGGAAAGTGGATGCCTTGACCGAGTCTAGATTCACGGCGAAGATTGTCAATGGTAACCCTGAATACACATACTTCCGTACCGGAGATTTGGGATTCCTTCATAGTTTGGACGAGGGGAATATCCAACCGTTGTTCGTTTTGGGGAAGATCCAGGATACCATCGAGGTCATGGGATTACACCATTTCGTCACCGATGTCGAATACACTGTCGAGAGATCGCATCCGGACATTTTCCGGAACGGAAGCTGTTTGTTCAGAGCCGGCGATTTCACCGTCTTGGTGGTGGAACCAAAGACAACGCACCACCTATCTGCTTTGGTGCCTATCCTTGTCAACAATATCATGACCCGTCACAGTCTCTTGGTCGATATTGTGCTGTTCACCAAGAAGGGATCCTTCCCATTGTCCAGATTGGGAGAGAAACAACGGGCCAAAATCGTCTCCGCCTGGGTCTCGAACAAATTGCCCATCGCCAAACTGTACGGTGTAAATTACGGAGAAGACAGTATGGTCAAACTCATCAAGGAAATCGAAGGTGTCCTTAAAAACGGCTCTAATATTAATTGGTCAAATGCCAACCCTGACACCGAAGTCTCCTCCGAAATTAGTCTTCCTAAATAGCTGTAATGATAATGTACTTTTGAGAGAATGAATTTATGAGCCGCTCAGCAATTTACGAATAAAAGTCACTCTTAAAAAAAAAGTGAAATTTATGTCAAACTTGCTCTTTAACAAGTGATAAGATGAGTACCGAGTCATTAGATAGAGTTGGGTCTGAGGTCAATTCTGTTGGGGTGGGTAATAACAGGCCTGATGTTGACCCTGAGAGACGGCCATTACTTTCGCCCGATGATCCTAGTGTGACGCCATTGAACGTTAGGAACGTTAGGATTGCTAAAGGGATTCTCGGGATGAGCTCTTTAATATCGGTGGTGTGGATCATGTTTTTAGTGATTTCGGACTTTATTTCGATCCCGGGGTTCAACAACCGTGGGCGCTCTTTCTTGGAGATCAATTTGGTGATCCTTGCCTTGTTGAACAGTTTGGTCTCGCAGTTGTTCTTCACCGTACCTTCTCAATTGGACAGGACTATTGGTTATGTCACTTCTTGTTTGATTCTGTTCGATCTCTTTTTGGTGTTGGTAGTTCCAGGATTGAGATACGACCATTATATGGTTGGAATTGTGACTTTTGTATGGACATGGTTCTCGAGTGGATTTGGCTCGATTGCTGATTACTTAGTTGAGGAAGCCAAAATCCACGAAGAAATCAGATTGACGGGAAGACCAGAGACGAGAAAGACCTTCTTTGAGTATACCGTGATCATGATCCGGAATACCTTGAGAATAGCCGTGCTTTTCTTGTTTGTGTTACTTAGTTTGAACATCTGGCTCAGTGCCTTTGATAGTCGTATCAAGCCCTGGGGAGAGAAGGTGCCTGTTGAAGACGACTCTTTCGGTATTCACATTGCTTGTTATGGGGATGTCTATGGAAATGAGACCATCAGTGAGACCCAACAACCAGTCATTTTGTTCGAGTCAGGACAATTCGATTCCAGTGAAGAGAGTGTCTCGTGGATCGAGGAGTTGTACCAATTGAACAAGATAGAACGGTATTGTGTCTACGATCGTCCTGGAGCAGGCTTCAGCGACTCTGCTCCCTCTCCGTTGTCGGTAGGGATTACAATTGATTTGTTGAATGAAGTGTTGAAGAAACAAAAGATCCACGGTCCGTTCATGTTGATTGGTTTCGATATTGGAGGTTTGTACTCCCGGGTCTTTGCCTCCAGATACCAGAGCCAAGTCCATTCGTTGATCTTGGTCGATAGTTGGCCTGAGAATATGTTGAAAAGAGACCCGTTCAGTACTCTGACAGGTTCCAAGGATAAATGGGAAGACTTGTACCGCACCATTCACATCAGACCAATGAATACCAGACAAGGATTGAGATTGTGGTTCCACGGGTTCATCTCTCCCTATTCGTTGGTCAATTGGAAGAACGTTCTAGTGCATCGTCATGGGTCCAGAGAACGGATCTTTGGAGAGGACATGAGAAGAAGTGGGAAGTTCTTGCGGAGCAAATTACAAGAACAGATGAGTTCGGGACTCTTGTCGTACAATGACTTGTACAATGCCAATATCAATTTAGGGAATGTGCCTTTAGGAGTGGTTAGTTCTGATTTGATGATCAAGAACAGTATTAATTGGGGGAAATGGCAGAGGGCTTTGACCAAGCTCAGTGGGAATACCAGAGAATGGCTCATTACCGAGGGAGATCACAAGATTTGGGAGAACCCGAGGGGAAGAGTACAATTGCAAAATTACGTCTTAGATCTGATGGATATTTAGGTAGAATTTATTATAATGTATGTGTCACACAGCAGTTTCCTCGTCATCGTCGTCGTCTTCCAAGTCGGTGATACAACGACAATTAGGACAATGGAACTGCGGATAATTTCTCACCAAAAGCGGCCGTATACATCTGTAATGCCAACTATGGGAACAAGGACTGATGAAGATGGAATCCCCGACTTTGAGGTCGTTCAAACAAATACAACACTCGGTCTCCTCTCCAAGTAATTTCTTATGTGCATCCCTATTAAATTTGTGGGTCTTTCTCTTCCACGACCGGTTCAACTCGATACGCACCTTGACACACCGATAAATCTCCTCGGAGCCTCCTCTATAGTCCATTCCCAATTGCAAGATATCACCATCGGTAATCATACAATCCTCACTTTCTTGGCCAGCCGGAGAAAGACGAATGTGGTTCAAGAAGGTGCCTGAGCTGGACTTCAAGTCTTTGATGTACCAGTTGCCGTGGTCATCGACGAGGATTTCCAGGTGTGTTCTTGACACCACCTTACTTTTAAATACAACTGCTGCTGACGAGCCCTGAGGCGCTTGCAGCAGTTCGCGGTTCTTCTCCGTGTGTCTTCCCACGGACATTCTCATCCCCGGTTTCAACTTTCTTATCAAGGGTGAAAAATATAACAGTGGAGAGGAAGACGAATGATCGATGAAAGGCGTCAATCTAATGGAGAAGGACCCGTCCAGTTCCTTCTTATCGTCGACCGACTCGACAAGTGGCTGTTGCGTGATGGCCGTTGAGTTCTGTCTCGTTCTAGCCAGCTCCATATCGCCTTCTTCTGTCACATCGGCATCCGCCGTGGCTTCAGCCTCTTCCTCCTCTTCTTGAAGCACATCCCCGGAATCCCTTCTATTGACTAACGAAGTACTGGACCGGTTGATCGTGGCATCGAGATCAATCATCGTAGGACTTTGCAGCATCTCGGAAAGAGAGGCCTGCGAACTGTGATCAGAGGGACTGGCGGTCACCTGCGAATTGGAGGTCGGTTGCCTGATCCACGAATAGAACAAATTACCAAACGAAGACCCACGACGTCTACTACGCTCTGCGGAACTGGACAGACTCTGAGAAACAGGCAGCGAATTAAGTCGCGGCATACTAGGCTGTCTCTCAATACCCTGTCTTCGCTCACCGTTGGGAGCAACATAACTATTAATAGGCATCTCTACTGGTTATCGTGTGTGTTTAAAATTGCACCGAATTTCTCATTTTCCTTTTTTTCTTTCTTTTTTTAAAACTGCGACAGCAAATTACGATTAAATACTTATACATTACGACGTAAGAGGTTGAGGAGTTGGTTGGCGTCTGAGCCATTGGATTGTTGTGGGGGTGGGGATTTTAACATTCCGAGAAGTTCTGCTGAACCATTGGAGGACTCTTGTTGTGGTTTGAGGAGATTCAAGAGTTCGGCAGAGCCGTTGGTGGAATGTTCTGGACTCTGTGGTTTGGACTTTAAGAGGGAGAGTAAGCTGGAGGAGTCCGAGCTGGGCAGGGGACTGGCAGGGTTTTTCAAGAGGGAAAGTAAGCTCAGACTGGCATTGGCATCAGGAGCTGGTGCTGGAGCTGGGCTGGGACTGGATTTCTTTAATAATGAAAGTAAGTTGTTCAGGTCACTCTGCTGAGCCAGAGGCAGAGCCAGAGGCTGCAGAGGCAGCTCGATCTCTTGCAGTGGCTTCTTGAGCATTGCAAGTAAATCATTCAGACCATTTTTCAGGTCATTCTTTGGTCCCTTCAACATGGAGAGCAAATCTGAGCTCGGAGTTGGTTGTGGCTCGGTATGTTCAGGTTTTGGAGCTTTGAGCATCGAGAGAAGTTCGGAGCTCAGGTCAGAGTTCAGATTGGTATCTTTCTTTGGAGCTCTAAGCATGGAGAGAAGATCGGAGCTCAGATTGGAGGGTTCTGGTTCTCTCTTTAAAATTTTGATCTTTTGTCTCTGTTGGGGAATCGGAGTAGGATCAGTGGCAATGTCGTTGAGAGTCGGATCAAAGGCAAGGACGTCCGACTTCTCGTATTGGTATTCGTCATCAGATTCTTCGTAATGCAAGAGATTGTTTTGTGGTGACAGGCCATAGTCTTCGAAGTCCTCGAAGTTTTCAAACTCGGTGTCGCTGTCGGTAGCAGCAGGGGCTACAACAGGAGGAGAAACCTGAACGGGTGCCGGGGCAGGAGCCTGAGCAGGTGCCTGAGCAGGTGCAGGTGCTGGTACTTGAGCAGGTGCCAGTGCCAGATTTGTCTTGAAAAGACTTTGGAAAAAATTCAGCTTCGACTCCTCCCTCTTCTCCTTCGAGCCAAAACCCTCCGATGGCAGTTCCTTCGGCAGTTCCTTCGGTGGATCCCTCGACGAGATCTGCTTATTCAACACACCCAACAACAACTTACTATCCAGTTCCTTCGACTTCGTATTCAGCAAACTGAAACTTGGCTTATGTAATTCCGAGGCCATAGGCAGAGGCAGTTGTTGCTGATGAGGTTGGGGTTGAGGTGGGAACATTGGCGGAGGGAAAGGCATGTATTGAGGCATGAAGGCAGGATAAGGAAAGAAACCCGGGGCGAAAGGCATTGGCATTCCTGGAGGAGGCATCATGTATGGAGTCATTGAAGGAGGAGGCAGGGCGATGGTTGTGTTCTTTACAGCAGCAGCCTTCAATTGGTCCAACAAATCTCTTCCCGGGTCGATTTGTTGAGGTTCTTCCGACACTCCCAACAACAATTTCAATTCCAGCAGTACTCTGATCTTGGTCAGTTCCTCGTTCTCCTTGCCCTTCTTCTTATTGACGTATCCAATGATGGAATTGATCATCGCAGAGACCAAGAAATATTGGTTCGGATTGGCCTTGGCCCGCTTACGCACCAGTTTCAAGTCCATCCATGCAATCTCTGCAATCTCATTCCGCACTTCAGGCTCAAATTTCGTCTCCTCAGCGACCCCGTCCATTATAAATATCTTGTAATTCTTTCCCCTTATAGTTCTTTCCAGATAATTGGACAGATCGATCAAGTCGGTACAATCAAATCCCGTCTCTTCTTTCACTTCTCTGATAGCACATAAAATATCCTCTTCATCTTTCGAGATTTTCCCTCTAGGGAAACCCCAACTATTCGACTCCGTACCCTTAACAAGTAACAACTTGTCCATTGTCGTGTTCAACAAGGCCGCTCCTCTCACTGGGATTTGCGACTTGTACTTGCCGAATTTAGCAAGAGCCTCTTCTGGTGAGCCCCATTGCCAAATCATGGGACTTCTCTCAATGATTTGGGTGGAAAATCCTTTCATCTTAAGGTTGGGTAACGCCGAGTTCAAGGGCTTGACAAAATCTTGGTAAAACCATTGGGCTTCCTCGATCTGGAAGAACACCCGCTCTATCGTAGATAAGTCCTCATCGGGACTATTTATCACAAATCGTACAGAAAGATCTTCGAGTACTCTATCAAGAGTCTCCCCTATGAATCCATCTCGTAATGTAATGGACATGTTGGTGGTGGTTAGTTTAGTGAAGTTTTTCTTGATTAAAACCAGCAAAAAAAAAGTAAAGTCTGCTGGGTCTAACTTTGGCTAGGACTTAAGCTAGAATTTAAGCCGGAACTTAAGCCAGAGAAAGCAAAAAAGTATTGGAACCTTCCAGCGAAATGGGCGGAGAGTAAGAAGAACTAAGTGAACATAATGGGTGACTCAATTCCTCTGATTTTCACTCAATTTTCTCAAAAACACCACCAATCAAATCAGCAAGTCCATCTGATCACTGTCATGTCATTATCATCATTATATTATACAAGGATCTGTAGTTAGTCCTACTCTTGGCACACTCTGCTGGCGCTAGTTCTGGCGATAATTCCTCTTTTTTTCTTTCCCTCTCTTTCTTTCGTTTCTTTCCCTTCCTTCCCTTCTCTTCTCTCCTTTTTCTTTCCCACATGACTCTGCCCTAATTTAATTTTTTTTTCAGTCCCCCAATCATCCAATCACTCCCACCATCACACCATGAAAGTCGGATTTATCCCTGAACATTTCTCCACTCCCATTCTGTTTTGTCAGCAAAAAGGGTTCTTTGCCTCCCACGGGGTCGAGGTCGAGCTCATTGAGTACCTTTCCGGGTCTGGACCCCTCATCCAGTCCCTTAAATCTGGAGAGATCGACATTGCCATCGGGTTGACCGAAGCCTTTGTCCGTGGTATTTGTGACGGTGACACTGCCTACCAAATTGCCGGAACCTACGTAGAATCTCCCTTGTGTTGGGCCGTCTCCACCGGTTACAATCGTGACGATCTCACTGACGTCACTCAATTGCAATCGAAACGTTTCGGAGTCTCCCGTATCGGAAGTGGTTCTTACGTCATGCCCTTTGTCGTGGCTCTTCAAAACAACTTCTCGGAACCTTACTACTCCGAATTCCCCGCCTTGAGCACCTTCAAGAACTTGCGTGATTCGGTCAACTTGAAAGAAGGAGTCCAACCGAGTGATGCCTTCATGTGGGAACATTTCACCAGTAAGAAGTATTACGACACCAAAGAGATCAAGAAGATCGGCGAGATTTACACCCCCTGGTCCTCGTGGGTCATTGTCAATCGTGTGGGCAACGACGAAATCTCCGCCTTCATGGACCTGATCAACGAAGGTGTTGCTTATTTCAATGCTCATAATGAAGAAGCCATCGAATACATTGCTGCCAATTTGGACTACACTCTGGAAGATGCCCGTAGTTGGATCCAAACAGTCAAATTCAGTGATGACGTCAAGAAAATCAACGTCCAAAAGACCCTTACTCAAACGAGTCAAGTCCTTAAAACCGCCGGACTCCTCAAAGACTCCGACGACGTCTTGTCTGCTCGTTTACAACTGGGTCACTTATGATTCATCCTCCAAAAGACTTTCTCTATACTCCAATAAATCTTGTTCTTCCAACAACGTTCTACTTTGTAAGCGTGGCATGGCCAAGTCCGCAAATCGGTTGCTTTCGTAATCCAAGAGTTGTTCGACAAATTGGTCCATATGTATAATCTCCACCTGCTGAGTCCCCAGGTTCCGCCATCGGAGTTTCCTATAATCATTCAAGAACGGCTCCAACACCTCATACACCCGCACACTGTCCAGAGTAAGCCGTGTATACACCAACAGTAACAGAGTAAGATACTTGAAATGACGTTGTTCAAGGAAGTAGTCCAAGATCGGCTGCGACGGCTGGAGTTGGAGCAATTTCAATAACAAACACATGAAATGCGTGGGCCGCGTGTTGTTACTGTTACTATACGAGCCAATCAACTGCAATTTCAGCGCTCTCTCAACAAAGGTGAGAAGATTGAGATTGAAACAGTACTTCTTATAATACATGGAATCGAGGATCCGTTCACGGATGATCTTCTCCACGAGGAAGATGGGATGAACCCCATGAATCTTCTGGATCCCATGAGTAAGACCCCGGTCAATGGTGATGGATAAGGGCGGTTTGGACGCTGTGGACTGCGACATGTTGTGTTAGAGAAGAAGGAGAAAAAAATTAACTAACAAATTTAAGTAACCTAAGTAAGCTCAGCTAGCTTACTTAGGTTACTTAGGTTAAGCTTTGCCTAACAGTAGGCAGTCTGCTAGACTAACCTAGACTCTAGCCAGACCAACCTACACTCTTACCAGACTACTACATCCACTACGACCACTCTAACTATGCCATTATACTATACATTACGTCCCCTTACCCTCTTTGCCAACTCCCTCAAACACCGGTCAAATTTCAGGATCAGCATCTCCTCGTCCTCGTATACCCCATTGACCCAACTCAACTTATAAATCTCCGGCAAATTCAACCCAGTGTCACTATAAATCGCCCCGTGAACCTCCTTAATAAACAACACCAACCGGAAATAATCTTGCCTGAAAAATTTCACCATCGTCCAAATGGTCTCCATGAGTCGACTATGTGGCGTCCGTAACAGCACCAGAATCTCTTTCAATTGTTCCTGCATCTCTCTAAATGTCATCTTATCAATATCCTTCAACTCAAGTTCCTCATACAACTCGTCTAATCCTTCCTTTGGTTGTTCCTCTTCTCCTATCACAGCCTTAATAAAATTCTCTCTTTGTATCAATTGTTCCTCCACGTCTTCCAATTTACTTCTCAAAAAGGCAATTTCCAGTCGAAGAACTTCCTCCTCATCTTCCAGAACCGTACTCGAATCTTCTCCAATACTTCCTCTCGATCTATGTGTCTCTTGTTTGTGTTGAAAACTCTCTAATAATTCTCGTCCTTGAGCCGATTGTGCTAAATATTGTCTCAATTTCTCGTATTTAGTCTCCTCTTGTTGTTCCATCGAAATTGGCGGCGTTATGGCCGGCGATATATAAGCGGTCTCCCTTGTATTGCCCGTCCCCTGTTCCACCAACGGAGTGGAATGCGACAACAGCCGTAATCCTGGCCGATCAAGAAGGTCCAGATTAGGCCGGAAATTGAACCGCTGAGCAGCGGGAGTCGCCATCGATTGCCTCCGCTGCGAAAACCGCAGAGCCTTGTCCAATATCAGCTCCACTTGATCTACAGAGGGCTCATCGCCTGTCACCCCACTATATCCACTCCGCGTCGCCTCATCCGACGACAAGTATAAATATGACTCTGTCCGACTGGGCGACGTCATGGGCGACCGTATCTCACCACTACTCACATCAACATCCATCTGTCGTATCTCGTCAACTAACGTCATCTGTTTACCCTTTGTGTATATTTAAATAAAAAAAAATAAAAACATAAAAAACAATCCCATACACCGTCACACCACAAAAGTGAGGTCCCGATGTCGACGTTAGCTTTCTTTAAAGCTTAGAATCACATGTACGCAGGGCTTATTACAATCGTGGGGATCTAAAAATAGGAGTCACTCAAGAGCCACTTAAGTGGCAGTTAAGCCCCCGGAACGTCGATCGTTCCGGGAATCGTGCACCGGGGGGTTCGAAGATGAGCCATTCGAGGACGGGCCGTGTGTAAGGCATCAAAATGTTTCGGTGCAGAAAATGATATCCGCGGGCAGGTTGCGTTATTTACTGTGTACACGAACCGACATCGTACGGTGCAAATATGCATATTTGCCTAAAAGAATGAAGGAAAAAACTGCTAAACTTGCCCCTTGGGCAAGGTTTTTTATTTTCGGCAGTTAAAAAAAGGAGGTGCAACAAGAAACGAGGGGAGGTGCGGGATTATTGTATGCATTATTATTGGTTGAGACGGCAATAATCGTTATCAAAACATGATAAGAGGGGAGTGTTTTTTCTGTCACGTTATCGATATGAGGCCATAAGATGGGATGGAGGTTTTATGAAGTCATAAGATGGAAAAAAAAAAGGGCACAAAGGTGCATAAACTAGTCAGAAAAAACTAGTTAATTTTTTGTGCCCTTGGTATTATTTTTTTGTTTTAAGATGAGTGAAGTCAGGCGCGGCCACAGTTGTGAGGCCGCTTGATAATCTCGAGCCTTTCTTATCGATAAGAGCCATTCGGTCTCGATATATAAATTTTTTGATAAATCTCTTGAAATTTTTTTAATTTTCCACTCTTTGACTCACCTTAAAATACTAAGCCCTAATGTCTTCTTCTGAAAAGTTTGAAGAGAAGAAGGCTCTTCAAGAGGAAAATGTCTTCAAGACAGACACCAAGATTGAGGAGTCTTCCAATATCGATTATATCGGTAATTTTGACGAGCATTTGATTCTGCGTTTATTGTACAAGACGGGACATTCTTCCGATGATGATGTCAATAATTTGCCAAAGGATGTACAATTTATGTTGGCCAAGATCTCGGAAATGACCTCGGATGAGGCTATTGAGATCCTTAAGGGAACCTTGGAATATCACGAAGATGATCCTAACTTCCCAGAAGACGACCGTGAAGAAATCGAAAGATTATTGGTTCAAGCCGAGACTGTCTCCAAGGAGGAAGTCAGAGACTTCGAACTCAGAATGTTGGCTTCCTTGATGGCCTACCATTCTCCTTACCCGGAAGTTAGAGCCGTCACCGAACCTTATGATGACCCTTCCATCCCAGTCGAAACCTTCAGAGCTTACTTCTTGGGTATGATCGGTGTTATCATCGGTTCCGGTGTTAACGAGTTCTTCTCCCACAGAAGACCAAGTATTTCTCTTCCAACCTCGGTCATCCAAATTTTGTTGTATCCTTGTGGTAAAGCTTGGGAATACGCCGTTCCAGATTGGGGATTCACCTTCCGTGGTAAACGTCACTCTTTGAACCCGGGTCCTTGGACTTACAAGGAACAAATGTTCGCTACTATCTGTTACTCTGTCTCTTCCGTCGGTGTCTACGTCGACTCCAACATTATCGTCCAAAAATTGTTCTACTATAACACCTGGGTTAGTTTCGGTTACCAATTATTGTTGGCCTTGTCTTCCCAATTCATGGGTTTCGGTTTAGCCGGTCTCTTGAGAAAATTCGTTGTCTACCCAGTCAGATCCATTTGGCCAACGGTCTTGCCAACTTTGGCTTTAAACCAAGCTTTGTTGAAGCCAGAGATTAAGGAGACCATCAACGGTTGGAAGATCAGTAGATACAATTTCTTCTGGATCTCCTTCCTTGCCATGTTCGTCTACTTCTGGATCCCAGATTACCTCTTTGCCCTGTTGTCCACTTTCAACTGGATGTGTTGGATCGCTCCAAACAACTTCAACTTGGCCACCATCACCGGTTCCACCTACGGTATGGGTCTTAACCCAATCCCAACCTTCGACTGGAACGTTGCCAACTACTTGTACCCATTGACCAACCCATGGTTCTCCACCTTCAACCAATTCATCGGTATCATGATTGCCTTCTTCTCCATCTTGGGTGTCTACTATTCCAACCAATACTGGACTGCTTACTTGCCAATCAACGATAACGGTATCTTCACCAACACCGGTGACAGTTTCGAAGTCTCCGAGGTCTTGGGTAGCAACGGTCTTTTGGACGAAGCCAAGTACAAGGCTTACTCCCCACCATTATACACTGCTGCTAACTTGGTCGTCTACGGTGCTTTCTTTGCCATTTATCCATTCAGTTTCTGTTACACGTTGTACTGTGAAAAGTCCTCTTTGAAGGTCTCCTTGAGACAAATGAAGGAAACCGTCAAGAACTGGAGAAGATCCAACTTCATCGGTTTCGATGACCCTCACTCCAGAATGATGTCCAAGTACAAGGAAGTCCCAGATTGGTGTTTCTTTGTCATCTTGGTGGTCTCCATTGTCTTGGCCATCTTGTGTGTCGAATTGTATCCAACCAACACTCCAGTTTGGGGTGTCTTCTTCCTGGTTCTGATGAACGCCATCTTCCTTATCCCATTGACCTTAATTTACTCCACCACCGGTTTCTCCTTCGGTTTGAACGTCTTGGTCGAATTGATTATCGGTTACGCCTTACCAGGTAACGGTGTTGCCTTGATGACCTTGAAGCTGATTGGTTATAACATTGGTGGTCAAGCTGATAACTTCATCTCCGATCAAAAGATGCTGCATTACCTGAAGATTCCTCCAAGAGCCATCTTCAGAGGTCAATTGATCCTGGCTTTCATCCAAGTCTTTGTCGTCTTGGGTGTTCTTAACTGGCAAATCTCTAACATTGACGACTTCTGTTCCGAGACCCAAAAGCAAAAGTTCTCCTGTCCAAGTGAAAGAACTTTCTACTCTGCTTCCGTCTTCTGGGGTGTCATTGGTCCAAAGCGTGTCTTCAACCAAATTTACCCATTGTTGAAATGGTGTTTCTTGATCGGTTTCTTGTTGGCCTTGTTGTTCATTGCCTTGAAGTTCTTCTTCCCAAAGGTCTTCACCAACAAGTTTCAACCAACCGTTATCCTTGGTGGTTTCATCAACGTCTTTGCTCCTTATAACTTGACTTACGTCATCCCAGGTATGTACCTTGCCTTTGCCTTCATGTACTACATCAAGAGAAAGTACTTGGCTTGGTTCGAGAAGTACAACTATGTCTTGGTTAGTGCTTTACAAGCCGGTGTTGCCTTTAGTGCCGTTATCATCTTCTTTGCTGTTCAATATCACGAGAAGGATGTTAACTGGTGGGGTAACTCTGTTTCCTACGAGGGTGCCGACGGAGGTGTCGGTCAAGTCTCTCTTAAGGATCCTACCACTGTTGACTCTTTCGGTCCAAGTACCTGGTCTTGAGCTTTTATTATAGTTATATACTTTCTTTTTAATGGTCTATTTTCAAACTAAAGTCCACGATGGAGCATCCTTGGTGGATCGACGATGTGGAGTAAATGTCGATGTCATTACAAAGATAAGTGGAGATGTTCTCCAATGTCAACCCCCCACTACACTCCAAGTAAAACTTTCTACTTCCCAGCCATTTGGCCTTCAAACTTTGAGCTGCCACCTTCAATCCTTCCCCACTAAAGTTATCCAACATTATAATATCGGCTCCAGCAGCAATGGCTTCATTGGCCTCTTCCTCGTTCTGGACCTCCACCTCGATCTTGGTGGAGAACCCAATCACCTTCTGAGCACTTTCAATGGCCTTGGTGATCGACCCAGTCGACCAAATGTGGTTATCTTTCAACATGATCATAGACGACAAATCGTATCTATGAGCATCACATCCTCCAATCAACATTGAATACTTCTCCACCAATCTCAATCCCGGAGTAGTCTTACGTGTTCCAGCAATGATACCCTTATAACCAGCTTCCCTGGCCTTGTTGATAGTAATATAAGACTTGGTAGCAATTCCCGAACTCCGAGCTAAAATGTTCAATGAAAGTCTCTCAGCCACCAAGATATTCTTAACCTCTCCCTTAACAGTAGCCACTTTAATCTTCCCACTTTCAACCTTACTAGGCTCAAGATACTCTCCCTCTTCAATGAACCACTCAACCTCCAATCCACATTGTTTATACACCTCATTGGCAAAGGGAACCCCACTCAATACTCCATCCGATTTACACCAAAGGGTAGCACTATTAACACTATCCCCCACAACGTATCCTCCATAATCAAAAGACGGAATATCTTCGGTCAACCATTCAGTAATCTGTTGTTTCCAACTACCATTAGATGGTAATAAATGCTCGTATTTGGGCTTCGGATTAGAAAATTGACCTACACTCATAAACTCTTCTCTGTACTATCTATCACACCATCACGCTTTTCTCCATTTTTTTTAAATGAAAAAAGATCCCAAATTCGTTTTTTGCTCTTCTCAACGCGACAGATGACATCCACGTCGAAGGTGCAAAAGGTGCCGAAGAAGAAGTATACTCAGCTTCATTTCAAGACCCTCAACAACCGAATCACATGTTCGGAATGTAATATGTCATATGTCCCTCATTTGAAGCTGGACGTGGCATTACATCATAACTTTCATAATCGTGCCCTTTCGGGACGAGAATGGCCCTGGGGAGACCCTCTTTACTCGGTGCGACTCAAGTTCTCCTCCGGCAAGGACGAGTTAGTCAGTTTAATTGAGGTCGATTCTACCAATAAAGTCCAGGTCAAGGCCCTGGTGGAGCTTCTAGACCTCGTCAATACCGAATTACAAGCACCCAAAGATGACTGTCTCGATTGGACAAAGGGCAACCAACACGGCAAATTCTTCGTCTGTGTTCATAATAAACGCGCCATTGGGTTCATCTGCCTCGACAGAATCGAGAAGGGGGAATGGTTGATCTTCGAAACCGGCAAAATCGTGCCCAATCAGTCCATCAAATTGGTCTGTGGAATCTCTCGTATCTTTGTCAGTCGATCGTATAGAAGGTGTCATATTGGTACAGAACTCCTCCAATGCACTCAAAAACACTTCGTCTACGGCATCCCATTAACTAAGAAAGATATTGGATGGAGTCAGCCGTCTGAGTCGGGGTCCAAATTGGCCCGAGCTTTCAACTCCGTCAAACACAAATCAGGCTACTCCTTGATCCCAATCTACACCACATAGTCATACATGCTTTCAATTAAATATTCTAATATGTAGTTAATGCAAACTCCTCTACCAATCTCCGATGTCCCTCACACAATCTTGTAGCTTCATCGAACACCATTCTTTCTTGGTCATTTCTACCCTGTGATAACAATCCAAAGATTTGCACCACCGTCTTTCTGACCTGCACCAGTCCATCAGCCAAGTATTTCCCACAATACTTAGACACCATCTCCACCTGTTCATTGGTCATCTCATTAATCATCCCTCCTACCAAAAATCTCAACCCAACAAGTGCCACAATCTTTTGTTTCAGATGACTGAAAGGACTCTCGAGAATCTGGTCAAGCCCATTCTCCCCATCAACTCTAACGAGCTCCCTGACCAAGTCCATCGTAGCAAACCATGTCTCATTAGCAAAGTACTCACTGGCAAAGGCCAACTTGAAGAACACAACGTTCCAAAGTGCAGTGTTATCCTCGGTAGAACATCCTTCAGTCTTAAAGAGTTGAATGACAATACAAATAGCTGCCATGGTCTGAGTCGACTTCTGACTAGCGGCAGAACTCAAGAATTGTTCCATCTCACTCACTGTAACAACAACAGTCTCAGATTGTAACACCACTTGAACAAACATCAGCCATTCCTCATCACTACCAGATCCTCCAAGACACCTCTCTTTCAACTCGTTGACCACTTTCCTCTGGATCCGAGATCTCAATTGTGTATTACTATGCTTCTCCAATTGGAATCCAAACCATGACTCTGGAGCAATCTCATTGCACGATATTGGCTTGAGAGAAATACTGGCACTCTCTTGATCTTCATAAATCGTGACCGATTTATCTCCAGCCAAAGAAGCAAACGGATCTGATCTGTTTAGTATGGACTCGATATCAGCAGATCCCGAACCTGGAGGTGAAGTGATATTAACCCGACTGATTTGACTAACGATGTCATTAGACGATGTCGACTCATTTTCAGGTGATTGTTCTTTGACCTCTTCCTCTTCAACCTTCTCGGGAAGACTAGGCTTCTCATCTTCAACAACACTCTTTTCAATTCCATTCTTCTCTGCTTGTTGGAAGTTAAGTCCCGCATGGTACTGGAATATCGAACTCTCGTTCTCATCATCACTCACACCTTCCTTGATCGAGGACACTGGAGACACAGCTATTGGACGTCTGTCGAACCGTGGCATGATCATCGTCATATCATTGGCTCCTTGGGTGATTTGGTTGAAGCTCATATGACCCATCGAACTGTTTGGATTCACCATAGTCATCTCGTACAGAGCTTCCACTTGGGCATCATCATACATAACAACATCCTCACCTTCGACAACATCTTCTACCCCCAAAAGGGAATGAACTGCTTCACTGACTTGTTCCCCATGGAACTTTAACCTGGTCTCAAAGATGTGAGACTTGAGTCCTTTGAATTCCCCGAGCACCATCTTAAAAGCTTCAACTTCGTCTTTAAGCTCTGATGTTTGGAAAAATACCACAAACTGGAACATCACATCCAACAACTTGTTATAACTCTCATCCGTTATAGGATATGATTTGATCAGCTCCAGTAACAAACAATTGATAAACTTCAAGAAATGCGACTTATACTTGGCAAATTGCATCGTGAGCTTGTCATTGAGAAGTAACGAGATGTTGTTGGCAATGTTCATCAACTCACAACAGGTGTTGTACAACTTCTCTACCGACAAAGCATCCACAAGACTTGCACACAACTTTTGATCAACGGCAATATCAAACCGCACCTCATCTTCCCCTTCCACCATATGACACAAAATGAACGATCTCATCAAGTTGGTGAGACCAATATGCTTTGCTGCAATGGGTAAGAGCTCCTCTTGATAGAGAGGTTTCAACAACAACGGATTATTGATGCTCACAGAGTCCAATAATTCGTCTGTTGCAGGATCGAGTTCCTCATCAGGCATGACCGTAGTCAAGATCGAGATCGCTTCGGCCTTCATCTCAGTCGAATCGGATCTCAATAACTTGATGATCATATCTTCTTCCTTCTCCTTGATTGAAACTTCCACAGGTGTGTCCTCAACAGGGGCATCTTCCGTCTTCTCTAAAGCAGCAACGGGCTCCATCACTTTCTCCTTCTCTGCCTCTTCTGTCTCTACTGATGAAGGATTATTGAACAAATCAAGTAACGATTCACGTTGTGGTTTCACCTCTTCCGATCTGCTTCTCACAGTATTACTCTTCCAAGATGGTACTCTTCTAGTCCCCAGTTGATTCAACCGCACTGGCTTATTAATCATCTCCCTACCAGCACTACTAGATCTAGAAGGCAAGGCTCCCTCTCTATGGAATAATGGCACTTGAGGTGCAGGCAGTGGTGCTAACGTACTCAGCTGTGATGCTCTGTTCTTACCGACAATCAAATCTCTCATCGATTGTCTCTTCTTTGGACTTGGAGCCAGGCTTCCAGGCTTCGATCTTTCCAAGGCCTTCTTAGTCGTGAAATCCAATTTGGATAATACAATCTCTGCCCTCGGAGTCCATCTTTGATGGAAACACCAGAACAACAACCGCATCGACTCCCTCACAGTTGGGTTAGGATCAGACAAACATTTCATCATCGACCTCTCCAATTGGTCCAATGCTATGGTACTGTTATTTGAACTCAAAGCCTCACTGTTCTTCAAAATATAAATGTGCAACCATGTACTCGAATACAACCTCGGTTGAACATTCTTGTCTTGAGAAGCATTAATGATCATATTGAAGATCCGAGGATGGTGTGTAATGTGTGCTATAAGACACGAAAACAGAACCATCGCATTGTTCGATGCGATTTTCTTCGTTGCACTACTCAATTTAACAAGCACCATAGCACATTGGTCAATAGTCACATGATCCAATTTATCTCCCATGAAAACGGCCATCTCCTTAATCAATTGACACCCATTAGACGACAACGACGTTCTTAACGACATCACTGCCTTGTTAATTGCATCGTAAAATGACCTCAAACTCTGTGACATCAGCTCCGGAAAATCTTTAGGAGCATTTCCATGCAATATTCTTCTAACCATAATGACATTCTTCTCTCTCAAAGCCCAATTGAACTCGGTCTCCTTATCTTCAAACGGTACAAGTAAAGCCTCCATCTCCAGTCTTAATTTCAGTGCAGTAGACATCTCAATATTCTCCATTGCCTCTAATTGGAACCCGGGAATCTTCCGTACATACAGTTCCAACTCCTCAGGAAGATCCAAAGACACGGCAGCAACAGGAGCAGCAACAGGCTCAACTACCGGTTGTCTCAACCTTGGCATACTGGCTCTCAGTCTGAGACTCTGATAAGACTTGGTCTTACTCAACAGTGCCGTATTTGTCACAAATGGAGAAGACGAACCTGCTGTCACCCTCACCGATCCCGAGGCTGTCACAAATTGCTCTTCCATATCCGGCTCGACAATCAAACTCGGATCCACTTCTCTCAATACCAGATCCAGTACCAGTTTATCTATACGTTGCAGAGTCAATTCCTTCACCAAATCAGATTTGACATACTTCGGAGAATCCTTGAAAAATCTACTCAACAAAAGAGCAGCCGATTCTTTCAAATGGAGGTTCTTCAAAAGGGCAACCAACACCGGTGTGAAAGGTTTGAAATGGAACTTTTGTTGTTGATCCACACTCTGTAATAAGATTCGTAAGACTTGTTCTTTAACCAGATCTGAGGAGGAAGAGCCCAACCCGGAGACCCTCAAAATAGTCACCACTTCTTCCATGTACAAGGAACAACACGTGAGTATCAGTTTGCGGGAGGTTCCCACCACTGACTGACGGGGATCGTCCAAGTATTTGAGAAGAAAGGGCACAAGACGGGAGATGTGATGTTGAAGAACATACCGATCTTGCATAGAGACACGTTTAATGAGATGACAGAAACACGAGAACAGAAGTAAACCGACTTCCGTTGCCCTGTTTTGGTTCATCACCGTCATAAGCGCGTCGAAATTGCGCCCTATAAAGTCCATCAGCACGATGTCCCTTTTAACGTGTGCTTTGTATTCTTGTAACACTTGCTCAATTTGACGGACATCTAAAGAAAGTTAGTATGCAATGGTGAAGAAGAGAAAGCGCCGTTGATGTTACTTACTGTCAACACTCGAAAGTGCTCCACTGAGGTCATCGATGTAATACTCTATCATGGATCTGAGCGCGTAAAGAAGTAAACAAAGATAAAGAAAAAGAGGAGTGAAAAGAAAAAGTAGAATTACTATGGAAAGTTAAGTATGGTAGAAATTAAGTATGGCAGAAGTTAACTATGGTAGGAAAAAGAAGTTAACTATGGCAAGTAAGTAGGAAAAAGACTTAACTATGGAAGATGACTATGGTTACTATGGTGACTTATCATTACTATCAAGTACTACTCTCACTCATTACTCTATGCACTATACAATGACTTGACCCTTATCGACATAAGCTGGTTGGAAGTCTGGCTCAGAAGGCAAGACTGGGTCTATTGGTCTGTAAAGATAATAACTCTTTAACAGTTGGACGTTTGCACGTACTTTGGCTTCTCTCAAGGAGGCTCCTTGTCCTTCTCCCAATTTTTCCTCGCCGCTGAAAACTCCTACTATATACACTGGGCTATTGGAAGCCCTACCGGTTTCAGCGATCAATCTAGCTACAGGTGGTGCCATCTGTTCTCTTTTCAACAACACAGCCAATTCTCTTCCTGGTTCCTTGAATTCGAACATTCCGCTCACGTCCAACTTTCTTGATAAGATGTGATTTGTCACAAATTCCTTGGTGAAGTCTGGTCCCAAATGCAGGTACAGTCCGGCAATGATGGAACATACGGCATGTGCATACAGAGATGCTCTGTCGATTCCGACACGTCCATTGGTGGTCTCAATGACTCCCGATTCGGTATTCAAGTTGATATCGGCGTATTTCAATTTACCCAACCGGTATTCTTCCGGCTCATCACTCAATAAGATATCTATTTCCTTCCTCTTGTCCTCTTCAATACCCCAAACGTTCTTGCCCACGTCCATCAAAGAGAACTTGCCCATATATCCATGAATCGAACTGTTCAAAATCTCAACCGGTAACCGCGGATAAGTCACCATCAAATACTCTGTCACATAATAAGTCAACAAATTCTTACCAAAAATATTGAGCCCATGATTGTCAGCCACCTTGTTCTCATTCAGCTTGTTCCTACAGATCAACAGTCTAGCAAGCGTAGACAACTTGTACTCGGACGGTAACTCCAACCGAGAATGTAACAGTAATAACGGAGGTGAAAGTCTGGCCTGATCCTCCGTTATACACGTCTCATACGACGTCCTCCTATACGACCCGAAATCGTCCAATTGTCTAGGAGTCTTGAATACCTTACGATCACTCGATATCCCCCGCACAAACGCACGTACTCCATACCCGACTCTACTTCTGTTCATCGTCGCTATCTATATACTTAAAAATTTTTCAACATCTCCAAAAAAAAAAAAAAAAAAAAAAATAACCAATTCTCTCCCAATCTTATTGGCACGCGATATTTTGGCAGCTAACTTCACTGGGAGTAATAAAAAAAAAGAGGAGTAACTTTACGGGGTAGTATTGATATTGACAATGGTAAGTCAGAGACAGTGAATATAATTGAATGCAGTACTAACATCGACTAGGCTGGACATGGACCTGGATACACTCAACCTAAGGTAAGTAAGCGACGGTGGAGGGCAATGGCGCTGCAGCGCGGTGGTGCTGTTGCTATTGCTGCTATTTGTGTTGGCGCTACACTGAAGTGCGTTAGAGCCTTCCTGGCAGCCCAGCTTGGCAGCCAATCGCTTGACATCGCCTGATCTGATCCCAGCTCTCTGATCTCATCTCTCTCTTCGCTAAATACTAACTTTACAGTGGCTCTTTACACCAACTGGAGGCTGGAATTACACTCCACTGAACTGGAGATTCAATAGCATGGTGGGACTTGGGCTCTTATTTGCCGGCTCGCTGGCCTTGTACGTCATTGGCGAGGCTGGAAGTTTCGATCCCACCAAACAATGGAGCGACGAACAAGTCAAAAGATGGAACAATGCTCTGAAGGTTTACAACGACAAGAAATGAGCAGCCTATTTAATCCTATTTATTTATTTATCTATTTATTCTGATTCGTATTCCATGAACATTTCCACTCCCAAAGAGTCGACGTATTCGTCGACCATCTCTTCTAAGGCGTAGCCAAGCAGTAGGAGCAGTGATTGGTTGAATCTCTGACTGACGTCTTTCTCATTCCTGGACGCCACAAAATAGTGAATGGCTTTCAATAATTCCGACCGTGGAAGTGGGATCCCGCTTCGTTCGGCGGAATCACGCGTCACTAAGGGGATCTCGAACTCCTTTGGTTGCTTCTGATTCACCTTCAGTGCTAATAAATCATCGGGCAGCACGGGTGTTTTGGAGCTTTTGACGTAATATCGATCTTCAGAGGCATGGTGGACATTGGTGTGGGATTTGGGAACGTTCAAACTTCGTAGACTCGATCCGACAGTCATGGTGTGGGAGTAGTATGGAGTGGTAGGAAAGTGAAGACTTTTTTTGGATAGAATGGTGCGGCTTAAAAAAAGGAAGAGAGAAAAAAGAGAGAAAAAAAGAGAGGAAAGACAGAGAGGAAAAGAGTAGAGAAAAGAGAGAAGAACAAAAGAGAGAAGAACAAAAGATAGGAGAAAAAAAAGAGGAAAAGTAAAAGAAAAAACAGAGATAGATCGGAGAAAGAGCACCTTACAAATCAGATAACTTTTTCGGCTAGAGAAATTAAATTAGTGCAAATCCAGAAGTGATCGGAACATGAGGCGGACGTGAAGACAGAATTGACAGAATTGAGGTTATGTCAAGTGAAGTGTGCAGTGTAGGTATAATGTACAGTCTAGAGTACTGTGTATAGTACTGTGTAGAGTACAGTGTAGAGCCAGTATAGAGCCAGTATAGGCCAGTGTATAGTTTAGTGTGGGTATTCAAAAGTCTAGAACGATCGGCTAAGTGCAACATGATTTACGATAGGATGAGCTATTTTTTTGATTGGACACTCTGCAAGAGAATGTTCACCAATTGTGGAGAGGACCGATTAGGAAATGTCAGCAGTAGTTAAGATGTTCTTGGATGAAATAGTGTCTTAGCTTAGCCGCAGAATGAACCGAGCCGCAGTGTTCCAAGCCTCAATTATGGGGGTGTTTTTCCTGTTTGAACTTGTTTTTTTCTTGAAACAAGTCGATGCGCGAAGGGAAAATTTGGTCCCGCATTAGACCAGAAAGGGAGAAAACAAAGACGAGAGATGCCATGAAACGGGTGGTTTAATACTTGAGGCAGCAACAATGTGTCAATGAACAAAGCTAAAAATAACCCGTGCTACACTTTACGAATACAGAAGAGGGTTACTTTTTCACAAGTCATATGATAGACCCAAAATGGAGGACTCTTTCCTCACGTGTTACTTTTTATATCATTCTGCATAACAATAAAGGTAAGATCTAGAACGAGAAGAAAGGAAGTAATAGCAGTAGTAAAAGGATATAGAGTGCGATAATAAACAGCCAGAATGTTTTAATTCAGGGATGGCGATATAACTCTTCGCTAGGACAACCGTTAATTTAAGGAGGTTAAAAAGCTTGGTGTTTTTTTTAGGGAGGACCCCAAAATTAAGCCATTACATCATCGAGGATCTTCTTTTTTCCCCCTTTCTATTTTTAAAGTATTATTTTGTCTTTGTGTTACATTTCTTTTTTCGACAAAAAATTTCCATCCCGATTCGTACAAAATAAAAAAAAAAGGTTGAGTAGTAAATTACAGATTCCTTGTAATTCGCCCATTCGATACCCACCATGTCTACGATATCTCATAATGGTTCCTCACCTGGGTTCAAATTCCCCGACTCGCCCTCTCCCGGTACTTCTCAACCGTCCAATACCAATGATTATTTCACCTTCCCCCAACAACCTCCCCCAAAAAACACCCCTCCTTCTCATACCAAATTTGACTCACTTTCCTCTTTACAATCGGACCTGACTCTTGTCGAGTCTCCCTCGCGTCCTCTCAAACCACCAAGACTTATCACGAGTTATTCAATCTCTTCCCCCTCCACCTCATCTCCCTCCTCATCTCTTCACAAAACTCCAACCTCTGCTACAGACCCGAGTTTTTATCGTCCCCTCGCCTTTGCCCTCCCCTCCTCCCCCACCCCCTCTCGTCCGGACCTTCGTCATTATCATTCCTCCTCAGTCTCCTCGGCATCGTCAGGCTCCTCCTCCTCATCATATTCACGTCTCAACAGAGATATGATCCATCCTCTCCCTTTGAACTGCCAGTTCATATCACACTCCTCCTTACAAAATTTGATGAAAAACACCAAGACAGACTCCACCACCGGACTCACCAACTTGATCTTGGTCGACGTAAGACCTTTCGGAGATTACTGTAAGTCTCATATCAAAGACTCCATCAATCTCTGCATCTCTTCTACCCTCCTCAAAAGACCAAGCTTCGATCTCCGACGGTGCTTCGACTCGCTTGCCCAGTCAGACAAGCTTATCTTCAATTGTCACCTTACTGCTGCTGAAGCTGTGCTGGCCACGGGTTCGCAACTCTCGATCTCTGAAGTTCCCTGTGGTCCCTGTGGTTTACCCCTGGTGGTTCTTTATGATTCGTGTTCCCATTCGGAAACGGGTTTATCTTCGTCCTTGGCTTACACGGCTCAGAAATTCATCCAGGATAAAGAATGGGATTCTCCAATCTATGTTCTTCGTGGTGGGTTCCAAGAGTTTAGTCCCTTACATCAAGAAGATCTCTCAAACCTCGACCTTGTCAATTCCCCCACCTCAGCAAGCTCCATCAACTCTTCCCTCCCTGGTCTTCCACCCTTAAGAACAATGTCCTCTCCACTGTCCTCCATCTCCTCCTTCACCTCCCGGTCGCCACAACTTGCCCGGTTTGTCCTTCCCTCCCCTTCCAACCCATTCTTCAAAACGAGGCATTCAGAGGAACTTCTCACCGCAAGACCAGATTCCTCGATCCTGCTTTCCGAAGCAACCTTCTCCACCCCAGAAGATCTTCAATTCTTGCCTCAATGGATGATTCACACCATCGGGGCCGATCGTGGCTCCACCTCGATCCTGTCCAAATTCCACTTCCTCGAAACCAGAGAACGTGACAGATTACGTAAAGTCTTCTCTACCGCAACTTTACCCAAGGATACAGAGGAGGATTGTCCCGAGATCTCGTGTGGTGTCGAACTCGGGAACAAGAACAGATACAAAGACATTTTACCCTACGAACATTCAAGAGTCAAATTGGATACCGACTCCGGCTCCGATTACATCAATGCCTCTTACATCTCCTCCCACACCTCCTCTAACAAGTATATTGCCACTCAAGGACCCTTACCAGATACCATTGGAGACTTTTGGTCGCTTGTGGTTGCCCACAAATCCTCGATGATCATCTCCCTTACACTGCAAAAGGAAGGTGGAGTCGAGAAATGCGCTCCCTTCTGGGAATCCGGTATCTACTCCACCCAACACAACACCAAAGTCAAGGTCCAGAACCTCGAACAACGTGACGATTTCAGACTTCATTCCAAGTCGACCATGTCGGTCATCTTACGTAGATTGAAGATCTCCATCTTGGATCTGGTCTCTTCTAAAGAGTTGAAATCTCACGAGATTTTACAATTCCAGACTATCACTTGGGCAGATTACGGGGCTTCCGTTAATAAGGAAGACTTATTGGAGTTGTGTCTGTTGAAGAAGAAGATTATTTCGTCCACCAACACCAACCAACCAATCATTGTCCATTGTTCTGCTGGCTGTGGTAGAACTGGAACGTTCTGTGCCTTGGACTCTACTTTAGATTACTTACAAAACGAGCTCGTAAATAACGACATCGACGACCCGATCTTGAAGACCGTCGAATGTTTCAGACGTCAACGGATCAGTATGGTACAGACCATCACCCAATACTTGTTGATCTACGATACCATCTTACTCTACTTGAAACATAGAAAGGAAGACCAACCACAAGACTTCCAATTGGACCAGTTGGCCAACCAACAGGATATCGACATCTTGACCAATTACATTAACGATTTACAGATTTAGATAGCTTTAATGATATATACTTATATGCTTATCCCCATATCAATAAACACAGTATACATAGTAAATTGACGGCAATTAAAGGTACTCTCAGCACGGTCCTGACCAGGTGGATGAATCTGATGAATTGTCCTTTCAAATTCGGATCTGCTCCAGCATAGTTATTCCCTTGAAGTGTAGGTTCCTGACTCACTCCCCATCCAACTGTTCTGTTAGTACGATTCTTCTGTCTTCTTGTCACTTCAAACTTACTTCTTTGTAAAAACCGATCCTCGCTCAAAATGGCAATGGAATTGATCAATAATATAGACGCTAAGTAGTTAGTATGTATTTTTTGAGCTCATTTCCAGTCTTTCTCACTCACTTGTCAATAAACTATAGAGTCCAAACATTGTTATACGTGATGTTTCGTGTAAGTTAAACCTTTTTTTTTTTCAGTACTTAACTAACTTTCGCCCTATATAATTTTCCTACATTACTCAATACTTAGCTTAATTTTCTCAATATAATTTTTTTTTTCACTCTTTCAAGTAACCCCCCTTTTCACACAAACTGTAGAAAATACTGGAAGTATCCTTCAAAAGATTTTCTGGGGTATCGAATTCTTTGACTTCTCCCTTATCCAACACGATAATTCTGTCACTGTCCATAACAGTATCCAATCTATGAGCAATAGTCAAGATGGTCTTATGCTTGAACTCCGATCTGATGGTCTCTTGTAAGATCTTGTCGGTTTGCACATCGACAGCCGCAGTGGCCTCGTCCAAGACCAAGATCTTCGAAGGACTCAATAAAGCTCTAGCCAAACACATCAATTGCCTTTGTCCAACACTCAAATTGGATCCTCCCTCATTGACCTTCAGTTGCAATCCGTCATCACCGTCCATCAGCTTAACAACCTCTTCCAAGTGTGACAACTTCAAGACATTCCACAACTTCTCGTCAGAGTATTCCGAGAATGGATCCAAGTTCTCTCTGATAGTACCTTCCAAAACTTGGGAATCTTGAGGAATGATACTCAATTTATGTCTCAAGTCATAAAGACCAATGTCACTGGTGTTAATACCATCGATTTCAATGTGACCTTCAGAAGGCTCGATCAACCGATACAAAGCAGACGTCAACGTGGACTTACCGGCACCCGTTCTACCAACAATACCGATCTTCTCTTCTGGCTTGATATCAAGGTTGATATTTTTCAAGACAAGATCCAACTTGGCTCTGTATCTGGTGGAGTAGTTGACAAACTTGACAGCGCCTTGAGATGGCCAGTAAGCTGGAGGACGATGGTTGGCAATGACAAGAGGCAGCTCAGAGTCCAATTTACTGTATTCCAAAATACGTTCAACAGAGACAATACTGTTCTCCACCTCAACGGACATTCTGACCAACCAATTCAAGGCACCGGTGATTTGTAAGGCATAACTCATCATCAAACCAACCAACCCGGAACTCAAAGTACCACGAGTGTAGACAGACAATACAGCAGTAGCAAAGATGATCACTGACCCAATGAATTGTAATCTGGTGGTGATCCATCTGTTGATAGATCTAAGAGAGAAGACAATCTTCAGGTTGAAGTCGATATGAGCAGCATTCAAGAACTTGAAACGAGGAACTTCTCCATATGCTCTGATGGTGTCCCTACCAACCAAAGTTTCTTGCAAATGGGCAAAGATCGGACTTAAGGTGGTACTTTGGATTCTCTTCAATTGTCTTGAAGTAGCCAGGAAGTACTTTTGGAAGTAAAAGTACAAGAAGGACAAACAGAAGACGACAAACAAGATCTGAGGAACACCTATGGCAAGAACGGTAAGAGTAGTAAGAGTAGTAAGACAGTTCTTGAAAAACATTCCAAGGGTTCTAGGAACCATTTCATCGGCTTGGTTGACGTCATTGGTGAATCTGTTCATGACTCTTCCAACAGGAGTAGTTTCAAAGAAGGACATTGGAGCTCTCAAAACAGATTCGGCCATACCCTTGTGTAACATCTTGGAACCTCTAATGGCACAGAAAATAGTCATGGAGATACTGTGAAGTAAAGTACAGAAACTGGCAGTAAGACCGATCAGAACGTAGACTCCAATGAACTTTCCAACGTTATCATTAGTTCCGTTATTGGTGTTGTTCTCGGACCATCTCTTCAACCAGAAATCACCGGAAACAGAGAAACAAGAAGAAGCAATGAGGAAGAACAGGAAGGTGAACACACCACTCAAAGAACAAGCCTTGGCGTAGGTGACATAGACGTTTCTCTTGACCTTTCCAATCTCGACCTTTTCTTCGGCTTGAGCAGATTTCTTAACCTTCTTATCGAAGTTAAGAGGAACTCTTCTGAAGGTGGCATCACTTGGTCTTCTCAAAGTTTGATGTGAGATGGTTCTTTCCAATGGGATCTTATCAATGTCAATACTGGTAAGAACACCCAGTTCCAAAGTTTCAATTTCCTTCTCTTCGACATCGATATCGGCAACAATTTCTTCTTTAGCTTCCGGTTCAGTAACTGGCTCTTCAAGTGATTCCTTACCAAACTCTTCGATCAATTCAGCAAGACGAGACTTACCAGCAACGACTTGATCGTAGGTTCCTCTCTCAGTGATTTGACCATGTTCCAACAAGAGAATGTTCTTCGAATAAGCCAAGACAGGAACAGAGTTGGTGGCCAAGATCACGGTCTTACTCGACAAGATACCCGAGCTACTCAACACTTGTTGAATGATATTCTTACCAACATGAGCATCGACAGCAGATAACACATCGTCCAAAAGATAGATATCGGCTCTCTTGTAAACGGCACGGGCCAAACTGATTCTCAGTTTTTGTCCACCACTCAAAGAGATCCCCTTTTCTCCCACCATAGTAGCATCTCCATCTGGCAAAATGGCCAAATCGTCAATCAACTGACACAGTTGAATGGTACGTTGATAGAACTCCTCCTCGTATCTCTTACCGAACAAAATGTTCTCCTTAACAGAGGCATTCATAATCCAAGGTACTTGAGCACAATAAGCAATATCTCCACACACCTCAACCAGCATTGGTTTGGTAGGGTCAGTTGCCGAACATGGTAACTCTGCCAAAAGCAGTTGCATGAAAGTGGACTTTCCACTTCCTACTCTTCCTACAATACAAGCTAATTCTCCCTTCTTCAGAGTGAAATTGACATCGGCTAAAGCCACCTTCAGAGAGCCAATCTCCAGCTCTTCATCTTCTACGTTGGCCTTAGGTTTAGTCCAGTAAAATGTGGTGTTCTCAACCTTCACAGCAACTTCTCCTTTATGTACTACCAGATCCTTTCTGGTGATGTACGAATCGTCAATGTCTTCACATAAAAGGAACTTTTTGATTCTCGAATAGGCAAGATTCAACTCAATGATACCAGTAGTAAGTGCCGGAATGGCAAGAATAGGTTCTCCAAGTAAGGCGAAAAGAGCCAACGATGGGAAGATCAAGTCAGAAGATAAAGGCTTCTCGGAGAAGAGGGCAAACATGGAGAAACTGGCACAGGAAACGAAGAATGGAACAGAACTCCAAGAGAATTGAGTCAGGGCAGAGAAGATACCAATCTTCTTCATATTACGTAACTCCTCTTCGTCTCTAACATAAGTCAATCTCTCCAACATTGGCTTTTCCCAACTGTAAAGTTTGATACTCTTGATCGAGATCAAAATGTCGTTCACCAACCGAGATCTCTTGTCCTTATAAACCATCTGTTGCTTATGCAAAGCTCTCATGGACTTGACAAGAATGGTGTTGATAGGGATCATGACCACCATCACCAAGACACCTCCCCAAAGGGCTTTACCTAATAAAGCATTCAACGACACAAGACAGAAGATCAATCTCATTGGGTTGGCAATAATTTCAACGGTGTAATTGGTGATTTCCTGGGCTCTTTGCACATCGACGGACATCAAATTGACGATGGAACCGGTTGAATTGTCATTCTTCAGATCAGGCGACATTCTCAAGGATTTCTGATACACTAAAGCACGTAATCCGTTCTTCGATCTAATCACACTTTCATAGTTATTGGTAAAGATCTTGTTGAAGATGAAAGACCGGAAAACAGACAAGAAGAACAAGGCAAACAGAATGACATAACCGTAGATAGCTGGAGTATCCAAGTCCATATTGAAGAAGGTGATCAAGAGTCTCAAAAGCTGAGGTTGCATATACAGAGTAATGGTCTCGATGGTGACCAAGAAGAGGGCATACAAGGTGAAACCCAAATTGCCCTGGAACACAGACCAGATAAGATTAGGATTCTTCTTCTTCTTTTCGACGTCCCAATACCGTGAGACGTACTTGGCAGCAGTCTCGGTGTCGTTAAGATTCAAAGGCTCATTAATATCAGCCTCACCAATACCTTCAGTATAACCCTTAGTTAAAAGGGGGTTCATATAGGCGAAGGTGGCTCTACTGATGAGATGAGGAGTATCCATACGAAGATTGTTCTCTTTGTAATACTCCACCACCTCTGGAGTCGGTTCGTAACTTGCCAACTCTAAAACAAAGATCGAAATGGCATTTGCCAAGAGTAAAATATCGATGTAAGGCACCTTCAAAATTTTCACCTCGGAGACCAATTGTTGGAAGACGACGGCCAAGTTGAGAAAGACCGTCCAAGGCCAGAAGACCAATAAAATGCTACTTGGAATGAGTCTGGTCTGTACTTCGAACCAATGTAAAGGAGTCATAACCGCCATTATGACCAAGGCCATACTGAGGTAACCAAAAGTCTTTGGATCGTTCCAGTCTGAGCCGGACTCGAATCCGATGATCAGGTACAAAATGGCTTGTAAAAATACCGAATTCACCCTCACATAATAATGAATACCGACAGAGTTCACTTTGAAACAGCCAAATCTGGGCTTACTAAGACTTTTCACCAATAAGAACAGCCCGATGAGCCCCGCCATTAAGGCTGAAACTCCATACACCAACCCGACAAAATCAGGATTGAGAGCCGAACTTTTACGGTCCGCCAATGGGAACCACATAGAAATAGGCTCTGTCACATTGGACTGACCCATTCCTTGAAGTACGATCTGTGACATGTCTGTATAACTCACACCACTGGTTAAACCCCTTAAGTAAGAGAAGAAGAGAAAAGCTTTTTTTTTTTGGCTTAGCCTTATTTTTTTTCACTGTAAAACGCTAACAAGCGGGAAATCTAATTTTTCTCCCTACACCGATGTGGCACTATCACAGATCTGTCAAAGGCAGGTGCACTCCTGAGGAACTACATTCACTTATCTTTAACTTTCTTATTTGCACAGTACTATATACCTATAACTCATCATGTGCCAGCTCCGTTTTTGGTGCATCGGATTTAATTTCACTCTTTAACTCCGACTCGACTTCCTCTTCCCGTTCCAGTTTCTCCGCATCTCTCTTTGCCTCAGCCTCCTTCAACTTCTTATAGAAGTTCTTTCTGAACACCTTATTCAATTGCGAGACTCTTTGAGAATGCACCTTCTCCAACGATCTTTGATAACCCTCCAATTTCTCTATCTTTTCCTCGATTATGTCGAACATTCTAAACAACTCCTCCTTACTATAATCTCCACTCAAATCCTCTGGACTCTCATCGGTTTGAACTAATTTCCGCTTGATCAACTCTTCCAAATCCTCTCCCAACAGTACAAACACCAGTTGGACCTCATTTTGATCAACCACCTCAATATCCTTAATTTTGATCTTCAGATTCTCCTCCTCCCAATCCAAACCAATCAGAGTGAAATTCTGTCTCAACGACGTGGCATCCTCAGCCATAGTCAACATAATATCCTGGATATCGTGCATCGACTTCAATGCTCTCTTATGTAACCCGTTCATTGGACTTCCCTCATCTCCGAAATGACTCGAAAACTCAACAAATGCCACCAACTTCAGTTTCATCACTCTGACATCATCCAACTTCTCTCTCAACTCCTTCACTGAAGCATCGTCACTCTCATAGTCCAACCATTCCAAGTACTCGGTACACAAGGCATCACTTTGCTCCAATAATCTGTTACTCTCATCTTGGTTGTCCTCCAGATAATTACGCAAATCATACAAGGCCAGCTCCAATTCGTTTCTCACATTGTCTCTCTTCACTCTAGCTGCATCCTTACCTGCCAAATCTTGTAATCTCTTTTGTGCCGTTTGCTTACTATGTGTACTCATCGGATGATAAACGGCATAAGACTTCTTACCACTCAAAGCCACGCTCTTCTTCTTCTCGTCTTCATTGGTCTTCTCCAACTTCAACGAGTCCAAAGAAAAGATGCGACTATTATCAAGCGTAAACGTTCCAACCAATTGAGCCTCACTGGTATTCAAAGAAGCCACCGACTTTTGGATCTCCTTGAAATTGTGACTCATGTACAACTTACCATCCTCATACAAATCAACCACCATCGAATCCTCCTCTCCAACAACACCAAAGTCCAATTTGACCGTCTCTCCTAATACCGATCCACGGCCGAAAACATCCTTCTTTTCACCACCAATCACAACTTCATAGTTCGAGATCGACTTCTCAATAACATTGATATCCTTCAGTCTAAACATATTCGACAAGATGACTCCACGTAACGTGGCTCCCATAACAGCCAGTTCGTCGGCATTGACATTCTTGGCGATTTTACCCTCACCGACCAACGAAGTCAAGTGCTTTTGTACAAATGGCACTCTAGTCGAACCTCCCGTCAAAATGACAGATTCCACCTCTTTCAACGACAACGTGTCGTTACTCAACAAATCAGAGAAAATGTCAAGCACCGGCTTGGTCACTCTCGTCATCAAAGCCGAATTGTAATCCTGGAACTCTTCTCTAGATACAACAGCCTTAAAGTCAATGTCATTGTATAACGACTCCACCGACACAGAAGCCTCATTATTAGCACTCAAGATCAATTTCAGTTTCTCCGATGCCTGCCATAACTTGGCAATGGCTCTTGGATTATTGACAAAGTCCTTACTCTTGATCTTCTTGTTCTTTTCCAAGAATTTCTCGGTCAAAATGTCCATCACCGATTTAGTAAGTACTTCACCTCCCAAAGTACTATCATATCCAACTCCCTCCACCTCAACAATAGATCCTCCAGTCGTCTCATTAGCTCTAACAGAGAACAAAGTAGCTCTAGTCGAACCAGCTCCCATATCATACACAATATGATACTGTTTCTCTGGAGAATCGTATTGTCTAGAAGAGACATAGTTAACAGCTACTGCAACTCCATCATCGATAAGTGACGTCACTTTGAAACCGGAAACTTCCAGAGCATCCACCAATGATCTTCTTTGTTCTTGAGTGAAAAATGACGGCACCGTGATGGCGATGTCATTGACTTGGTAACTGGAACTGATCTTATCCTTGAAATGTGATTGAGCACGGGTCTTGATCTCCGCCAAGGACATTGCCAAAGCTTCTTCTACTGAATATTCACCCAACTTGTCTAAATCAAAGGCAATTGTGCCACGGTTTCCTTTGGCGGGTATCAACTTGACGCCCTTGTGAATAGTGGCGTAATCCAGAGTCAGAGGATCCTCAGCAGATTTGCCCAACAACAGTTTGAGATGCAATAGACAACTGCCTGGGGATTTGATACAATGGGACAAGGAACTGGAGCCATAAATACGCTCCACATCGCCATTGCCCAAGCCTTTAACACCCAACCCTGAGATGTCCTTCCGCTTCGAATCAGAGGTAAGAAGAATCTCGAAGGGAACCCCGGGCGCTACCAACACCGCCTTGGAATATTCATGTCCTAAATCAACACCCACTATAGCTGCCCCAATCACATGGATCAAGGCAAATATCCATACTGTACTGAATCTCATGATCCGATGGTTATGTGTTGTTAAGATGAGGAAAAATGAAAAATGGCAGAGCAAAAAAAGAAGGAAAAAAGATATAGAAAGAAGGCCATAGAAAGACATCTACTTAAAGTCCATCCATGTCAGTTACCGCCCAATACCAGCTCATTAATGAAGCCACGTTATTCATTCAATCTCATACTAAAGTCATTCCCAAAGCGCTCATTGTTTGTGGCTCAGGCTTAGGTGGAATCGTCAAGATCCTCGAAGGTGATTTGGTGGAACTTCCTTACGATCAGATCCCCGGCTTTAAAACCTCCACCGTCCCAGGTCATGCCGGCAAATTGGTCTTCGGTACCATCGGCCCAAATAAAGTCCCTGTCATGTGTATGGTTGGTAGATTACAGTAAGTATGACGTAATACGCTAATCTAAGATTTTACTAACTAGACTAGTTTTTATGAAGGTTACGACTTAAAAGACACCACCTTCCCCATCAGAGTCGCTGCCAAGTTGGGTGTGGAGGTTCTTATTCTGACCAATGCCGCTGGAGGAGTCAATTCCGCGTACAAGCCCGGTGATCTCATGTTAATTAGTGACCATATCAACGTCCCTGGTATGGCCGGCTATCACCCCTTGAAAGGCCCGAACCTCGACGAGTTCGGCCCGAGATTCCAACCGTTATCCGATGCCTATGAATTGTCTCTCCGTAAACTCTTCTATACCCAGGCCAAATCCGTGCTCAACCTTGATAGAACCATCCATGAAGGTGTCTATTGTTTCGTCAGTGGCCCAACTTTCGAAAGTAGAGCCGAGGTCAGAGCCATCAGAACAATGGGTGGTGACGCAGTAGGTATGTCCACCGTGCCAGAGGTCATCGTAGCAAGACATTGTGGCCTTAAAGTATTGGCCCTCAGTTTAATCACCAATGCCGGAGTCTCGGACCCACCTCCAAGCATTTTCGACTCAAACCCTCCAAAGGCAGATGAGGGAATGGCCAGTCATGACGAGGTCTTGGAAAACGCTAATAAACTGGCCCTGGACGTACAACTGATCATGCAACTGACAATCAACCTTTTGTAATAAATAGTAGTGCAAATCAGCACAATTACAATTATATAGAGAAAGAAAAAAAAAGATTCAACGTGTGATCTAAACAAACAACACAGCTGAAATGGTGAGTGGGCACAAGAGACGCCAATGCTTAAGAAAGTCTTTACTAACTACTTTAGGTTACCATTGGAAATGCACATGACGATTTGATCCATGATGCCGTATTGGATTACTATGGGAAACGATTGGCTACCTGTAGTTCCGATAAGACGATCAAGATCTTTGAGGTGGAGGGAGAATCATACAAGTTGATGGACACGCTCCGTGGTCATGACGGACCTGTTTGGCAAGTCAGTTGGGCTCATCCTAAATTCGGACTCATTCTTCTGTCTTGTTCCTACGACGGTAAGGTGTTCATCTGGAAGGAGCAGAACGGTACCTGGTCTATCATTGCCGAACATGTCGTACATCTGGCCTCGGTAAATAGCGTCACCTGGGCTCCACATGAATACGGAGCTGTCTTATTATGTACCTCCTCCGATGGAAAGATCTCCATCGTCGAATTCAAGGAAAACGGAATCGTCAATCCGATCATCATACAACTGCATGCCATTGGTTGTAATGCCGCCGTCTGGGCTCCTTCAGGCCCAGTAAGAAGATTTGCCAGCGGAGGTTGCGACAATTTGATCAAAATCTGGAAGTTCGACGAACTGGCAAACACCTACATCGAAGAAGCCTCCCTCGACGGTCATACTGACTGGGTCAGAGACGTTGCCTGGTCTCCTTCTTTATTAGGAAAATCATACATCGCCTCCCTGTCTCAAGATAGAACTGTAATCATATGGACTAGTAACGCCAACGGAGGTTGGGATAAGAAGTTGTTGACCAAAGAAAAATTCCCAGACGTCTGCTGGAGAGCCTCCTGGTCCTTGAGTGGGAACATCTTGGCCATCTCAGGCGGTGATAATAAAGTAACGTTGTGGAAAGAAAACTTGAAAGGTGACTGGGAAAATGCTGGCTCTGTAGATCAATAAAGCTATATAAGGTAATCTAGAGTGGTATTATCATAAAGTTGAAATTAAAGGCAGCTTGTTGCTGTGGTTGAGCACCACCTCCAGCCAGAGCCTGTTCTGCTCTTCTTCTTCTCAGTCTCAGTTGTAAAATCATCAGTCCCATAACAGCTGCTACTATCATGAGGAACATGAACAAGTCCACCATATTCTCTACGCTGTCTTCTTCTTGTGAAGTCAAATCTGTTTCTTCCTCTTGCATCAAGAACATCCTATTCGTCTCCTTGATATTTCTGTACCATTCCTTCCAATCATTCCAAGTCCTCTTCTTCTCTTCTTCACCAATGGCACTCTTCCCCGTCAATCTATGCCAGAACATCTTGAACTTCAACCTGATCAAGGCCAATTGTACCGGTAAATACACATCTGACGACTTACCTGTAAGTGCTAAATCGTAATACCGTTTAGCCAAATGGAAGTCGCGAGCTACTCCCAACCCGGTTTCGTACATGTACCCCACATTGAAACTTCCCTGCTTGGAATACTTTGTCGATGCTTCCTGGTAATAAAAGAACAGTTTCCTCAAATCTGGCTCGACAACAACACTGCCATTCTCGGTCTTTAATCCGTAATAATACATATCACCCAAAAACACCAACGAATCCAAATTGTGTTGTAAAGCTGATCTGGAGTAATAAGTCAAGGCCGACTCGAACCTTTCAAAAGGTACATGTGGAGCTGGATCTTGTACAGGCACGGGTGGGAACAAGATAAAAGCCGCAGTAGCTTGAGCCGTCTCGAATCCCAACTCCGCAGCCATTGAATATCCAATAAGGGCAAGTTCCGTCTTGTGTTCCAAGATCAACTGCTTGAAACTCCATTCGAGAAGTCCAAACATCAATGGCTCCAACCTCTCCACAAACAGTTTATAAGCCACCACAGTATCCTCTATACTGACCGTGTTCCCCACCTCCAGTTCGTATAACGTTGCCAATTGGAACAACAGCTCTTCACTTCCCCCATACAGAGCCAATTTCAAAAGATCCTTCCCCGTGACGTTCCCCTTCAGCAAAAGTCTTCTACCCGAATGAAACTGCAGTTTAGCTGCAGGATGTCCCTTCTTGTACATCAACTCCGCTGTCAGTTCATCTGTCGAAGGTAAGCCAAGTCCGAATTCATAGATAAGACCCAAATCGACAGGCGTAAAAGATTTGGCCTTGAGCTTGGATGCCTTCGAATGCCAATTGTACAGCTCGGTATAATTCTGAGTCGTTCCCTCTCCACGGAGATACATGTGTCCGACGAGGGAGTAACATTTAGCGACAAAGATCTTGTTGATCGAGTCCTCCTTCATAAACTGTTCTCCCTGAATAGCACATGAATAAGCGGCCTTAAAAGCGGCCTTGTAATCTCTGCGATGGAAATAATCTCCTCTATATAACAGATCCAGATCGCTCAATAAACGCAGTGGTTGATACGTAGCAGAACTCAAGTCCATCTCTTGTAAAGCATCTCTTTCAAATTGATCTTTAAGAAATCCCCTCACCAACGAACTAGGTTGTTCACTGGCCTTTGACCCGTAAAGTCCGCCATTCAAATCCGCTATTCTGATCGAATACGAGTCTAAATTCGGGCCCCCAATAGGAGAATCACTCACCAGCTTCATCGCCTGTTGAGCCACCGACGAATACAAGAACAAGGACTTCGACAAATCCTTCTCCACTCCTATCCCTGCCATGTATCTATATGCAAGCAGCATGGTGGCTCGAAGGTCGCCGAGGTCGTGGGCCAATTGGTAATGTATCAATGATTTAGCGAGGTCTCTCTCGACTTCTCCGAGAAGTCCTGTTCCATAGATGAACCCGAGCATGAAATGGACATCGGCGGCTTCCTCGGTAAGTGTCCCATGAGCCAATGACCCCAGTAATTCGTAGTATTTCAACAGTGAAGACCCGTTATGAGGTATCGAGTAATTCCCATACATATGGATATCCGCTAGAAGTTTCAGCAGATGGAAGTCATTGGACTCCGCGGACCGCCCGAGTAAATCCAACAGTGATATCTGATCATCGTGTAACTCACTCATCAGCCGCTCGTAATCCGCCAGCCGAGACTCCCACGTAAAATCAAGCCCAACTTCCACCTGCACTTGATGAGGTGTTCCATCTTCATACCCCTGCCATTGAAAGGGCGGGAACCCCTTCTCTGGTCTTTTGAAGGGCTCTAGAAGAGTCTCTGCTTCAATGTGGAAGGGTTCTTGCTGACAGATCACCAATGGTATCACAAATAGTGTTAATCGTACGAGTGATCTAATCATAGTGGCGTCTAAGAAGGAAGGAAGGAATAAAAAAAATATAAAGAAATCTAAGAGAAGACTAAGAGAAGACTAGAGAAGACCAGTGAGCTAATAATATGGACCTTCTCCGACAAAGTCGAGAAACCCTTAATGACGTCCTTGTTGTCTGTCCCTGTTCCGTCCCCGACATCCTCACATCGCCCTCCTTCTCCACCCTGAGATCATCCCCCCTCCCTGACCTCTACTATTGTGCTCCTTGTTCTTCTATACGATGTGACTATTGCACATTCCCCGAAATTGTCACCAAATACTGTGGCCGTTGCCTCACCGAAGTCCCCCTCTCCCATCATACCAAACTCTCCTGCCCCAAAAACTGCTTCTCCTGCCCCAATTGCCGTTGGTCTCTCTCCATTACCTCCTCCGACATCGCTGAAGGAGACAAACTAAAGGGCAAATCTTTCCTCTTCTCCTGTCTTCATTGCCCCTTTCTCTATGACACCGGTCTCATAGAAAAACCCCGCTCCCTCGGAAGAATCATCCATGACCAATCACAATCAGCTGAATCTGTGTATTTCACCGAACTATCAAATCACTACCACTCTCTCAATGACGTCATCCAAGGAAACAAACCTTCCCTCACTTCGCTAGAATTAGCTCAATTACAACAATCCACCACCAAAATACCCGACCATGATGTCAGATACGACCCCTTCCCCACCTCCAAAAAGAACCTCCCTCATCTCCTACCTCTCAAGACCAAAATGAACAAAACTTGCAAGAAATGCAACACCCTTTTAGTCCGTGCAGATCCAGAACCCAAATCGAGCAAATTCCAGGCCACCTCTTTTGCCATTGACGTCATCCCCACCATCAAAATCTCCAAATCAACCCCCAACCACATCTTACTCACCTTCATCAATAACTCCACCTTCCCCCTCAAACTCACCATTTCCGGGTCCGACGATCTCCCAATCAACATCCCATGCTTCGAACTCTCTTTAGACGCTCCAACAACCCCGCATCTGATCTCCTCAATCCCCACTCTAGACTTATCAGATCTAACCCCTCAATCACGTGCCGAAAAATTATCCCGTTCCCCGCCTTCCCCTCCCTCCCAACCAATCTATAAAGGTCCTAATTGGTCCACTATCCAAGTTAACCTCAATTCCCCACCCCCTCAAGCCCTCCCCTTCTTTATCAGTCTCTCCCTCCCTAACTCATCTCTCGGCTATTGGATCCTCGTGCGGCTCAATAAATAGGAAAAAAAGAACGCGTAATAAAAGTTAGTATAAGTAAGTAACATGACCACCGAAGAGATCACCTTTTCCAGCAGCACCATTGCGCGACTCATGCATACCGTTGCATTCAACAACGACGACACCCGTATTACACAGAAAACCGTTCAATTAAGTACCGAGTATCTCCGAATGTTCACACGAGAGGCCATATTAAGAGCCAATGAGGTGAGGCTCAGGGAGGCCAGGGAGAGGAAGGAGGAGTTGGAGGTTGAGTTGGAAGAACAACTGGAACAGCTGGAACACAACCCGGAAGATATCTTGACTACACAGCACTTGAAAGAAGTGGCCGGCTTGTTAATATTAGATTTTTGAGATCTATTATATATAAAGCTCTACATAAAATCGTCATCTCCGAAGTCGTCATAATTGGTAGTATCGAAGTCCAAGTCCTTCTTGAAAGAGTTGGAACCCAACGAACTCTTCAGCAGGGGTTTCAGTTTCTTTTTACCTGCTCCTCCGATGGAGGTCCCCAGCTTGGCCAATCTCAGTTGTCTCTCTTCTCTCTCCTTCTCCTTCATCAACACGTTCAAAGTGGAGGTCACCTTTCTCAAGTTCTCGACACTCAATGGTCCACATAAGTCTCTGATTAAGTCAATCAGTAACAGCGACGAATAATTGAGCGCACTGACGTCATTCAACTTGGTCAAACATGGACTCAAACTCTTTCTCAACTTCTCAAAGTCCTTCTTGGTTTCAACCTCGAACAATGGGTGGATATCAATAGGAGTATCGGCTGTCAACACTGGAGTAGCCAGCTTCTCAGCAGCCAGCTTCTCCGCCAGTAATCTCAGAGCACGCTCCTTTGGATGTTCGTCTGCCACTCCCAAACCTCCGAACAAATCGGCAGCATTATTCAAATCAGACTCAAGTTCCAGCTTCTTAAGCATCTCCTTACGAGTCAGCTCATCTACACGGTCAATCTCCAAGAGCGTCTTACCAGTCTTGGCCTTGGCCTTAGCCTTAGCTGCTGGTTTGGCAGCTGGCTTCACAGCCGGCTTGGCTGGCTTGGCCGGCTCTTCTTCAGCATCCCATGATTCAAGTACAGGCTCATCATCATCGGCAAATTCATCGTCCCATGAAGTAGCAACCTTTTCGGTGGTAGGCACCTCGAAATCCTCGTCGTCCCAAGACATCGTTAACTGGCTCTTTTAAGAAAATCGTCAAGCTTTTTTTTTTTTTTTCTCTCTTGCGAAGAGCAAATTTTAGGTAGGGTAAGTAAGTAAAAATGGCATTGGCTGGATGGTGTAGTAAGGGAGAGTAATGGTACGGAGTGAGAACTGCTTGGTAAATATCGTGTCATGTGATGTGGTGGGTAAGTAAATGTCACTAAGAAGCCTCATTATCACTTACACTCTCCGCCCAGGTCCAGCTCCTCCTCTTCCTACCTTCTCTACTAAATCTTAATTTTCCTTGTAAATCTCCTTAACTTCCGTACACCATGAGAATCGCCTTTATCCACCCCGATCTAGGTATTGGTAAGTATGACCGTCAAGTAATGTTTCAGTAGTGTACTGACCTTTAGGTGGCGCTGAACGTCTCGTTGTTGATGCCGCATGTGGACTCAAAGAAGAAGAACATTTCGTCACAATGCTTACGTCACATTGTGATCGGAGTCATTGTTTTGAAGAGATCAAAGACGGATATTTACCCGTAGAAGTCTACGGAGACTTCCTTCCGACCAAGATCCTCAACCGGTTTGCAATTTTTTGCTCCATTCTCAGACAATTCTATCTCACTCTTTGTTTGATCGTGAACCGTGATGTTGTCAATTACGATCTCTTCATAGTGGACCAACTCTCCTTCTGTGTCCCCCTCCTTCATTTCTTCAAGAACCGTAAGGCCAAAATCTTATTCTATTGTCATCATCCAGATCTCTTGGCTGCGTCCCATGACACTCTCCTTAGAAAACTTTATCGTCTTCCCTTCGATTGGTTGGAAGAAATGACCACCGGGTACGCAGATAACATCCTCGTCAACTCAGAATACACCAAATCGGTCTTCAAGTCCACCTTCACAAGATTGAAAGACCTGGACCCGGCCGTTGTCTACCCCTGTGTCGAGGAAGATATCTCCCTCGATAAGGACAGTCTCAAAGACGTGGCTTCCTTCTTCGGTAAGAATAAGTACTTCTTGTCCATCAACAGATTCGACAAACCAAAGAACATCGAATTGCTGATCAAACTGTTTAAGGAATTCCAAACCTCGGATTCCCTGGCATCCACCAAACTTGTCATTGCCGGTGGTTTCGATCCTCGTAATTGGAAGAACGTCCATTACCTCATCGAACTTGAAGCTCTCTGTAAAAATCTCGACCTTGTCTGTTTCACCTTCCGTGGAAAACTTGTTCAAATGCCTCGTAACACCCAGGTCCTCTTCATGCCCTCCATCTCCACCTCCATCAAAGATGCTCTCATTGCCAAATGTACCCTCCTTTTATACACTCCTCTCCTCGAACATTTTGGTATCGTCCCTCTCGAGGCCATGAGACTCAACAAACCAGTCTTACTGGTCAATTTCGGTGGTCCCTTAGAAACTGTCGTAGAAGGTGAGACCGGTTTCTTAAGAGACCCACAACCACTGGAATGGGCTAAAGTCATGGAACAAGTAGCCCAATCCCCTTCTACCGTCTACTCTGCCGGCTCCCAATTGGTCAGAGATAAATTCTCCAGACGCTCAATGACCCTCCAATTGTTGGACCTGGCAAGACTGACCGAGATCAACACCTTCCGCTTCGATTGGTTCTGGTTACTCATCATGAATGTCGCCATTACAGGTGCCATTGTCGCAGTCTTCGCTTCTTCATTAGCTAAATAAAAGTACATACAAATCTTTCCTTCCCCTTATCATGGCTGTTGCTGCAGTAATTGCCGTTGTTGTTGCATCAATTGCAGCCTTCTCAGCAGCAGCAGTCGCCTTTGTAACTCCAGTGCCTGGACCTGCGCTTGTAATTGTTGTTGCATCTGTGCCGACATCGGTTGTTGTCCTTGTAACAGTGCAACCTGTTGCTGCTGTTGTTGGACTCGTTGTTGTTGTAATTGCAGTTGTTGCATTTGTTGTGGTACGTGTTGTGTTTGTTGTGGTATCAGATGTGTTGGTTGTTGTTGTTGCTGTTGTTGTTGTTGCAGATAATGTTGTTGTAACTGTGATAACAGCACTCTTTGAGGAGGTCTAACCATATGGAAATATTCATTTGGCTTGTCTACGTCAATCACCAGAGTTCTTCCTTCGATACCTGAAACTGTCGCAGTACTATTACCAACCCTTGGTAACAAGGCATTGGCAAACATCTCTCTCATTCTCAAGAAATTGGATCTGAATCTGGTAGGCATTATTACTTTCCTCTCTAATGGTAAAGGATAAGATCTGGATACACCTTCGATAACCAGTTGAGTTTCTTCGTCCTCGTCTATTGGTCCTACCGATCCGTGCATCAATTCATCTTGAGCCAGTTGAGCCAGAGCAGCTCCAGCAGCCACTTTGGCCTGGTTCTTTCTCTGGTATTGCAGTAATAATTGATCATAAGGAGCCGATCTACCTGGAACTGCTCTCTTGGCTCCCATTGAATGGGTCTTACATGTCAAGGAACGAGCACAAAAGCCTCCTCCAGGTAAAGCGACACCACACTGCTTCTCCACATCGACAGGCTCCTTCGGCTTCGGAGTCGCCAACTTCTTCTCCCTCTTCACTTTCTTATCCTTTGGTGCCTTCTTCTGCTTCTTCAGCGCCGGCAGAGGCAGAGCCCCCAACGGAGTAGCTGGAGCAGTGGGAGTATTCTCATTGGTAGAATACTCCTCCATCTTCCGCTTCTTCTGTGTCTTGGTAATGGCCTTTATCTTCACCATCTTATTGTTCTGGACGTCCTCACACTTCTCGAAATGCTCCGCTAAATGAGAGACAAGTATTGGCCGGTTACAATTGTTGCAAATCCGATAATCGAGAGGAGCAGTTAACGAATTAGTCGTGCGGCGCTCGGTCTTGGTCTTGACAGGCTTGAGATTGTCTAAGAAACTTCCTAAGTCCTTCCAATTATTCTTCCCACGGTAAAACAGAGTATCCACCTCGGAACTCTCAATCTCAGTAATTAATTTGTTTGACTCGTTACCTAAGGACCTCTGGATTATATCATCAGATACACTTAATACTGTACTTTGTGCTCCAGGTACTCTTTTTGACATAATATCTTATAACGAGACTTGTTCTAGAAGATGAAGTCTTGTTTGTTGTATCACTGAAAAAGATGGATCCCCCCTGTTATCAAAACCGTCACCACTTGTAAGTAACTAAGTCGTTGGTCTGCGCTTTAAAATAATTTGGCGTTGACTTTTTTGAAGTGAGAAAAAAAAGTATTTGGATTGCCTAATCGGGAAGCTACGGAGTTGGACAGAAAGGACAGAAAGGGGGTTAGTGATACGTAGCTACGCTTAAGGGTACTACGGAGGTTTCAGAGCGAATGTCTTGCCATGCCTACTGTGAGGGTCAAAGTATATTCATTTCACTTTGTGAGTAGTTCAATTCTCTCCTTTCTTTCTTTCTCAAATTCCTATCGTCTTTGTGACACACTTACTCTCCCACCATTCACTCGCTTATGTCCGACCCTTCTGACTCAATATCTGCCTCCTCTTCCGATGACTCACTATATCCTTTGAGTGACTTAGACTCTGATGAGGATCCCCTCTCGTTTGCTATCTTTGGAAACCCTTCACTGGAATCACCCCCCATACCAACTTCTCTGTCGGAAGCAGGTACCGACGAAGTGATGGGCGAAAGGACGTCTGATGAAGTCCAAGAAGGCTCATTTCAATTCGAGTTTGGTGTACGTTTCATGGATTTTGACGAGTTCTTCCAACAACGACTCTGTGAACAGCCAGAAGCTCTCAATTTGCTTTCCCATGAAGACGAAGTACGGTTGAATCGGAAACTCAAATTCTTCAAAACCATGGCAGCCGGAACGGGTTGCACACGTATCCGTAACAACTTCAACCGTATCGTCATCTGGAACAACAACAGTCATTTCTGGTACGAAGTCTCGGTTCGAGCTTATCTCAATAGTTACGAACCGATAATTGTAAGATATCTTCAAGACACTCCCGAAGCTCCACCAGCAGGTCTCTGTCCTTATTGTCCAAAACCTACCTACTACGCCATGCTGAACCCCAATTACTTGATCCATATGGTTTGTAACCACGGAATATGGTGTAATGGTTTTGTATGTCAGGAACCAGAAGTAAGCTTCAGAAAAGTCAATGGTCTCTACGAAGCTCATATCAAATGTCCATACGATGAAACGTGTAATGATATCATTGTCAATGAAGAGGACTCTGAACTATGGGAAGAATATTTTTGGCATGCACATGAAGTACACAAGTGGGGCCACAATTATACAGATCCAGCCCTGTTTGCTCCAGACTTGGATCCCGAAAACCTTCCCCCTGGAATTGGCGTAGATGTCGCAATACAAGGAAGTGTAATGGTCCATCGATATCGCACAACTGACTCTTTCGATTCCAACGATTACCAACCTCAACCAGAACCTCAAGAATTGTCCTACACAAGATCAAATTTACCTCTAGCCCAACAAACTCCCCTTGCGGGTGCAAATAGAGTCACTACAGATCCTCGTCGCTACCTGATCATTAACAATGCCAGACGTCGTAGTTCCATTTAATTTATATATCTTAAGCCGTTGCTGAAGCCAGTTTCCTCTTCAGCTTCTCTTCCTTTCTATTGTACCTTACATCTTCCGGATTGAAACCTCCGTCCTTGGATCCCCAATAAGCCCATTCTGGGGTCGGGTTGACGTAATCCAAATCGGTGAATTCCTCTCCAGAAGCAAGAAGCTCGAAGAACTTGGCATAATTAATATGAGTATGCCATTTTCCCCCAATCTCAAATTTACGTTCCAGCATCAAAATACAACACGAATGCAGATGTTCAGCTGCTATTCCATAGTCAAATCCCCTCTTCAAAAGTTCCAGGTTCAAACTTCTAACAAAATTCTGACATTCCTCATAAAACGGAATATTTTGCATGGTCAACGGGTTCCCATTGCCGGCAGAACTTCCACAGAAAGTCAGTCCCTTGATCTCGATCAAAGAAGGTTGTCCCCTAACAACCATATCAGCATACCCAGTGACATCATCCATATTGAACCCCTTCACCAAGGTAAGTCTAAAGACCGTTCTTTGATATCTTTGAGTCGTACGCAAGGTGTCAAGACACGACATCAACCGGTCCCAATAATCCTTGAACAAAGGACGATCCACCTTCTTCAAACTCTCCTTACTGGACAGGTCAATGGACACATAAAGTTGGGTCACCTTACCCAAATTGGCCAATTGTTCGGGATGTTGAGCATTACAGACCAAGAAACTACTGATCTGTTTCTCGTGTAACATACTACAGAACTCATTGATGTAAGGATAGAAAATCGGCTCTCCCACCAACGACAAAGCACAATGTTTCACCGTGAACAGCTCTTGGAATCTTTCAGCAACGACTCCCGGAACTCCTCTCATTTGCTTAATCTTCTTATAATGTCCTTCCAAAGCTCCATTCAAAATCTCCTCCGGTCCATCCACCTGCCATCTCCAAGAAGTTCCTACAGGATTGGTTCCATGTCTCCAACAGAAGACACACTTGTTGGAACACGAAAGGGATGGTGTCGTCTCCATACAAAGATGTGACTTGATACCATAGAATGCAAACTTATAACAAGAACCACGACCTCTCAAAGCCGATTTTGTCCAACGACAAATCTTGACTCCACTATGAGATCCAACAATAGTATACCCTTGTTTAGTAAGGGAATTATAAGTTGGAGAATTCTTAGCTACCATCTCCTTTGGTCCTGGCAGTGTACTTTCCGAAGCTCCCTTCATAATTTTCCCCATATCCTCAACATCAACTAAAGTCCCACTATCATCACTATCATCTTCACTCTCCTCGTCTTCACTATCCTCGTAAAATACCGGCTCGTCTGCCAAACTCAACCCGAAATCCCGGATCCACTTACCAATGCCAGTCTCTCCCTCGGTCTTGATACAAATTTCACCCAATGGGAAGACTCTCTTAGCTCCCAACTTGGCCATCAACTTATCGGCCATTTGCAGTTGATAACAAAAGTTATTAGGCCACGACTCGGAATCCCCGATTCCCAAAACACTATATCCACGTAATTTCAGTAATGGGAACTTGTCGACCCGGAAATCGTTCAGGGTCTCTTCCAACGTTTGTAAGAAGAAATCCAAAGGAGAATCGGTATCATATGAAGGCAACACAAGAACATAGATAAGTCTCTCCAACAGTGGAACATTCACGAAATAATCCTCCAAATCGTCAACGTCGTCATCCAAATTGAGCATTCTAACCTCGCCTTCAATATTGCCCTCCAAACTTGCCCTCAATTGACTGGCAGCCTTCAGTGATGACCCTGTAAGGGAAGAGTACAATATAATGACATTCGAATCAAGAAAGCTCTCTTGCACCGGGGTTACCGACCTACTCACAACAGGACTCTCAGGTTTAGTCCCCTTGATCTTCTTAGGTTGTCTCTTCTTCTTCAAAGTCACAGCTCCAACCCCAACGGCCGGCTGTGCTTGTGATCTGGTGAAAAGGGGAACATTACTCTTCTCCTTCACCTCATCCTTCTTCTCCCCCTCCTCTTTCAACAGTGGTAGTATATTATACAACACAATAGCACCTAACACCACAGTCCATCTTCCTCCACTCAATAAAAATATCCCCAACCCAAAGGCCAAGAACCCTCCAACTGACATTTACTTGATGATGACTATGAAAAAAATTTCATAGGTGAAAAAAAAAATTATTACTTAAATGAAGTGATGATGTTATTTTTTTATTAAGCTCCAGAACAAATCAGATAAACTGCCCTCCATATTTTTTTGCGGCAAATCTGCATAACTTAAATACGATCCTGGTTTGACGGGTTTAACAATTGTTTCCGAATCTCCTTCTAGGAAAATTTTCAATCGTCCACTTAACAAAGGTGCTGTTCTTTCGAACATGGTCTCCAATTCTTTCTCCTTAATCAAATACAATTTCTGAGACAGTAAAGGAGCTTGTAAATTGTAACCCCTAATTTGATCATTCAACGAATTGATCTTGGTTTCCAAATAATTGTTGTTTTCCTTCAACCATTCATCATCCCTTAAAGAAGATGCCACTTCTTTTGCCCTTTTAATTCTATCCCGATTGGAAAGGTTTATGAATCTGTCCTTACAAATCAACACAGCCCTTCTCAACCATAAATTGTCCAAATCCCTGCGGAACGCCTCGATCGTAACCTGAACCGAACCCTGCTTCTCAATCCAGGGTGGCGTAATATCCTGTCTCTTGAGTATATTGTTCAAATAATACTCCGTTCTATCTATATACAGCGACTTCATATGATGATCCTCCGCCAATGGTTTGCCCCTAGGCAAATTATCAAATTCGCCCCTATTACGACTATCTTCAATCCGTCTGTCGGCAAGCAGTTTAATCGAATTTACTGCCAGAACAGGCCCAAATTGCTCCATCCCAAGTAACGATTCCCTGTACCTCTCCGCCCATCCATCATCATCTGCACCTTTCTCCTCATCTGCAGATAACTTGGCCAAAGAATAATCCAACGAGCCCTCACGTGCATTGTGGAGTCGGTCTCGCACCGTCCGTGCCCTTTTGAGGGGTTTTCGCAGATCCACCAACATTCGTAAATTGGAATCGCGCACATTTTCTGCCCCACTCCAGGGCACACTCTGCGCCAAGTCCCTGCTATGTTTAGAAGCATATTTGGGTATCTTTGCATAGTTAATCTCCCTCTCATACTCGGCCTTAAATTCCTGATCTAATCGTACATTGTCCAACTTGGCCTGCTCACTTAACTGCTCAAGTCTCTCTATTATCGCAGACTTGTGCTTTTGTCGTATTACTAATCTCTGAAATAAAAGCATGCACAATTCTCTTCTCCTCTTTGGTAATTATTTTTTTGTTGTGAGCCTTTTTTTGTTTTGGCCCTTTTTTTCTATCTTTTTCCTACCCTTTTCAATCCCCCTTAATGTGATCACGTGACTTATGTAATAAGGAGGGGCATTTCTATTATGCGGGATGTGGGACGGGGAGGAGGAAAAAAATCTGGGGTAAAAAAGTACTTCCCCACAAAAAAATGGCTTCATATAATTGGTTACAGAATGAGACATGCATGATCTCCGACATTAATTAAAAAGATAGGGACACCTGGACGTAAACGATATAAAAAAAAAGCGTATCCTGTTTAATTGAGCGGCATAGGAATAATTCTATAGAAATGGGAATTTTAAAAGTTGAGGGCACTAAAATTGTTGATTCTGCCACCGGAGAGCCAGTGGTTCTTAAAGGTACTGCTACTGGAGGTCACTTGAACATGGAGAACTTTATTACAGGTTATCCAGGTCATGAGACCGAGCATAAGAATGTGTTGAAGTCGGTGATCGGCGAAGAAAAGTTCAATTATTTCTTTGACAAGTTTTATGAGTACTTTTGGACCGATCTGGATGCCAAATTTTTCAAGAGTGTCAACTTGAATTGTTTGAGAATTCCCTTCAATTACCGTCATTTCATCGATGATGATGGTGATATGTTCAAATTGAAGCCAAAGGGGTTCGAACTCTTGGACAATATGGTTGATATTTGTGCTAAGAACGAGATTTATGTGGTCTTGGATTTACATGCCGTTCCAGGTGGACAAAACCAGGACTGGCATTCGGATTCCGCAATTCACAAGGCTCTTTTCTGGGACTTCAAAGTCTTCCAAGATGCCATTGTTAACTTGTGGGTCGAGCTTGCTAAGCATTATAAGGGAAACCCTTGGATTGCCGGTTACAATCCTTTGAACGAACCTTCCGACCCAGAACACGAGAGATTGATCAAATTCTACTCCAGAATCGAGAAACTGATCAGAGAAGTTGACCCAGACCATATCTTGTTCTTGGACGGTAACATGTATGCCATGGACTTCTCCCATTTCCCAGAGAAGCCTCTTCCAAACACCTGTATTGCTATTCACGATTATGCCAAATACGGGTTCCCAAGTCCAGACAACTACGTCTACCAAAGTAGTGAGGAGGAGAAACTGAAGTTGAAGAAGGCCTATTTGAGAAAGATCGAATATGCCCAAAAAGTCGGTGTCCCAGTCTGGAACGGAGAATTCGGTCCAGTCTACTCCTCCGAGGTCCGTGGTGACAGTGACGTTGATCTGACCAACGAAAGACGTTACAAGGTCTTGAGAGATCAATTGGGTATCTACAAACACGGAGACCCATCCGGAGACAACCTGGCCATTGGTTGGTCCATCTGGGTATACAAGGACATTGGATACCAAGGTTTGACCTACGTCAGTCCAAAGAGTGCCTGGTTCAAATTGTTGGGCCCTTGGTTACTCAAGAAGAAGAAGTTGGGTATCGATCTGTGGGGTCTCGATGCTGATCCAGAAGTAGAAGCCGTTTACAAAGGTGTTAAGGATCACTTCAGAGAGGCCATCCCAGAAGAGCACCATAATGCTTTGTTCCCTCCAGTTTGGGGTTTCGAACATTACATCAACAGAGTCTTGAGAAACTGTTTGTTGTCTGATTACTTGACCCACGAATTCGCCTCCTACTTCAAAGACTTGAGCTTCGAAGACTTGGACGAGTTACTGGCCTCTTTCAAGTTCGAGAACGTTGAAAAGAGAGACACCTTGAACAAATACTTGGCCGAATATTAGATATTATATAATGGTTACATCAGATACTCTTCCAGTATGAAACGTACTCCCAGCTCTTTAGCAAATCCCTTCAGATCTCTTATTAATCCCTCACTACCACAAGCCACGACCCATTTATTGGCATAATCTCCTGTCCATGTCAATTGACGTTTGAACAATTCTCTCAAGATTGGTCGTCTTCCATAATGGATCAAGTTCTTATCTCCCTTTCCACTCCGATCTCCCTGGACATCCAAATCGAAGGAGTCCATCGAGTTCCGGAAATTCTCGACAACGTCCGAATCCGAGTCGTCAATCAAAAATTGCTCATCTTCCTCCTTCGAAACATCCACTTGTCCCGTAACAAACACCTCCAGTGACGTCACTTTCAACTCTTTCAATAAATACAAATTCTGTTTCTTTCTAACGACCCACACCAATTTAACCTCGACCCCATTCTTCTTAAAATGACGGTAAAGAGGAGCCCCGAAACTGATCCCTGCTCCTCCCACAATAATACATACATTCTCAGCCGTCTGGAAGAAATTCATATGCATCAGCTCATACGGACCAAGCACCAGATAGTCGTGTAATGGCTCGATCTGAAATTTGGTGTTGTTCTTCACTACCAACTTAATATCATTGTCGTCATTAAGTGAGGCAATCGTATAAGGATGAGTAGGTAACAACCAGGCTCTATAATCTAAGAGTGGATACGAAATCCGAACATGTGACAGTGGAGAGAACATGGCAAATTTGTTCAAAGTCACCACCATCAAATCTGCTCCCTCTTCTCCCGTCGTCACTAACGCCCTTTCCAGTTTCTTCGAGTTGCGAATCCGATACCCGAATTGATACGCAAGTAATGCCACGATCAAAATCGAGAAGAACCCTACTCCAGGTCTGGCATGATACGTCACTGCCACAATCGACGTCCAGACAGTGACCATGTGAAATATATAGAAGAACTGATACGAATACCGTCTCACTTTCTTCATTGAAATAAATAAAAGAACCACAAAGAGAGCAAACATGAAGATTCCCACGGTATTCTTGGGCTTGAATACGGCGCTCATCATGTCTTGCTGGATCCACTTGACAAAGTACCCAACTCCATGAATTATAGCACATGCAATGATGGTCCGACTGACCCATTTATGGAGCACGATCAAGTCCAAGTAATGGTTGTACGGTAAGGGACTAGGCCGAAATGTAAGGAAAATGTCCAAGGGAATGAGCAGATAACTGATCCGCCCAAATCTCTTGATGTGAGTCCAAACGGTAGCGCCGTTCAGACAGTAATTCCAGAACCCAAGGAGAAGACAAATCCCACTCCAAATAAGCACCTTGAGCCATAACGGCATCGAGACGAGTCGGATATATTTGGTCGACCTTCCGGTCTTGGACCATTGTCTCTGATACACCCATTGTATTCCCCATAAGTATAACGGATATAGTACCTGTAATAAAAGGAGAAAATACCCATAGATGATGTTGGCATAATGGAGACTATGTCCACCCAGATGTTCGTGTCCTTCGTGACGTTTTAACACTCGGACAAGATCACTAATCGGCAGCATCTCTATACTCACTTACCACACTAAGCACTTACGTTACTTTACTCGGCTATTCTTTTTTTTACTAGAGAAAAAATGCTCAAATTGTTTATCCGTCCACTACTTTCTCTTCTTTTTTTCCTCCCCTTCCGTGCCATTCCACCTTTTAGAAAAGAAGGAGTCCTATGGTAAAAGCCATTCGAAGAACAAGCTCTGGAACAATGGATGGAAGGATAGAAGTAACTATAATTAGAAAAAGCTTGATATTTTCGAGTGGGCAATGAGCTTAGAACTGGTAAAACGTAAATAAAGGTCGAGAAGGCGAAGACAACAACAACATTAATGTAATACACGTCACTGTAAAGACATCGTTAGTCAAATTCCGATAGGAAATTTGCAAGTAGAACCGGCAATTGAAATGGAGGAGACGCTAGATGCATGAAAATAGTCCTCAACTACCGTTTATCCAAAACACAATAATGGACGTACGTTACGGTCAAACTTTTTTTTACCCCAATATGGACAACTTTACGCGGGTTTACAAAGAAATAAAATTCTTGGTACGCCACCCACATTATAGTGATGTGTCAGTGATGGTGCATAATGATGTACAGTTATTACACCTATAAAAAACATATGCACTAGAGAAAAAAAAACAAATTTCTACATCTCATCCCGCCCACATCATCCGGGCTGCTTCCCTTAGATCGAAAGTCCCTAGATTGATGTCATCTTCCTCAAATCCTTGTCCGTTTAGGATTGCTTCTTTTTTCTTTTGCAAACGCAAGTTATGGTGGTAAAAACACTCCTAATTGAATGACGTAATGATTATTTAAGAAAAAAAGGGGAACGGAAGGATGTTTTGGCTATTATGTAAAGCTAATAATAACGATTACTGGTTGATTACGTCACGGTGAGATCTAATTTTAACTTTGGAGCACGGTTTTAATTCTAACGGATTGATGTACAAACTCAGCGAAAGACCCCTTTCACGATCAACTGTGTAAATCAACAAAATTAAAAGGTGATTCTAGCCGACTGAAATTAAGTCGATAGGGAACTCAATTTCAGCTCAATTCTTCTCATGTTTGCTTTCACATGCTCGTAGGTCTAGTACTCACCTTATAAAATTAAGGTTTGGGTGCTGGCTCTCTTAGACACCCTATCTCTCTCTATATCTTTAGCTCCGTTAACAACTAACCCTTAAAACGACATTGCCTCGTTGGGTCGCGAAAAGTTGTCGATTACGTAACAAATAATTATGCAATGCAGGTGAGAAATATTACTTATATTGCATGCATATGCGCGGGCATTTACTAATTTTCTGCCTAAAGTTAAAATTATGTCATCCTTTGCTAAGGAAAAAAATAATACGACATACTGCAGCTGTCTCTCACTGTGGGTGTGTGTGTTATTTTTTTTTTAATTAAAAAATCTCCACTTTGACTCCAGGGTCATATATAATAAACCCAATATCCCGGGATTTAATTGTATTTCCACTATTCACATTCAACTTTTTTCTCAAGATGACCTATTCTTCCGATATTGCCAAATGGAACGCCTATCAATTCAATGATCCATTTGCCTCGGACAAGTTCATTGTATGTAACAAGTCTACCAAGATTTGTTGCAGACCCAACTGTGATTTGAGTCTTCAGACTTCGCTTAAGTCGGAGGCTATCTTTTGTGATACCGTTGAGCAAGCCATGGCTGCTGGTTATACCAAGTGTCCTCATTGTCTTATTTCCAACGACAACCAAGACTTGAACACCATCTCCATCGATGTCGATTTGTTGGTCCAGACCGTTGTTCATGTCAATGAACAAATCGGTTTTGTTCCTCCTTTGGATGATGAAGACCCTCTGTCTCAAAGTATCAGAGAACTGGTATTACGTAAGTCCAAGTTGAGACGTGGCTCAGTACCTGCTATCCACTTGAACTCAGCCTCCGAACATGGAAAGAACACCTCGACTGCAATCACCAAGAATGAAACGGATCACGTCAAACTTGTCGATTTGGCTTGCAGACACATTGCATTGGCCGCTGCCTCGACAGCTGTACAAATTCATGAAGAACAAACTAATGGTACCAAGAAGCTGTTGAGAAAGCAAGAACAAGAACTGCTGTTACTCGAGGACAAATCCAATAATAAGAAGAGAAGAAGAAGAGGCGGAGTGCTCGGGTTCAAAGAATTGGCCTCCAAATCGAAACTCTCTCCATGGCATTTCCACAGAGTCTTCAAGAGTGTCACTGGTTTGACACCGAAGGTTTATGGAGATAAGTGTTGGGAATACGTCAAGAAGTATATCGAACAACATGGATCAGTTGCCACCCAAAAACTGATCACCATGAGTACTAGCATCACCAATCCAACTACCTGTCCTCCAGATGAAGAGACCACCGGTGCTAATACTATCAACCTGATCAAAAGAGAAGATACCAACTCTCCCTTCAGTAGTACGATGGAAGAGTTCATTACGACTCATAATTCCTCCACTACGAGAAGCTGGACTTCTCCGGACATCACTAAACAAACCTTTGGAGGTTCGTTGGATTTCGACAATTACTCAATTCAACCTTTGAAGAGTGAATTGTTGGACCAACCAATGGAGTCTTTGCTTTTCAACCCTCTGATGAACTTGCAAAGTTTACTGGAACAACAACCAATGGTTGCCCCTCCACCTCCTTTACAACAGCAACAGTCTTTGAAAGCTATTCCACCTGCCATGTCGTTGGATTTACAAGACTTGAATCTCAACACACAATTGCAGGACTGGACTATGTTACCAACACCTTCGTTGGGTCAACCTCAAGACTTCACGTTGAACTTGAACGATATCACTGCCACAGCTAACCCAATGGTTGAGAAGCTGAACAGCGATAACGGAGATTACGTTCAAACTCCATTCAACTTCGACTTGAATAACTACGGCTACTTTGGCGACATCCAATCCTTGGACCCTTTGGAAACTGCCTTGGCTACGCTGATTTAATGATGAACTGATGACAGGATTTATAAATATAACTATCTTTTTTTAATGATGATTTCTCATAATAATGCATTTGTACTATAAAGATCTCTGTTGTAGTCCCTGCTATTATAACTGCTTACATAAGCGTCACATAATTGAACTGAAGGGAACTCCTAATCGAAACAAGCACCTTGCAACAAGACAATTGATACTCCAATGTCAACTGTTCTTGGCTAGGTGGTCAACGAATATTCTAGAGTATTCCAGGCACAATACCCAACAAGGTTTTTTCTTATGCAGAAGCTTGAACTAAAACAGATTTAGTTTTCGAATCGACGAACAGGCCGTTTTCATGTTACATCGGAATTTGGAGTTCCGCCTATGTAAGTTTCCCAAATGTGAGCTGGGGTATATTTACTCGAGCCATAGACGGCAAAGCCAATTCCCAATTGAGTATATCCAGTTGTTGCAATTGAATAATATTTTTATATTACAGTTGATGGGTTTGTGTGGGAAAATAAAACAGCTGATTTTTAGGGACTTCGGCCTCCTAAACTGATTTAGCGTTCATTTTTGTAAAAAAAAGCAAGAACTGCCGAACGGAAGGCTACTCTTACCCTTTGGTGGTAAAAAATATTGTTATTGTAGGTAATTCTACTTTAAGACTAAGCAGGGCACTTTGGTTAACAATCACTCAACAGGCCCTTGTTTAAAATAATTTTTGCAATATGACATAACTTGACGTATGGGTTTAAGCACAGTCTAAAATTAAAGCACAAAAGGTGTGCCTGAAAGTTGCACTATTGATCAAACACACTGTCTTTTGAGACACATCTTTCCATCGCAATGTTGCATTGATGATGATGAAATTCTCCTCTCATCCTGACCTACTTCTGCTTGTTGTTGAGCACTCTCTTAATGCTCTCATTCCTAAGCTTTTGATCTTCTCATCTATATCACCTTTGGAACTGATTTCCGACTACTGCATTACATGCAGCTTGCATCATGCAAGAAACTATCTCATCCAGACTGCATATGCATGATTATCTAATAAAAAAAATTACAGTGTATGGGCCATCTCAGATTTTCGATCCCCGCGTATTGTAACAAAGGTCATTACGTAATGACCCCTTCCTTATTTAACTAGCTCCTGAAATAATGTATGCGATTCTTAATTTGCGTTTTTTCTAAGAATAAATGAAATCGATATGAGGCTATGGGGTTTTATAAATTTGGTCCTTCCTTCAATGTCATCGAGGATCTCATTCTTCTTTCCACTTCAGGTCATGCAGATTATTTTCACATACAGCTGAGACGAGTGCTCGAATTGATGTGGAGCTGAGCCCGGTATTTGGAGTGCACTCCCCACGGGACTGAACAAGAAGCACCCTTCGATGTCAAAATGCGTTTGTACATAAAATTTTCTTCTATTATAGATGCGAGTTTCACCCACGTCCGCTTTCTAATATAAGCTTTCCCGCGCTTTGGTCCTTATAGGGAAATTTGCAGGGAATTTCAAATTGACATGGTGCCCCCATATTATTTAGTTACCCAAAACCGGAATTCTCGAGCGAAGGTCAAATAATATCCAACTACTCCAATCTCCAAACGTCATCAAGCTCACAGTTTTAACCCTCTAAGCAGACCCAAAAATTAATCCGGCCCTTCCTTTTTTAATGCAGGGTTACTACAATTAGCTTAAACTACCTGTCTGTCTTTCGAACTATTGTAATATTCCATCCCACGGACGTACTTCATATCTCAAATAATTCCGACGTAAGTCGTCTTATTCCTCCTAAAAAATTCCGCTTGTCTCAAAAGAGTATCCACAAGCGATATTTTATAACCAAATAATATTCTCTCTCAACCTCTCCAGCCACTCTTGAAAGCCCTTTCATTTCACTCTGCACTCACTTTTTCTTTTCTCTCTTCTTTTCTCCCTTCTTTTCTCCGTTCTTTGTTTTCTCTCTCTCTTTCTTCTTTTCTCTCTACCTTTTCTTATCTTTGAAATCTGTCATTTCAATTTCACGTGTCAATATTACAGATGTGATAAGATAGAGAAAAAGACAGATAAGACACACAGGAACAGATAGACGATCATAGCTATACAGATAAGATAAGGAAGTCAAAAAGAGAAGGATTGTGGATTCCACTTTTTTTTGCGTTCCAGTTTATCGAGGAAACTGAATTATAAAAGACCTCAAATGTCATCTTGGAGAGGCTTTGAGGCTCATTAGCGAATATATGTAAAGTGTCTATCGTAATGCCTAAGACTCGTACATTAGTAGTAACAGTTAGGAGGAAAAAAAATTTTTCTGATAAAAAAAAAAATTTGACTTTTCTTGGACAAAGTGTCTATATACAGTTCGAGGTGTCGTGATAATGTCACATTCTGGGAAGAATCTACCGCCTATTACGACTTTACAGCATCCGGATATCAAGAGAAGTGTTTCTCCAGTGGAGACGCGGGAAATGCCTCCGTTACCGGTATCTAATGGCGATCAACTGCAACCACAGACGTTGCATCACTCTCATTCCGAGAGCTCGCTGACATCTGACAAGAATTCCAACAATACACAGAACAATGGGGTCAGTAAGACGAATATTGTGGCTCCGATTTGTCGCAATTGTAAGACTCAGACCACTCCACTTTGGAGAAGGGACGAAAGTGGGCAGGTGTTGTGTAATGCCTGCGGCTTATTTTTGAAGTTGCATGGAAGACCAAGACCGATATCGCTCAAGACGGACGTGATCAAGTCTCGTAATCGGATAAGACACACTCCTGGTCTGGCATTGCAGAACAAAGGTCGGGATTCGAATCCGAATACTCCGGAATTGAAACTGAAGGAAGGTGATGGCACCAAACAGAAGTTCTCTCCTAAACAGTACAAGCCAGTGAAAAGTGCCCGGAATTCTCCAATGTTGGATGGTAAACAATCTCCCTCTCTCGTACCTTTACTTCCTAGAGGTCAAGATGGCAACTGGCTCCATCCTCATCAACATCATCAGCAACAGGCCGCTCTGCACACTCCTTATATGAAGCATCACTTCGCTCAACCTTTACACTACCCTTCCTCAGCTCCAACTCAGTTCCTGCCCAATTTGGCCAAGATCACAAGTCCCTTATTGTTAGCAACCACTGGTTCGACACTTCCGTCAGAAAGAGCCAAGCAGAAGGACGCTGCTCTGCTGTTAGAACATCTTTCTCAAGACAAAGTCTCTACTCCTGCTCAAGCCCTTGGTCTGCATCAGCCTCCTTCTTCGAGTCCTGCTCTCACTCCAGGCTCTGCTAAGCTCCCTGCCTTGGTCCTGCTGACCAATCTCGTCAATGGACAAGAAGAGAAACCAGGATCTCTGTCTCCAAGTTTTGGCCCTCAGTTCTCCTTATCACATCTGCCCCATCATCACAGTAATTTGGCTCCTTCCACCCTTCCCTCGTTGAAGCCACTTATCAATGAACAACATTCGTCGTCATTGTTGAATCCAATCACCCATTACGGGAACCACAACGGGAACTCGAGTTCCAATTCCAGTGCCAGTGGTGGTCTGTTACCACCTATCCAACAACAATTGGCACAAACTGAGAAGGAAGATCTTCAACAACAACGTAAGAACGTACTGCTGTCTCTGAACACAGACGACCCGATAGTGTTGAAGACCAGAATCTCGGAATTGGAATTGGTCAACGATCTTTATAGAACCCGTATCATGGAATTGGAACTGATGGAAAACGCCCTGAGACAAAGAGAATTATTGTTGAAGAAGAGATTGGAAGAATTGGGGGTTGCCCCAGTGATCTCTCCTCTGTTGGACGAACCAGACCAAAAGAAAATGAAACTTGAAACGAGGTAATTTCAATGTATTTGTATGATTTTAATGTAAATTAATTAATTGATGTGTGGACTTGAACTTGTAGTTAAATAAAAAAGGGGGCGATTGAGGTAGTTATAAAGATATAGAAACAGAAAATAAAGAAGAGTTCACCCCGAAAGGACTGAAGCTGGAGCTTCTTGTCCTTAGATGGCGAAGCCTGGGACTTCGACACCGGAACTGGTCTCCAATTGTTTGATAACTGGATCATGAACATTTGGATTCAAGTCCTTGTTGGACAAGCCCAATTGGGCGTTTCTCCACAACAGGGTGTCTCCCATAATCTTGGAACCTCTCTCCAAAGTCAAGTTTTTACTCATCCAGTCGTTGGCTCTTCTCAAGTCCAATTTAGTGAAGACGTCGTCGACGGCCTCGATCAATTGGTCCAGAATTTCCTTACCGTGACCTGGAGTTGGAGTAATTCTCAATCTTTCCGAACCAACGGCAACCGTTGGGAAGTTGATCAGTTGAACGTAAATCTTGTGCTTCTCCATCAACATGTCAGACAGTTTCTTAGCAGCCAGAGCATCTCCGACGAGAACTGGAACAACATGAGAAGGATTGGCCAACATTGGAATATTCAACAGAGCCAAGGAATCTTTGACGTAACGGGTGTTCAATTGTTGTCTGATTCTGGTCTCGATATCGGCTCTGACCAATCTGATGGAGGTGATAGAACCGGCCATCATCAGTGGTGGTAACGAAGTGGTGAAGATGAAACCAGGCAGGAAAGATCTGAACCAATCAATCAAGTTCAGTCTACCGGCAACGTAGCCTCCAACGGTACCGAAACTCTTACCCAAAGTACCGGTGATCATATCGATTCTGTCCAAGGCAGTTTGAACCTTTGAAGACAGGATACCAGCCTTCAAATGGGCTTCAAAGTCGAGGTGTTCCAGAACTCCGGCTCCGTGAGGTCCATAAATACCAACCAGATGGACTTCATCTAAGAAGGTGAGAGCCCCGTATTTTTCGGCCAAGTCACAGATCTCATTGATTGGGCCAACAGAGCCACACATCGAGTAAACCGACTCAAATGCAATCAATTTGGGTTGCGATTTAGGATAAGATGCCAATCTTCTTTCCAAATCAGCCAAATCGTTGTGCTTGAAGATCTCCTTCTTCAGTCTACTATTCTTGATTCCAACGATCATCGACAGATGGTTCAATTCGTCACTGAAGATGACCAAATTAGGAATCTTCTGTCCCAACAAGGAAATGACCAGATCGTTCGCAACGAAACAGGAACTGAAAACCAAAGCCAGCTCTTGTTTATGTAACAGAGCCAATTCCGATTCCAACAGGATCAGATGTTGGTTATGACCGGCAATATTACGGGTTCCACCGGCACCGGCACCGTATTTTTCAAGGGTCGTGTTCATCGACTTCAAAATCTCGGGGTGTCTTCCCATACCCAAATAATCATTCGAACACCAAACCATCACCTTGTCTTCCTCGGTCAGTCTGTGCAGTTTAGGAAACTCCTTGGCAAGACGATTGATGTTGTTGAAGTAACGATACGAGGATTCTCTTCTCTTGGTGAGAATGTCGTGAGAAAACTTCTGGTTGAAGTCGAAAGCCGTCTCTGGCCAAGCTGCCAGTCCATGGGCGACATTCTTACCGGCGACAGCCGCAGCAGCGGCAGCAGCTGAAGAAGTCTTAACAACGTGGTTTGGTAAGGGATCCTTGACAAAAGTAGCTGGAGATTCAGCTTGAGCTCCAGCAGGCTTGGCAGGACGCATACCCTCCTTCTTGGTAGAGGTACCAAAACCTCTCTCCTGTTGCTTCTTAGCTAAGGCTGGTCCCATGACTGGACAGTGCATCAGTTGTCCAACTAATCCCCCTTGTAACTTTCTCATCAGCTTGGCAGAAGTAGAACTGACAAACGGACAAGCCGACATAGATTGGCGTGCAAGTGCTTCCATCTTTTTTCTCAACTTAGATCTTCAATCTCAATTGATCGTTATTAAAAAAGAAAAACACTCGAGAGAAAGATTTTTTTCAAAAAGAAAAAAAAAAAGTAGTTGAAACTAAGAGAAAAAAATTGCATGTTAAACGATGACCAGGCAAATAAAAAAAAAAAGAGAGTCCCCTATTTTTACACCCCCCATTTGTTGCCTATCATTACCAAACAAAATACAATTCTAGCCAATTGGAGAAATTTTTTTTCAAATAAAGCAATTTCGTATTATGCTCTCAGCATAATAGTCATGACTATACAATTGGATTGTGGTTTCGGTAATTTTCTAGTTTCGAGGTATTTTTTCACCGGAACAAAATCCTGTTGTTCCTCCCGATCCTTTCTAAAGATTGGGGTGAAATTTTTGAGGAACACCAATTCCCCCATCCCCGTTATTAAGTCATTAAAATCTTGTAATCTCTTATCAATGATGGTAGTTCTTTCACCCCCATCGTCAATTCCAGACCTATTCAACAATTGAATACAATACTTGATCTCCTTAAATCCGGCATTACGTAATAATCTGATCACCTTCCTGATTGGGTCGTCCAACATTTTTTCCTTCTTCATGTTGTCGTGAATTTGATCCCAAAGATAATCTGGGTGAGGGTCTGGGAAGTCAAAGACTGCAAATTGCAAATAACCTCCTGGTATCAAGACTCTCTTGATTTCGGCCAACATTTGTGGCCAATCTTCATCTTTACAAGAAAGACTCAAATCTTTGGAAAACACCACATTTTGACTCTCCAGCTTCAAGGGAAGTTTCATCATCGTATCGGTAGAATACAAAGAGTAATTATTCAAGAAATTCTCCTCTTTAGCAGCCAATTTGGAAATCCCATAATTGGGCAACTTGATATTCTGTCTCGTATCGAACACCACTCCATAAACCAGTAATGGTTTAGGCATCAAAAATACCAGATTCACATGACTTTCCACCTCATCGTGCAGAATTTGCCAACTCGAGACCCAATTAAATTTGGTCAGTTGTGAAGGATTCACCACCATTTTGAGTTCCTTCGCCTGGTTTTGTATGTAACATATCTGATGTTTCCAATTCTTTGGACTCTCCAGATGGAATCTGAGTGATTTGGCCCGTATTTCGGGTATTATGAGCGATTTACTACCTAACAAAAATTTCCACAGTTGGATGTGCCAAAGTTGTAATATTGTAGGTCTCATCTCCATCAACGACAAGAGTCCCCGGTCTTCTCCTTGACTGCTCAAATGCCTCTGTAACCTGTCAAAATGACTATTCTCCACCGAATTCCCAAGTATCGCTTCATATACATCGTCCAAATACTCCACAAAGGATTCATACCTTAAAGGGGCGTAATCAATGGCATCCTTAATCTTGGTATTGGCTTGGTATTTCTGGAAAAAATTGAAGAGACTAGTCAAATCCTTCTCCAGATCTGCTTTCAATCCTCTTATCTCCTCATTCTCCGGTACAACAACAACTTCCTCTGGTTCCACTTCTTCCGGCTCACCACTAGACATCACATGGAGGGAACTAACTGTAGAATCAGCCCTCGACCCAGCGACTGAAGTCAGCAAAGAATCCGCCACCGAATCCGCTATCGACCCGCCAGCCAGATGCTTGTGCTTATGCTTCCTTCCTGGAGCATGGGGTAAATGAGGCTTGTGCCCACCGAGAAACCCGAACCGGGCACTACCCCTCGTAGAAGGCTCCGTCCCAAGCTGAGTCAAAAAATTCATCTTAACCTCCGACCGAGAAGAACTCAAAGAATCACTACTCTGATTCCGTGGTAAAAATATCGACCTACGATCCATCGTCTTATATCAATTTATTACACTCTGCTTGCTGCTTCTTTCCTTGATCATACCTCAATTTTTTATAGAAAAAAAAATTCCCTAACAATCTTTTTTTAGGTGCGGAAATTTTTCTTCACCTGCATGAAAAAGTGGATCATACGCCTCAAAGTTTCATCTAAGCAGATTTGACTTTATGACATAATTTTACTGTACTCAATTAATTTTGCTTCCCCTATCTTTCCTATCTTCAATATCTTTCTTCCCTCTCATTTCTTCCCTTTCTTCCCCAAATTCCCTTCCTTCCCCTCTTTTCCTCCAAAAACATTGCCTCTTATCCCCGACTTCATTTAGTCAACTGCGCAGGGGCCTGGATCAGCTATTATTAATGTAGATCTTTTAACTAAAGTACGTCGTACTAAAAAAAATACAAGGGAAAAAAAAAACCCCATTCTACATGAAACTTTTTACTTACTCACACTTACATTACACAAGAAAAATCCCCTCTCTCTCTCATTTTTTTTCCCTCGCTCTCTCCTTCCTAATCCTTCCTCTTCTTTTCTCTATACTTGACCAAGAACTTTTCCATGTAACCTTTGACAAAGCCCTTTATTTTATGTTTCTTTTCCAGACTGAGTTCTTCCGGCACATCTTCTTGTTCATGTCTCTTCAATTCCTTTTGCACCAAAATGCTTACTATATCCTTGGCACAATGTTTGACGTTGTCGTGACCGATTTCAGTCTCGTACTTCTTTACCATATTCGGCACTACTCCAGCAAACAACTTCTTCAACTTCTTTTCCTTAACATCTTCCACCTTCGGTTTCTTTTCCTTTCTCAGTAATCTCAGAGCTTTCAATTCTGCCTCCCTTTCCAGTTGTTTCTGTTCGGCTAATCTCTTCTCCTCGGCTTCTCTTTGCAGCTTCAAAATAATACTATTCAACCCCTCCTGTTTCTTCTTCAGTTCCTCCTGTTTCTTCAAATATTCCAGCTCCCGAAGTAACCGACTCAGTTCAGCCATTTGTCTCTCCTTCTCAAGTCTATAAGTCTCTCTTTCAGCCTTATCACTTGCGTTGTCTTCCTTGACCATGGCCTGACTCTTCACCGGTTGAGGTTCCTCGTCTTCATCATCTCTGGATCTCTTCAAACTGAACTTCTCCTCCGTCTTCAGCTCCGGTCTATCCCATTGAGTCACATTCAATGCTCTGTTATAGAAATAAACCTTCTCCGAATCAGGCAGAATGGCCCATTCCCATCCATCAGGTAATGCCACTCCCTCATACACTCTCGTACTCTCCACCTTCTTCTTCTTAGGAATCCGGTACGCCATCTCCAAATTGGACCACTCCTTCAACAAACTCTTGGCCAAACTCGAAATCTCTTGATTCTCGGATTTCGTCACCAACTTGACCACACTCTCGATTTTGGAACTCGAGATTTTGTTCTTCGTCACCTTTGGCCATTTAAGTAAGATCTCCAAGATATGAAGCACCATGGTCTCTTGTTCCGGACTATCCCAATTATCACGAATCAACGTACTAAAGATCTCGTATCCATGCATTCTAATGACTCTTGTATGAATCTGGTTATCCTCACTCAACCAAATTCTCTCCACCAATTTCTCACAAATGACCAACTCTTGCGACCTCAACAAGGCACTCATCACCTTGGAAACCTCCTCATTATGAAGTGGCTCCATCGTCAAGGACTCGATGAACTCCTCGTTAATATTACTATCTTCCTCCTTCTTGATCTTGCGTCCCTTCAGTTTCATCATCTTCAACCATTCCTTCTCAATGGCTGGAGTCACTCCTAACAGTTCAGCCACAATCTGAGGCAACAACGACGCACTGTCAGTCTGCGTCTTTCCTCCCATAAACCCAATACAATTACTCTCGCCACAATAACATGGCTGAGCCTGGGCTCCATACCGATCTACATTGTAATCAAAGGTGATCTCCTCGCCCAGTAAGATGCGTCTCTTGGCGAAAATCCCCATCTTCAACTTGTCTCCAACGACCCATTTGTCCACAAACAGATTCGGGTTACAAGAATGGTTACAGAACCGGGCCAAACATCCTCTCTGTGTGGCGTCGATGAACTCGTTCTTTTGTAACATCATGAAATAAAAATGCTTGAATCCCATCTGATCGTACTTCACCATCCTCTCTCTAAACGTGGACTCTTCTATAACATCGCCCATATATTCATAGATGAACTGATCTTGCTCGATATTCAGATCTGCTCTCAATCCGTATCCCTTCTTCTCCGTCTGTATCACACTGACCTTAGCGTATTGCCCACGTTGAAACCTCTGATTCTGACAATTATCTCCACAAGAACACTCTCCATTCACACATTCAACCGACGTCAACCTATTTATACAGTCCGAATCGGCTCCACACAGCTTGTTCACTATACTGCCATCCTTCCTCTTCTTCAAGGTCAGAACACAATCACATGTCATTTGCTCGTCCTGAGACGACTTGCCCAATTTTTTACTCAGATACACACATTTCTCGATCGCCGTAAACGCCTTCAACAGCTCCTCGGTCTTGTCCGGTAACTCCTCAAATAGAAGTGGCATTTTATCAACCTCCTGTTTCTCAACTCCAAATCGTTCTATTTGTTGTTGAATTATTTTTTTCTCTCTCTCCTGCCATTCTTCAAAGAACGAAAAAAAAAATATCTCCATCGTCAAAAAGATAAGATCAATCGGTAGGGATAGCACTGGAAGCTAGTAGTAGTTAAGTAGAAATAGTTGAAAAGTCTGAATGAAGCTAAACTAATACAATTTATAAGAGTTCGCTAAACTTGATTCAACTCAAGCTCAAATTAAGCCTTTCTTATTGATACCCCTTTTCCTTAGCACTCCTCCCCCTTTTATACTACATCTTGTTTCAGAAGTTATAAATATTATTTATCACCTGTTTCACTTTTTGTGGCTACAAGTTTCAAATCCTCTGAACGAAATCTTTATCAAACCTCACTATAAAAGACAGACTGGAATACTAAGGTCTGCCCCTACGCCCTGTCCCGTCCCTGCCCTGCTCGTACCTTACCCCATCCTTCTATGTAAGGCTCAGCTGAAAAAAACAAGAAGAAAAAAAAAAGAGCTTCTATTATATAATTTTTCAGCCGCACTAATGTTCGCTCTGGAGAAGACGTCCAAGTCGTACAATCGAGCGATTCAGAATTATCGGGATTGGATATCCTGGTGTCCCGAGATCAAGAGTGGGCCTCGGGAAATTGTTACTCCCGAGCGACTGTATCTGTTCCTTCGCTTCATAGACCAATACAAGAGGAAGAACAATGGCCAGAGATATTCCTTCTCCTTTTATGAGCAACACGTGAGTTCGCTTGTGATGCTTTATGAAGAACAAAAATCGCAGATTCCCATTCGTCCCGAAGTCGATGGCGATCATTCAGGGGAATGGGTCCATCCTCGTAGTGAAGAAGTGAAGAAATACTTGAGATGGTTGAAACATAGAGATAGTAATCGTAATTCCCCGGAACCCTCCAGACCCACCACAACACCCATGACTCCCCTGTCCAAAGTGGATAATCAACTTGATTCAATTAACGAACATTTGAAGTTACAAAGTGAATCCATCACAAGAACGAATCATTTACTTAGTCTTTATCATGCGGATCTTAAAGAAAGAGGTATGTTCTGGAAGGAACAACTAGAAGAAGTTGACGTGAAAATGTTCACGGAGATTGGTCAATTACGCTCCGAAATCTCCCAATTATTCGAAGCGGAACAAAACAATAAACGACTCATCCTGGAGATGTTGGAGACTCAGAGACAGAGCTTGAAACTTTTGTCGGCTCTTCTGGGTGGAAAGCTGCAACCAACACCAACCATAGAACCTTCCGTTCCGTCTCTGACCATCTCCGAACCAAGTCCCGTCCCTGATCTGGAATCAGTGGTCGTCGACTCTGGGATTCCCACCAATATCGACATTCTTCCCACCACCAAACTTACCGTCTCGGCCCTTTGGAACGAATATGCTTACGGACTGAATAATCAACCTTCCATTAAGAGTCTAGAAGAAACCCACAAATCTCTGTGGAGAACTAGTCATCCCAATAATAAGACCATTCTACGACGCTTGCGTATTGCCAGAGCCATCGAATATCTGAGTCAGGTGTATCAACAACCCGTCGAAGACTTGATACGGGAATTGGAAACTTACATGGAAGCAGAAAAGCAAAGTACTTACTGGTTACACGATCACTTGCCAGTGAAATTCACTTCGATCTATAGATGAAACTATTTCTTGTCCTTATAAATACCAACCAAGTACAGTAATCTGGTCACCACCAAGTCGACCAGCATATCGATACTGTCACGCAGTAAATCCATCTTACTTCCGTCTACCTCGTGCCATGAGATCGGACATTCCAGTACGGGAATGTTCTTTCTTGCCAGGATGATCAAGATCTCGACGTCGAATATCCATCCCTCGGTATACATCTGAGGGAAGATCTCCTTTGTAGCAGCGTAATTGAACAATTTAAACCCGCATTGCGTGTCTTTGATTGTTCTAATTCCAAACACAAATACAAGTAAATGTAAGGAATACATGAGGAAGTTTCTGATGAAAGATCTCTTAACTACCGCATCGGTATTAACCATATGCAGTCTAGATCCAATCAGAATCAGTGGAATATCAAACGGTTTGCCCTTCTCCAACTTCTCCGTCTCCTCAATCAACTTGGTGATGTCACTAAATTTACTGGCTCCATCAGCATCACAAAAAATGGAATACTGACCTCTGACAAATTTCATTCCATGAGTGACAGCTCCTCCCTTCCCCCTATTCTTGACAAATTTGATGACTCTCAATTGTCCGGACTCAAGTCCGAAATGCTCCAGCAATTCCAATGCATATCCCAGCGTGTCATCCTTGGATCCATCATCCACTATTAAGATCTCGTACTTCCAATCAACGGTCCGAAGAAACTCAATACTATCTTGGAACATGAGCTTGAGTCTGGATCTCTCATTATAACATGGAACAACGATACTCAAATAAATATCATCACATGGCTTGGTCGGAAGCGGCAATGGTTCACTCGTCTTACCCTTTTTACTGGTAGTAATGTAACTAAGTTCACTGTCAAACGGTTCCCGAGGTGAATGTGTAAAGAAGAGAATCGCTCCATACGCCTAAAAGTTAGTAAAACCTCTTACACAACATAATTCCTTTCACTCACTAGCAGTAATCCCGTCACTATTATAGCAAGGATATTTCTAACAATCTCTAATCCCTCCATAGCCTCTACGTGTTGAAGGTGTTCTTTTTCTCTTCTCCATAATTTTTCACACGTTGAAAAAAAACAACAACCTAAATTTAGATCTACAGCGAATTACGAATAACATGAATAGGATTTACTTATGGCCTACTTATCACACTGTGTGCTCCCGTGCTTTTAACCCAACTCCTTTCTCAACAACCTTCCGTTACTGAGGAACGTTTTCACCACGTCATAGTAGTATTGACTATCGTTCAGTAAGTTCTGGAAACTGGCGACCAATTCTGAGGCATACAATTCCAATTCCAATTCGTGGGTCAATTCCGGAGGCTTATTCCTATTTGAGCCGTGGTTCTTATCAAAGGTTTTGATCGTGGTCAAATCCACTCTCGTGAAAGTGGCCTGATGAAGGAACGAAGTTCGCAGTTTCTCTCTAATCATCGTGACGTTTCTTGATAATTTCTTCTCCTCATCTTCGGTGATATTGACGGGAACTTCCAATGAAAGAGAACACCGAAGATCGAAATTGGACAGTGGTGAATATATAAAGAGATCCGAGACTCGTCTCTTCTCAACAGAAGCCACTTTACGATTCGTCTCGATGTCATAAGTCACTCTAGCATCCACTGGTTTCAAACCACGTTCGTGTTTCTGCCAAAAATTGTCTCTGTGATTCGACTTCTCCACACTGAATTGTCTCTTATTGAGACTCTCCAAATACTTGATCGAATTGTCCAATACTTGACGTGGTATTCCAGGCTTGAAGTAGCAATTTTTGTGGAAGAACTCCAAATTCAAAATGCTCTCTGTATTTACAGGCAATTGTAATCTTTCGTCCTGACTCTTGGTGAATATCTGGCCGAATTTCAACTCCAACTCCAAATATTCGTGTTCCAGAGTCGGAATCTCATTCAAGATCGCATAAATCCAACTTGCCACAGCATACTCCAAATCGTGACTAGGCTCTACTCCACTAAGAGAGACAGACTCAAGTTTGGTGCTGGCCCGTGGCTTCGCAGCAATTCTATTGGCAGATTTCTTCATCAAAGGAATCCAATCAAGTGCCCATACTGGCGGCTTGCGATACTTGATAGGTTTGTTCTTTGCGTTGTGTTCAAGTACATTGAACTTGTCTATTTCCTCTTGGATGGACAGCGCTCTGACCGGGCCCGAATTAGACCTCGATCCAGTGGAAGCAGCTGGTCTCACAACAGCAACAGGCGAACTTTGTTCACTCGAACTGTACCTTCTCACCACAGAGGGCGTCTGATTGCCTTGAATATCAACATCGGTATCATTGGTAAGATTGATGATCGAACTGCGCTGTCGAACCGTGTTCTCATACGGCAGATTCACCAAGTTATTGATAGAAAGCCGCGGTTGAATCTCTGGTTTCTTCTGTTCCAGCTTCTCCCCAGGCTCGGAGGAGAGCATCCCTTTGATATCCATGTTGAAGTGGTCCTTAATTAAGACTTGGTTGACATTTTTTATTTTATTTTTTCGCTCTTCATAGTTCATAGTGAGAGAGGGTAAGAAAAAGTAGTGAGTCAGGATGGTAGGCTAGGCTAGGCTAGGCTAGAGTAGAGTAGAGTAGAGTACGTAGTCATATTCATATATATCCCTTGGAGGATTTCTAAGACCTCCCAATTAAGCTATTCAAAAACACGTCATCCAACAATTGCACCAGACTTGGTCTCTTTTCGTAGTCCAATTCAAAAGTCTTGCTCATGAATTGTTTCAGTTCCTCTGTCAGCCACAGTGGAATAGTTGGCTTTGTATGTGTTCCAATCTTGAAGATCAGTTGCATTTGAGAGAAATCCGGGAACGGATGTTTACCTGTAAACATCTCCACCACCAAACATCCCACAGACCAAATATCCAGTTTAGGTGTGTACAGTGTCTGTTTAACCACCTCGGGCAGCATCCAGTACACAGATCCCTGTAAAGAGGATCTCTTGTTCTGTTGTGGCAGATTATCGGTCGTTGAAGTCTTTTTGGAGATCCCGAAATCGGAAATCTTGGCACAGCCCTTAATATCGATCAACACATTGGCTCCCTTGATATCTCTATGAATGATGTGTTCTCCATGCAAATAATTCAATCCATTCAAGATTTGCCGGATGAAGTTCCGGATCAACGGTTCTTCAAATGGTCCGTAATTATTGAGCATTGTCGTCACACTACCTCCCGGAACGTATTCCAAGAAAATATTCAAATGTTGAGAGTCGGCATTGGATCCAATGTAACTGACAATATTTTCATGGTGCAAATTACGAAGTAACGACATCTCCTGTTTTAACAGATCCACCATCATTTGGTGATGTTTCTGTTGTCTATCGGTACCATTAGGCAATTCCACCTGTTTAACAGCCATCAATTCTCCTGTCAACAGGTTCATTCCCAAGTAAACGGTACCAAAAGAACCGGACCCAATTTTACTACCCTTCAACCAGTTCTTAGGTCCATTCTGTTCTTCAAGAGACAATTGACTCAAAATCGACTCATCTTCCATGAAATCATCATCCATAAGTTCAATCTTAGTCGAATTCCGCCCGGAACTCCGTATAGATACCCGGTCACTTTGTAACATATCTCCAACCATCTTAACATTGGTAGATATAATAGACATCGGTCTATCTCCACTAACAATACTGAAACGCGGACTGTTGATCAACTTGGACATCCGAACACTATTTCTAACGGTCTCTTGTAACGTATCCAATCGTGTATCCGGGAAATATTCCAGTAAATTGTTGGAAATCAATTCCGACGGTGGTCTTTGCCCGAAGAAAGATCTGAGCAGTGATCCGTCAGTCTCCTTCTTCTGGCTCTGGTCTTGTCGTGGCATCAAATTCATCTTCCTCATCACCTTCTGTGACGTCTCAACCAGCTTCAAAGTAGGTTTCTCGTTCAGAGGACAAAAAATGATCCGTTGTCTTTCGAGACGTGGATCGTCTTGTGAATGACACACCGTCACCAATTCCACATCAAACATGAGATGGAGTTCTCCATGTTGATCGACTATATAAGTATCCCACTTCGAAGAAGCCTTCCACCCAAGACTCTTCACCACCTTCCTCTTAATCGAGTCAGAATTGAAACAATTCTCCACATCAATTTTCTGAGACGTTCCATCTTGGAAAATGAAGTTCACCAAGGCCACCTTCCCAGATTGGTCGTGTCCAATAGTAGAAGAATTAGAACTCGATCTCGTAATCTCCGCCCCCACTTTCGAATCAAAGATATTCAACAACTCCTCCAACTGAATCGACTTCGAAAGTTGATCAATCTTGAGCGCCTTAGCCAGCTCAAGTAACTTGATCTGATCCCCAACCTTACGAACACCAACCTCCTTCAACAGCGATTTGTCTATCAGTGGAAGTAAATCATAACTAATCCCATTGTTCTGAAATGGCTCATAATACTCAGATAACTCCAACGTCAGAAGCCAATTGTATAAGTGGTCTATACTAGTCGTCATACCTTACTACTGATAATGTTAGTGTAGAAAAAAAAAAAAAAAACACACTTTAATAGCCAAAGCCAATGCCAAAGCCAAAGCCATAGCCAAGGACTTTTTTCTGTGTTCTTTCTCTGTCTATTTTTGTCTCTCACTTTCCCTCTTTTTTTGTCTCTTACTTTCCCTCTTTTTTTCTGTCCTCCTTTTTCCTCTACTTCGCCTATTTCACCTCCTTACTTTAGTCTAGGGAAAAAATCTAAGGGCCCGGGACCCGGGCTTAACTAATCTTACTTCATCGTACGACTTTACTTCTCCACTCCTCAAGCCTTGTCACTATCCACATCTGCCCCTCCAATTAGTCCATCTCGTACATCCCTTACTTCCGATGCAGTACCTGCTGTCATGACAACACAATAAAAAAAGAATAGAGGATCTCCCCTCCCAACTTATGTAAGGTTCAAGATTACTTAACAATAATATTAATTATTACTCAAATTATAAAATTTGTAACGCGAAAAGCAACAAAGAGAAGTATTAGTTTCCAAGCCTTTAAGCCTTGGTTTCGACCAGGTCCTTGACCTCGGTTTCGGCTTCACCAGCTTCAGTGGCAACGGCAGCTGGGGCTTCTTCAACCTTATCAGCAACCTCTTCGCTCTCCTTAGCAGCAGTTTCCTCCTCCTTCTTGACAGATTCAGTTACTTTAGTAGTATCTTCCTTAGCAGAAGTGGTGGCGGCAGTACCGGAAGAACTGACCTTGGACAGCATGGACTTGAACTTGGTCATGTACTTCTTCAACATCAGTTGGACCTTTCCACTAGAAGAGTTTGGATTGGTCTTACCCTCTTCAATGTACTCCTTAGCCTTCTTGATGACTGGTTCAGCCTTCTTCTCAATTTGTTCGACAAGAGTTGGTTGTTGCTGGGTGGAATTAGTTAATAAATGTTCTTTGACTTTAATTAATTAATTAAACTTACTTCAGTAGTAGCCATTATATTAGTTGATTGATTGATTGATTAATCGATTGTAATAATCAAGTTGAAACTAAGAAAAAAGAGGAGGCTAACGCCCTTTTATACGATTTTCCTATTTCGTGGAACTCAATAGAATTCTTTCAAAAAAAAAGGGGCAGGAAATGAGATGAGATGGGTCAAATTTTTGTATGTAACTTCTGACAGATCGTCCCAAAATTTGCCCCGATCAACGATTTTTCTTCCCAATTAGGAAGGTCGCGTTACCTAACAACCAGTAAAAATTGTAACGTGATACATAAGTCGCTGACACTCTTAAATTTTGCCCCTGCAACCTTTGTTTTCCTCTTATTGTCTTCCAACTTCTCTTTATAACCATCCTCTCAAAAAAATTGACCCTCCCTCCTTTACTCTCTAGTCCTCTTTTTTTGACCCTTTTTTTTTCCTCAATTTCACTAACCTCATAAAAATTCCTGCCCCATCTCATCGCATATGTTTGTACTCAAACAAAAAAAAAAAATAACCACTCACATCGACGAACTTAAAACACGGTCAAACAAAAAAAAAACATACTTGCCCGCCTCATACTTAGGGCAAATAGGAAAAAAAAAATAGTCGGGAAGAAATGTCGTGTATCGGGATCCAAATTACCCTAAATGAATTTTTTTCCCTAACTGAGTTTACATTCAAACGTTAGAGACAACATACACTTTAAGAGGAACAAGAGAGAGTTGAGCTGTCTTGCCATGAGGCGATGTTAGGAAGGTTATTTAATAGCAAAAGTCTTTCGAATCTCAACGATTACGGGGTGAATGGAGTTGGAGGAGGAGTGGCGCCTCCGGGGCAGAACCCGATGTGTATTAAGACAGGTTTAGCCGATGTGGTGCCCAGCAAATTAGATCACTATTGTGATCCATATACAAGGGCGTTACTCTATGGGATACCCGAGCTTCCTCAAGTCAAGTTGGATCTCCTCAATTTCCGCACGGTGGTCGTTCAAGATGACTCAATCAGGTCCAAGACTCTGTTGTACGACTCTGCCATCTCGGTGGCCCCATTATCGAGGAAACAGTTACCGAACTCCACCAAAGTGGATTCGAGTCGCTATCACAATTTCAATGAGATCTGTGATTACATGTTCGGTTGTGGAGTGCCCATAACAGAGCTGAGTATCTCCACCAAACTCCACGTGTTACCAGATCTTCCCCGTCATAAAGGATCTGTTTTAATTACTCGGCTCTTTTCCCTAAATCCGAGTTTCCAGCATATCAAAGTGAAGTCGACCGGTTCAGAAACATGGTCTGCTGAATCGACCTTACCCCTTGAACAAGTCCAAAGTGGGAAGGATTTAACGAGGTTCGGAATTGGCTTCGTAGTTCCGATAGATAAAGTGGAAGATTTGACGAATAATTGGGAAGAACTTATAAATTTCATGGCCCAATATCAGCATCTTTTACTGTCGAAATTGAAGCTCCTTTCCCAATTGAACTATGGTTCTTGTTTTAAGGGAAAGAAGTTGAAATTCGACCCTTTTATCCTTCATAATGACCAAGAACTCATCCAATACCAAACGCAATTCATACGGTTGATCCAGGTTTTGCATCAGGTTCCACGACTCTTGGTCGGTATCAAACGGTCAGACACGACTCTTTATAATTGGTGTCATCATGTTGCTGCTTGGTTGGAGTTCAAGGACGGCAATAAGATCAATTTCTTGCTGAGTCTTTTCCTGGTCTTGATTCCAATTCGGCGTAGTTTGCTCACAGACAAACCAACAGACAAAACGAAACAAATCACACGTGTCGTCATAATGACCGGAAACCCGGTGGTGGTCCATAAATTGATCTTCATCATCTGTGGTATTCTTCCAGATGATGTACTTTTACAAGTGGAAAAGACAGTCAAAGAGACGAGACAAAATCAGGCCCCAGTGAGAAGACATCGCAGTTTGAAAAAGACTCCCACGGCAATGGGTCAAGGTTGGGAAATCCCTAAACTGGGTAAACCAATCAGTATGACAACACTGACTCCAGTAAGCTTTTCCCCTCAAAAGTTGAGTTCAAGTGCTAGTTCTTTACATCAACTCTCGTCGTCTTTCTCTGGTAGTTGGAAACAATTCTCCTTCATAGAGAAATGGAAGGGCTCATCTGCTGAATCTCCAAAGGAGATAACGAGTCCCTCTCCAGAGAATGAGGAATGGGGTTCCCTTTCAAGTTCTCCTCCTCATATCTTACGTAACCAGTCAAGTTTCGACTTGAGTATATTGACCAATAACGGTAATACAAGGTACAATATGGCACAACAAAAGACCTCCATCAGAAGAGACTTGACTGTTCTCAAGGGTGTTGATGGACTGGAATTGGAGAAAGAGTACGAAGATATCTTGACGACTGAACCTGATCAGACCGAGCGAATCCATTCGTCTGATCTTACTTTGGACCAACCTTTGGCTCCTCTTTGTGGATACTTAGAAGAGTTCAGACCAGAGTTCTCCCTTCAACTGTGTCCCCTTCAACTGGGATTGGACCAACAGATCATCAACACTTTGAAAAACGACGTTGTTGACCACCAATTTTGCAACCATCCTTACCCGGGACTCAAGACCGTTTCCAGGACCATATTAGTGAGTTTAGCTCTGCGTGAGATTAAAGAGTTCAAGGTGACACTTACACTGGATTCCATTCCAGGACTGAAGATGGCAGAGCCGGCCATATCTTGCAATAAATTGTTTTCTCCAAGATTTAGAAACGGAGTCGACCACGGAAGAATTATGAGAATAGATTACTTGTTGGAGTCAATCATCGAATTACTGAAAGACGACAACAAATTTGACGAAATTAGGGATTTAGTAGATGAAATGTGTGCAGAGAATTGATTTACTATCATAGTCTAACTTGTAGAATTATTGTTACATTATTTCCCGTCTATACACTCCTCGTCGGTCTCGTCATCATCCATAAATGAAGTAGGAGGTGACACTTTGTGTTCGTCACCCCATTGGGCCAAACTATTGATGTCGTCATTGATTGAGGTCAAGATCGACGTATGCACTTTATCCAAACTGGATTGTTCTTCATCTTTATAAGCTGGTGGTGAAGATGCTATGTTCCCCCTATCCACTGGTGTTTTCTTGTTATGATCGTATTGTTCCACCTTATTTTCATCTTCTTCCTTATGAGCAAATAGTACGCTCAGCCATTGATCCTTCCCACTGAATTCATGAAACGATTCTGCTATCATCTTCTCAAATTCTGTCTCATGTTTATTATTGGCACTGACGGAGATTGGTTTCTCTGGCAGAATGTTCTCTTTGTCCTCCTCCATGTCTATCAAAGTTGTATTCAACCGTGTAGCCTTTGGAGCCGGTTCATCTACCGGGGTTGGTTGTTGTGGTAAAGGATCAATATCTGTCAATGGACCCCCAAATCGCGAAACGTCATATTCAACACTGAAGATCTCATTGATATCCACATTACTCAAATCCGGTATCAGTGGAGAAGAAGAAGACGAACTCTCGTATTTTTGTTGTTGTCTCAACAGCTGTTGTTGTTTATTTGTCATCTTAGGCTTGAAAGTGGAAGGGGACAGCTTGGACGTGGTCGAGATACCGGACCGAAGCATCGACGCATTGCAATCGTTACAAAGCACTCCGGTCTTGTATTGTAATTGGATCAACGGAGTCTTGATCACTTTCCATGTCTTAGACATATGAGTCCCGCATTCGAGACAGGTAGGTTTCTTCTTTCCTGATGCAGTGTCTTCCAATTTCAATCTCTTTGGTTCTTGGAAGTTGGCGACCGAGATGGTTCTTTGTCCCAAAGGAGCATCTTGTCTCTTTTGAGGGGCAGGAGCCGATGGTAAGGATCTTGTTCTAGAAGCCTTCATGGGCATTTTCTTGAATTTGCCCACAGGGGCAACAAAATCCTCCTCTTCTTGATCATATGATTGGTTGTAAACTTTCAACAATTTCAACTTGACTTCCAAAGTCTCGTTGGAATTGGTGCCTCCCAATAAAGCCGCAAACGACCGACAAACACGCCCGGGCACCAAAATCTCGCCCTTCTTCTCCTTCAATGCCTTGACCAATCCATGTCCCACGTAAGGTTCATCAGGCTCGCTGATGTCCTTACTGTAACAACTGAAGTCGTATTGGTCATTGACCAACTCAGGACTGCTTTGTAATACGATTTGTAAACATTTCTTCAAATCAACCGCTCCCAAACGAATCTGACTGCCCGGAATATCCGCTATTCTAACCAATAATGGCTTGCTAGACCTCCCAAGAAAGGTGGTCTCATCATCTAAAGTGTATAACACCTTGAGGTTCATGAGTTGCTTCAATGGCGCACTCATCTTACTCTCCCTGTCACTGAATCTCCTATCACTCAATCAAAACCTCACAATTGTTGGCTATCTCACCCTCCAATGTGTATACTTATGAATAAACAAGTTCCTTTCGTGTATTTTTTTTTTTGTTTACCCAAGGTCGCGTAAAGATGGTGTCTCTCGTGCGGCTTAAGGAAAGAAAAAAAATTTCATCGCGAGAAGCCAAACGAGAAAGTTTCGAGTCTTAAATGTCTCCTCTTCTGCAAGTTGTTGCAGATCATTCATTCACTCACTCAATTTTTTTAAAAAAGAAACTTATACAATTACATATGCCCTTCGTATTTACCAGCAATTAAGGTCTTAACTGTAGGCACCACTTTCCACAGGTCGTCTTGTAAGGTGTTATCTTCTTCTGTGGCATCGAATGGGTCGAGTGAGTAAACGTTCATACTGTGTAATTCTACTGGGGTAGTCACTTGAGCCGCACCGTCTTCGTCCAGGATGGTGAATTTCACCTGTACTCCGTGCTCGCTTTCCTTCAGCATTCCGTCGGTACTAAATCTGGCGATGATTCTTTCCTCTCTATCCAGAGTCAATACTACTGGACTCTTGTAAACCCAGGTAATTCTGTTCTTCTCCTTGTTGAAAGAACCAGTAGGTCTAGTAGCAGCCGACGTGGATGGTGCTCCAGTAATGGAGACACTAACCACCAAATTATTCAAGGTCAAACTCGATTCAGGAGCCAATTTCAGCATCAATTCAGAATTGGCCTTAATACTAATGACGACACTCAGTTGATGAGCCTCGAATCTCCATACTGGAACAACATTAATAGCAGTAGCTTGTAATGGGAATGTGTACTTGATAGCTCCAACAGTCTTGAGATGAATCTGTGATACGTCGAAGATCTCGAATTCCGTCTCACTCACTTGTCTCATGAACTGGTTGTTGACCAACATCTTACCCAAAGCCAGCAGTTCTTTGAAAGTCAACTTAATGGCAGTTGGAACCTTATCAATCTCCCCTCCCAAAATGTAACTCAACAGCAACTCAGAGATGACATTACCCTTCACAAGCATGTTATCCTTGAACGTGGCATTGACAACCTCAGCAATACTACAGTTCAATCCCGGGTGCACCAAATCTGGATGGTTGAAGTTGGAGGCTGGTAATGCTCCTGTGTTCTGTCTCAGAATAGAACTTCCAGTCATTTGTCTTTGCAAGAGAGAGTTTCCTGTGGTTTGTCTCAGAATTGGCTCTTGTTCGTAAATTGGTGGCTGTTGATTTTCTAAGCCAGCGAACAACATGGAATTGATATCCTTTCTGGATTTTGGAGGAGCTGGAACGGCCCCATGACTTTGAACGTGAGTAGGTCCTCCAATACCTCCACTGGTTCCAGTTCTAGCTTGAGGAACCGGTGGTGGTGCAACGGCATCTTGAACAGGTGCTTGCTCAGCAGTAAAGTAACCATCCGAAGTTGAACCTCCAGGAGCCGTAGTCTTGACAGGCGACGAAGGTGTCAAAGGAGCACTGGAAAGACTCAATCTTTGGGTCAGTGAAGGCAAAGTCTCAACAGGCTCAACCTCCTTTGGAGGCAGAGCAGGTGGAACATTACCATTGGCAACGGCTGCCGATGTTTGATACAATGAAGAAACATTGCTAGCTCTACGTTCAGAAACTGGTTCGGCAGTAGGAGCTGGAGCAGCAGCAGCGATCAGAGAAGGCAATGGTAAACTGCTTCTCGAGGTGTTTACTGAGGAAGACAGAGGAGATTCTGCAATCGCATCAGGTCTCGAAGACAAGCCCAGTTTCTTATTCTTCTTTCTACCAAAGATGGAACCCACCTTCGACTTCAACTTCTTCTTTTCCTTCGGTTCCTTCCTTGGAGACGATCCGGTGAATCCGTTGTTCATCAAAGTGGCGTTGGTCATGGTGGAAGTTTGCGAAATTTGTCTATTTTGATGAGATGATCTACCAATGATACTATGATGCTTCTCCAGTGCTGGTGGAGCAGCAGGCAGAGGAGCAGCAGTCAAGTCTGAATGATCAAAGAAGACATTCTTCGAGCTCAGCTCGTCGGCAAAACGCAGGATCTCATCTTCCGGATTGAAGTTCAAGACAAACTCCAAAGACTTCTCCGTTTGTTTGGTCAATTCAGGTAAGGTGTCTTGATTACTGGATTGTAAACTCAAAAAGACATCCTTCAAAAGAACGAATCTGTTGAAATCGTAGTTCTCGACAATATCCACAAATCCCGGAACACGTGATTGCCATTCGAGTTGTAATTTTTGGAACTCTTCATTTTGTTTGGTACTTTTGTTTGGCACTTCAGCCAATGTTTGTAAATTGAAAGACAACTTTCTCAAATTGTTCAAATTCTCCGAGTTGCCCTTATATTTCCGGTCAAATTGATGTAATTTGTTCAACACTTCTAAGTTCAATGTCTTTGTTTTGGTATCGATGAAAGTTAACTCGGTATTGACCTCCCCAATAAAGGAATTCCAAATCGGGGAAAACAATCCCAAAGTTTCCACTTGCTTGTTGAATTTCGTCTCGTCAGTGAAAAGCTTACCGCTCTTCAACAACAACTTGTTCAAACTAGCCGCATATTGCTCCTCAACTTTAAGATAACTCTCAAAGAAGTCAATCAATTCACTGTTGATCAGCCGAGACTCATTCAACCTCAACCGCACAAATTCAATCAGCTCCAATGGCTTCTGTGACAGAAATATCCGCGAATTGTATAATTTGGTCCCTTCTTCACTCATCTTTCCTGAAACAACGTTCCGTCAATTGCCCAATTTATAACACTTATAGATACACGCTCACTGCTGCCAAAAGTCACTTCTTTTTTTTTTTTCTTCTTCCTATCCTAGTGGAGTAAGCCGGAGACGGCAAGTATTTTTTTTTTCCCATTTGGTCTTATGTACACTACATAGTTAAAATTGGGGGTTTTTTTCGAGCCTCTAAATGGACATTATACTTGCACTCTCTTTCTCAACCGGACTTTAAATTCTCTCGGTTCAAAAGATATTGATCCCTTATCTTTATTCAGTTTGATTGGATCTGGTTCCATTGTGTAATCCTTATCCCGTGGGGGTAAAATTTCGTATGTAAGTATCAATTTGATCAATAAGATGTACATTTGTTTGAACAGAAAGTGATTCCCACCACACATTCGGGACCCAATTCCGAAACTAAAGGATGGAGCCCTACAATCAGTTAGACCATTCTGGAAATTGTATCCACTTATCAAGACCCCCTCTTCATCGAGATAACGTTCCGGCTTGAATTCGTAAGGCTCTGGAAAGTACTTGGGGTCATGATTACCTGCATAAGCATTCATAAAAAGAATAGTCCCCAGAGGTATAAGTGATCCCCTGAAACGTATGTTCCTTGTGGTTTGTCGTGGAAGTCCTAAAGGCAAGACTGAAAAGAATCTCAAAGTCTCTCTTATGAGAGCCACAATGTAATCACATTGAATCTTCTCATACACACATTGGAAATATGCAGTACGATGGTTACCCCCATAATGTTTCAAGATCAGCTGGTACAGTTTATCCTGTAACTCTTTTGAAAGAGAGAGTTGTCCAACGCAATGGTCAATGTTCAATCCCACGTTGTCCAACCCTGCCGACACCATTGTCAAACAAATACTCTCCAATTCACTCTGCTTCAAAGACAGACCAACACTATTGACCATACAACTCAAGTCACCACTTCTACGGGCTATTTCGAAGAACTTACTCATGTAGCTTGCTCTTCTCGACCTCAACTCAAGCAGTTCTTCTCCTCTCTTTGAAGGAAAGATCCTAAACAAGGGAACGTAATCTTGAAGGTTAGCCGTGTGAGATCTGATTTGGACTATCCGATTTTCAACATAAATCACTTCATCTGCTAGTTCATCACTGATCTGTTGACTATCAACACCAAAGGTCAATTTCAAACTCAAGTTCAAGGTGAATCGTTGAAAGTACTTCAAACATGCCACATCTTGTTCCCCCTTTTTTTCAAACTCCTTAACAGTTCTATCCAGTTCTTCGCCTATCAAATCAGAAGACTCACACACCCTCTTCCGATTCAAGTTATTTGATAAGAACTTTCTCTTTCTCTTGTATGAATCTCCGAAAGGAGTTGTTCCAATTGTGAATATCTCTCCCTTCGACAACACCGAATGAAAAGTGTAAAGCATTGGTCTTGAATTATTCAGTATTGCATTCTTATGTAACCAAAGTTCTGAGATTGAGTCATACGAGTTGGCCACCACAACTATGACAGAACCCAACTTGACCTGGAAGACATCAGTGTCAAGTTTTCTACACCATTCCAAATATCGAAGACAAGGATCTTGTAAAGTGTCAAAAATGCTTCCGAAGATCAACCAAGTAGGAGGAACAAAGGGTAGCCCCTCAATGGGACGTGCACCACTCAAGATAACAATCCCATGAGCCCGTTCTAAATACAAAAGTAAGAACGAAAGAAGAAATATAGAAAGCACTAGTAGAAAGCCCAGGATTAGCAAAGACATGATAGTCTTTGTAAAGAGAGGGGTGTTACCCCCAATTTTGTGTAATGGAAAAAAACGTGTATGAATGTATGTAGTTATATCGAATATTAGACCTATGCAAATGCGTCATTGAGATCGAATCTGAACATCAGAGAGTTTGTGGACATTGTCATGATTGAAGAGCTCATACTTCTGAAGTCGTTTTCCCAGAAGTTGGACTTCGATTCCGACTTGCGGACATGAGAGTTACGATGGTCCAAAAGTAAATCTTTGATGAAGAGAGGGTAAAATTTCTCCAAGTCTGGGTTATGAAGAAGTCTTTGGCGCGAGTTGGAATGTACATGACGCGATTTCAGCTCCAAATCCTTGGCGTATCTTTGATGGAAGGAAGGCTGCTTCTTCGGTCTTTGTTCTTTGGTAGTCAAATCTTTCACAAGTTTCTTAATAAAGGATCTGATTGTATCAATGTCTTTGGCATGGAAATTTTGTAAGAGTAATTCCGATCCATAAGGAACGAATTTCTCTTGTCTATTATTATTACTGCTGCTTGATTTCTTTCCTGTACTTTCTCTTCTTCTCTTGGCTCGAAGTCTTTTTTCATCCTCGTTATCGATCCCCCAACATTTCATGTATTCCCTCTTATCAACACTGTCTTCCAATTCCGGCATCCCCGTTATGTCCTTCAACATATCAAATACCTGTTCCCTTCTCCAGGAATCTATGCGTACTTCCAAGTCGTCATTGGAATAGATGGAATTCCGGTTCACTGCCGATAACTCCTGATTGAAAGAATCAATAATAGAGTCCTCAATATCCGATTCATCTTCCTGCTCTCCAGTGGAATCCGCCTGCAGCTCCACCGCTTCATCTTCACTAATTGATGATAAGATATCGTTCTCCGTTTCAAGTGACCCAGGACTAAATAAAATCCATTCAGAGTCATCTAACGCCGAACTGTAATGTGCCCGCTCACCAGAACCACCGTCCGGTGACGATAACGTTTGTATACTTGGGGTAAGTGATTGACGCCGTCCTTGTGCTGATTGTGGATTAAACGCCATCTCTCTCATCCTTGTTGAGATTACTCCTCCTACCTTTTTTTTCCTTTTTATATATCTGGCCTAATTGGGAATGACAGCATCTGAATTTCTTATCGGGTCACTAGTACATAAGCTTTTAAATTGCTGGAGATTATGTAAGACAGATCTGACTATTTGTTGATTCGATAAGAGTAAAATTATACATTTCCCCTCATCTTACCATAATCACAATTCCATTTCTTACTACAGAAATTTACCGAAGACTACTTTCCATCCTACTAACACGTACTATTCATCATTTATTATGTATCGCTTCTTAACGCGAAACATTTTATTAAAAAAAAAAAAAGTATTTGCCTCTCGCTAGTAATACACCAACTTAATTAATCAATAATACAATGTTGAGACAACAAGCCCTCAGAGCCATTCAATCGAGCAGTAATCGTCTGTTTTCGTCCACTGCTGCTGCCAAATTTGCTAAGATGACCATGATTGGTACCATTGGTTCCGATTTGTCTCTGCAAACCACTTCCAGTGACAAGAACTACTTGAAGTATTCTATCGCTGTCAATGGTAAGAACAAGGGTACTCCAACCACTTCCTGGTTCAACATCGCCGTCTTCAACCCTTCTCAAATTGAATTCATGGAAAAGTACTTGGGAAAAGGTGCTAGAGTTTACATCGAAGCCGATGTCTCTAACTCTCTGTACGAAAGAGAAGACGGTACCAAGGCTTACAGTTTGATGTTGTTCCAAAACTCCATCGAGGTTATCAGATTCCCAAAGAAGGAAGAAGATCTTGCTGAAGAGGCTACTGCCTAAGAAAATCTCCCCAACCCTCTCTCAATGTATTGTTGATGACGCGTCTTGTTTTTTTCTGTTATTTGCTAAGATGTCCCTGAAGCTCTTGACTCAATGAAGAGCTGGTATATAAATACACTATGAATAACAATTGATACCCTATATCTTTACTTAAATACGTAATCGACATTACCAGTAAATTCCTGATTCCGATCTTGTTCTAGATCGTAAAGTATGTGCTCGAGAATCTGCTGATCCTCTTCATCCTCAATGGTAATATCAAAAGGACGTTTCCTTTCTGGAGTCGATGCCATCTCAAAATACTCAATCTCAGTAGATGAGTCCATGTAACTGGAACTCTGTTCTTCAATGTCCTCCTCACGTGATTTTCTAAAGAGATTCTCCGTCTTTTCGACCAAAAATCCCAACCCAATCAAATACAATCCAGATTTGTACATCTGTAAAGCTTCTTTACCCAACCCAAACACAATGAAGGTCAAATATGACAAGGCAAAGATGATATAACGATCGAAAATATCGGAATTCTCAAAGAAGAAAATGTAATGCCAGGCCAAAGAATCGTGGGCCTCGTCCCAATTAAAAGACCCTTTGTAAAATTTGACACCCGATATGAACATGTATAAAGATAAAGGCAATTCCACCAACAAGATCAATATGCAGAAGATCAAGAGACGTGCAAATCTTCTCATACTAAGTCCAGATTCAGTCGTTTTCAAAATGTTTTTGACATCTTTTCTTCTGGTGAAATATTTGAAAAGTGTCATCACCGACATCACAAACAGGATCAAAGCCCAAATAAGCGGCCACATAGAAGACAAAACAATCACCACCCAGCTATCTGTGAAAGTGTATTGACATCCATAACTCTTCAAAAGAACGTATCTGGAACTACTGATGACATAATCGGCACCCATCACACAAAAGGGGGTAACAAGACATATTGCCAATTCAATCAACACTTTCCTCCAGGTCCGGGCAAACCAGGACACTGTAAGGGAATTTGCACAAAGAATGATGTAAAGATTTAAGGCAATCAGAGTAATGGCACATACAACTCCGGAGTCTGACCCTAGTTGAATCTTTATCATGATATCACACCAGATTTTTCCATCCCATTGAGACGGACTATTACCTCCCCAAAGACAAGCATCTACCAAGATCTTGATCGAGGATATGAAGAGCCACATAATCAATGTTATCAAGGGAACATTGCGACATTTTATATGCCAAATTAAGGGAGGAAGTAAGCAAATTATGGCAAGAATAGAAAGTGCTATAAGCAGTTGTTGAAGACCCATTGTAGTTATGACAATCAATTATCATTCATTTAGATCTAACTTTAAACTATATATATACAATAAGGCATGATCCAAAACGTTGCCTCAAAAAGTACCTCCAAGGATCCTTATCATTGTCTTAAAGTGGTCTCAATACCTTCGAGCCTATTGAATTTAATCTACCTTTGACGTCCGAATCGGGAAATTTTTTTACAAGTCTTCAGACATCAGCTTGGCCTCCTTTTTCAGTCCGTTTTTGGCTCTCCACTTCAGATTGATCTCCTCCGGAGTGCCTACAGTGGATCTCTCCTGCAATGGAATATTCTTGTTAACGAAACGGCCTTTACCGTCTCCGTGATTCAAGTTTAATTTTCCAGGTAAATTTATCTCGAATGGCTTTACCAGGATATCATTCATGATACCGTAGATGATTTGTTTGAGATCATGGTCGAGCTTCAGTCCATGGAAAATATTATTAGCCCTTGCAGTTTTGGAAGTGGGCTGAGTAGGTAACCATTTGACGTCATCGTCAAAAACACAATCGTACAAAATCAAAGGAAGATCATGTCCAATGATGTACTGTGGCTTACGAGGAGTCTTCTGTATATCCAACAAGTCATCAATGATACTTGGCTTTTCAAGGTTCTGTCCAACCATCAAAAGAATGGCAACCATACATCTAACTTGGTGCCAGAGGAAGGCCCGTCCCTTCAAGTCAAATATGTATTTACTAGATCCATCTCCCAATGGAATGATCTGAGCACTGTACATCTCTCTCTCAAAGTTGGTGAGTTGTTTCGCTCCGTCAACTTTGCAGAAGTTTCTGAAGTCATGGACTCCTTCAAACTTCTTAGCCAGCTCAGCCATTGCCTCTAAATTCAAGCCTGTAGACTCAAATATATACTTGTAATGACGAGCCCTACAACTGAATCTAGCATCGAAATTGGCCGGAGGTCTCAAACAAACAGCATGGAATCTGATGTCTGTTGGGACAATTTGATTCAAAATATTAACATAGTCCATCTCCTTAACATCATTCAGTGGATCCTTCCTCTCTTCCAGTGTTAAACTGGATCGTACCTTCAACGATATCACTTGTCTCATGGCACTCACACCCTTATCTGTTCTGCCGCATCTACTGAATTGACAATCATTCACATCTGTAGTAGGGATCAACTTGATATGATGCAATGCCTCTAATATTTTCTCCTCCACTGTTGGAAGCAGTGTCTCCTCCTTCTGAACTGCCAATCCTTGGTAGTTCCATCCCAGATAAGAAAACATCAACCCAATGAACCGAGTGTTTTCCTCGGAAAATACAAGCTCCTTCTTCTTGGCTTTCTTCTTAGGAGGTTCTTTCACCTCATTAGTTATGTCACTTTGGTCCAGAGGTCTCTCGGTAAGTTCCTTGAGTTTCTTGATCAACTGCTTCCTTGTCCACTTTTCATAATCAGCCGGAAGCTCTTCCTTATACGAACTCATCCTTATACTTGAATGCGACAAACTCCTTACACTTAACAACGAGGGACCTATATATTTTCGTACTGTGAATCTCAATAGACTCATAAAATGTCAGAGCCGTTCTCTCTGTCTTTGTTCTGTTTATCCGAAAATTTCTTTCTCATCGCTTAACTGAAAAAAAAAAAAAAAATTTTTAGATGAGCTGAGCTCTTACTACTTAAGATCAAAGATGGCTCCAGCGCTGAACCTGTCACTTTTATGGGACAACATGTCCTATCCATTGCAGCCATGGATCAAGGAGGCTGTCAAGTCTATGGGATTTGATCGAATGACTCCTGTTCAGGCGTCAACTATACCTTTATTCTCTCTGAACAAAGATGTAGTTGTTGAAGCTGTAACAGGAAGTGGTAAGACTTTAGCATTCACAATCCCTGTTCTTGAGAAAGTTTGCAAATTTGAAGATTCATTGAAGAAAGGACATATGATTGGTGTTGTAATTTCGCCCACCAGAGAGCTTCTGAACCAAATTAATCAAGTATTTCAAGAATTGTTAAAGTATAGACCAGAAGACCTCCCACAATTGAGAACTCAGTTACTTGTCGGTTCTTTGTCCTCTGTCAGAGAAGATTTGACTGAATTCTTGAACAAGAGACCTCAGATTTTGATAGCCACTCCGGGAAGACTTCTTGATTTCCTCTCATCAAACTACGTGAAGACTAATAGTGTTGAAATCTTGGTGCTAGACGAAGCCGACAAACTTTTAGACCTGAGTTTCCAGCAAGATGTGGTGAAAATTATCAAGCAATTACCTAGACAAAGAAGAACTGGGTTGTTTTCTGCCACCATCTCCAGTGCAGGATCCTCTGTATTCAAGACTGGTATGACAAACCCAGTCAAGGTTGTAGTCAAAAACTCTGCCAAATCTTCATCTACCCCAACTGCATTAGGGGTCAACTACTTGGTCCTGAAACCCGAAATGAAGCTCAAATATTTGTTCCAAATCTTGCAACACACCATTTCAATGAAGACAATTGTTTATTTCCCAAGTTGTACGGGAGTTTCTTACTTCTACAACATGTTTCAAAAGTTGGTGAAAGAAGTACCTGCATTTGAAGAATTGAACTTCTTCTCTTTACATGGTAAGCTTCCAGCCAAACTGAGATTGAGAACTTTAGACGCATTCTCAAACTCGACAGAAAAGGCCATATTGTTGACCACTGATGTCGCTGCCAGAGGTATTGATATCCCAGAGGTGGAGTTAGTCATCCAAATTGATCCTCCAACTGATCCAGATGTGTTTTTACATAGGTCGGGAAGAACAGGAAGAGCCAACAGAGTTGGTAGAGCTATTGTTATGCTTAATGAGGGAAGAGAAGAAGATTACGTGGACTTCATGCTCGTTAAAGGTGTCACAATGACACAATTTGAATTCGCATTCACTGGTGAGAATGATTCTAAAATGGACAGAGTTGTGCATGATTGGATTTTAGCAGACAGAGCTAGATTCGATCACGGAACCATTTCCTACGTCAGTTTCATCAGATACTACTCCAAGCATGCTGCCAAGTCGATTTTCAGGTTATCAAGCTTGGACTATGTTGGGTTACTGAAGATGTACGGGCTCTTCAGACTTCCTAAAATGCCTGAACTCAAATACGTGGAAAACGTTCCCGAAGGTGGATGGTTGGACAATAAGGTAGTGGATATGGACAACTATCTGTATGCCGACAAGCAAAAGGAAGCTTCAAGGTTGAAGGCCTTGGAGGAAGAAAGGGAGAAGAACAAGTCCAAGGTAGCTGCTGAAGCCAGACTGCAACAGAAGAAGAAGAATTTATCTTGGAGTGACAAGAATGAAACAAAGGAGAATAAACAAGTAAGAAAGGAGAAATTGAAGAGAAAGAGAGAGGCACTCGAAAAGCAGTTACTTGAAGCTGATTCAGAAGATGAAGAGGCTAATGAGGTTGATTGGAAAGACCTCGTTAAGTCGAAGAAGAAAAGTAAGGCTAGCAATAATGATATCGGTATGACATTTGATGATTTATAAATGATTGTATATCAAATTTTCAAGCACTCGCTGTGACTTGTTATTCCGTCGAAAACAAAGATGTTATCCACAGGTATGTATTGTCCTGTGATGAACTTGAGAGCTTCCTGAGACCCAATTCCACCCATGAGAGAAGATATGTTATGTAGCTCTGCACCTCCAGATCTGGCTATCTCCTGGAGGATTTTGAGTAAGTCTTCGTCTTGCAGTATCTGCGCTGGCATATGGCGCGACTCCAACAAGTCACCCAAAGACCGCTGCAAAAGTTCATAATTGGATTCTGGGGAATACAACTGTAACAGCTGGCTGGTCTTTTTAAGGTTTTCTGCCGCCAAAAACAGTAAATAAATTTTGAAGTAATGCAGTTGATGGTGAGAAGACGTGTACTCTGTGAGAACGCTTTGAGATAAAGAGTCTTTGGATCCTCTTTGAACGGTAAGAAACCTCACATTTTTGCAGATAATATTCGCCATTTCCTCGACTACCTCGTCTTCGGATCTGCCGATGCTACTTAAAATGGAGCGCACTTCGTTCAAAATCTCATCCCTATCCTTCTCAAACTTCTTTTTATAGATCATTTGCAAATTGACATAACTTTGCGTATCTGCTGCCATGTCTGGAAGAACACCAGATAATGGAAGCTGGCCTTCGTTTTTAGACATGAACTTTTGTAATGCCTTAGTGTAAACCCAAAAAATTGGAGTACTCAAGTCTGGATCTGGAGAGCTGTTGATGATGTCAGCGACAGACTGACTCAAAACTGGGGGATTGGTAGCTTTGTGTGCAAACTGAACTGCTTCCCGGATATTTGTTTCCTCAGGAATTCTTGCCATTCCTTCTATTAACAGTTTGAACTGCGCTCTATCTTTCAGAGTCGGAGCCTGGTTTCCATGTGATTCCTTCCATTGTTTGACCAGTTTGATTAAAATGACGACATAAGGGACATGAAGATGATCTGTCTCATCCAACAGGTCGAGATCAATAGAGTCGACATACTCTTGAAGCTCAGGCCAAGCACTGTCCACGCGAAGATCGACCAAAGATTCAGGATGCGTTTCTATAATACAATGCTCCTTCACCATTAGTCTAGCTACCCCATAGAAACCGTAGCTCAAATTCTTTATCACTGGAATATTGAAATCCCAGAGAATATCTATTAATGAGTTTTCTTGTTGCCATGTTTGGAAGGAGTCATCCATTATCACGACGGTGAACTGCATCCAAAAGGACCTGTCATTTTTAGCCAAGACGGACTCCACATTTTGTTCAATAAACGACCCTTCAACATCCGGATTTAAGTCCCTCAAGTTGTCAATCAATGATACTCCATCCTCAGACCAGAAGAAGTTATGCGAGAGGTCCAGCCCCAGCTTGTTTTCGTCAATAATCGTGAACCTTCCACAGCCGGGAAGTACCAAGTTCTTAAGAAGTTCTATGTTGGCAGTTGAGACACCAATTACACAGACATGAGAGTTCTCGATATTTCCTTGTCCATTTCCAGCCCACAATCTCAATTGCCTATCATACTTCAGGGACTTGTCAATGGTGGCCGACATATTATCGAACTCTATCAATGCACTACTACTGGTATATGGAAAACTTTGGCAACTTTTTTTTTTACAAGGGTGCTTCGAGGATAACACCAAAGATCAAAAATCCCAATTAATTATGTAGACTATTGTATACAGCACTTTTGCTCTCCAGGACCCAACACAGATTCGAACTGTTCTTTTGCTATCTCGGTTTCTGTCTCAGTCTGCTTCTCCTTCGTCTCCTTCGGGAAATATAACTTAAGGTATTGAAGCATACTTTGATCTAAGTTTCTTTCATCTGCGTTCATTACAACTTCAGCACGACAAAGAGGACAGTGATCTTGAGCCTTTCTCTGCATTTTCACAAGACATCTAACACAGAAGATGTGGCCACAATCAAGTCTAATTGGTTTGAACAGAACGGAGCAACAAATAGGGCACATGTAATCCTCTAATTGTGGCACGATATTAAGTAACCGACTGGAAATTATTGCACAGATTGTATTTGAGAAGGATCTGTTGATAAAAGGATCATTGGCAATCAATTTTGGGAAGGATCCCCGTGCTGTTAACGCTGTCTGCTTATCAAACTTTTTCAATATTTTAGTGATTGCCAATTTGTTGTATTCTTGGAATTGAAGCAGTTTGAGCAACTCCAAATTGACACTGTAAAATGAGGTAAACAGAGCGACACTCTGCTTGTGGCGGAACTTCTTTAAGAGTCCCATCTCGGTCACTCTTTTGGAGAACAAAACCAACTTCGTTCTTGCATCGTTCACAGGCCTCTCGCCTGCTTTGAGTTCATTTGTGCTAAAGTAAATTTCGGACTCAATGTACTCCTTGAAAATTTCTCGCCATACAGTTAAATCGGACTTTCTTTTGGTTGGGCTCAGTAAGTTCGATATCACCTTCCCAACAGATTCAACATCGTTTATCATTTTGTCCTCCTGGTTTTTCTTCAATTCGTCCAAGGCACTGAGCTCTTGATATAAAGTCTTGAAGAAAACGGCATCCAGAGACATCTCTATTATAATTCTAGTAGTTGTTTCAGACTCATCACTGGTAACTTCTACCACACTTGTCTCTCCTAATGCGTCCACATCCTTTGCCTGATTTATCAAATCATTCAAATGCATACGAACCGTGTCAGCAATCTCAATGTGAGAAGGCAGGTCAAATTTTCTGGCCATTGATATAATAAGCCTTGGACTGACTTTTCGCAGGTCATCACCCAACAGATAATTTGCTGATAATGATCCAACTTGACTATCTTCACTATCTCCCAATAGCACAGATAACACCTCTTTCTCCAAGCCTAAACCTTGAAGCTCATAAACGACTTTGTTGATACATTTTTTCAACAGTTTGTATTGAATAGCAGTGTCTAACCATTCTTGAGGTAAGTTCTCTTCTCGTAACGCCTGTTCAAATACCTTGGCAAACTTCATTCTTTAAATGATAATTCTATTATGATCTCTCTTTGTTTATTTGAAGGATAGCCGTATCATGAATCCAGGGATACTAGTCGTTGTAAATCTTTCGGTGAAGGTGAACCCTTTTTAGTCAAACAATAATCGCAGCTAGATTTTTTTTTTTTTTTTTTCCTGACAGGAAAAAAAAGGGCAAAAAAAGAAAAGAGGCGAACACGTGAAGAGATGGGATGAGTATCAATCATTTAGTCAATAACTCTTCTTTGTGACTCTCAATGGGAGGGGGAAGGGGGTGAAGATATGGACGAATAATTAAACACCACAACTGTCCGACTGCAGTTAGGCATGACCTTATCCTTAAGAATTTTCCACTTTAAGTTTATTTCATATATATCTCATTTTTGACTAGTTTACTTTCCCTTCAATACTCAAAACGAGAAATTATCATTGAGACTACGTAAATCCAACAACCTGTTTGCTGTATAGAATGGCCTGAATCGTTAATAATCCAATCGATTCCGATTAAATTACGGGCTGTTTTTGAACATTGAGTTGTACTTATGCCTTCGAAGAGAGAGCTGCAGTTTACTAAAAGGGAAAATAGGGTCTTTTTTTGAAAAGATATGCAAGAAATTTTTGATTAGAGGTGCCTGTAAACTCCATAAATAACTTCTTGAACGCAAACCGCAACTGAATGAAGCCCTCTCTTAGCTCTACTCCACGTATAGTCTTAGATTCTAACTGGCAATTCGGAGCGACGTAGGAGGTAATCTGAACGAGCGTCTTGTCTCTTTCTCATAATCTAATCTAAGATTTTGTATAGCGTTACTTGTGATTTTGCGACGACCGTGGGGGTCACTGCTTCAGTTTTGAGACATCTTCAGATGGCCAGATCAGTCATCATTTGGACAGCTTAACAGGAACCGCTAGCTGTTAGAGGCTCAAAAACATCCAAAATTAAGGAGCAAGTAAAATTCCTATTTTTGTCTTCAGAGGGCTCTTGCACGTTCTGCTTCTAACGCAACAGATGCTCAGGGTGTCAGGTCTCCTAACAACCTGATTTTACAGATCCATCATCCAGTATCTCGAGCTGCTAGTCAGTCAGTGAGCCAATTGCTTGATAGCTCTATCAATCAAGCCGAAGTGAGCGCACATCATCGTCAGACATTTTTACCCTACAGCGATGACAGCCCCAGCCAGAGAAGCAGCGAATTTCTCTAATATGTTCTCTTCACCACTCAACAGGACAAGAGGCAATCCCAGAACCAACGTGGGAAATAAACCAACAACTATAAGCGCCATAAATACGACCGTTACTTGTGCCTGCCAAAGCTTAAATACTAAATAAATAAAATAAAGTGAAAAATAAAAAGTGAATAAACAAGCCTAATTGGAGGTAGAATCGTCCTCTTCAAGACCAGTCACCAACAATACAACGAAAGCACAGTAATCCGACAGAGGAATCGACGAGAGCAGGACAAAGAAAATAACGGACTGTTTATTTAGTTCATTAAAGCAATCAACAAGCCCTTGGAATCCCATGGTATAGAAAAAAAAGAAAATTTGCTAAAAAAAAATGGAAAACAAAATAAATATACAGATTTTGGTCATTTTTTAGGAAATTTGAAGAAAAGATGAAGGAAAGAGACAATAAAATTTCTATTAAGTCTCTGATCTGATAGATTCAACGCTGTAATGTTAGAATAGGTAATGGCTGACTTTAGAGAGACTGTCAGCTCTATTGGCTACTGTATTTTCCAACAGGAAAATTCGGAATGCTCCTGAACAGCTGCGGATAGCTTCAAAGACATCATTTGAGCTATCTTTAAGTTCTTTTTTTTTTTTCAATTTAAAGATTTTGATTCCTTTCTCAAACCTAAAGCCTCTTTCTAATAGCTCATTCGGCAGCAAAAACTTCAGTAGTGGTATTTCGAAGCACTGAGGTGACTGGGGTACGGTTGAGCTGATCTTCCTAGCGGTTCGCTCTGAACGTATCCATTTGAACGCGATTATCTAAAGTATAATGTGTCTGAAAAAGTAGTTTTTCCAATTTATTAAATTTAAGTGGGTGGTTAATATTTATGTAAGTTGGCGATGGCTCATATGCTTGGTGCGGAATCCTGTCCTGGCCCTCCTTGTGGATTAATTAGATCTTCGGAGAAGGATCCGCACGTTCGGGAAGTGTTATCAGTGTTTTTGTGTTCTTGAGAGGAAGCTTTAGGCCTAAAGGGGGGATAATTTATTTCAATTTATCGTGTTCAGTGGTCGTGGAATCATTTCATGAACCTGAATTGTACATCACCAAACTTCAATTTGTGTTGAGATTTTGTTATGGAATAATAAATGTCATGATTTTAATTTGGATGCCATGGGTGTGTGTTTGTAAGCTTCAAAACAGCTTGATGCTGGTTATAATAAGGTTTTTATGTAGGCCAGATTGGGAAATGCGTATCCCAAGTCTTAAATTTAAGCCCTCTTGTCTTGGCTAGTCTCTGGTCTTGCTTCCAACTCCACCTTTTCAGACCCATTGATCTTGGAGCGAAGTTGATAAGCCGGTACTTGTGTACTACTACCCTTGAGACTAGATTTTACTCAATGGAAGCCGGTTGCGCTTTTGGAAGGAACTAAAGTGATTTGTACGGTTTTGTTGAGTAAGTGACCCAGGTTCACTAGGACTCTATTGGATGCTTATAGTCTCAACTCGATGAACTGAGTCTAACTAAACAGGAGCGCTTGGCGACGAGACGTAAGCTGTCAGCTGTTCCGTCTTTGTTGTCTGTAAAAAACCCAAAGAGACATGGGTTCTGTTTGCCTACTTACCTTACTCTAGTTGGTACTGTGCTCAGCACCCCATAGGGTGGTGTTGGTCTTACAAGTATCTACAAATCTGTGCATAGAGGAATTATAGCTGGTCCAGCCAGACCTTGGATAAAAATTCAGCAACACTCACTTGTTTTGCATTCTCCTTAGTATCAAACGTTTACTCCTTTCTGTCTTTCGATTTACAGAAAACAAACACTTTCTCCCATTCCAATCAATAATGTGACCACTTGCTGCAACCCGACTGTGTTCAGATGCTGTGATTTCAATCTAATACTCCCTCGTTTGTACATTTCAAATTCATCTCTGACCTACTCGTGGGGGAGAAAAAAAAATGCTAACACTGACTTAAAATCTCGAATTGCCAGCAGAAGGTCATAGAAGTTGTTAGTATTTGTAGTGTAGTTGTGAGATCTAACCAGCTGAGGCAGCCAAAGTACCTTTTTATCGACCTCAAAAAATACTAGGAAATACAAAATGCGGTGTATATCTATAATATTTCTCAACCTGTTTTGATAGAGGATATATCTCATATAAATTGAACAAAGAAAGACAGTTGAATTTAATGGCAAGGTTGAGCTTTGAGTTTTAAGGTAGAGTCACGCATTGTTCTGAAGACCCAGGGTACTCACCAGATCTATTAAATGCTCAGTAAGCAAGACGCAAGGATACTCGTACGATGTTCGATGTACCAAAAAAGGGGGTTAGTCTTTTTCTCTCTCTGTATAATAAAGGAAAAAAAGTGTAAGATTCGATTCTCACTACATTATGATAGTAGCAGTAGGAGCATTTTCTATGTTTTGATCAAAAAGTTAATTATTAGAATGATTATTATATGTTTATATCCTATTTACGCTTCATAGTAGAGTGAAGCTTGTTTTCTTTCATAAAGAGTACACTGACGTAACCAAGGAACACAGCCAGGAAACTGAACCAGAAAGAAACCTTGCATCCATCTCCATAACTATAACGGATCAGATCTCTGCACCAAGCAGGAGCAGTCTTTATATAGTCAGAACTTCTCAAAGACGAAGCGATGATCTTTGAGATTTCGACCTCGGGTACGCTTGGATCAGCGGCCAGAGCAACACGTTTCAGTAAAGAAGAAGCCAAAACCCTTTGGAAAATGGCTGAACCCAAAGAGACACCTATCGTAGAACCCGTCAGTCTGAATGCGTACTGGATCGAGGTCGTAGACAGTTGATGCTCTAAAGGAACAGAGGAAATCAAAGCCAAAAGGGTGACAGTTAAGACACAGGCATAACCCACACCAGGTAAGATAGTCAAGGTGAATTGGCCAAACAAACTAATGTTCTCATTAATCAAACACATTCTGAGACAGCCAAAGACCGAAAAAGAACCCACAATACAGACTAAGGTCTTATATTTACCTGTGTTCTTCATGTACAAACCAGTTCCAAAGGAACCAAACAGGATTGCGAAGAAGTTTGGTAATAATCTCATACCATTTTCAGTTGCAGTTAAACTCAATGTAGTAGCTAACCATATAGGGGCGTAGTACATATACGAGAAAACACCCATTGTGTAAAACCAATTCAGTAAGGATGAGGCAGTAACGGTTCTGATCTTGAACAATCTGACAGGAATCGTTGGCTTTTCTGCTACATATAATTCAACGTACGTGAACAGCAGCAAACCCAAAGCGGAGATAACCAAGAGGAAACTGAACCAAAATCCACCGAATGGCAATGAGTTTCCACCGAAGGCAGCAGCTGCCATGATACAAGTCAAAGATACTACCAAGAAGAAAGAGCCAGTGAAATCAACCTTCTTGACCTTCGTCCAGATATCACCATCTTGTGTTCCAAGGCCTGGAGATCCCAGAGGAAACTTCAAGTTTTTCCAGATCAAGTAACAGACAAGTAACAGGTAAGGGATTTGTAAGATGAATACCCATCTCCATCCTAAGTTATCGGAAATGACACCACCGATAACACCACCACTGGCACTACCCAAACCAAAGAAGATGTTGGCAATACCTTGGAACATTCCTCTTTTCCTCAAACTGACCAAATCTGACATTGTAATGGTACCTAAGGTTGCCATTCCACCTCCACCAAGACCGGTGATGAATCTACCAATAACCATAGGCCAAAGAGAATGTGACATACCGGAAATCAAACAACCAAGGGCGAAGCAAAGGTTACATAAGATGATCAAAGGTTTTCTACCGAAAATGTCACTCAATTTACCAAATAATGGCTGGAATGCGGAACATGACAACAAGTAGGAGGTGGCGATCCAGGAAGAACGCTTCAACTCACCTAAATCAGAGGCAACTACGGTTAATAACGTTGTCAAAACCGTTGTATCCATTGCTCCTAAGAAACTACCGGTGTACATGGAAGCGCACACAAAGCACAAATCACGGAAAGGAATAGCATACCCGTCATTTGGTTCCTCAACCTCATCTTCTGGAACCTCATTAGCCTCAATCGCACCGTAGTTGACTGGTTTATTGGTGTCGTCGAAAGCCAATTCATTGGCTAACTCATTAGCTATCAAGCCTGCACTGCCGGCAGAGGCATCTTGAATCACAGTAGGAGAAACCTGAGGTTTCAACAAATTTTCATCTTCCAGATTAGATGACATTATGTGTATTATTAAGGAGAGTGTGATCTGACTCTATAAATTCAAGGTAGTAGTACCGAATATTGTCAATTGAGGTCTAGTCTTGATAGTCAAAAGATAAGAAAGATGATAGGGAAAAAAAAAGTTTATCTTTAAGAGAAAAAGTACAATCCGGAGTCAAATGGGTGAAAAAGTATCGGATAAAAAACTACATTAAGCGAAAAGTACTTGCCGACCGGCCGTCTGAAAATCTTTCAGGGTCTTTTACGAAAAAAACAATAGGTGGATATGAATTTTTTAGAGAAGGTATCCATCATCCCGGGATAGGCCCAGCGGTTATGCTTGACGATCCACAGAATATAATAAGATAAGCGATTCTGAAATCTAAGAGATTTACAAACGTGAAGACGGTTAAAGAGTGCATTTTGATGTTTGCATAGACACAACGCTCAGAAAGGTAAGGTATGGCAATGGATACATCCTGATGAAACAAGGCTACAGCATTCCATTTCATGGATCCATGCTAGGTTTTATTTTTTTTTCGCCTCAACTATTGGGCCGGTACTAAATTCGAGCTTAAGCCGCACATGATATCTTTTAAGGCTGGCTAGAACAAATGCCTGGAGGAAAAAAAAGCGTAGTATAGGTACTTACACGTTAGGTAAAATTAGTTTTATATTTCATACTTTGAATCGTTTCACCTTTACTCCTCATAAATCACACAAGGAATATGGTAAGACGGTCCGTTGTTTTGATATTTGTCTGTTTTATGACGATGACGTTTACCGTGGCATATCTGAACAAGACTCCGTTGGCGAAATGGTCCAGGGATATAAGCGATAACTACTTGATAGCCAATAAGAATGATGGAAGTGACAATAAGGCGACGCCTCCTACAGAAATAGAGAAACCAAAAGAACCCGAGTTGGATCCTTGTACGGTTGTGAATCCTATGTCCAACGGTTTCTTTGATTTGAGGGAGTTAAGTAACATTAATACCGAGGATGGTGTTGTGCCTTCCTGGAATGCTAGAGGATGGGACTATGGGATGAACTTCACATTGGGAGTCTGTTCTTCTCCTTTGAAGAAGTCCCATGTTAGCACGAACGACTTCGAAAATATTGCCAACACTTCTCTTGTTGGAGCATACTACACTGATCTGAACAACGTCAAATACTCCATAGGAGAATACTCCACAAGACCAGTCTTTAGAGGAAGAAAGTTGACTTTGACCTATGAGGGAGGATCCTTCTGTAAGGAGACTTTAGGAGGCGAGAAGTTAAGAAAGTCCACCATCTTGCAATTCAGCTGTGATAGAGCCATTATGCAAAAGCTGCAAGTTTCATTCGTTGGAGTTTTACACGACTGTGACTACTTCTTCGAAGTGAGGACAGTACATGCATGCCCAACAGCCCTGAAGGAGGACAATTTGGCACTTGTATGGATCTTTGCATTGATTCTCTTAGCAGCATTGTTCGTCTTCTGTGGAGCTGGAACCTTGTACAGAAGACTTGGAAGAAGAGGCTGGAAACCTTTACCCTCCTCACATGGATTTATGCATCAATTAAAAACAATGGTTTCAGGATCTGTAAGTATTTAAAGCTGTTTAAAAAGGAACAAGCACATATTAAAATGGAGAGACAATTTACTAATACAATTCAGTAGTCCAGAAGAAGAGATGGCTATGGACCCAATTCACTCAATTTGGATAGTGTGAATCATTACAGAAATGACTTCTTAGACATTTTAGATGAAGACGAAGAGGAAGATGATTAGATAGTGTACACAGAAAATGGATTATCTGCCTTCTTGCAGTATTTTTAGAGGTTACCCGTCCTATTTTTTTGATCTGGTCCATCTGTCAAATGCAAAGCCGGGTAACTGGCGAAGATATAAAATTTACACATAGTTAAGAGTAAAAAAATTGAGATGATACGTGTCAATAACAAGAAAAATTTTTTTTCTTGCGTTTATTCTGCCCCTTTCTGTGAGAATGAAAAAATTTTTCGCTTGAAATTTTTTTATATATAAATGAAAGGATTTTTTTCATTTATTTCATTTTCCCTCTTTGGAACTATACACTTTTAATTAAAATCTATAACAATGGGTAAGGAAAAGTCTCACATTAACGTCGTCGTCATCGGTCACGTCGATTCCGGTAAGTCCACTACCACCGGTCACTTGATTTTCAAGTGTGGTGGTATCGACAAGAGAACCATCGAGAAGTTTGAAAAGGAAGCCGCCGAATTAGGTAAGGGTTCTTTCAAGTACGCTTGGGTTTTGGACAAGTTAAAGGCTGAGAGAGAAAGAGGTATCACCATCGATATCGCTTTGTGGAAGTTCGAGACTCCAAAGTACCACGTCACCGTTATTGACGCCCCAGGTCACAGAGATTTCATCAAGAACATGATCACTGGTACCTCCCAAGCTGACTGTGCTATTTTGATTATTGCCGGTGGAACTGGTGAGTTCGAAGCTGGTATCTCTAAGGACGGTCAAACCAGAGAGCACGCTTTGTTGGCTTACACCTTGGGTGTTAGACAATTGATTGTTGCCATCAACAAGATGGACTCCGTCAAGTGGTCTGAGCAAAGATACGAGGAAATTGTTAAGGAAACCTCTAACTTCATCAAGAAGGTTGGTTACAACCCAAAGACTGTTGCTTTCGTCCCAATCTCCGGTTGGAACGGTGACAACATGATTGAGGCTTCTTCTAACTGTCCATGGTACAAGGGTTGGTCCAAGGAGGTCAACGGTCAAGTCGTCAAGGGTAAGACCTTGTTGGAGGCCATTGACGCTTGTCAACCACCACAAAGACCAACTGACAAGCCATTGAGATTGCCATTGCAAGATGTCTACAAGATCGGTGGTATTGGTACTGTGCCAGTCGGTAGAGTTGAGACCGGTATCATCAAGGCCGGTATGGTTGTCACCTTCGCCCCAGCTGGTGTCACCACCGAAGTCAAGTCCGTTGAGATGCACCACGAACAATTGGTCGAGGGTGTCCCAGGTGACAACGTCGGTTTCAACGTCAAGAACGTTTCCGTCAAGGAAATCAGAAGAGGTAACGTCTGTGGTGACTCCAAGAACGACCCACCAAAGGGTTGTGACTCTTTCACCGCTCAAGTTATTGTCTTGAACCACCCAGGTCAAATCTCCTCCGGTTACTCTCCAGTCTTGGATTGTCACACCGCCCACATTGCTTGTAAGTTCGACACCTTGATCGACAAGATCGACAGAAGAACCGGTAAGAAGTTGGAAGAGAACCCTAAGTTCGTCAAGTCTGGTGATGCTGCTATCGTCAAGATGGTCCCAACCAAGCCAATGTGTGTTGAGGCTTTCACCGACTACCCACCATTAGGTAGATTCGCTGTCAGAGACATGAGACAAACCGTTGCTGTCGGTGTCATCAAGTCCGTCGAGAAGTCCGACAAGGCCGGTAAGGTCACCAAGGCTGCTCAAAAGGCTGCTAAGAAATAAGAAGCTTAATTTTAAGATTTCTTCATTTCTATCATTTGCCATTTATAGTGAGTTTCATAAATTTTTTTATAAAGATAAGTTAAATTATATTTTATAAAACCTTGATTGTAGCTGAAGTGTAGATAGAAGGAGAAGAAACAGATTTCTGTTTGTAAAAAATAGTCGTGTGCTTTTATCAAATTGGGAAATGTAAACCCAGCAATAAAAAAAAATTGATAATGTGGGAAAACAGAAGTGGTGAATAGATAACAAACTCCATTTGGTGGTTTAGATAGAATTATCTGGAACGATTGAGGGAATATGTCTAGTAGAAAGAAGACGTTTTTGAAGGTGATTATTTTGGGGGATTCCGGAGTTGGAAAGACCTCATTGATGCAACAATTTGTGAACGGGAAGTTTTCCCAACAATATAAGGCTACCATAGGAGCGGACTTTTTGACTAAGGAATTAAGCATAGATGACAGAGCCGTTACTTTACAGATATGGGATACTGCAGGACAAGAGAGATTTCAGTCGTTGGGAGTTGCCTTTTATCGTGGGGCTGATTGTTGTGTGTTAGTATATGATGTTACTAATGTCAAGTCATTTGAAGCTATCTCCTCTTGGAGGGATGAGTTCTTGGTACAGCTGAATATTAGAGATCCGGAGAATTTCCCTTTTGTTGTCATTGGAAATAAAATCGATGTCGATGATAACAAGAGATTGATAAGTAATAAAAAGCTGACCAACTTATGTTCCACTTTGGGTAACTTGCCTTACTTCGAGACAAGTGCCAAGGAACTGATCAACGTGGAACAACTGTTTGATGTGGTAGCAAGAAATGCCTTACAACAAGAGGACAATGAAGAGTATACCGAAGATTATTCCGATGCCATTAATATCCATTTGGATGGTGATTCCAGTTCGTGTGCTTGTTAATCCCACTTCTTCCGCTTTACCCTTATATATCTAATAAAATGTTTAAACTTCGCATTACGTAGTTCTCATCGGTACTCCTGGCTCAAACTACTTCAATTCCTCCTCTTCCCTCGGACTCCATCACCTTTTAAGTTAAATTTTTATTTCTTAGCATTTTTTTAATGCCTCTTAACGTAAAGAAACAGAAGGGAAAAAAATAGTCGTGTACATTTGACAGGTAAGGCTTTTTATAGTCCACGTGGTACAAAAAACAGACACGCAGGAAGGAGTTAAAAAAAAGGGGGCCCGTGGGTAGTTAGATAACAGGAGGAAGTTCAGATATACAGAGGAAACGTGATTGGATTCCACTTCGAGAATCCGGAGTGCTTTATCAGTTGCTCAAAAAGTGACAAATTTTGTTTTGAAGGCTTTTTTATCTACAAAAATTTTTTTCTTTATATAAGAGACTATCTTTTTACAAATATTATATTATAATATAACAAAGACAGTGGAGGGACCATACATAAATAAAAAAAAAACGCCCTGGAGAAGGAGAAGACTTTATCAGAAGGACTTTGTGCATAAAAAGAACAAGGAATTTTTTCCACACTGAGAACATTTTTTCTAATTTTGTTATATTTTTTTTTTCATCCTCTAGTCACGTTCTCTTCATATAAGAAAGAGAATTCAAAGTAGGATAAAGGAGGCAGGACAATTGTAGGATATTAGACGAGAGATATGGTTAGAGTGGATTGAGAGAGCATTAATCAAAGAGAGAAAAAAAGTCATGAATATATCAGTGGAGAGCTCACCTAATTTGAGTACTCCAGTTAGTACCAGTGGGATGGTGCCCAATATGTCTGGAAGTCAAGACACAAAAGTTTCAATAAACAATCGTAATAGTGGGTCATTTGTGAGAAAGAAGGTGACGAATAATCGGTCCGCCTCTTCCTCGCCTCATACACCGATGGTGCCCACGAAGCAAGTGGCAACCACACAAGAATCCACCAGCACTACAAATGACAACAACAACAACAATACCGCTAATAATAATAAGGTAGCAGTTCATTTATTAATACCCAAGAATTCGGGGAAGTATCGGAACAACAGTTTCAGTTCCAGTTCATCCGGATCGAGTTCCAGCATTTATTCATCATCCGCGGATCTGAGTCCGCTGTATCCAGTTGTGAATACAACTTCACAGGTTGCTACTGTTACAGAGCAAGCGTTACCTAAGCAAAGTACTCCGGTACGACAACCATCTGCGGATAGTATTATACAAGACGGGTATAAGATATTGCCCAAGAATTTCAAGGAATGTTCACGTGATGATTTGATTGTCATCATATCAAGAATGTTAACTAATATACTGTCATTGAATGATGCCATGGATATCAAGATATCTTCCAAGCAATTGACCAGATTTCACTCCAGAGCACCACCTAATATATCGTTATACGATTACTTATCACGTCTTTCCCATTATTCGAGTCTCGAAAATGCCGTGTTGATCGCTGCAGTTTATTACATCGACTTGTTATCTTCGACGTATCCGGTATTTTCGATCACTTCTTTGACGGTGCATCGGTTCTTGCTTACTCTGACGACGGTGGCTTCGAAGCTGCTTTGTGATTCCTTCTGTAGTAATCAGCATTATCTGAAAGTCGGAGGTGTCCATGTCAGTGAATTGAATGTGTTGGAACTGGAGTTTCTTCAGAACGTCAATTGGAGAGTGGTTCCAAGGGATTTCCAAAAGGACGCCACCACGATGCCAAGAAGAGATTCGAATAGTACCAATTTAAGAAACGACATCTCCTGGAGTCCTAATACATTGGGAGTTGCTTCTCTGGAAGAAGTGCTCGAGAAATATTATCAGAGAATGATTGTATTATTTGGAGATGATCCTCAACCAGATGTGGTCAAGTCTCATATCAAATATAGATTAGCAGAAGAAAGTCCAGAACCGGCTCCTATCCAAACTCTGCCTGTTTCTGCTAACGTACAGCAAGCTGTATTGAAGAGAACGGCCGATGACCATGAAATGGAAGATCATCAGATCTCAAGGGGTAAAAGAAGATACTAGAAAAAAAACTATATATAGTAGCATTTTAAGTTCAATGAAGTCATCGATGAACCTTATTTTTTTTGCACTCGTAATAGGGTCCCATACCACCACCATCACAAACACGCTTCTCGCTATTGTGTCGGCTCCTCGGCTGTATAAGGGAAGAAAAAAAGTGACACTGAAAAATAAAAAAAGCTCGATGAGTTTTTTTTTTTTTTTTTATTAGAAATCGTTTTCTCTTTAGTTTCCCCTTTTTTTGAGACTGCAGTTGACATCAGTACAATTGAACGATGACTGGAGAGGAGAAGATTTATGAGACTAAGGTTCATACTGGAGAATATTATGATGAGAAGGATCTGGAGACCAAATATGCCGAGGTTTTGACACATCCGTTCGTCAAATCATTGATTGAATCCGAGGAGTTTGTCAGAGTGGAGCCTTTGTTACACAAGATTAACAAGTCCAAGAATGAGAAATTGTTGACTGGGTCTACGTTGAGAGGAGATTCGATGATTGCTGCTGATCCCATCACCTTTTCCCAGGTGGAAAATGACCCTAATAGCCACAATTTGGAATACAATGAGCTTATAACCGTTTACTACCTCGGTGATAAGTTATGTGGTCATCCTGGAATTGTTCATGGGGGGTTGCTTCTGACTTTATTGGATGAAAGTTTATGTAGATGTGCGTTCCCCTTATTTGAGAGTCGGTTGGGAATGACTCTGTCTTTACAATTGAATTATCTCAGACCGTGTTTTGAGAACCAATTTGTGGTATTGAAAGCCAAAGTAAAGACCTTTCACCATAAGAGAAAGATCTCAGTAGAAGGGCACATCGAGACATTACCAATGGATGGATCGGAACCTACGGTTTTGGTCAAGGCCGAGATTTTGGTCGTCGAACCAAAATCCGTCAATTTGGGCTGATCTCCACGTTTATTTATTACACATACACTTCCTATATATGCCATGTCTTTTTTCTATGTATGTACATTGCTTATCGTTATCGTATAGTCGTGTCTTTAGGTACGATTTTTTTTTTTTTTTTTTCAGAAGAAAAAAGAAGGTTCGACAAAAGGCTGGGTGTGGGATTGGGAAAAAGTTTTTTGATTAAGAGTTTGAAAAGTTATTGATAACCGGGATAAAGAGAACGCGATGAATCCAGCTATTTCTAACTTAGTATTGATGCTTGTAGGTATGCAAGTCTCCAAGAGACTTGATTGGGAGAATCCGAACGTTGTTATGTACCTGAGAATTGGTTATGTTACTTCTACTTTGTTGGTTTTGTCGATCTACTTAATTTGCAGACAGATCATTCTTAAGAAGAACGATTTGACTACTTTGAAGTACGTTGAGGGTCCAAATGCCATGCTGGGACAAACCGAGCCAAGCATGGTTGTTACTACTGTCAAGGACTACGACTTGCAACAAGTCCAAAGTGCCATTAAGGGTATGTTCACTGGTATCGCCATGATGGGTTTCATGCACCTTTACATGAAGTACACCAACCCATTATTGATGCAATCGGTCTCTCCAATTAAGTCTGCTTTGGAGGCCAACATTGTCAAGATCCACTTGTTTGGTAAGCCAGCTTCCGGTGACTTGAAGAGACCTTTCAAGGCTGCTTCCATGTTTGGTGGCGCTGAAAACAAGACCGACAAACAAAGTATCGAACAAGCCGAAACCGCTGGTGTCGGAGGTATCAAGGAAGAGTAAATTCTATACAATAAAAGTTATAATGACGTCGTTAAAGGTTATATTACACTCTTTAATAAAATTATCTTAAGTGATTGTAAGTAAAAGGATTAATGCCGTTGTAGTCCCTTAATTTCTTACCGTCTTTTTGTTCAACTTTTCTGTTCTACTATGCTTTATATGCTCTAGGCACAAAAGACAAGACAAGGCAAAAAAAAAAAAAAAAAAAAAAGTCAAAAAAAAAATCTGTAGGGATCAAACAAACAAAGTAGGTTAGTACAGGAAGAGAGACAAAGAGAGAGAGATACGCTGTAAGGGATCAAGTAGAGAGAGAGGTAAAAATTACATGGGATAAGATGGATCAATCTAATTATACCCTTCCGGGGATAATGCATTATTTGCAGAATCAGTATACGATAATTGAAAAGAACAAGATACTCAATGAGGTGGAGAAATCGGAGCTCAAATTGAAGATCACCAAATTGGAGAGTGAGAAGAATCAATTGCTTGTTGAGAATGATAAACTTCGTGATAGAATCAAGCAATTGGAAGGGTCCAATGGAGGTGCCAAGGATATGAATAATGAAGAAGTGGGAAGACTCGATACAATTGACACCACCAATTTAGTGAAAGCAAAACAATTTCTTCGTAGTACGACGAATGAGATATTATTTCTCTTGAATTCGCCATCGATTGAAGATTCGGATCCGCTTGGTCTTACCAAAGATGATGCGGATTTCCTGCAACCACTGACACAGTATGAAAATGGTAGTAATGTATCTCATAGTAATGGTAACGAAGAGAAATGGTCGAGTCAGACGAATGGTGGAGAAAGCAATGGAAAGAAGAGAATTGAGGTCGATACAGATGTTGAAACGATAGTAGATGAGGAGGAGGAAAGGGATGGAATGGTGGTTTTATCACTGCCTGTACTGGAGCCTTCAAATCCGGTACAATTTTTACAATGTGAGAATGGATTGCTTTATACTTATAGATCTCAGGCACATGAGATAGAAGCGCTCGAGATACCAACGAGTAAGAAGTATGGTATTCCAATAGCCAATATTACAGAGGAAGTTAGTCTTTCGTATCAACCACGGATATTCCAACCTTTGGGAGATTATAAGATGGTACTTGAAGCTCAGGGGTATCATTTGTATGTCGATACCCAAGAAGGATCGACGGTTTTGAAGAAATTGACCAATATTATCGTGAATTTCGATGTGGTGGAATTGGAGAAGGGCAATTATATGGTTGCTGTTGTTGTTATGAATAGACCAACCCCACATTTCTTTGAATTTTCAGCTGAGACCAAGAAATTGAAGGAACTTTATGGCAACAGAAAGACCGATTCGAGTCTTCAATTCCGTCCGTGTGCAATCAAGATTCATAATCTGACAGAGTTGACAATGGTGTCGGAGACAGGAGAGTTCAGGAGGTATGATTACGTCAATGACACTCAAATCTCGAACAACAATTTCAATCTTAACTTATCGAAGAGTTGTCATTACGGGTTCACTCAGAATTACTTCATTCACGAGACAGACTCGTCTATTTTGAGTGTGTTGAATCTCGTGTCGGAGGAGATAGGAAGATTTTCTTTGGATCATCAACCATTCAAGATCAATTCTATTGTCACTCCAGGAGCTGAAGATTACGATTTCTTCGCTTTGAATTATTCCAATGGAGCGGTGGAGATTTACGATCTTTCTCAATTGGTGTTTGATGATTTACAAGGATCTTCAACAATGGTTCTTCCGGCTCCATTGAAGACCATCAATTATCATGAGGGAATTACTAAGCCTATTGTGTTACGAGACGTCATGGTTTCGTTGACACCGGAGAAAATTTACATTGCAGGTTCGGATAAAAACGTCAAACAATACAATATCGTCTAGTTCATTACATAGCATCTATATAAGAAGTGTCTATTTCTTTCCTTTGCTAACCAATTTCTTCTTAATATGCTTCTTCATCTTGGTCTTTCTCTTCTCCTTGGCCAGGGCTTTGGCTTCCTTCTTACGTTCCTTCTTCAGGTCTTTGTCCTCGTATTTCTTTCCTTTAAGTACCTTGACTTCGTCGTCACTTTCGTCGGAGTCCTCCTCATCATCCTCATCCTCATCCTCTTCTTCATCGTCGTCCTCTTCTTCTTCCTCACTTTCATCAGCTTCACGAATTACTTGAGGTTTTGAGACACCATCATTCAGTACGTCCAAAGACAATTGTTTAAGAGTACTGATGTTACCTTCCAGATATTCTTCAAAGTCCTTCTCTTCCAAGTGATTCAAGGACCTCACAAGATGAATAGATCTAAAGACTTCATCTTCCAAGTCTTCCTTGTAGTCAGAGTCCTTGACAGGTAATTTCTCCAAGTACTTGAAATACTCGTCTTCCAACTGAGACATGTCTTCGATTGAGGGCAAGATTTTGTTCAAGTCGTCGATGACAAATCTGAAGATCAATCTCTCTGGATGGACAATGACACCTTCTTTTTGGAAGAAGTCATTCACGTTTTTGATATCCATTCTTAAGAAATCCAAGGACATTGGATGTTCTGGTTCCACCGACTGGGAGACGTCAATGATATAAAGTTTACCTTGGTGGATCAAGGAGTTGTATTCGGACAAATCTGCATGTACCAATCTACAGACATGGAACATTTGTCTCATGTAAATGATCATTTGATGGTAGAAGAAGGTCAATTGTTCTCTACTTTCCCATGGATAATCCTTAAGTTTTGGAGAAGCTTCACCATCTCCCTTGGTCAAATATTCCATCACAAGAACGTGACTCTTCAAGTCCAATGGTTCAGGACAAGGAATACCATTAGCATACAATCTCTTCAAATTTCTGAATTCTTTCTCGGCCCATAACTTAACCATCTTTCTTGGATTATGCTGACTCTTCGTATTACGGAATCTGTATTCACCATCGACATATCTTTCACGATCCTTGAAAACCAAGATCGAGGTCTTGTAAATCTTGATGGCGTACTCCTTATCGGTGTCGGAATTGTACAGATGATAGACATTGGCTTCTTTACCAGTACTGATAGTACCATTCATTTCCGTTATAAGACCACTGGTGAAGACCTTTTTGATGAACCGAATCGTTCTTGGATCAAGAACATTATCCACGGTAGCTCTATTTGCACGATCGTTGAGTGTCTTGGTCAGCTTTTGCTTGTCATTATTCACAAACTTCTGGTACTTATTCACAATCAGTTCTTTCTCTTCTAAATCCAGTCTCTTGGTGTTGGGTTGCACTTTGTATGGTTGGGAAATGTTGATCTTGGACTTGATATCCACATAATCAGACTCATCCCCACTAGAAGAGTACGACAGATCACTATCGTTCTCACTCATCTTATACTATATCTTCCTTACTTAGTGAAAAAAAATTTTTATAAACTTTGTGTAATTTTTTTTTTCCTTTCCTTTATGCGATGAGCCCTTGAAAAATTTAAAGAGAGAGAGAGACAAAGAAAGAAAGGGAGAGGGAGTTTTTATCTAAAAGATCAGTAAGTTAACAAATGTAAAATTAGATTAATGTTTTTTGTAAGAAAAGGATTCTCTAATATATATGAACAAGGGTTGATATCTTAGATCAAGAAGTTGAAGGCCAACATGGCGACGACACCGGAAAGACCAGCGGCGGCGGTGGCTACAGCGGCAGCACCGGTGGAGGTGGAGGTGGAGGAGGAAGAAGAGGAGGTAGAAGTGGAGTCTTCAGTGGTGGTTTCGTCTCCGTAGTCAGAGTAAGAGTAGTAACTGTCATCAGTGGCATTGAAACAGGACAAGGCGTACTCGGTGGTCTTGAAGACGGACTCTTCAACGAAGGTGATATCAGCACAAGCGTAGTGAGTGACATTAGCACTGTCCTCAATAGCCATGTACTCCAATTGGATGGTGGCATTGTCACCAGACAGAATACTAGAAGGTTGGTCTGGCATGTAGAAACAGGTGTGTCCGATATCGATATCGTTGGTGACGTTACCGTTGGCCCATTCATCGAAGTCGTCGTTGGTGGTTGGGTTACTCTTGTAACTGATCTTCAAGGAGACACTCCAAGCTTTGTAAGATTTGGCGACCAAGGCGACGAAACCGTCATCCAATGGGAATTCGGATCTGTTGGAAACACCGGCAGCGGTACCACATGGGGCTTCCAATTCGTAATCTTCACTCCATTCTCTGTCTGGAGGGTACAAAATGGCGATTTCACCCATAGTGGTAGCGTAGGCAGAACCGTGTTGCAAAGCTTCGGCTTCAGCATAAGCAAAAGCTTCAGCAAAGGCATCAGGGTTGGCGTAAGGAGTAGCCTCAGCAGCGATTTTAGTGGCACCAAAAGCCAAAGCAGAGATCAAAGAAGTGGAGAATTTCATTGTTAGGTTAGGAGCGACTGAACTAATTGAGGTGCTTCCGGAAATTTATATATAGTTTGAGGTGAAAATTACGGCGGGATATGTATAGCTGCACGTACGAAGAAAAGTTGTCTCATCGCTTCCACTTTCGGCTCAAAAGACCTTGGCCTGAGCGAATGATTCTAAGCTGAGCTCAGAAAAAATGGGATTTTTCAGACGCATAATTTTAATTTAACTGCATATCCTCCGAAAAAATGGGATTCTTTTGGCATGCGTTCATTTGATAGGCCCACGACAGGTGATTAGAAAAAGGGAGGGCCGACAAAACCGAAAAAACGTCTCATACGTTAGAAACAATGTCAAGTGGATAGTGAGCAAAAAAAGCCGAGTTTTGTCACTAGTGAACGGCTTTAACCGCAGACAATGTAGCTTTCCTCTTGTATCCCTTTCTCTCTTCGCATGAAACTTTACTATTGCTTGCATTGCCCTATTCTTCCATAACGGCTTAGGATCGTCTCGAAGCCTTAAACTTAGCTAGAAGGTTATAGGCACATGTGCCAAGAGCTTTATAATGGTTTTAAGGGATCTGTTCTAATGGAAGGAGCATTCTCAGAGCACTGATGAAACGGAGGGAGTCACAGCGAAGGGGGTGTTAGTAAGGCATTGAGAGGCAATGAGAGCAGTTGAGAGCGGTAACATGAGGACTGTATGAAGGATAAGAAGGAGAAAATAACCAACAGGATGTGTATAGGGCTCTTTCAGAGAATGTATCCTACCTTCCACAGAGTGTGGTAGACTACTGTAAAGCAGCCAATGAGTAAAATACCACCACCAGAGCCTCCCCTAAATTACCAGACCTTCCACAATCAAAGTCAGATACTATCTTCATAATAACCTCACCATCATGGACTCACATTCAGTTCCTCGCATAGATTAGGGGCGATCATAACCCAAGAAAAAGCAGAGATGTCAGATCCCAAAAAGTCGTGCAAACAGTTCAGTTTTTTGTATTTACCTTTATTTTTTTTTCTTACAATATTGCCACTGGAGTGACACGAGTAGAGAGAGAAGTAGACTCGATAGAAGATGACTACAATTCCAGGTAAGTAGAAAATGAGGAGCAATTGAGGGTGAGATACTAATATTGATACTGTAGTTAAGATTAAGCATGCCGGAAAGACGCATGAGCTTGAGGTTGATTTGACAGAGCCTGGATCGACTTTCAAGTTACAGGTTTATTCGGTGACCAATGTGCCACCTGAGAGACAGAAGATTCTTTTGAAGGGCGGGCAATTGAAGGATGACTCCGATTTGTCGACGTTTCAATTGAAGGAAGGGCAGGTGATCATGGTTTTGGGAACCGCTGACCTTCCTAAGATGGCGCCTCTGGAGAAGCATGTTTTCCTCGAGGATTTGGAGAAGAACAAGCAACTTGTGCAGACCAATTTGGAGCCTTCTGGGTTGGTCAATTTGGGCAATACGTGTTATTTGAACAGTTCTTTACAAGCGTTATTCACCATTAAGGAGCTCAAGGGGCTTTTGGGTAAGTTTGAGAAGAAGGGGCATGAGCCAACACAGAACTTGATTTTGTTCATGAAGCAATTGTTCGAGAAGTTGAATAGTAAAGAGGCTGATGTTCCGCCTTTGAATTTCTTGACTACGTTGAGATTGACATTTCCTCAATTTGCCGAGAAGGATCCACAACATGGCTTCTATAAGCAACAAGATGCTGAGGAACTGTATTCTCAGATTCTCAGTCTTTTGACCAACAATTTTCCGGAGTTGAACAAATATTTCAGGATTGAGATGAAGCTGGAGACCAAGTGTTTGGAGATCGAGGGTGATGAGCCAAGTGTGTCTTATGAAGACCTGACCAAGTTGAGTTGTCACATCAATATCAAGACCAATTTCTTGAAGAATGGTCTTTTGGAGAGTATGGTGGAGACCTTGGAGAAGAACAATGAGGTTTTGGGAAGAAATGCCAATTATGAGGTATCAAGAAAGATTGTCAGATTGCCAAAGTATCTCAATGTGCATTTCGTTCGGTTCTTCTGGAAGAGAGAGACGGGGAAGAAGTCCAAGATTTTGAGAAAGGTGCAATTTCCGTTCCAATTGGACCTTGCCGACTTTTTGGACGAGTCCATTAAACTGGATAAGATCAAGACTAGAGATCAGATCTACGAGGTGGAGAAACTGAACGAGGATGAGAGTCGTGAATATAGAAGAAACGTCAAGAGACAGAAATTGGAGACGCGGACTCAACTGGAAGCGGAGAAGGAAGAATTGGAGAAATTACACGAGAAGTTCCTGGAGAACTTTAAGAAGGTATATCCGGAGTCTTTTGATCCTGAATCGGGAGAGAATCCGTCTTGTTTGTACGACTTGAAGGCCATCATTACACATCAAGGAGCCTCGGCCGACTCGGGACATTATCAACTGTTCATCAAGGATGAAAATGATTTGACCGGAGACAGATGGTGGAAATTCAACGATAACAAGGTAACTACGGTTAATAAGGAAAAGATAGAACAATTAGCCGGAGGAGGTGAAAGTGATAGTGCTTTGATTTTATGCTATAAAGCACTTGGATTGGATTAAATATACCTTTTTATAATTGATTGACCAACTTCTTGAAGTTTTCTACTTCATTCCAGCAATTCAAAGGCTTACCGGAGTTTTGTTTCAAACAACTTAGTACCTCTTCCTTACTTTTTTGTAAAGGCTCGGACAAGACCGGTTTGGTCTCGTTCAACTTCTTCAAGCTCAGCGTGATGGAAGCCAATTTTTCGTTGGCGATCTTACTGGAAGAAGTAGAGTCCAGTTCGCTGGATCCAGTCAGACTCTCCAATGATCCCTTCAAGGAAACAGAGGCTTGTTCAGTCAACTTCTTCAATTCCAGATTGACTCTTTCTTGGATGTAAGCTTCGGAATATTGAGAACGAGTGTAATCGGACTATAAGAGAGAGAGAGTGTGTTAGTGTCAGAACGTAAGGTGATAGCGCGTCTCAAAGGAGGATACTTACTTGGGTGGAATTGTCTAATTGAGTTAAAAGGGAAGAACTGAACTCAACGGGAGTTTGAGGTGTAAATGTCTTGACCTGAGCATTGTCTGGTTTGGATGCTGATGAACCCATTTTTTATGTCTCTATCTATGTGTTGATGTTGCCAAATAGTGGAGGATTTTTTTTTTTCAACTTCCTGTTTTTTGATTGGTACTACAAGACACGACTATAGAAAAAGGGGGATAGATGTATAGGTGAGGATTTTAGTGTACTTAAATAGATTTGATAAATTCGATGACCGTTGAGCAGACATCATCATCGGCACCTGGATCGGAATGAGAGCCTACATTATGTTTAGCACCTTTCACGACCTTTGAATAGAGGGACCAATATTGTGGGTCTACGTGAGGTTTCCACTTATCCACCAAGGCTTTCTTGTCGACATGTTCTGGGACGAATTCGTCTTTGCCTGAGAACAAGACCAATAAGGGTTTAGAGACTTTGGCGAATTTCAGGTGACATTCTTCGTCCGTCAAATCCGAGGAGAAGAAGTCGTCATCACCCCCAACTTCGGCTAAAGATAACCAACGATAAGCGGAGATTGGAGCAGGTAAAAACAGTTCACTGAATTTGGAAGGTAACACGTCATGAAGTTTACCCAGGTCTTTGAACAGTTTGACTTCCAGATTGAGCTCGGCAAGCTTTTCCGGGCCCAAGAAGGAGATCATGGCTTCTCTATCCGAGACGGGGGCTTGTAAAATCCCTCCGTCAACTTCCGTTTCGGGAGTCATGTCGAATTTGGTTAAGTATTGCATAGTATCTTGACAACCGGTGGAATGACCCATCAAGATGATTTTGGATCTGGAGCCACCTTTGACGGACTTAAGGTACTTTACCATAAGACTGGTCTCATGAGCATCCCTTTCCAAGGAGCCCGTACCCCAGCCGATATAGGACGAACTGAAGATGATTTGCACTAAGGTATAACCAATTGAGTCCAAATATTGGGAAAGTTTAGGTAAATAAGGAACCGTCACCAATCCGTCGGTCAACCCGGCAGTGAATAATACTACCTTATCAGACTGCTTACCAGATTTGTTCTTGAACTCAAACCCAGTCATTCTTGGGGCATATTCAAACAGATAACCTTCAACAGGTTCAATTCCAACCATGTGATCCATAGTAGTAAAGTAAAGTGCTAATTTTAGTCTAATTGAAGATTCGATCTCTACCGCCTTCTTATCAGATAGAAGCCTTAAAATGCGACTATCAATTTTTTTTTTTTTTTTTTCTTTCTAATTTTAATCTTGTTGGCGTCAAGTATTAATAGTAACTTACGTGACACAGAGAAGATGGGAATTAAAAAGATGTTTAGAATGAAGCCTGAGCCTGAGGCTACTCCTGAGCAGAATCGGGAGGAACTTATGACGCAAGGGATACAGGTGAAGGGGGAGAAGGAGAGGAAGGATAAGTTTGCAGCATTTAGGGACTATGCCAGGAATAAGAATGACAATAGGGAGGATCTCAAGCCGCGTGTTGTGGATCCTAACAGACCTCAGACGAATCCTTATGCCAATATGGGGGCACCACAGAGTCAACTTCAGACGGATATGAATCCTTATGAGAGTAGAAAGGGCTCTTCTTCGTCCGTGCCACCTCATCACCAACAACAGAACCCTTATTCTGGTGAGCAACAGAATCCGTATGGAGGACATCAGAGTCAGTTACTTATGGAGGAGGAGACCAGAACGATGAACACTGACTTGAATGAGCCTCCAAGATATTATTCGCAGGGTCAAGTGGCGATTCAACAAGAGGAAGAGGAGGATTTGAATGCTGCGCCTAATGCGTACCAAGAATTGGAGTTGACACCTGAAGAGATGGAGGAGTTGAGATTGAAAGAGGAGGAGGAGGAAGAAGTTAATCTGATCAAGCAAGATATCAGATTCACCAAGCAACAATCGGTACTGTCTACTAGGAATACGTTAAGAATGGCAGAAGAACTGTATGCTTCGGGACAGAATACGTTAGGAATGCTTGGATCTCAGAGTGAGAGATTGTATGGAATTCAAAGGAATTTGGCTTTGGCTGATGTCCAGAATCAAATGGCTGAAGATAAGACGAAACAGATGGAGAAGTTGAACCGGTCGATGTTTGCTATTAATCTGTCTAATCCTTTCAACAGTAAGAGAAGATTACGGATGAAGGAGGAAAAGATAAAGCAATCTAGAATGAATGAGAAGTTGTTACAAGATCGTCAAAGAGCTGAATTGCATAGTTCTGAAAGAAGAGTCATGGATGGGTTGAAAGATACGTCACAAAGATCAACTACGGGAGATATTTATACAAAGTACAATGACCAAAAGATCTTGGAGGGAGCCAAGAGATATCAATTTGAGAATGACTCGGAAGATGACGATATGGAGAGAGAGATCCATCATAACTTGAATCTGATAGGAAGTCATGCTACCAATTTGAAGAAAATGGCCATGACAATTGGAAGAGAGACAGAGTCACAAAATAAGAGAATGAATGAGATTGAAGAAGATGCCGATAAATTGGATATCAATGTTCATATGAATAATCATAGATTGAATGGGTTGAGGTGAGGTGTCTGATATAGTGTTCTTCTGTATAGTATGAAGTATTTTTCCATACAAAAAAATTAGTAGTAGTAACGAGGGCAGAGTGAGAGATGAACACTGATGATTACACTGCCTTGGAGGACTATGATCTGATATATGAGCATGTGTTTGAGATGTATTCTGGGGCTTCAGTAGTTGAGAATGGGAATTTGGGGCTCATTGACAGTAAACAGAATCCTATCAAGGTACAAGTGAAGGACGATGAGTATGTGATAGAACAAGCTGCTACGTTATTGAGCTCGAACAGTTTGACTTCCACGACGGGGTATGTTGTATGGAAGACGAGTCCTTTTTTTCTCGAGTGGATTTTGGACCAGGCACTACCATTGGAAGAATGGGAGGTGTTGGAATTGGGGTCTGGGACGGCTGGGATAGTAGCTTCGTGTCTTGGACCCAGAGTGAGGAAGTTTGTGGCGAGTGACCAATGGAATTTGTTGAAGCTTTTGAAGAGGAATGTATGTAATAATGTTCATAGAATAGAATCGGAGACGTTGGGGAGATCGGATGGAGGAGGATCACTGAAGATTGAAGTGATACCTTTAGATTGGGAATCACCTGAACAAGGAATGAGTGAATTGGAGGGTAAGCCTAACCTTGTCATTCTGTGTGATTGTATTTATAATGAGTATTTGATCCCGCATTTCATTTCCACTTTGCAAATGGTGATGTCATCGGAGTCGATAGCATTGATTCTGATCCATTTGAGAGATTTCGAGATAGTGGAGAAGTTTCTTCAGGAGGTGATTGGAAGTGGACTCAGGCTCTGGAACGTTCTTCTGGACGAGGGATTTGCATTGTATTGTATAAAGTTGGGAATGTAAGGAATTGGGTGAACTTTATGTAATGAAATGGACTACCACAAAGGGGATACAGAAAAGAATGGACTTATATAAGATATAAATGGAAAGTGAAAAAATTGAAGGAAGTAAGTAAAGTGCTTTGAAGATTGTGTACATGATACTGAGCATCATCAGATGAAAAGGAACTATAGTAGTGGCAATTCCTATCTATTTCTCATTAACTATAATTCTGTGTCTGTTTCGTGGATGAGCATTTTATCACTTTTCATCATCCAGAGAAGAAAAAAAACATCAACTTCAGCGTTAGTGAGAGCACCGAATCAAGCTCATCTTGTGTCAGAGCCATGTCAGCATTTGGGCTCAGCACGTTTCCTTCTAGCGGAGGAAGTCAAGATGGGAACAAGAATGGGAAGCCTAATGGGCAACCCAATATCAATCCCAAGCGGAATCAGCAGCGACAGCGCAGTTCCAATAAGACGGCGTCTACTCAGGGGAACAATAACAAGGCCCGATTCAGCAGTGGGCCGCAGCGAAAGGCGAGTAATAAACCGGCCAAGGTGAATAATGAGATGGATACGGAAGTGGTGGATGCTGAATATCTGGTACAAACGAGGGCTAAGCCGAGTAAGAAGAATTATCTTCCAAGACCACCAAAGATTCATGATCAATTCGTAGGGCCGTTATTTAAGAATGCCGAGAGTCTAGGGTTCACTCCAATACTATACCCGAAACAGGAGCTTCCCAATTATTTGATACAGGAGCAGAAATTACTTGAGCAGATCGAGTTCAAGCCTGATCAATGGGACATAACCAACCAACAAAAGATGCTTCAATTGGAGCAAAGTGTGCCGGATCCCAAGGAATTGATGGAGATTTTAGAGCCAATGAGAGATAAGGAAAGGACAGAAATGGAAAATAAGGGGTTGGTGGATAAAGCCAATGTGTCAAAGAGTCTTGCTGATGCTATTGTGTTCAGAGGAAGTTGTCTTTATATGTGTCCAGTGTTTGAGAAGATCAAGAGGAAGGTGAATGGAGATATCAGTAAGTATGAAAAGAGTTCTACTGGGGATATTATTCTGATCAAGACCTTCTCTAGATCAGAGCTGGGACAAGCACCTCAATTACCTAGTGATGTTAGACCACCACATATCTTGGTGAAGACCTTGGATTATATGATAGAGAATTTGATCGACGATTTGCCAGATTCGGAACTGTTCATATGGAACAGAACGAGATCAATAAGACAAGATTTCACATACCAGAATTATTTCGGGCCAGAACTGGTTTATTGTACGGAGAAGATTTGTCGGATCCACTTGTTGACTTTGCACATTATGCTGGGATCGGATGTGGAGTATTCTCAGCAACAGGAATTGGAGCAATTGAACAAATCTTTAGAGACGTTGAATGAAATTTATGACGATTTGAGGAAGTTGGGTAAGCCGAGTCCCAATGAGCCCGAGTTCAGGGCTTACTATGTGGTGTCGTATTATGATAAACCTGAGATGGATTACATGATCCAGAGTTTACCTTTGGAGATGCTCCATCATCCATTGATGCAATTACTGATCATGTTTAGAGGTTATCTCTTACAAAATAACACTTCACCAAAGGAGAACTTGGCTGGAGGGTTGAACCATTTCGTCCAATTCTTTGAGCTGGTGAAGGAGGAGACGACTCCCTTTTTGATGGCATGTCTTTTGGAGACACATTTTAACGAGGTGAGGTTTTATGCATTGAAGTCGATGAGCACGTCTTACCATTCGGGAGGTAAACCTTATTATGCTGAGCAATTGGCTGAGATGTTGGGGTTTGACACGGTTGAACAATTGAAAACGTTTGTGGAATATTATGATATGAAGACGGTGATGGAGGGAGACCAATTGTGTGTTTATTTGTCTCCATTTAAGTATAACTATGTGAGGGAGAAGGAGAAGTTGAAGCAGCTGTATTCGACGAAATTGGATGCCAAGTTGGGACAAAGGTCGTATCAAGAGGTGATCAATTCGGGAGTGGAGAAGTTGGACTTCAAGGCTTTGGAGTTACCAAAGGAAATCACAGTGTCGAGTTTTGTTCCTCCTCCACAAGTAGTGAAGAGAGAGCCAATACCAATGGCAAAGCCAGTGCAACTGGCACCAATACTGCAAGCACCTTCATTTGCTTTTGGAGCACCTGCTCCTCTCAAAACACCCGAGGTCACTATTGCACCACCAGCCAAGATCGAGATGCCACCAGTGATACTACCACCAGTTAAGGTGGAGCCTCCAAAGCCAGCACCAAAGACCATTACTTCATTACCCAATTACCAAATTGCTGCTAGTCAGGTTTACAATGAAATGCTTGGGAGGTTGGTGGAGTCACAGTTACAGAACGTTGTTAAGGAGTCGTTGAACAAAGAGGTGCGGTCACGTGAACGTGATTCGTTGATCTCTTTATTGAGTGAAGAATTGTATGAAGCATTTATGGACGAGATGATCCAGTTTTCGTTGCTTGAGGCACAAGCTGAGATGTTCCGTGCGAAGAAGTTGAAGGTCAAATTGATCCAGAGATTGAAGCCGGTAGCTCAAGTTTGTTTGCAGCGGAAACAGGAGAGAGATCGGAGAATAAATGAGTTTAAGGAGTTCAAGAAGTCGCGAATCAATGTGGCCAAGAGAGGACTGGAGGACGAATTACAACTGAAGGAATTGTTGAAGAGGAAGATGAAACTGAGACAGGCTTCGCAGGTGAGGAAGGAGACTAATTATAGAGAGATTTGGAAGCCGGTGGATTTGGAATCAGCATTGATTGAGAATCTCAAATCGGGACCTGTCAAGTCGATGATCGTCTTACTTGTGGTGAAGGATTGGAGTGAACTTTCACTGAGATGGTTGATCAGTAAACTTTCCCTTAAACCTGATTCCAGTCAGACAACGTTTGTTAACAAGATGTACTCTGAGGAGTTCAAGCTCAAGATCACCAGTTTACCTGATCAGTTCCAGGAGCGGGATTATTTCAAGAGACTGGGGATGGTGTTGTTTGAGGTGGGAAAGACCAATACTGAAGGTGATATGACCATCGAGAAGAAGTTAAAGTTGGATTCGAAGGTGATTTTTAAGGTGGTGGAGATGATGCAAGAACATTGCGTTTATGAACACACCAGTTTAGTGGTTTTGTATTACGATGCCTCTAATTCTTCCTTGAGTATGGAGAGTATCAGGACGATGTTGAGGACTGAAGAGTTGATGCTGAATTACGGAGAGCTTCTCTCACAGATCGAGGTTGTAGATATGAGTTTACTGAGACAAAGGGGGAGTCTTGGACATGTATTGGAAAACACATTGAGTGATATTTCCGTCGAGGGACCGAGAATGAAGCCAAGAGCCGTGATCTCGGAAACACCAACACCTGATGTAACAATGAACGAATCACAAATAATGGCCAAAAAGAGGAGGATCGAGTTTTTGAAGTCCTCCATGAATAGAAAGGAATCCAGACCTGTACAATTACGATCCGTTTCCAGATCAACGATGGCGATGGATTCCACCATGAACAATAGTATGCGTGACGTAGGATCGTATTCGAGATTCAATAATGCCGACTTGTTTGCAGAGGGAGAGCTCTCGATGCGGGTGACGACATCGACTCCAATAACAAGAGGCATCAACCCGGAGTTAACTGCAGGGAAAATATCGACCCCTAAGAGTCAACAGAGTAAGACGGACAAAATCTCCGAGTTGAGGAAGTTAACTGCGAGCATATTACTGAAGAAAAGAAATTAATAACACCACTTGTATACTATTTTTATTAGAATGCCTTCTTTTATTCTATTGTTTTAACAGGTGTAGATGGCATTTTATGTTATTTTAAGGTACCGAGAGATTTTCCTTGTAACGAGATTTTTTTTCTTTTTTTTACTAGGGTTCTTTTAACGACGAAAATAGATGGGAAACGGTTGTTTTCGTTAGCAAAGGGCGTTTGAGTATGCCGCGGAATATAAATCCGTTGGAAGAAAAAAAATTACAATGCGAGTTAGCGGAACGGTTCCCCGATTGAGACATTTAATTTTTTCTTTGCAGGAGTGACCGAAAAAAGCCACCTATGCGCTCTTGAACTTCTCCTAGTTGGAGGAAAAAAACTTCTCCAAAAAAAAAGAATATCCATCGCAGTGAGCGGAAGCTAATTCCGGCGGATTACTTTGCCCATAGGAAAAACAGAGGTAAATATCCGGTTCCCCAAAGGTTAGAAACGTTTCGCTGCTGCGTAAGATTAGATTAGGCAGAACGAATTTCTTGAAAGATCGGGCTGCCGCTTATCAAGTTGTTGATAGGAGAGCAATTATTTTATTTTTGTGACCTATCAATAGTCCCTACACTCTCCCTACACTCTCCGTAAAAGGGGAGGGAGAGATACGCCAAAGAATTTGCTCTTCCCACGGAATGTTTTTTTTTTTCATCTTCCTTCTCTTTAAGCAATTGTACGTTTTTTTAGATAGAAATATTATTATGGCATTAAGTGGTTAGTTCAACCAACCAGTTTATAAAAATAAAAAAGACAACCCAATAACAAACCTTTTGACGGCACTTTCAGTGCCGTCTATTAATAAATAGAGTGATAATGTACATATGCTAAAATTGTGAGGGAGATTAGGCCAGGGTAATGCAATTGGCCCATCTTTCGCCTACTTGGCCTTTCTTCAAGCTTTGGTATTTGGCGTGAAGTTGAGGACAAGGGTCTGCTCTTGGAGGTAAAACTACGTTGGACCATAATTTTTCTCTCAGTAAGGAGCAGGTTCTGAAGATTTCGTAATCTTGTGAGTTGATAATTTGTGAGAGATTGACGGAATAGTAATCCAATTCTTCATCTGAGAAGGGCAATTGACCCTTCAATTTAGACGAGTAATCGTGGGCGTAGATGCGGAGAAATTTGGAGTTGATTCTGTTTTCTCTTTGTCTGACGGGTATAATTGGATCCAGAACGATTTGTTTGAGTTCTTGTTCCGGTTCCGTTGGTTTAGAGAAGACGATCATCTCGGTCATTTCTTGTTGGTAAAACCGGTCATCGGTACTTCTTTCATTGAACTTCAACAAATCTTCCGTCTTCAACAGCTCAACTTTCAAAGTCTGAGAAGATAATTGTTGAGCAAATCCGGAAAGTTTCTTCCAAAAGGAAACAATCTTATTTTGCTTCGTCAAAGACTCAGACTCATCTGATTCATGATGATGATTACAATAACAAAATTCCGTCTCTTCTTCTTCTTCTTCTTCGTAATCATTATCCAAAGAACCAGCTAAAGGATGATCATTAAAGGAAACAGGAGAACTGATCGAATTGAAACTTGTATTGGTGAAAGGAGTGGATGAGGCGGAACGATCTTCTTCAAAAAAGGAGGAGGATCCACCACTAGAATAACTATCGGAATCAAGATAACAATCATCCGAATAACTCTTTCTCTTACCAAAATAATCATTATAATATTCAGGGGAATGATTCACCGTCAAACCTTTCTTCTTAGCATTGAGAATACTATTAAGAGAGGGCGTACTGGAATAAGTGGCACTTTTACCCCCCTTTTCATAATCGGAGAAACTCAACAGAAGATAGAACTCATCTTGCTCTATCTCCGATTTGGTCATATCGGATCGATAATAGATATACGACGGACTCGATATCAACATCCTCTATTAACTGATACAAAATATGCGGAAACAAAGGATGTTTTACGTTTATATATTTCAGGTGCCTTATGCCTTAAAAAAGAAAGACGCTATTTTTTCCAAATACGTTTAAAGCCTTCTACTTTTTTTTTTGTTATTCGCTTTGCCGGTCGCAACATTGCGGAAATCTTCTCCAACTTCAAGATTTCGGAGAAGTTTTTCTTTCTTTTTTTTTTTGTACTGTAATCTACCAAAATTCCACACGACTCCTTGCCTTCTTCTTAGCTGGCAATCTTATCAAGACAAGGATTAAAGTTGGGTCGAGCAATTGATCAGATCTGAGAAAATGACTCAAAACAAATTGCTAAATCTAATTAGAAAAAGGTCGCGTTTTTCAACCTCAATTGAACACCTCAATGCATTGAGGTCATGATCTTTTGTATGTATGATATATCACTGTAATCACTGCAGATAACAGATTTGCACTACGGGCCTAATTTATTGGCACTGTTTTTTTGGCAGTCAAAGTATCCGCTGACCTATTTGCACTTTTTTGTTTCATACTTACACTTATTTGCACTTGTTTTTTTTTTGGCGGTCTGCTTTCTTTCTTTCTACCTTTTCTCTAGTTAAAATTTGGGGCAGATAACTCAACTTTTTCACTTTTTTTCAACAGCTTTTTTTTTTTTGGTCTTCGAAGATTTACGTCAAGATTTCGGAGAAGAGGGAGACAATTAACTACGCCAACTACGATGTCGATACCAGAATCATTGATTAATTTCAGTTTCATTCCGAATCCTGATGTATTCAAGTTACCTATTTTGGACTTGCCGTTCCCTAAGAGTCCATTTACCAGTGAAACTCTCAACACGTTCTATGATTTCACTTTACAGAACAAGTTTCCATTGTTGTTTCTGATGACTTACTTTGTGTCTGTTCACGTTCTCAACAAGTTTGTTCTTAAGCCTAGACAAATCCTGGCCAAATTGAGACTGGATCCTTCTTTCAAGCCGGGCAATTTGACCGACAAGCAATTACTCAAGGTGTTACCTCTGGTACCATTTGCTATTGCTAAGACGACTCTCTTCAAGTACTTTGTTCTCTTGCACAACATTGCCTTATGTGTTTATTCTCTGTGGACCTTCATTGGAATGACCTCCACCATCCATGAGATGTCTCATAGAGTCATTCCAGAGACCTTTTTCACTCTTGCCAATATGGAGGAACTGTTGGAGAACTTCCGTAACAGAGACTTCTTTTGGCAGACAATTTGTAATTTGGAGAACGGAATTTGGTCTTCTCAATCCACCTTATCGGAGCAAAACTTGAAAGGATTACTGTTCTACAGTTTCTGGTTCTATATCTCCAAATTCTACGAGGTCGTAGACACCATCATTATCTTGCTCAAGGGTAGACAATCGTCTCTTTTGCAAAGTTATCACCATGCTGGAGCCATGCTCTCCATGTGGTCCGGAGTCAGATTCCAATCGCCCCCAATTTGGGTCTTTGTCGTGTTCAACTCCTTCATCCACACCATCATGTACTTCTACTACACTTTGTCATGTCTTCACATCAAAGTGCCAAATGTATTCAAGAAGTCCTTGACCACTTTGCAGATCTTACAATTCATCATTGGAGGCTCTTTGCTGGTCCTGCATCTTTTCGTGGAATACTACGACTTTGTCACCGACAGTTATAAGAGTTGTATTGCCGACCTGTCCCAACTGATGCTGTTATGGATCAACGTCATCTACTTGACTCCTTTGACCATGTTGTTTGGTGCCTTCTGGATCGAATCGTACGTCAAAAATAAGAAGAAACCTTCTATCGGTCAAAAGAAGTATGAATAACGAATAAAATATTAGATGTATCTGTTGTAGGATTATTGTACGTTTCTTAGTCTTGTATCCCTTTTTTCTCCCAAGGCTTGGAAAAAGATAGAGAAAAATAGACACAGAAAAACACAAAAAGAGACAAAAAACTCTCTCCTTTCTCTGTATCTTTGGCTCCTTATTTTTCTGACGTCATAAGAGTACCTGAAAAAATAACGTGTAGAGATTTTATATTATTTTGGTCCCGTAACATTATAGAAGAAACAGAGAGATGTCGTCGTCTGACCCGTTTGCTGATTCGGACAGTGTATTATTTGATGTTGACAATGTTCCTGAAGGGGGAAATGGAGCCACTTCGTCTAGTTCATCTCGGCTGAGTTCGAGTGGGGAAAAGACCACAAGTAAGCCTTCCGGGCTGAAGATACTTCAACACCACCATTTCAAGCCGACGGTGGAGAATCCCTTTGCGGACGAGAATTCCAAACCGGAAACGTCGTATCATGACTTGGGTCATGCTGGAGCTGAAGAAGGGGAGCCTGGATTCGAGGAGATTGACGCGGGGTTGCGAGAGTTTAGTAATGTCAACTTCGATGTTCCGATACCACTGACGTCATTCAAGGGGATGAGATTACTTTACTTCACGTCGATGTTCGTTTCCTTGGGAGTGTTTTTGTTTGGATATGATCAAGGAGTGATGAGTGGGTTGATTAGTGAACGGACCTTTGTACAATACTTTGATGAGCCTACGAAACTGCAGATTGGAACTGTGGTGGCCATCTTGGAGATTGGGGCTCTTTGTAGTTCTTTGGCGGTTGGTAAGATCGGGGATATGATCGGGCGGAGGAACACGATTTTGGTTGGGCTGATCATTTTCGTCGCTGGAGGGTTATTGCAATGTATGAGTAATAAGATCTCGGTATTGATAGGAGGAAGAGTTGTTGCTGGAGTGGCCATAGGGTTACTTTCACTGACAGTTCCAATGTACCAGACGGAGATCAGTCCACCTAGTTCGAGAGGGAGATTGGGATGTATGCAATTCTCGGGTAATATATGTGGATACATGCTGTCTGTATGGGTTGATTATTCGTGTTCCTTTGATAGTACTCAAGTGAGTTGGAGATTGCCCTTGTTTTTGCAGAGTCTGTTGGGATTTCTCTTGTTTGTGGGGGGATTCTTCATTGTAGAGAGTCCAAGATGGTTATTGGAGAAGGATAAGGATCAGAAGGGGTATCAGGTGTTGAGTCTTTTGTTTGCCGATTCTCCCGAAGGAACACTGAGAAAGGAGTTTGAGTTGATCAAATCTCTGATTTTAGAGGACAGAGTCAATTCTCCAGCACATACAAGAACTTATAAGGTGATGTTCAAGAGATATTGGTACAGAGTTATGGTGACATGTTCACTGTTACTGTGGGCTCAAATTAATGGTATTAATGTCGTTTGTTATTATGCTCCGATGCTTTTTGAAGCTGCTGGATTTAAGAATAGACTGGCTTTATTTGTTACAGGATTGAATCTGATTGTGTATTTACTTCTGACCATTCCTTCATGGTTTTTAGTGGACAATTGGGGAAGGAAACCCATTTTGATCAGTGGGGGTGTTTTGATGGGACTTTCGATGTGGACGATTCTGTTGCTGGAGTATTTGGACAAACCAGGATCACCGATCGTGGTTCTGACGTTTGTCGTTATTTATATGCTGTTATTCCTGATGAGTTGGGGCCCAATCCCATGGTTGATGTGTGAGATATTACCTTTACCAATTAGACTGAAGGGACTGTCTTTATCTACGCTGGTGAACTGGATTTTTAATTATATTGTCGGACAAATGACACCGATATTGATGGACTCCATCAAATATCGGTTATACATGATCCACGGGACGTTCTGTCTCTGTTCCGCCATCTTTGTATGGAGATTGTTCCCGGAGACGAGGGGGGTAGAATTAGAAGATATGGACAAATTATTCAGCCATTCAAAATATTCGCCTTTGGATAGACAACAAGATTACGTAGTAGGAGATGATGACGAAGAGGACGAAAATGTGGAGTTGAGGACCTTGAGAAGAGTCGACTAGAGCTAAGTATATATAGGGGTTTTTTTTAAAAGCTGGCTTTTTTTATCTTATCAGTAAATTTTCCTTGTTAAGAGTATTTGCCTAATCGGGTAAAGTGATTGAGGAAAAAAAGGAGATAGGGGAGGTTTCGAGGAAGGGGTAGAGAATGTAATGAGGATGCATGGAAGGAGGGGTAAGGGTGGAGGTGACGTAGTGAGTGTGGTGGAAGTGGTGGGGTTATAGTTGGGTGGATAATGAGTTGAGGGGAATGACGGGGTTCTTACTTAATAACGTGTCTCTAGTTATTGAGGGCTGGGATTTAGTGTAGTCCGAGGCAGGATTTTTTTTTTTTTTTGGAAGAGGCATAGAAAAGTGAAATTACCTAATTCCAAAAGGGCTGGAGACGAAAAAAAGCAACCGATTACGATAATTTGTTTCTCCTTACGATAAAGTCAATTGGATAAAGAATGACGTCTATATTGAGTCCATCATCCATGAAGAGGAATTCTTCTGTTTTGAAGAAGGCTGTTGACTCTAATCTGAAGGGAGGTAAGTCTTGGGTCTCTCCGTTCAGAAAGAATTCCACCGGGTCCCAAAAGAGGCGCTCCAGTACTGCTTCGAAGAAGAGTGAGAAGCCAGTTACCGAAAAGAAGGAAACCGAGGAAACTCCTGCCGAGACGGAAGCTACCGAGGTTCCTGAAACTACTGAGGAACTGGTCACCACCGAGGCTGAGCTGACAGAGCTGGAACCAACTACTGAGGAACTGGTTGAAGAACCAACCGAGGCTGTTACTGAAGAACTGACGGGAGAGCCTACCGAGGAATTGACCGAGGAACTGCCAAAGGAAGTTGAAGAAGAGGCTGAGCCAGTTACTGAGGAGGCTACTGAGGAAGTTGCCGAGCCTGAGGCTAAGGCCGAAGAGGTCGTTGAGACCAATGCCGAGGAGGTTGCAAAGGAAGAAGATACCGAGTCCATTGTCATTCCAGCTTCCCCACAAAAGGATGCCATTGAGGACCAATATCAAGATAAGCCAAAGTTATTGAACAGATACTATGAAAACAAGGAATTGGCCACTCAATCGTTGGAGGGCAAGGGTGTTGAGAACCCGGACAGAATAGTCAATTTAGGAGCTGGCTTGACTTTGACTGAGCTGCAAATTATGGCAATTGCCCAAAAGAGAGTCAAGCCAATTCTCTCCAAGATTGACAAGACTGTTGCCAAGAACGTTGCCGGTGACGAGAAGAAGGTTGCCGAGGAGAACAAGAAGTTTACTCTGAACTTGGAGCAAAAGGCCAGCAAGGAGTTGAAGAAGTATCTGTCTAAGGTTGACAAGGAGAACAAGAAGATTGTAGCTCAATACGATGCCGAGGTCAAGCAATTGGAGGCCAAGTTGAAGCAACACGAGAAGGACCATGCTCAATTTTTGGCCGACACCAAACTGGCTATGGAACAAGCCGAGAAGGATGCCGTCTCCACCGAGGAATCTTTGGCTGCCAAGCATGAGACCAACAAGGAGGACATTTCCAAGAAACTGATCGAATTGAAGGAATCCAAGACTCTGGCCATTGAGAAGGCCAAGGCTTCTCAAGAGGAAGAGAAGGAGAAGGAACTGCTGTTGGTTAAAGAGACCGAAGAAGCCACTCAAAAGGCCGACGAATTGGAAGCCGAGTTGACTGAGAAGAAGGAGGAATTGGAAACCAAGAAGAAGGAATTGGAAGAGTTGACTGCCGAGAAGGAAGAGCACGAGAAGATTATCGCTACTTCTACTGCCACCAAGGAGGAGTACTCTACCAAGTTGAAGGAGATTAACACCAACTTGGAGAAGCTGGAAAAGAAGCACGGTAAATTGACTGGACATGTCCTGTTATTGACCACTGCCTTGGCTGCTCACCAATCCAAGTTGGACCACATCACTGGACCAGCTAAGCAGGACAGAGAGGTCAGATTGACACAAGCCAAGGAGACCAAGAGCAAATGGGACGAAGAACAAGAGACCATGAGAATTGCTGCTTTCAAAGAGCAAGAGAGAATCAAGTTCGAGAACGAGGCTAAGCGTCAAAGAGAAGAGCAAGAAGAGCTGGAGAGATTGGAGAGAGAAAGAATCGCCAAGGAGGAGGAAGATGCTCGTTTAGCTAAGGAGAAGGAAGAGGAGGAAGCCCGTTTGGCCAAGGAAAAGGAGGAAGAAGAAGCTCGTTTGGCCAAAGAGAAGGAAGAAGAAGAGGCTCGTTTGGCTAAGGAGAAGGAAGAAGAAGAGGCTCGTTTAGCTAAAGAAAAGGAAGAAGAAGAAGCTCGTTTAGCTAAGGAGAAAGAGGAGGAAGAAATCCGTTTGGCCAAGGAGAAGGAAGAAAACCTGATCAAGGCCAAAGAGTTGGAAGAGGAGAGAAAACTGGAGGCTGCTCGTTTGCTGATCGAGGTTCAACAATTGAAGGAGTTGACCGAGTTGAAGGAACAAAAGGCTCTGCATGAGAAGAAGCTCGCTGACTTTGCTGCTGCTGAGAAGGCCAAGGCTGAAGCCGAGGCTGCTGCCGAGAAGGCTAAAGTTGAAGCTGAAGAAGCCGCTGAAAAGGCCAAGGCCGAGGCTGCAGCTGCAGCTGCAGCTGCTGAAGCCAAGGCGAGTAGTGGGAGTAATGCGAGTAATCCCCAACCTGTAACTGAAGAAAAAGAAGAGGAACTGAAGAAATCCTCCTCAGGTGTCGCCGCAATGGCCGTTCCTGTTGCTGCTGTCATCGGTGTAGGTGCTGCTGCCACTACTGCTGGTGTCAGAGCCGGTTCCGGTGCCCCTCCACATGTCGTTGACATGAAGACGACTCCTTCTTTCAAGAAGAAGAGTGTTTCCAGAAGTGGAAGTTTTAAGGCTTTGAAAAACAAGTTGTTGAAGAAGCCTCTGACTGACGATGCTCTGGAAGCTGGAGTCAAGAAGATCTCCAAGACTCCTGTAGTCACCGATACTGCCAAGAGTGTCAAGGCTACCGATGCTCTGCCAGTGGCAGCCGCCGCCGTAGCCGCCGCTGCTGGTACCGAAGTTGAGGCTGACAGTGTTAAATCTGAGTTGGAGAAGGAGCCATTCGTCGTCGTTGATGACAAGGATGTTCCTGAACTGTCTGAGATTCCACTGACTGAAGAGACTGCTGAGACCGAAGCTGCTGTTGAGACACCAGCTGAAGAGCCTGAAGAAGTTTCCAAGGCTGTTGAGCCAGTTGAAGAGACTTTTCCTGAGCCAGTCGTTGCTCCAGTAGCTGAACCTGTTGAAGAGGCTGTTGAGGAGCCGGTAGCTGAACCAGTTGAGGAACCAGTTGAGAAGTCAGTCGAGGAGCCAGTAACTGAGACAGTTGCACCAACCGCAGTCGTCATTCCTGATGTCGAAGAACCTGTCATCGACTCTGCTCCAGATCCACTGGACATTCCAGTTGCTGAACCTGTAGAGGAAGAGAGCAAAGAGGTTACTCTGGAACCAGTACTGGAGCCAGCTCTGGAATCAGCTCTGCTTGCTACTCCCGTTATCAGCACAGTTGAAATTGGAGAGGCTGTTGCTGTTCCAATGAGTGCTAATGAGGACAAAGTCATTGAGCCAAAGAGCTTGACTCCTCCTGCTACTGCTGCCTCTGCCAAAACTGCCACCCCAAAGGCCACTAAGACCAAGACCTCCAAGGCTGATAAAAAGAAGAAGAAGAACAGATTGAGTGGAATCTTCAAGTTGAAGAAGAAGACTGCTGCTAGCGGTCCAGTCTCTGCCAAGGAAGACACCACTCCTGCTTTGGTTGCAGCCGCCGTGCTGCTGAACCCAGAGTTGGCTCCTTCTTCCAAGGAAGTTGAGCCTGAAGAAGCTGCCGATGAATATGACGAAGTCACTACATACGAGACCGTCTCCGAGTCGGAGTTCGAAAAGCATAAAGGTGATCCTGACTACCTTGAAGTCAGCGACAAAGATATTTGATCTACTTTCGTTCTAGTTTTATTTGTAAGTTTTATAAGCGTTAATTACATTTTGTGTGAGTTATATGCGTAGTTATTTTGGTGGTGGTGGCAGAGGAGTTGTCTTGGGTGGAGGAGGTGGAACTGCTGCCTTAGGAGGAGGTGGAGGTACAGCTTTAGGTGGAGGTGGTGGCAGTGGACGAGATGTTGGTGGCAGTGGTGGGGCTGTAGTAATTGGGGCAGATGGGGCTGCAATTACTGGAGCAGGTGGAGGAGGAGCCAATGACGGGGGAGGAGCAGCTACAACAGGAGCAGGCGGAGGAGGAGCTAATGATGGTGGTGGAACAGCTACAGGAGCAGGTGGAGGAGCAGCCAATGATGGAGGAGCAGGTTCAGGAGCAAGAGCAGCAGCTTGGAAAGGAGACGGTAGTCTTGAAAGTTCCTCTGGAGCGGCAATGAGTTTCTTTTCCTCTTCTCCACCTCCAGTCAAGTCTTGCATGAACAGATTAATTTCGTCATCAATGTTAGCAGGATTCTGTCCGAGTTGTTTCATCTTACAATCCCTTTCAATATGACCAGCATTACCACAGTATCTACAGATGACCATATTTTGCCTGTCCAGGAAGGCTGGGTCGTCTTTACTTGGACAAGCCCACCTTCTGTGTCCCGGTACTCCACAGATGGTACAAGGCCTTCCGTCGTCGGTCAGTACTCTCAAAGTACCGTTTAAAACAGCCAAATCACGTAATTGTGTTCTCTTCAAGTCATTTTGACCCACTGGAGCGTTAATTGCCTTATCCATGACCTCATTGACTAATTTCACCAGAATTTTGATCTTGTCTTCTCCATCTGCGGTGATCAAAACGTGCAAATCCTCTTCCAAATTGTTCTTCACACGACTCACAGTACCTCCCTTCACCGATCCCTTACCTCTGATGGCTATTTTGGCGCCACTATCTTGTTGGAGCTGTTTCAAAGTGTTACCTCTTGGACCCAAGAGAAGTCCTATGAAATTGATCTCTGGGTGTTCTCTCACCGGGATGAACACCTTTTCCACAGTCTTCAGTGGCTTACGGTAATCCACCGGTGGTCTGTAGTTGGGCACGAGCACCAGCAGTTGTTGTATCAAGTTGTGTCTTTCTGTCTCCAATTTGGCTCTATATCTGACCAGTCTTGTATTGGTTCTCTTACCCTGGGAATCGTATTCAGGTGGCGGGGAAGGAGACCTCTCGAAGGGAATGAAGGAGTTCGAGTCTAATTTCAGTCCAATTTCCTCGATACGGAAGAGCAAGGCATACAGTTGAAGCTGTTCTGGAGTCAGGGCCAGCTTCAAGGGCACCACTGGCAACTGCATCATCTTAAGGATCCGATTCTCGGCATTAGAAACAAAATTCGACACCACACGAGATCTACCACGAGACTCCATCGGTTCAGGAGACCGCGATCTTTTATAAGGATTCGATTGGCTCATGGTATTCAATGCCTTATTTGTCACTATATGTAAGAAGAGCTCTGCTTTTTTTTTTTTTTTTTGTTAAGCTTTAAGAAAAAAAATTTTCCGTTACAATTTTCAATTATACAAAGACAAGTAGAGGAGGGACACAGTGGAACAGTTGGTAGTCTTTAGAGGGTTCGATAACTTAGATGATATTCATAAGGATATGAATACAACTATATCAACCATAGATCATAGAATACTTGGATTAGATGATGATTCTTTGCTATAAATATGTGTGAACAATCTCTTAGTTACTCATAAAATGAGCACCGTGAGGTATAAGATACGCCTTTACTGAACTTCAAGTATTCTATGATGTATGGTGATATAGTTGGAGTAGTTTCAGCCCTGAGTTGATATACCTATTGATCTGTTGTGTCCTTACTAAGAGAAGCAAGCTCCTTTCTCTTGGGTAGAATTTTTTCTTATATTTTTTTCTTAATTATGTCTTAGTACTTTATAACCACGTATATCAGTATGTCTCATAACAACAATTGGCCACCCTCTGGGGGCGTGACACCTGAATCAGTAGCTGATTTCAACATTGATGATGATGATATCATCGATGCCGACACCAATCCGTTCAATGGGGATGATGACATCATAATAGAACCGGATGTTCCAACGGCGTCTACTGGCAAGGCAACCCCGAGCGCTAATGTTAGTTCAGATACTGGAGCCAAGCTGTCTTCGGGGTTCAATTTCTCCAGTTATACCAATCCATTCAGTGCCAATGGTTTCACCTCTGCGTTGAATGCCAACATTGACTCGAATATTCAAACGAGAGAGAGACAATTCACCGGCGGTAATACTTTGGATGAGTCGGTCTTTCAAACAATGAAGAGAGATATCGATAAGATCGGTCTGAAATTACTCCACATATTCTGGCCAATCGGATTACGGTCGAAGTTGTCCACTGTTCAAAAGTTTACTCGGTTACTGATTGCCAGAGAAAATGACGAGGAAGATGAAGATACCGTCGGATTGAGTAATCAAGAGTCAGAAGAGATTTCTCATGAGTCGATACTCAAGATCTTGGATTGGGATTTATGGGGACCTTTATTAATCACCTTACTCTTCAGTTTGGCCATCACTTACTTGCAAATCAGATCGCTCGATCCAAAATACGAAACCAAAGCATCACAGGTGTTCAGTGGAGCATTCACTCTCATATGGGGCTCATTATTCATCTTGGCTCTTAATACTCAATTACTTTCGCCATTCCACGATAAACAAGGACACCAGGGAACAATATCACTTTCGTTGTTCCAAGGAATATCCATCTTGGGATATGCCTTGTTCCCGATTGTTGTGGGACTGATCATCTCCATCTTTGTCACTTTGAAATTCATTCGTATCCCGATCTTCGCGGTCTTATTGTCGTGGTCCATCTACCTGGTGTATTTGATTATGAAGATAGTAAGCAATTCGGGCTCAAATAAGGGATTGGGAGACGACCGGGTCTTCTTGATCGTGTATCCTATCCTGTTGGTGTTCGGTGTATTCAGCTGGTTGTGTGTAATTAGTTAAAAGAAATAGTAAAGAGACTCTCATTTATATACCATTCAATTCCCCCAATATTGTTGTTGAGGTTGTTGTTGAATATACAGTTGTTGTTGCTGTTGTTGCATCATCATCATCATTTGTTGTTGTTGCAATTGCTGCTGCTGCTGCTGCTGCTGCTGCTGCTGTTGGAGTTGCTGCTGTTGGAGTTGTTGTTGGATTTGAGCCTTTTGTTCTTCCGTTACAGCGACAGGGGAAGTGAAGAGATCTGGTCTTTGGCACAAGGCCATGATGGTGGATTTGTCGACACCTGTTTGTTGAGGTTGTTGGTATTGTATAGCATTGGAGTCTAAGTATTGTTGACCAGTAGTTGGATCTACGTAGACAATCATTCCTGTAGATTGGTCTAAGAAGGGTTGTAATTGGACACCGTTAGGTAAGACAGGTGCTTGGGCTTGGGCTTGGGCTTGGGCTTGAGTCAGTTGAGGTTGAATCAGGCCGGTTTGTTGTGGTTGGCCGTTACCTGAGATCCAGTCGAATTCTGCGTTCGAACTAGCAGGAGCCGTCATGTAACCTGCTCCCGTCTTATCACTTGATAAGAAGTTTTCTCTTCTCTTTGGTAAAGGAGGAGCCGGTTCGTTCGAGGCAGCACCGCCGGATTCTTGGTCTTTGAAGACCAGTTCGATAGCCAAATTGTTATCACCACCAGTGAGGACCAAAGCTTCGATCAACAAATCCTGGTCCAATCCCAATTCCCTTGCCAATCTGTAGGAGACCTGATAATACTTCAGTTTATCGGCAGTGGATGGAGGCACGTGAGTCAAACGAGGGACGGGTCTGGAACCTCTTCTTGAGCCGGAGGGAGTCGACCGTCTTCTTGGACTCGATCTGTCATAATCGTCATAATTGTCAGAGGAGTAAGCATCTCTGAACTTACCATCGACATACTTGGCTCTAATATAACGATCTACCAGATACTTGTCATCTTCGGCTTCATCGAAGGGGAATGGGACTTTCTTGGAGTTCCAGACCTGTTTGGCCCTTCTATTACCAATTCTAGAGAGTCTATCAAGTTCTTTGTCCGTCCAACTGTCCAAGGAAAGAGATTTGACCTTGGATACCTCGGGACCTAACTTCTTATGCAGACTAGCACAACGGCCACAAAGAAAGACTCCGATGTTATACGAGGCCCATGTCGGATACATTGAGCCACATTCTCCACATTTGTTGTTGTTTTCGGAGGAATTGAGAAGACTGATAAGTGTCTGCTCAGTACGTGATTGTCTACCCATGTTGTTCTAGGTGGTAAAAAATTACTTATCGTAAAGAAAAAGTGGCCTCTAAGGAAGGAATAAAGAGGGAGAGAAAAAGTGCAATAGAGGGAAAGTTCACACACAGTAAGAGAGAGAGAGAGAGAGAAAAAGATACAGAAATACAGAGAGAGAGAAAGAGAGAATTAAAGAGAGAGAAAAAGAGAGAAAAAGACACAGAGATAGAGAGAGTGAAAGAGAGAAAAAGAGAGGAGTAGAGAAAAGGTAAAGTGAGTTTTCGTCTGTGTCTCTAAAAGGAAAAACGATGCTTAAGTAAGGAGAAAAAGAGATTTAACTCCGGGTGCTTGAGATGGTCATACGTCATCCCAGCTTCCTATTCTGGTATTGTAGACTCCAAAGGGATGCCCCAGTGATGTAAAAGTGCTGTAAAAACTTCGGAAGTCTGAGCAATCAAATTGTCGGTTCATGACTTCGTCAAAACGTGACTCTGTCTTTACTTGCTTAGGTAACGATCCCTTGTGTTTTTCGTAATTTGCATCAAGCGGATAACATGGACTGTTTTTAATTGGCTATCAGATGATGAGTCATTAGGTGAAAAGGGGCAGTGGTAGTTGAGAAAGAGGGAAAGAGGGAGACTAGAGTGGTTAGAGAAGTTAAATAAATGGGAACTTAATGACCCTCCTTCATAGTGTCCGCCATTTCCTTTTCCATTACATCCTTCCTATCTCATCTCTTCGTGTGAGCTCAGCGGTAGATAAGAAAAAAAAAGAAGGCAATTAAGAAAACAATAAATAAGTTTATAACACTTTTAAATTAGGAGGGTGTTTTCATTGAAGAGGACCATCCATTCATCTGAATTTGGAGTGTTGGGGGGAAGTTCATTAGTCATCGGTCACTTCAGAAACATTGCATTACCATATATACATAGCGCATATCATATAAAGAGTACGACGCCACACTACGCCACATCCGCGTCTCACTGTTAATAATGTCAGACCTGAGAACTAATAGACAACAAATGAGCCAGCAACAGGTGGGACATTTTGTGATAGGACCCGAGATCGGTCGTGGGTCCTTTGCCAACGTTTACAAGGGATACGACACCCGCAACAATCAGCCCGTGCTGGTTAAATCCGTATTTAGATCTCGACTCAAGAACAAGAAGCTCTTGGAGAACTTGGAGGTGGAGATTTCCATCCTCAAGACCTTGAAACATCCTCATATCGTGATGCTTTTGGATTGTCAAAGGACATCTCAGCATTTCCATTTGTTCATGGAGTATTGTTCCTTGGGTGATTTGAGTTATTTTATAAGGAAGAGAGATCTGTTAGTCAAGACTCATCCCTTGATCAGTTCTATTTTGGATCGGTATCCATCTCCAGAGGGAAGTCATGGCTTGAATAAAGTAATTGTGATCAATTTTTTGAAGCAGTTGAGTTCTCTGTTACAATTCTTGAGAGATGCCAATTTGGTTCATAGAGATATCAAACCGCAGAATTTGCTTCTTACATATCCTTGTCATTCCAAGCAAGATTTCAACGAAAAGCAATATGCCGGAATGTGGGAACTTCCTGTTTTGAAGATTGCCGATTTCGGATTTGCCAGAATCTTACCAAGTACCTCTTTGGCTGAAACCTTGTGTGGATCTCCACTTTATATGGCACCGGAAATCTTGAGATACGAGAAATATAATGCCAAACTGGATTTATGGTCAGTTGGGGCTGTTCTCTATGAAATGTCGGTTGGTCATCCACCTTTCAAGGCTTCGAATCATGTTGAGTTATTGAGAAAGATAGAGAAGACTAAGGATAAGATTGTCTTTCCTAAACAGGCACAGGTTGACGAGGATGTTATCCGGTTGATCTGTGGGTTGTTGAAGACGAATCCTACGGAGAGAATGGGATTCCAAGAGTTTTTCTCGGATCCATTGATTACTATGGATTTACAAAGCACCAATGAACCGTTGGAAGCTTCCAATGTCGATGAGTCATTGTTCATCAGTGAATATTTACCGGCACAGCAACATCATTATCTGCCGGTGGAGGAAGCTCCAGTGCCGCTGCCAGCCAAACAGAATAATAATCAAGAACAATCTCCTGGAGATTCGTTGATGATTGCCCTGTCATCTCAATCGGCATCTCCAGTGGGAACTCATACTCCTAATAATGAGTTCGGTTCCGTAGAGAAGGATTATGTCGTTGTTGAGAAGAGAACAGTGGAGGTAAATGTTTTGGCTGACGAGTTGCAGAATGCCGGAACCAAGGCCGTTGCAGTACAAAGACCAGGAGGAGCTTTGAGAAGGTATTCTTCTTCATCAAGGTCGTCGTCAGGAACGTCGAACCGTAAGCCTTCTTTTAATGAACGTCGGGTATCGATCTCTATTAGTCCAACGAATGCCTTGTCGAAACTGTTGGGGATTGCATCGACGAGGTTATTTGGAGCTCAGCAGATTTCTCCTTATGTCATCGATGCTTCAGCTGTTCAGACTCTGACTACTTATCAACCACAGTTTCAAAAGCAATCGACTCCACCTCAGATGGGGACTTCATCACCAAGTGATGATCACGAATTGATTTTGAGTTTGGAATCGTTGCTGACTAAGGCACATGCAGTGATGCTATTTGCAGAGATCAAATTCTCTCAATTGCTTCCATTACCTCCATCATCGTCTTCGTCTCCATCGATGGAGAGATATGCTCCAGTCTTTGAAGAGAATGACGACGAAGATAGTGATCCGGGAAAGAAGTTGCCTCCACTCATGATGCAGCAGATTTGCGAGGAGAGTATTCTGTTGTACATCAAGACTCTTTCGTTGTTGTCCAAGCTGATGAAGCTGACGACACAATGGTGGAACTCCAATGGGTCGTCCAAACAGCCTGCTGCTAGATTGATCAGTTTGGTGCAATGGATACGTGAGAGATACAATATAGCTTTGGAGAAGCTGGAGTATTTAAGGGGAGAGTTGAGTGCATTACATCGTCTGAATCCTGGGTTGGCACAATCGTCGGAGTCGAAGAAGATGATCATTCCAGAGAAATTGATCTTCAATAGGGCTTTGGAGATTTCCAGACGTGCTGCCGAGGATGAGTTGAACAATACTAGGTTATCCAATTGTGAGTTACTGTATTCGACTCTGATTTGGATGTTGGAGCTGGTATTGGATGATGGGGAGTATGAGGACTCGTTTGGAAGAGGTCTGTCGGAGTCCAAGAGATTGGACAGAGAAGACACTCAGACCGTGGAGAATTTCATCGAGAGTATCGGTAAGAGATTGAATGTCTTGAAGAGAAAGTTGGAGCAACAGGAGATTGTCGAATCTCCTTGAATTTTATTACACATTGTTGGGTTATAGTTTTGGTTGGATTTTATATTATGGGTAAAGATATATAACAGGAATTATATTATGATATTAAAGTAATGCTACAAGTTGAAATCGCCGTACAAAATGCTCTGTTGTTCCATATCCGAGAGGAGGTTCCAATCTTGGAGGTCTCTTTTACTATGATTTGGTTTGACACCTTCTGGGAAGGGGATGTTATTGACGGAGAAGAATTTGGAGACACAAGACCATTTATGCCAAGTGAAGTCTTTGATCGGGTTACAATCGCAGCTCAAGTCTCTTCTGACGTCTACCTGAGGTGGACAATTCAAGTTAGGCACGTGATAATAACCGGTGTTATCAAAGTATTGGATCTGGGACAACGGGAGCATTATGGAAGCCAGGATGGTATGAATAGGAGCATCTCCCCATCTTTCGTAGAAGAACCCACCCAGTTTGTCCAAATGGTTGAAGAACTTTTCGTATTTCTCTGATCTGAAGAAGTCAAGAGAGGCAATTTCGAAGTTGGACCAGAAATGACACAAATTGAAAGTCTTTCCCTCGTCGTTAGAGATGAACTGAAGATTGTTCTCCGGAGCGACATATTCAGGTTTTTCCTTAAAGAATTCCATACTGGTCTTCCATAAGGTCTCAATGGTCTTGCCGAACTCTTGCATCAGCATATTGAAGCCGTAGACTTTACCTTGTTCTCTCATAAGTTTGAAGGGATCGTAATTGATGTTACAGACAAATTTGATGTCTGGCTCCACTCTCCAGTAGTAAGCATACTTCTTCATCACTTCCATCTTGTAGAAGAACCCGGAGTTGAACCGGCACATGTGCCTATAACTCTCACTTCCACCGTACTTTATCTTTTGTTTGGCAAATTGTTTCCTCTTAATGGCCAGTTCATCTTGGTCGATCCAGGCCGGATACGACCAGAATTTCTCCGGGATCTTGTCGAAGATCAGTTTACCACTCACCTTAGCTGAGATTTCCGACTTGAATTCTTCTGTGAATTCTTGGTCGTTGACAAAGACCCAATCGTAATGGTATTGATGGTTGAATCTGGTCTCCACATAATCGATGGAACTCAACATTCCTTCGAGATCCTCGTTCCTGACAAGGGAAAACAAACAAGCATTTTCACGACCTGAAGAGTCTGGATATGTTTCAGCCTCATCAGACCCGAACTCGTCCATGTATTCTTGGATCTTTTGACTCAGTGCACTATGATACTCCTTTATCACATGTACCACAGGATGTTGCAGATACTCCGGATTGGACAAAACATAGACGAGCGAACTCGTAAGTGAGATCAATAGTAACGCCACCGTCACCCCCATTATCATGGCTATGCGCTTATTACTCAACAGTCGAATCTCAACCATGATACCGTTTCTCTCAATCTACTTACTACGGGCAATGTTATCAGATTTTTTTTCTCTCGTGCAGCGAAAAGAAGGCTTAAATTGAGGCTTCACCTCTAATGTGTCATTGCAGGGATGTGAAGGAAGTCAAAGTCGCAGACTAACTAACATTTTCAGACCTTCTTCACTACGTAATTCCTACAGAGCACTTCATGCATACATCGCTTAACTATACATCACAGCCCCTTTCTTTGTAATAAACCCAAAGTGATGGAGTTGTGTCTATGCAACTTCCTCTTAGTTTGATCTTGTTTCTTGAATGGAGAAGGAATGACTTCTCCGTCGGCCTTTTGTAGTTCTCCGTTGTCCAGATGGTGTGATTGTGTGAATGGGATGACGTTCTTGGACTTGGCGTAGTGGTTCTTGAAGCTGTCGAACAGAGCCAATTGGTTCTTGAACAAATGTGACGAAACGGTCAGTTTAGGTGACAGAGGAGCATCTTTAGCCAAAGGAGAAGATACCCGGGCATTTACCTGGTTGGTCTTGATAGTTTCCAAGGAGGAAGATGGCAGCATCTCTTGGTTGTAGAGATGTTTCAAAGGAGATGAAGGAACGGTAGAACTTCCCCGAGGAACCTGGAGTTCAGGGATGAAGGTCAGAAATTCTTCAGGAACATCGACACTAGAAGACATCCCAGGCATGACGTATTCGGTGTCATCATAACTTCTCATCAAATTCAAGTTGTTCATGGACAGAGGACGCATGGTAGGGATATTGGATTCGTGTGACATGACTCTGTTCCTCAAGAAAGGAGGATCAGCTTTAGGGCCGAACTCAAAGGTCAATTCTCTGTCATCGTCGTCTTCATCATCATCGTCTTCGTTATCTTCATTTCCATTACTATCTTCTTCCGAGGACGATCCTTCGTTGAAGGAGAAAAAAGTGGGTCTTCTCGTGGACAGTCTTGATAAGGTGTTATTCGTCAGTCTCGAACGACTCGTTGACCGGGATCTGATTCCAGTAGAAGATGAAGAGTACGAGGAAACACTGTACCGTCTTGGTTGTTGTCCCGTTGGTTCATAAAGACGAGGACTGTCTGGGTCTTTCACTGAGGAATAATCAATGTCATTGAACTTGACCGGAGCAAAGCCACTCACTTCCACTTCACGGAAACTATCCAAGGATGCAAAGCTGGCGTTCGATTTGAGTGGAGTGCCACGGATCGAGTTCTGCCGACTCTTATCTTCCAGAAGGAAAGAATTGGTATCTTGCGATTCTCGTCTTTGCAGTCTTCCGAGTTTCATGATATGTTCTAAAGCCGAGCCACCGTCGGAAGGTCTCTTTGAAAAAGAGCCCTCCAGGATTTCACGGGTTTCAATGAGATCCAAAGATCCGCGACGTTCATTGGATAATTGCTGAGACAGGAGCATCAGCAGCAGAGATTTCATGGTTGGAGATGACAGACGGGAGACGGAAGCTGAAGCTTCTGGGGATAACAGTTCTGAAAGGATCAACGACCGGTTGCTGTTGCTGCTCAGTTTGTTAATTGAGAGTTTCGAGGAGGAGGACAGAGAACTGTCCAAGGGGGAGGTCAGAGTCAAAAGATGGTCCAGATCCAGATTCCGTTGGAACAGTTTCAGAAGTTTCTTCTTGATCTTATTACCGATTCCCACTACGGCATGATGTAATTCCTCGTTCGTGACCACCAATTTGGCCTGGTCATTACCGGAGAAGTATTTGTTCAAATCCGATTGACTCAACCCATGCAAGAAGAAATCATGTTGTTTGATCTCTGGGATGTCGATTCTCTTCAGTGGGTCTTTCATCAAGAGTTTATGGAGTAAATCCACGACGTATTCCCATTCTTCGTCGGAGACATCTTCACTCTTCACCAACAGAGATTTTGGAGGGATTTCGAGCTCTTGGTTATTGATCACTTCGAACAATTTGAACTCACTATCCGAGTTGAAAGGAAGTCTTCCGAATAAAAGACAAAACAAGGTGACACCCAAGGCCCAGATATCGATTTTATGATCAATTTTGCCCATCATTGTGTTTGTTCCATCGGGAGATAATTTGCACAATTCCGGAGCTAAGAACAGAGGAGTACCCAGAGTCTTACATAATTCATATTCGTTATTAGCAGCATTCGTGGACAGCAGGAACGAGACTCCGAAATCGGAGATTTTCACTGCTCCTTCCGCTGAAACCAACAAATTGGCAGGTTTGATGTCACGATGGACAATGCCTTGGAAATGCAAATATTCTAAACCTATGACGACATCTCTGAAAATTCGTTGTATATCATGATACTCCAATACTGGTTGTGGGTCATCCTCCACCATTTTCTGCCATTTGATCTCTCCTTTCTCCAAATACTCCAATACAAGATAAATCTTCCTCGAACTGACGTCATCCAATACTTCTATAAGACTCACCACATGTGGATGATCACACTTCTTCATGATCAGGATTTCCCTTCGTATCTTTTCCTCCTGAGTTGCTCCGCCATTTAATTGACTTCCAAGCCTCGGCTTTGATTTTCTATCCACGATCTTGATCAGTACCAATTTATTGCTAATCATATCTCTTGCTAATTTGACTTTACCGTGTTGGCCACGGCCGAGATCGGAAAGGATTTCGTACGTATTCAAGATCTTCCTCTTATTTATAGGATCGTATTCCACATAAACATGCTTGCTCTCCTTCACTTTCGAAGGAACATAGGTTCGTAATGTATCACGTTCATCAATAGGCACTGAAAGTGCCCCATTCAGAGAGGTGGACAAAACAGTGGTATGACGTCTTCCAGGACGGGATGCCTCGGAAGACGACGGTAAGCTCTGGCCAGCATCACTGTCAACAGCGAGCGCCACAGTCCGCGGCTCCAGACATGAAGGCGCTAGCACCGGAATGTCCACCTCATCATCGATGGCTCTCGGGATAGGCTCGCTATCGGAGAGCTCCATTGGTTGTTCGTATGAATTTCGGATTGATTTAGAAGAATGCCGTCCACTCAAATATCAGTCTCGATTACTTGCGGCCACTAAATACTCGCTATCCTGGCACCTCTTCAATTGAAAAACCTGGAGTTTCCGCAAACAAATTTTTTGTCGTAATCTCTTTTTTTTCCCTTCCTCCTGATTAAGTTAGTACTAGTAAGACACAAAAGAATGGGAAAAAATGCACGCTTGGTTAAGCGAGAGACATGGAAGGAAGGGTGTCTACAATAGCCTAAAGCACTATCGTCCTATTCATACACATATAATACATTAATCTTCTTCGTCCTTTGATTCTCCTGACACGACTCTCTTTCTTGCACCCTCCACGACCTCTTCTTTATCTAGCAGTTCGAAGACGTCATTGTAAAGTTGGTATTCTGGCAGTAAGGGTTCTTGTTGAGGTTGCAGTTGCAGTTCGAGTTCCGCCTCGATGTCCGGGTTCATCACTCTTAATTTAGATCTTCTCTTGGAACTGACCAAAACCTGCACGTCGATATCGTCCATGTAATCCTGCGGATTGAATCGCAATTCAGGGGCATCCTCGTACACCGTTGTAGCACTTAAGATGGATCTCGAGTCGTTGAAATGGTGTTGCTTATAATGGATCTCCTCCATCTCCGATATCTGTAAGGTGGATCTTGATTTTTCGTTGTTGTAGAACCCAGAATCCGATGACGTCAAAGATACATCTTCTCGTATATCGGGCATCGAATGTTGGTGTCTAAGTCCAATGGACCGCGAAAAATTGGAAAATCCAGAAAGAGATCTTCGAAGAAGTGAAGCAGATCTCTGTGGTGTCTGTTGTTGCACCATGACAGGACTCGTAGGTCTTTTTTTAGTCTGGACCATCCGATCATACTCCTCTCTCTTCCGTCTCCAGGAATCAATCGACAAATTGTCATTGTCCTCATAATCATTCACCCGAACATCCCGTCCATCCCCATAATTAACAGAATTCTTCTTGGACAAATTGTTGTACAAATCCATAATATCAAAACTCTCGAAATTTGTAGTCAAGTCACGTGACTTCTTGTATTTGATGTAGAAGAAGATCAGTAAGACCAATAACAGGATGAATAAGATAGGGACGATGACACTGACGGCGATGATGGCTTTTTTCTTCGACAGTTCTGAAGAATCGCTGGAGGAGGAGGAAGAGGAACTGTAGGAGGAATAATCGATGGAGGTGATTTGAGAAGCTGAGGAGGAGACGTCATACATTGATACTGAATATGAGGAGGAGCTTCTCTTTTTGGAGGAGGAAGAAGATTCTTCAAAGACGAGTAAGGTGTCGTAGATGACACAGGTACCCAAGACCGAGTCCAAATCCAAGTCCAAGTCGTCATCCAAGGAGGACCAGGACCAGGAGTTGGTTACGTTAAGCTTGAGGATTTGAGGAGTTGAGTAATCGTTGATGAGTTCTCCACCGATTAAGAGGACACCATCGACGTTATTGGAGGAGGACAGTTGTTGGAGATCTTCCGAGTCCAGGTTACTGAAGATTGGGAGCAGTTGAGCGAATTTTCTTGAGTTGACGTCATCGTCTGTTGTCACTGTTTTGAAGGACCACAGTTCGTATTGCCACATTGCTAATTGTTTCAAACTGACCCAACCCGAGTTCAGTTTACCTCCGAGCACCAATTGGGTGTTATAGTTAAGGAGCACATTGGAGGCTCCGTAGAAGTTGGTAGGGGAGACTGAGGTGGTGATGTTATCGTTGAAAGTGTGGGAGAGGACGTCGAATTCGAGTAATCTGCTCGTGATATCCGAGTCGTTCGAAGGGTTGATTCCACCATAAATATAAATCTTCTCTTTGTTATCGAGAGTACTCAAATAGGTGGAAGAGTTATAGTAATCAAAGCTGTTATTCACGTCCAAGGATTCCCAAGAGGTTCCGTTCAAAAGATCCACCGAGATGTTTCCGTCGTCATCTTGACCAAAGAAATACAAATTGTTGTTCACAAGACTCAAAGAACCTTCTTCGGCGGGGGAATCTAACTCTTCATAGAGTTTACTACTCCAATCGGAAGAAGTGAACTTTTGGTCAAAGTCGATACTGAATAACTCATTATTACTGAGCCTCACATACACTTTCTGATCCGTAAAAGAATATAACGTCTGTTGTTGTACTGCAATAACAACACTTATCCCAGTGGTAACCCACAATATCACTCTCTTCATCAGCGGTTAACTTATAGTACTAAACTACTTAGTATTGTCACTTTTGGGGGTAATTTTTTTTTTTTAATCCTCACTTCTATATAAGTTATTTACATATTTCCTAATTGAGCTTAACTATTGAACGAAGGATTTGGCTGCGTTTCTTGATTCCTGGAGTAAGACTGCGTCGGCGAGGACCAACAGGGTCATTGCTTCTACGATTGGGACAGCTCTTGGCACGACACTTGGGTCGTGTCTACCTCTGGCCAGAAGGACACCTTCTTGACCGTCGTAGGTCAGAGTCTTTTGGTCCTGGGAGATGGTCAGGGCTGGCTTGAACAGGACGGAGAAATAGATGTTTTCACCGTTGGAGATACCACCTTGGATACCACCAGAGTTATTTGTTCTTGTTCTGAACTTGCCGTCTTCGGTCAAGTAGAAAGGATCGTTATGTTTGGACCCTGGAATTTGAGTACCGACGAAACCAGATCCGATTTCGAAACCCTTGGTCAGAGGAATGGATAACATGGCATGCAGTAACATGGCCTCCAACTTGTCGAACAGAGGCTCACCCAATCCAATTGGTACGTTTCTAACCACACACGTGACAACACCCCCGATCGAGTCACTGGCATCTCTATAATGTTCGATTACCTTAGTCATCTCGTCTTGTACTGACAGATCTGGACATCTGATAGGACCGGCCAGATCCACTTGTTCTCTTGTAATTTCACTCAACAAATCCAAGAACTTCTCTGATCTCGGATCTCTATCCATGGAGACTTCTCCAACTCCACTGACAAACAGAACAATCTCGACATTGTTAACCTTCGTCAAAAACTTCTCGGCAATACCAGCCAGAGCCACTCTACCAATAGTCTCTCTAGCACTGGATCTACCACCCCCAGACCTCAGCTTGATACCGTATTTCTGTAAATAGGTGTAATCAGCATGGGAAGGTCTTGGATATAAATCGGTCTCCGAATAATCGTGAGGTCTTTGGTCTTGGTTCTTGACCATCATCAGGATAGGAGTACCCAAGGTACGGCCCAGTTCAGTACCGGAGTGAATCTCAACCTTGTCCTTCTCATCTCTAGGAGTAGACAATTTGGATTGTCCCGGTCTTCTTCTCGTTAATTGTGGTTGAATATCGGCCTCGGTCAATTCCATCCCCGGTGGGACTCCATCGACAATACATCCAACGGATCTACAATGAGATTCTCCGTAAGTAGTAACCTCTATACAGTGTTAGTATGATACTGAATCACTCAAAATTATCCCTCCTTTACTTACTAAAGATATGACCAAACGTAGACATCTTTCAATATAAGGTGATAGTTAGTTGATGATTCAACTTCAGAAAAAAACTTTTCAACTTTTTTCTTTGTGGCCTGAGCTGAGTCATGTAACTGCTTTGGGATGAAAAAAAAAAAAAACTGGCGTAATGATGTAAGGGTGGTGAAAATGCTAGCTTCTCTTCTTTTTTTTTCTTTAACAATTCTAACTTTTCAGTAGATCGACCATGGATCAACGAGTGTACATTAGTATATTACTTGGGTTGATTACCCTTTTGATTGGGGTATGGTATTTTGGTCTCTTATCTGGAGGTGGATCTCATAAAAGTTTTATCATCGTTGGGACCAGTGGCACTGGAAAGACGTCATTATATCAACTCCTTACTACTGGTACAGTACCTAAGAACTCACCTGTGACTAGTCAAGGACCCAATGAGACCACATATAAGATCCCGGGGCAATCCCATTTGGAGGCCTTTAATTTGAAAGAATACCCGGGACATCTGAAATTGATCAATTTACATTTATACAAGGACCTTCTGAATAAGAGTCTGTTGAAGAAGATCAAGGGCATCGTCTTTGTCGTCGATAGCGCCAATTTGAAGGAGACCGAGACCACCAAATTGTTGTTCGATATCTTACAACAGACGGAATACCTTCCTAATGGGGTCGATATCTTGGTTGCTTGTAACAAACAAGACTTGTTCCAAAGTAAACCGATCTTCAAAATCAAGGACATTCTTCAACAAGAGATGAACAAACTTATACAATCACAAGCAGCTAATTTGTCCTCCACCTCGCAAAACGAGATCGAGGGCTTCCAGGATTCACCAATGTTGGCCCACTCGGGTAAATTCTCCTTCGACCAATTGGAAGGTAACTTCGACTTCGTGGAAGGAAGTGTACATAAAAAACAGGTGCACAAATGGGAGTGTTGGTTGGCTGAAAGAGCCGTCAATTAAGTAGGCTTGGGAAGCTCCGATACACTGGGAAAGTAATCCGGACTGCTCATCTTCTTGGCAAGCTCAGCTTGTCTCTCCTTCTCTGTATACTTACGTAATCGCATTCCAAAGTAGGTTTGATCTAATTGGTATTTTGTGTTCTTTGACTTCAAAACTTTCAATTCCAGTTCCAAATCCTGACATTCTTTCGTCACTTTTGGGATTTCCTCTTTATAATCTCGGATTTTGGCTTCATCTTCCTTCTTCCAATACGAGACGATCTTGGTGAGTTGAATTCCTTCGTTGTCCAATTTTTGTTTGTGCAATTTGTTCAACTTTTCCTTACAATTGAAGAGCTTTTTCTCCAACTCCAGAATTTGACCCTGGAGCTCTTTATACAGAGCCAGATCCTCTATCTGGTCTGGAATGTATCTCACCTTACAGAAATTGGTATCCTTCAAATGTGATCCACATATATAAAAGAAGTCGGTCTTCCCACTGACAGTGATCAAAACCTCATCACTAGGCTTGTAACATATGAAACAGGCCTTCAGTTGCTGCGCATCTACTTTTCGAAGCTTGTAACAGTTCTGAAAGGGTAACGTCTTGGACATCTTTAGAGATCTCACTAGTTAAGAAGGTGATAAAAAAAAACACCTTCCTAATTGGGTAAATTAAGTGGCATAAAAGAAAGGCGGTTAAGTAGATGGAACGAGCCGGAGTCCGCATAAGCTGTAGAAGGATGTGATTTAAAAGGGACGTCAGAACTGATGCTACACCTGACATCACTTCCTAGTACTGTCCCTTCACTCTCGTCGATTCTGCCTCCTCCTTATCATATCCCTATCACACTACTCTGTTTCATAGATTCTTTTTTCTTTCTAGGCCGGGTAACTCACTTTTTTTTTTGCTCTCCTTTACATCCGTAGATAAGAGATAAAAGGACCGAGAATGCGGGGTTTTGGCGGGTAAAAATACAGAATTAAAGACGGGATTAAGGACGGATCGAGTCAACGAATTAGAATCCGCCATTAAATCACCGTCTTTATATACAAGATTTTCTAGATAAATACAACCTTTTACACTTAAGGGCAGGTACGGTTCTTTTAGGGACAGGTAAAAAAAAAAAAAAACACCAAAAAAAAAGTGCAAAAAAAAAAAAAAAAAAAAAATTTATTGTGAGACGAAAATTTTGGGAGGCAACAAGGAAAAAATAAACAAAATTCAACCGTAATTCCTATTAATAAAAGTGTTCTTGGTGATTGTAAAGAGATACTGAGGTCTTAGAAGGGGGCATCCATCAAATATACGATATGAGTGACCAACAAGAGGCAGATATAGATTCGATCATCGATAGATTATTAGAGGTGAGAGGCTCTAGACCTGGAAAGCAGGTGCAATTACACGAGTTTGAAATCAGATATCTTTGTACCAAAGCGCGGGAAATTTTAATTCAACAACCAATCTTGTTGGAGTTGGAGGCGCCAATTAAGATCTGTGGAGACATTCACGGCCAATATTACGACTTATTACGACTCTTTGAATATGGTGGATTTCCTCCAGAAGCCAACTATTTGTTCTTGGGAGATTACGTCGACCGTGGAAAGCAAAGTTTGGAAACCATATGCTTATTATTACTGTACAAGATCAAATACCCGGAGAACTTCTTTATATTGAGAGGAAACCATGAATGTGCCTCTATAAATAGAATCTACGGATTCTATGATGAGTGTAAAAGACGTTACAACATCAAATTGTGGAAGACATTCACCGATTGTTTCAACTGTTTACCTATTCTGCTGATAATTGATGAGAAGATCTTTACTATGCATGGAGGTTTGAGTCCAGATTTGAACACGATGGAGCAAATAAGACGTGTTATGAGACCTACCGATATCCCAGATGTAGGATTGTTATGTGACTTATTGTGGTCCGACCCAGATAAAGATATTACCGGTTGGAGTGAAAATGACCGTGGTGTCTCTTTCACCTTTGGTCCAGATGTCGTGTCCAGATTCTTACAAAAACATGATATGGATTTGATTTGTAGAGCCCATCAAGTTGTGGAAGACGGTTACGAATTTTTCAGCAAGAGACAATTGGTCACCTTGTTCTCAGCTCCAAACTATTGTGGAGAATTTGACAATGCAGGAGCCATGATGAGCGTGGACGAGAGTTTACTATGCTCGTTCCAGATCTTGAAACCGGCAGAAAAGAAACCGAAATATTCATACGGACTGCAGCCTTTACAACAACTGGGACTGGGGCCTAATAGTCAAATCAGTGCACAAGGAGCTCAACAGAAGCTGAAGAAGAAGACAGCGAAATAGAGAGGGTACTGATATAACTTTGCATGGCATGTTGAATTCACACACAAAGGGGAAGATGATCAAAAAGAAGGAAGAAAGTTCTCTCTCTCTTTCCTTTTTTACGTGTTTAGTTTTAGTTAGTTATTTAGCGTTTTAGTACAAATTTCCATCTCTGACTCATCTCTCTTTTCGCGCAATGCTATGGCTCCCATAGGAGATCCCAAGGGCTTGCTTCAGCTGCTTTGCTGGCCCCTCGCGAAATCTTTATACTTTTTTTTTTATATAATGCCAATTAAGGCCCTATTTTTGAACTCGTTTAATTGAATTTTCCCGATATCATGTAGGCTATGGTGGGGCCACAAGCCAAGACATAGACGTCTCTTACACAACAGAAAAAAAAAATTTACATTGACAGAAAAAGAGAGGCAGCAAGGAAGGGAAAGAAAGGAAAAAAAAGGGTAGATATATGGTCGTGATTTTCAGCACAATTATACGCGTGTGTGTGTGTGTGTTGTGTGTTTGATGGTTTTTTTTTCTTTCGATCAAATCAGAAAAACGCCAACTAACCAGGATAGGAGAGATGAAGGGAAGTTTGATTCAGGTAGTATTAGTACTTATTTTGGGTCAGATATGTATGGCTCATCACAATATATTATTACCACCTAATGGGAAGCAATGTTTCTTTGAGAATTTGAAGAAGAACGATGAGTTGGCGGTTACCTTTCAGATTGGTGATAGGAATCCTCATTCGTCTACTCAATTGGAGCTGGATTTTACGGTAAGTCGGGTACGAGAGAAGAGGGGGAGTGGATGAGAATACTAACTGGTTTAGATTGCCGATCCAAATGGGAACATTGTCAAGACTATGGTGGATGTATCACATGGAGATATTTCGTTCAAGGCAGACAAAGCTGGTAAATTCACCTATTGTTTCTCTAATGAGAGATCGTCTTTGACTACTAAGGACGTTACTTTCAATGTGCACGGAGTTATTTACGTCGATTTAAACGACAAGAACACCGACAATTTGGAGGTTGCATTAAAGAAATTGACTGAATTAACCTATGACGTAAAAAATGAGCAAAGTTACATAGCTGTCAGAGAAAGAACACATAGAAACACAGCCGAGTCCACCAATTCGAGAGTCAAATGGTGGTCGGTGTTCCAATTGATTGTTGTTGCCCTGAACTCGGTCTTCCAAGTTTATTATTTGAAGAGATTCTTCGAAGTAAGGACCCCGGTTTAAGCAAAGACGTCTTCCTTCTCTATGGAATATTCCATTTCATTGAACGATTGGAAGTGAATTGGCCTGTGTAACAGATCATAAAATCCTAATGGAGTATCTATTTTCAATTTGTAGTCGAGTTCCTTGTTGAAGCTTGCTCCCATGAAGGCGTAATTCCAGATGTCATCGTCTGGCACCATGTAAAATCCAGTGATTCTATCACTAATTAACAATTGACGAGGTGATCCAAAAGTCTCGGAATAACCCTCCGGTTCAGAAGAAATCAAATCGGTATTCTTATTACCCCATTGGTATCCTTGTTCAGTCAATTCGTACAGTGATAAAGTGACGGAACCAGGAGTAAAAGCCAAATTCAAAATAGCCCTTGGTTTGGCCTTGTTCAGTTTGGCAAGATCACATTGAATCAGGATCTCAGTAGGGGTAAGCAGTTGGGTTTCGGTACGTTGAGTATGTATCCAACCCAATGGTTCGTAATCTTGTAATACTTCTTCATTAGGTAATCTGACCGGGAATTGAACTCCTTGGTTATTGCCTAATTGAGGAACCAACACCAACAGTTTGATCTCCTTGACTTGCAGATTATCTTCTGGAGAGACACCGAAGAGTAACAGGGCAATTTGACAACCGAGGTCGGAGATTTGTACAAGTTTCTTGAGGATGTTCTTTGGCATGATGTAGACCAACAGAGTGTCATCCATGACATCGTCTTCCAGATGGGATACGTAGATGTTTCTGGTACGTAAATGTAAATTGGCCAGTGAGATGGCTCTATTACGCCAGTCTGTCTTGGACGTGAAGGTTTGTTGACCGTAATTGGAGGTGGTGATCGTGGTGATTTCCTCACCGTGTACATTTTGGGTTTTCGTCTTGACAGCTGTCAATTGTTGGTTCTGGTTCAGTTGTTCCAGTTGTTCATCAGCCAACAGTTGTCTCTTGGCAGAAGGAGCTCTTATATCTTGACCCAAGATCAAATCACGGATCTCGTTCTGAGTCAACGAAGCGACATTGACGTTGTATTTCTTACCATAATCATTCAAGATCAAGTCACGTAATTGGTTCTCCACTTCGATCCATTCCAGATCACTCAACGAAGGCCAAATATGGTTCTCTTGCGTGACGACAGAACTATCAGGACACAAGATCAATTTGGTCTTCTCTTCATTGACACTCAAACCTCTCATAATTAAGATAAGTCTGGAGAAGGCCGTATAGGAAGAGATCGATTTCAACCAATCATCATACAAATTGAACAAGATCATCTGTGGCTCCTTCAGTTTAAGAACAATGTCAGATAACTTATCAATCTTCATCGAAGCGGCAAATGGCAACTTCAACTCTGACGATCTGATACTGATATTAGGGAAGTCATTCATATGATGTTCCAAAGGATCAGACATACCCTTTCTGGTGATAATCAACTGTTTAGGTTGTTCTTCAGTAGGTAAAGATCTGACCAACAGACCCACTTCTTCAGCAGCTTTCCATTTGGCCAATTGACCCAAACGTTTCTGACCTGCCCAAACAGAGGTATGGATGATCTTCAAGAACAATTGACCTGTCTTTGGATTCAACATGAATACACAACCATTGATAGGTTTGGTAGCAACATTACCTTGGAAGGTTTGATGAACAGTGACACGATAAACGTTGGTATCGTCAATGAACAATTGGGTGTCATTGTTGAACAATTCCGCGTAGTTATTAGAGTTCAAGAACGGTTCTTGAGGTTGCGATTGCATCAATTGTAAACCCTTTCTAATTCTTTCACGTAAAGTGTACAACGAAGGATTCAGTTTCATGATCGTCTTCATTGCATTTTGCACCAATGGTTTCAATCCAGGGAACCAATTACCATAGACATCGTACATGTTATAAGCCAAATCAATACCAACAACGATACCAGTACTGGAAGGATAATAACTCTGTTCGTCAGTGGTGTAATCCAAGAACTTGGCTCTGGTATAACGAGATATATCATGAGAATCGTAATCACCATATCTCAATTGAACATCAATCCAGAAGGTGTCTGATGTTTGGTTGTTCATGTTATCATTCTTGTCGTATAACAAGGAAGGTCTTGAGACGTTCCAACGGGAATTACTCAACAAGACAATATCAGCACAAGATGAGTTCATTTTATAGGACTTTCTTGGATGAATCAGTTGTTGTTGAACGTTATCAATTTGCAAGATATCCAATTCACTTTCAAAGACATGACAAAGATCACGAACTACACTTTCGTGGATCTTTTGCCATAAATGGGCTCTGAAGATCTGAATCAAAGAGATCTTCAATGTTGGAATCTTACCATGAAGGAAAATACCAGTCAAGTCCAATTGAACCAAGAAACCAACATAGACATTGGCTCTATTGATTGTAGGAGACCACCATAAGGTGAATCTACGATTAGGAATTTGACTCAAACCTGATCTTTGGGCATTGGTCAACTTCTTGAATTTCAAGGAGTCTTCGAAACCAGACAGCTTCTCCCAGAACAATCCTTCCCACGAATCGAAACCAGTACCTTTGAACAAGGTGTGTTCTAAGATTGTTTCGATACCACCTAACAGTTGAATGACATCCGTTCTGTAGGGGTTCAAGTTCCACAATTTACCATCATGACGATTACTGGTCCACCAGAATGGGTTGTTTCTCAGCAAGGAGTACTTCTTAAATTCCCTTCTGATACGATGTCCTTTGTCGTACAGTAAAGTGTGACGATCCTTTTGGAACAAGGTACTGATTCTAGGTAATCCTCTATCCCAACTGTCTTCCATATCTTCAAAGGCCAATCTTCTATTCTCTTGTAACAGTTGTTGACGTTTCATGGCATATTCTGCCCATACTCTTTGAGAGTCCAAGAACTCATTCTCCCATGTCGTGATGTATCTGAAGATAGTTGGAATGATCTTATCATCATCATGGGTCATACCAGATCTGAAATGAGTGATACCAGTATCGGTTTGTTTGGACCATCTCAAATCAGACAGAGGGATCAAGATATGGGAAGCACTCAACATTCCTAAACCACCTAATTCTTTAGGAGTATAAAAGACGGCAGGTGGGAAACGCGAAGGCATTTTGGAGTTCAATCCAAGCTTGACTCTGGTTTGAACCTGAGTTTCGGCTTTGACTAACAGATCTAACAAGGATGATGTCGAAATCAGTGCTTCTCTATAATAGACGAACAAAGAGATCAACAGAGTATTCCACTTACTTGCGATCTTGGTGAAGGTTGTTGAGCCGGAAGACATCAAAATTTGTCTCGTTCTATTGACAAACTTGTCGACGTCTTCTTGAGTCACTTGTAAGTAAGCTTTGGCTGTTCTTTCTTTGGTCTCATCGTTGACAAGATCCCATACACCTTCGCTGGTATTGGACATTTGGTCGGTGGTTCTGCATTTCGGTAAGATTCTCACTTCAAATCCACACATGGTGAATAACAAATTAGGATTGTCCTTACTGTAAACCGAAGCCAAAGTATCTTCCCATTCCATATTAATCAAAGAGTTTGGAATACGGCCCTCAATGTCCCAGAAGACTGCTCTACCCAAATTGACATCATGTCTCATTAATCTCATCCGGCAATCTCTTGGCCAACAACGACGGTTATTGTAACCAACGATGTTCTCGAAGTTAGGGTCAGGATTTTCCGAGAGATAGTCCTGGATCAATTCTTCCAGCTCATCGGCTTCAAATCTGAAGAAGATGTGCACCTTGTCGATGTAACGCGAATAGTATCTAATTGGGGATCTCTTCTCCGTCCGAAGATCTTTGAATTGTAAGAATTCGTTAGGAGATTCAGGTAAACCGGCCAAATCGGTGGCTCTATCCAAGCCCAAGATCAACAAATCTAACACCAATCCATAGTATTGATACACGAAAGGAGCAAATTGTAAACCTCTGATCAACCCATATTGGTTGACATGGTTCATGTCTTTATACGTGATTCCCACATTGTTCTTGGCCGTGATATAATCGGCAATGTTAGAGTCCACAATAAGTCTCAATAATCTGTTCAACAAGGTGAAATCAACCTTCTCAGCCAATTTGTTCAATCTGGTCTCCAACATCACATTACATTGATCATTGGACACGTCCCAAACATCGTCCAAATTGTTGATTCCTTGACACCATTTGTACACCAATAATGGAGGAACTTCCGAGTCGTTTGGCTTGACCCAATTAGGAAACAATTGTCTCTTCTCCAGTTCGTACCACAAATATTGGTCCAAATACAGATCAGTGATCTTTTCCAATGGGTCGATATCATAAACAGGAGAGATCTCACTATAATAGTCCATCATCTCCAAACTGACCTCTTTAAATACTCTCTTCGTCAAGAGTAATCTCTTGATCTGGACCAAGAATTCTTGTGGTTTGTCGTATGCCTGTTCGATCAAGGCCAATTCCTCCCTTTGACTCGCATTCAATCTTCCTTGAGCTGAATAACTCTCCTTCAAGTTCTCCAACGCCAACACCAATAACTTGTTATCATGCTTGAAGTTCAAAGGAGGGAACGGAATAGGGGAAAACTTACGACTCTCCAACCAATGGACCATTGTAGAGAAGATAGCCACGGCGTCCTTTGGTGCAACATAAGGTCCATCCTTTTGGAAACTCTTTTGATTCTCTTGTTCGTTCTTCAACCACAATCTCGTCAATCTTCCCAAATTCTTCTTTGCAACGGCCTTATCAACAGTGGCTCCTCTCTTTATACGTTCTCTGTTATAATGAGCAACAGAGATCCAACCATCGGCTTTCAGCTTGACGTATCTTTCAATGATCTTCTCAACCGGTTCAGGTAAACCTGGAACTTTCCATGGAATGTTCAGTTTCCAACATCTCCAAGCTTCACTCAAATGTTGTAAAATCGTTCTACTCTTATTCAGCTTAAGCCCATCTGGTATCATATCCAAGATATCATGCATAACAGAAGCTCTCAATTCAAGATCATAATACGAATCGATTCTCTGCTTCGTGACGGTCTTGGCCACAGACTTCGATTGTCTTCCTTCGAATTGTCTGGCCAACAAATTACCCAACCATCTTTCCAAAAGAGGAATAATACCTCTTAAGAAGAAGAGCCAGACTCTCCAAGCAGGTTGCCAGAATCCACATCCAGGACCCTTACCAACTTCTTTAGTGTTGAATCTGTAATACACGACATGTTTCAAGTCCTTACAGGCTCTGATTTGGTGCATCACTTTGTACTTGTAACGGTAAATACCCGTCAACTGACCCAAATGGTTCAAGATGTAATAAATACCATCGGCCAATTGATATGCATCCACATTACCGAGTCTGTATTGAACATGCGAATCCACCAACATCTTGATCATCCTTAAGATTTCTCTCATCAAATGGAACAGATTACCAAATCTGGATCTCTTTCTCTCCTTGGTCGTTAATGTCTTTGTTGGCTTCAAGTTGAAGTTATAATCCAAATGCAAATACGTCAAACCCTTACGATGAATCAACAAGTTCAACATATTGAATCCTTGTTGAACGACTTGTAAACCAGCTTCTACCCAATCAATGGTGGTTTGTTGGAAGAATTTCGTATTTCTCAAGGACTTGAGTAACTTGACTTTTCTTACATTGGAAGGATCTTGTGATTTGAGTTCGTTTAACACATATGTCTTCAACAACTTTTGGTACGAGACACGAACCTTAACAGGGTATTCGTCCCTTGTTTGACGTTCCAAATACCAATTCTTCACCAAAGGAACATCTTGAGCTCTGACCATTTTCCCACTGCGATGATTGAATGGGAATGGGGCCCACAAAAGATCTATAGCAGCCAGGGTCTTTTCAGGAATGTCGTACTCCTCGTCTTCTAACAGAGGACTGAAAGGAACCTTGAAGTCCTCGTCCAAGTCCTCTCCCGTCTTTGGGTCGAAGAATTCACTTTCAAATACATTGGAGATACCCTTGGCAGGTGGAACATGATGATAGAGCTTGTTAAAACTGAACAGAGGCAGATCTATTTCTTCCAGCTTCTCGTAACATTGAAGAGGATGATGATACCAGGAGTCGGCTACTGCATAGACACTCGAGTTGTACAAGTAAGGAAACAGAACACGATATTCCGTTCTTACTGGAATTCTGAATAAGAGTCTGTCGATCGAATTGAACTCGTTGAAGTCTTCTTGATCTGGATCTGTGTTATTTTCAGCCAAAGGTTCAAATTTAGGCCCTGCAGGAAGGGCAACGTTTAACAGTTTAGCAGTGAAAAAGGATTGTTTGTCGAAGAGATACTTGAAGTTTGGGTCCGTGGAACTCGAGAGTAAAGGACTGGCCAACCGGAACAAGGTTGCCATTGTTTCTAAATTCAAGTCCCATCTTTTGTACGACTCTCCATTGACTACTTCAAGATTATCACTAAGAGGCCTCTCGTCATAAAACCAGTCATAAACAGAGGCTTCTTCTACTTCGTCCAACTCCAGTTGGATCGGTTCTGGCAGGTCAACGTCTTGAATATTCGTGGACCAGTCAATTGGAGGTTCTTCGTCGTCAAATGGGGGAAATCTCATTCTCTTGAAATGCTTTCTAGCAGCCTTTTCTCTTCTCATTTGTAACCACATCGTTGCCCATTGTGCTGTATAAATAGGTTCGATCACTCTAGGTGTTTCGTTGACAAAGGTGATCAGTCCAGTGATGTGATAAAGCACCTTGACTTCTTTCACTGGTTCCCATGGTTGTGGCATGTTCTCCAATAACTTCAAAATGGCATGTGGCATGTACTTGAGGGACCCCAAATAAGCTCTCTTATCCAGAGTGAATCTCTTGGAGGACAAATCTCCGTGTTCTTCCATGATCTTTCTCAAATGTTCAGGTGGCATCTCTACTTTAGTAGGATGCACATAAGTTCCCAGCGCTTTCTTAATGACGGAGTACCGTTGCTTCTGGATCTGAAGCCATCTCTTCTTCCTCTTTTGTAATTCCTCGGCCTTATTCAGAACTCCACGCAGTGAAGATGGTGGAGGCGGTGGAGGCAGATGAGATGATGCTGATCTTGAAGGAGGAGGAGGTGGTAAACCTCTACCAGGTGGAGGCGGAGGAGGAGCCCTCGAGTTACCATTGGTTGGTCGCACAGATCTCAGATGTGACGGTGGAGGTGGTGGAGGTGGACCTCCATTTTTCTTGGGTGGAGGTGGCGGCGGTGGCACCATGACTTGTTAGCGCTATTAGATAGTTAAGGATCAAAGACTCTTCGTATAATGTTACAATATGCAGTGAATCCTTTGCCCGTAGAGCAATAATCCTATTATTAATTAGATTGTAATCCAAAATTTCCACCAATTGGCCTCGATTTCAATCCAAGAGCTGCCTTTAATTGGTCTCTTAACTACCTCCTTTAACTTAAGAGCTCTCAAATCTACATAGTTTTTTTTTTTTTGTTTGTATAAGAAAATTTTCATCGCCCAATTAGGCAGTTAGGGGCTGTGGAGATGAGATGAGATAGAAGAAGGATATAAATTGTAAGCTAGCCGGAAAGGGTCGGGGATTGGATATTATTCTGATGCGAATTCCGACACTTCCTGAGTAGGTTAAGTTTGTGCATTTTACCAAGACAAGGCTTTTTATAGGGAGACTACGGAATTTGAAGGTGGTATGGTCTGATTACCGATGCTCCGACGGTGATATCATAGATTGGAGAGGTGGAAGAGTGCAGGTATCAATACCATGTAATTTAACATTGACACCGTAAGTACATCTCACATAACTGTAATAATATTTTTGAGCTCATCGGACTGCGGAAAAGACAATAGTGAGGCATCGTCGATATTTTGCCAGAATGGGGGATCGCATAATTTTTTGGCAGAAAGCAGGTTTGCTTAAGCCACCCCCCGAGGACGTCTCTGTCTAGTCAAGAGGCTTGTGTTATATGCGTAAACAGAGACTTTCCTATTCAGTATATTCGGTTTCCCGAAACAAATTGACCGTTCCTCTTCCAGAGTTGGCCAACTCAAGCAACCCTTTATCGTGGGAGGGGGGAGCTTACATGCCACATTATGTGGTGTAAAAGAGCCGAGAACAGTCTTTGTCAAATAAAGTTAAGCTGCTATTGTTCAGTCTTCTAATTGGGTACGCTTTGCATCGAAACCTTTTGATGATCAGCGGTTCTTGAGCTTCCTTGTCAAGGGATCCAGGCTCTTTGTGAGGAAGAACTTCTCGAAAGAGACCCAAGATACGAGGTTTTTTTCCATTTTGAGGCATAAACTGAGATCGTGCATAAGGCCATGCAGGAAAAGATATATTATTGCATGATATAAACCTTAAATAGGAGAGAATACACTCATCTCTCTTAGGAAAGAGGTAAGTAAACAAGGCCAGTACCCCTAGGGAGTATTACATGGCCCAACAATATCGGTGACATCGGCCTGGGATAAGATATAGAGCTATTAGATATTGTGGTAGGAATTCATGGGTATTTTTTCCCGGTTTAACAGTCACATCTGAAGAGTATGACCCAGTCTATTGTCTCGTAAGCACAGATATGTCGAAAAACCGTTCGAGGTGTGATATAGGGTGCAATTGATGTTGCAAAATGATCCTTTTCGGAAATAGACATGCTCAATCTTAGATAGGCATGAAAAGATTTGACAAGGAGGAAAATAACATAATTATTTTTTTTCATCCATTTGAGGATAAAAAAATGTACAAGATGCATACAAATATGCACGACAAACAATTAAGTTGCATTGTTGCATTGGTTAAAAAGAAACAGAAGAAGAACATCGCTAAGAATAATGGAAGAGCTCGTAGTCAAAGTTTACCCTTTTGTTTATTTGTTTACCGCTTGTGGTTCTCTTCCCGTAAACAAACCTTTTTAAATTATCTGCATAATGCAAGATTATTTCTTTGTTCTCCCTTTTGAAAAAACTCGTTCAACCAAGGAAGCGAATATAAGGACTTCGCTAATTCCTCTCGCTCTATGTATCTAATTAACGGAATTACTTTATATCAAACTATCTCAAGTCACCACAGTTCAAAGTGGTGCATTAAAAGCGAAAAGCACAGGGAGGGAAGCAGATGCGTAATGCATTCGCTTCTTTGTTCACCCTAGCCATCCTCCTCCTCCAACTTTGTTCGTTCACCAACGGTTTAGAGATCAAACTTTATACCAAGGAAAAGTCCATAATCCCAGACTTCAACTCTTTATTCAAGAGAGATTACGTCTACATTTCCCCTGAATTGTCTTATACGAGAACTGCTAGTGGTTTAACCAGTACCATTGTCGTAGATGTCAGTTATTCAGGTGTTATTGAGATTTTGGGTTCTGTCCATAACTCCAACTTTGAAATCGAAGCTACCGATTACGGGTTCGAGGTCATCGCAGAATACAGTGACCTGGAATCCTTGTTGGACGACATTGACAAGTGGATGATGATTTACATTGCCGATGACGGTGCCAGTATATTATTGACGCCAGACTGTTCCAATGTGTTCACTTTATTGGACTCGAACGGTGATATCGTGACTTACGATGAATGTTACGATATCGGTTCGATTGCCGCTGAGTTTACATATTTGACTGCTTCGTCAGCTACCGCATCATCCTCTTCAACGTCAGAAAGCTCGTTTGCAGAATCTGCAACTTCTGCTGGAACGACAAAGTCATCTTCTTCCTCCACCATCACGACAAGCACTACTATCACCAGTGATGTCACAACTACTTATACCAGTGGCTCAAGTACTATTACAACTAGTTACTCAACAACTATCACAACTGCAATCACTGAAAGTGCTACAGCTACAAGTTCTAGTTCTAGCTCCAGCTCTAGTTCCACATCTGAAACTAGCTCAAGCTCAAGCTCTACATCTGAAACCAGTTCAAGCTCTAGTTCTAATTCTAGTTCTAGTTCTAGTTCTAGTTCTAGTTCTAGTTCTAGTTCTAGTTCTAGTTCTAGTTCTAGTTCTAGTTCTAGTTCTAGTTCTAGTTCTAGTTCTGGAACTAGTTCCAGCTCCAGCTCTGAATCTACTTCCGGTTCTACTTCTAGCTCGTCTGCCGCTTCTGTCTCTTACAGAACTACAACATACACTAGTGGCACTGTTACATACACCACTAGCGTTCCAGTCACCTCTAGCTCTGGCTCTACTTCTGGTACTACCTCTGGTTCAAGTTCGAGTTCCGTTGAATCGACTTCTTACACAACCACTGTTTACACCAGCGGAGGTAGCACCTATACCACAAGTGTTCCAGTCACTTCGAACACTTCTGGTTCTACGTCTAGTTCTAGTTCCAGTTCTGCCTCAGTGGTTTCTTACAAGACTACAACTTATACCAGTGGAGGCACAACTTACACTACTACAGTTCCAGTCACTTCGAGTTCTAGTTCTGCTGTATCTTACAAAACTACAACTTATACCAGTGGAGGTACTACTTACACTACGAGTGTCCCAGTTACTTCTCAAGCTTCTAGCTCTAGTTCTGCTGCTTCTGTCTCTTACAGAACTACAACTTACACTAGCAGTGGTACTACTTACACCACCAGTGTTCCAGTTACCTCAAAGACAACTGGTTCTAGTAGCTCTTCTGCTGAAACTACTTACAAGACGACTACTTACACTAGCAATGGTCACACTTACACTACCAGTGTTCCTGTTACTTCTAGTTCTAGTTCTAGCAACCAAATCAGCTACACAACTACCGTCTTCACTAGTGGTACAAGTACCTTCACCACCGTCGTCCCAGTTCTCAAGACTACGACGACAACTTCTAGTGGTTCTTCCGGTTCTGTTGATCAGACATCGTACAAAGAAACCACTTACACCAGTGGTGGAACTACTTTTACTACTTCGGTTCCGGTCACAGAAGTTGCTTCTTCGGTAACTTCCACGTACACAAGTGGAGGAAAGACATACACCACAGTTGTTCTGGCTTCTTCTACCGTTCCATCTACCAACTATTACCTTACTTCGACTTCGGAGTCTGCTGTTGGTAGCACGACAACGACAACTACTACTCAGTACACCACTACTACTAAAACGGTTACTGATTATACCTATCTTACTACTGTCGTTGGAGGAACAACCACTACGAAGACTCTCTACACTACTGTTGTCACTACTGTCACCAAGGTTGTCTATCCAACTAGTACAGAAACGCCTGTCGCTACTACCGAGACCAAATATACCGACATTACTACTGTTGTTAAGGGAACTACAATCACTACTTCTTCCCCATACACAACAATCACAACCTCTCACACTCCTTCTTTATCTGAGGCTTCAACTTCGAAGGCCATCAGCCAGACTTTCTACGTCACTTCTTACACTACCACCACCATTATCGATTCTACTACGACTACCACCACAACGATTCCTTACACAACCATTACATATACCGTCACCGAGGGTGAAGTGGCTACTTATACCACCACCGACTCTCGTGGCTCATCTACTACTGTTACGACCACATATGGAGGAACTGTCGATCTGCAAGCGCAATCTACAACTACTTCTAATGACCCTGATCTCGGAACTTATACCCTTACTGAAGATGATGGTTCTTTAACTACAACCTTCACCACTCCAACTGCCGCTATGACAGTTGTCACAGTAAGTGGTTCTCTGATCACCACTCCAATTGCATCGTTGATGACTACAATCACCACTACTAATTCAGCTGGTGAATCCACTACAATCACTACTCCGATCGCGGCCTTAGTTACTTCTACTGGCACCGATTCAAATGGTGATCTTACTACTTCGATTGGATTCAGAACCCCTCATGGAGGTATTTCCTTGGTGCTGAGCACCGATCTGCAAGGAAGCTCCACCATGGTAAAGGTCTCTGTCGCCCCAATCACTACGACTTCATCTCCTTCTTCTAGCATTCCAACATCTTTGACTTCATTGATGTTCTCTTCTTCTTCTTCCTCTTCTTCTTGGTACAATTCCTCAAATTCCAACACTACCCACACCATTGTGGACAGTGGAAGTTCGAGCTCCGTTTCCGTCTCGATGCTGTTGATCATCCTTACCACCTTATTACTGTTAATTTCGACAGTCTAATTGATCATTTTCCCATATATATAGTTAGAACTACTAATCTATCATTTGACATATCCTTTTCTTGTACACATATAAAAAATCAAACTAACACAATGTCATCATTTCTTCCTTCCGAATAAGCCTCTCTTCTTCTTTTCTTCCAGCTTAGCGGCAGGTGCGGTATAAACCAGTTGTTCGTAATGTTGTTGGGGTATCAGTTGTTGTTGTTGTTGGGCAGCGTATTCGTAACCTCCGCCATTACCATAGTTATTGGCGGATCTCAATCTCCAACCCAAGTATGGAGTTTCCAATTGGTCTCTGTACATTGGATCACCCGTGATCAGATATTCGAAGGATCTGATCGTGTCCATAGGTCTCTCATCTCTGGCTCTGGTAGGATTAGAAATGTCCGACTGTTGGATCGGATTACCGAAGATATCCTTCATTCCATGTAATTGGTTCAACGAGGACATTCTTTGGTGACTCTGTTGTTGTTCAAATGGCTGCAGTTCATTTACCGCATCCAAAATAGGATCATGTACGTTCTCCGATCTGAACTTCAAATTTCTCTCGTCCTCAGCGGTGATCTTCACATTTGGCGCATGACTCTTACCACCAGATCCAGCACTGGCAACAGATTTGTTTCTTCCTAAAATACCCATCTTGTAATAAAGGTTCACGTAACAGTTACTTCCTTTACTTACTTAAGCTTCTTTTTATAAATTTTTTTTTTTTTCCTTCTTCGACAGAAATTAATCACAGCCTCTTTGACGCAGAAATAAGCCTTAATTAAGTAAATTTGGCGTCTTTGTTCTAAGCAAAAAGACACGTCTCGAGAAAGGGGGGGAACTTTCGTTTGTGGGACATGTGGATCGGGTATTTTATGTGTCAAAGTTAGAAACCCTGGCCGAGGGAAAAAGGGCCATCTGCGCCAAGATCAGATTTTACCCCAGGTATGCACGTTTTTCGCACATAATAATCGATCTGATCGGTGTCGGAATTTTAGTACGAAATGAAAGTAAATGAGGCGGAAAGGAAGGGCAGGACTCTGGGCAGGACACTAGGCAGATGAGAGGAATGGACCAGACAAGGCTGGAATAAATTTGAAGAGAGTGAGATTTAATATTTTAAGATCCGGCTTAGGGGGGCTGAGAGGTGGTGTTTGTGTAACATCATCTTCACCGGTACTGTAAGGGAAGTGTGAGATTGTATGGGTGAAAATTAGTGTGGTGAAAATTAGTATGGATTTTTTCTTAAGTAAATGTTAAGGGCTTTTTCTTATGTAAATTAGTATGGGTTTTTTCTTAAGTAAATGTATGGGTTTTTTCCTTAGTAAATTAGTATGGCAATTAGTATGGTTTTTTCTTATGTAAATTACTACAGCTTTTTCTTATGGCAATTACTACAGCTTTTTCCCTATCCTTTGTATGTCCTTCCTGCGTTAACTCACCCAAATTAGATATTTTTTCCCTTGCGGCGAAAATATAAAACCAAATCGGTTTAGCAAATTTCACACCCACCATGACTTTTACTACTGACGCCACTATCAAGACCTTTGGGGGTCAATTGTTGAAACTTACCCACATGTCTCTGCTGACATCTACCAAGATGTCGGTAAACATTTACTTACCACCTCAATATTCCGAATCGAGTCCAATTCCTGTCTTGATGTATCTTTCAGGTCTTACTTGTACTCCAGCCAATGTTACTGAGAAAGGTTTCTGGTATCCTTACGCTGCCAAGTACGGATTTGCCTTAGTCTTCCCAGACACCTCTCCAAGAGGTGATACTTTAGCCATTGATGATGCTGACTGTTGGTACGTTGGTACTGGAGCCGGTTTCTATGTCGATGCTACTGAACCAACCTGGAATCAAAACTACAAAATGTTCTCTTACATCGATAAGGAATTACCTGAAGAACTTTCCAAAGCCTATAAAGGTTTGGATTTCTCCAAATTCTCCATCACTGGCCATTCCATGGGTGGTTTCGGTGCCTTGTTACACTTCCTCAGCAGTAACGACAAGTACACCAGTTGTTCCCTGTTCTCCCCTCTGTCCAACATCTTCGACAACGTCTGGACCGAAGCCCTGTTCCCGAAATATTTGGGTCTGGACCGTTCTGCTTGGGAAAAGTATGACGTCCTTACTCTCCTTGCCAAGTTCCCTCTGCCCCTCAAGTCCAACATCTTGGTCCACATCGGCTTGGCCGACTCCTTCTACGACATCTTGAAGTGTAAGTCCTTGGTCGAGGCCAGTGACAAGAACGACAACACAAAGGGCAAGATTATCTTGGAAGAGGTCGAAGGTTATGATCATTCGTATTATTATATAAGTAGTTTCGTCGAGGCCCATGCTCTGCATCACCTGAAATATTTGGGTTTGGCTTAGTTGCCATGGAGAAGTAACCTCGTTCTGATCTTATAGACCAAATCCAATGTCTTCTCCGTATAAAACCCCTTCTCCTCCACAACGTCCAGTTCATGGATCTTCAGTACGTAAATATCCTCAGCTTCCTCCTCGGGCACGAAATCGGAGATGCAACACTCCCTGTTGTTGGTCAAAATCTTCCAAGAACAAACTCAAATCGAAACTGGTGTAACCCAACTTGGAAAACACATTGTCCAAACTCAGCTCAAAAGGCTCGTCTCCCAAAAAGGTAATCGGACCTTCCCCTGCAGTAGGAGAAGTTCCTACCGTTGGATAATGTTCCAGTTTGAGTAATGTATGGGCAAAGGAAACAATTGGCACTTCCGAAAGATAACTCAACTTCACGTTCATCTCATGTTGCCAAGTTTTCAAAAAGTCCAACGATTTGAAGAAGATCTTTTGATAAAGCATCGATCTTCTCTTGGAGAAATACTGGAAGATTCTCGAACAGTAAACCACATGGAAATCTGGAGCTGTCACATCAAAGACCCGACTCGACATCAGAGAAAAACCGGTGAACTCAAGACTGAAGAAGAAATTCGTCTCGGGGAAGATCAGATGGAGACTCACTGCACACAGGGCATAATAACACATAATGACAAGTTTGTAGTGTTCCATTTTGAAGTCGTCGTAATCCAGGATGAAATAATCACTCGGGAAGATGTTGTACCATTTATGGATGATACTGTACACCAAATCGGGAGAGTAATTGGACATTTTCCTATCTGCTCTCAGACCTTTGTCATCAAGGACTTCTATCAAGTCACGAAGAAAGGTGCATAAATTGTTATAGGGCAGATAATTAGCACATTGAGGTTGTAATAGACGGAGATATTGGTAGATTTCACGCATGAAACGATGATCGTACGAGGGGATGAAACAACTCTTGAACGTTTGAATGAGATGCAACAGAGTCAGCTCGAGAATGACAGTCGTCTTACGTTCGTTGATATCACGATCGTCACCCAAGAGACTGCCGATCTTGTCTTTGACTCCGCTGGTGATGATGGACAGTAAACCTCCGTTGAAACTGGCGTAGGGATGCAAATTATCGTCCTCGTAGATGGAACACCATCCAAGGACGATAGTGGAACTGGCAAGGTAATAGAAATGGATCGGGGTCAATTTTTCCGGAGTACAAACCAAACCCTTTTGGATGCGAATCGAGTTACCGAAGTGTTTCAACAGGAACTCGCGATACATCAGCCTCTCTTCAGGAACTTGACAACTCAAATGACAACATGCAAGGGAACTTATAAACTTTGAAAGACGATGTCGGAGACGGTGCTCGATAATAACATCTTAATGAAGAGATTCTCCATGATGGCGGGCAATTTGTCCTTTTCCAAGACCTGTTTCTTGTCCGCCACCACCAGATACGATACCGTTTTGAAACGTTGGAGCTTTTTCTTGAAATAGGGGGATTTGTTTGGGTAGATGTTAATGGCAAATGAGCCTTGTTTTGTGGTCTTAGGGTTCAATGGTCGTCCGTAAGGGGTTGAGGTTTTTGGGATAGATGATGAGGATGATGATTGTACGGGTGGAGGTGGTTGTTGGGAAAGCGCTGTTTTTTTCGCCTTCATTGCTTGGAGTTCCTCTTCAGACATTGCGAGATAAGAACAGGGCAGACACGTCTGGCCAATGGTGAGCTTCGACAGCGTCAACTTGATACAATTGGAACACTCGGGAAGCAACTCATCACACTTGATACGACGCTGCTTGCAATTTTTGCAACCAAAATGGGAATTCTTGTGTCGCCGCCGTTGCACTTTCTTATTGCTCATATTAACAGTACTAGAAGTACTATTACTTGTGGAAAGCAGTTCTGATTTGATTCCACTCATCTCATTTAATGTGATGGAAGACACTTCTGATGACGTCCCTTCTGAATTTTGCTCTCCTTAATCGTGATGTAATATAGATGCGGCTTATTAAAGTCCGACCCCTTCTCTCACTCCTATAAATTTTTATCTCCTTTTTTTTTGCACTTAAAAGAGATTTTTTTGACAATTAATGAACCTTTCCGTCGGGTCTTCCTGTATTGAAGCAGCTTGTGATTATGTACAAAAAAAAAATGACTGAACAGAAAAGCTCAGAAAGGAAAAGCTTAGAAGGGCTTGAGAAAAAGAGACACAAAGAAAAATAAGGGTTTATTTTGCTTTAGTCTTGTCTTGTTGACTTCCGATTATTGTAAACCTGTGGACCCTCGTTCTGTGGATCTTGAAACTATTATATAAGCCGATGCAAGGGTTCGACAGACTCAAATTTTTTTTGCCTGCTTTAATACTTTTGCACGCGGAATCTCTATTGTCTTAAGCGGAGAATTCTCAGACTTATGCACTTCAGCATCCAGACCGCGCTAGACGCTGCGGCGACCACATTCTTGGCACTCACTTCGGTCCGAATTCGGTCCGAATTCCGGCATATGCTTTTTTTTTCTCTGATCCCTTACTCCCAATAACATTAAACCCGGGTCTGCGCTGAAAAAAGGTAGTGAAAAGTATATCAATAAGAGGAAGATAAGGAGGTAAATAGGGGAAGAGATGGGATGGATAGGAGGGAAAGAAGGAGGGAAAGAAGAAGGGAAAGACGAAGGGATTTGGGATAATTTTTACATAATATGATAGAGAGAGATGAGGAGAGAGAGGTTGAATGATATGACAGCTACTTGACCTCATTACTACCCATAACCAGTCCTCCCCATTTTGCTTCCCTCCATCCAATCACAGGTTCAGGAATTGGGATTTTTTTGTAATTCGAAATACACGACCTTTTTTGGCGATTGGGAGTAGGAAAATCTCACCATTTTATTTTTTTTTTTTCTTTGGGCAAAATTTTTCTTCAATTTAAAACAACCAATACAACAAAGAGGGAAACGTTTAGAGTATGTTGAGAACCACGTTCAGACAATTGCCAACTTTGAGTTCTAGAATTGGTATTAGAAACGCCAGTGCCTTATCCAACGCCACCGTTGCCAACTTGGAGAAGAGATGGGAAGACATGCCAGAGGTTGACCAAAAGAACATCATTTCGCAATTGGCCTCCAGACAACTGTTACCATGGAAGGAGTTGACTTCCTCCGAAAAGAAGGCAGCTTGGTACATTTCCTTTGGTGAATGGGGACCAAGAAAGCCGATCCACACAAAAGAAGACAAATTGTACATCATTTGGGGTACCATCATAGGTTTGTCCCTTTCTGCTGCCTTCTTCGTTGGATTCAGATCCAAGCGTACCATTCCAAAGACCATGAACAGAGAATGGCAAGAACAATCCGATGAATACTTGAAGTCCAAGAATGCCAACCCATTCACTGGTTACTCCCAAGTCCAATCGAAATAAATCACCAATTCATAATCCCAATCATTGATGTAATAGACCTGACCAGACAAGTCAATGTGTTTGGCTCTGTGTGTCAACAACGCTTGTCATCACTATTATCTATTATTATTATTCATTATTTAACTAAAAGAAATAATAAAGTTTACAAAGTGTAGTAGTAAGTAGTAGAGGGTCGAGGGAAGTGTCGTGTAAGTAGGACACTTAAGTGTGATTAATGTTAGTCTAAAAAAAATTTAACTCCTCTTCACTAACTACAGTATGTCGTTTTCGTTTGGGTTCTCTAATGAGGATCTTGAGGATGACGTTGTAACTCAAGTGGTTGTTGAGAAGAGTTCTGTTGATCCCTTGAATGAGTACAGTGCTGTTGTTCTGCCTCGGGTGGAGAAGTTGGGGTCTCTCTTACAATCTTTAGTAGGTCATCGAGTAACGTTTGATGATCTTCACATTGACGAGAATGTTCTTTATCGGAGGGAACTCTTTGATATCAAGCAACAATTAATGATGGAAGACGATGGCGATACCGGGAGTGAAGAGTTCCAGATCTTGATGGGACTGAGTGAATTGGACTTGAAGAAGGAAGTGTACGAAGGAGGATTGAAGTCTTGGGAGTGTTCGATAGATGCGGTACGATACCTTGAGAAGCAGTCCGGTTTGGATGAGGTGGACAGTTTTATTGAGTTGGGATGTGGTACGGCGTTGCCGTCGTTGTATTTATTCCGTCAATTCTTGGCTGTTGGAGGGAAGGAGTTTGTCTTGACTGATTTCAATTATAATGTGTTGAGGTTGGTTACTGTGCCAAATTTGTTAATAAATTGGGCCAAAACACTTCCACAAGAGAAATGGATAGCTTTACAGAGATCGGAGAATGCCGATGTTCCTATCGAGGCTCTTGAATTGCAGGTGACTCTGGAGTTGGTGAAGACCTTTGAAGAGGAGATGGATTTGAAGGGGATTAAATTTAGGTTCATATCGGGGTCGTGGTGTGAGGAATTTGTTAGGTTATTGGATGTGAATGTGAAGAAGGTCAGTTTGGTGTTGTCATCGGAGACCATTTATTCACCGGAGTTCTTACCGATTATTAGTGAGATCATCATCAGATTGACTAGAGTTAATGAGAGAAATTATTCGATTGTTACTGCTAAGGACATTTATTTTGGAGTGGGGGGTTCGATAGTGGAGTTTTTGAAGTATTTAGATATGAGACTGGCAGATTTGACTGTGGAGGTGTCCAAGTTGAACAGTAACTTGCAAAGATCGATAGTGAAGATTGTATAGAGCGATGAGGAAAAAAAATGAGTGAAATTTTTTTGATACTAAAGAGCAGAAGATGTCTAGGATGTAAGTGGAGAGTAGAGGTAGAGGAGGAATGGTCGTACTAACGTTTAGTGTATCTCGGAATGAGCTTGAGTTGGATAGTGTTGATGAGGTGCGGGCCCCGGAGATGGTGATGCCCGAACTTGAGTTTGATTTCATAGAGGTTGAGGCAGAAGAGGTGCTAGAGGAGAAGGCCGAGGACGAGTTTGAGTTCAAGTTGTTTGGGGATTCTCGGGGACGGACGGAGAGTGTTGAGATCAAGAAAATTTCCTTGAGAGAGGCCTCGGAGGAGCGGATCGACCAGTCGAGACCGGACAGTTATTACTTTGCAAAGTACAACGAAGAAGAGAGGGAGATGTTTGGAAGGAGTCTGGTGACTGGAGAGGAGGTGATAGAGGGAAGTAAGGAGCAGTTTGTGGATACTTATGGGCATAGAATAATCAATCTTGGTGAATATAATGCCACTGTCCCGAAGAAATCCAGATCACGGCCCGGAAAGAAGAAGAGACTCCTGATCATAGAAAGCAGAGAGAGGAAGGAGGTGCGGCTGAAACAACGCAAGGAGGTGGAAAAGTTACTGCAGAAGAAGTTAATGAAGAAGATTCATCATAAGAGGGGAGGGAAGAAGAATAAGAAGAAACTGCTGCTGCTGCTGCTGCTGCCACTGCTGCCACTGCTGCCAAAGTTTAGAACGGAATGAGAGGATGATTGACTATATAAGATGACTTAGAGAGCATCTACTACCGCAGCTGATCTATAACATTAAGACAATTAAGCATCATACGGACTTCCAAACCCTCTGGTTTCACTAACCCCTTGTAGTCACTCTTCGGTATAGCTTCCTTTATAGCCGAGTTCATAGTATCGTAATAAGCTTTCAAGTTCTTCGACACAGGTCCACCTTTGGCCACTGTGCGTTTGAGGTTCGGTTCGAACATCTTCAGTAAGTCTCGGTAGAAGATGGAGATCAAGTTTGTCTTGGTGGAACTTAAAATGATGTCATGTTGGTTGAGTACCGATTGGATGATGGTGATCTTTTTCAGGGTCTTCAGAATCTGATCTAAAGAAGAAGAAAAACTCTTCGGGTTGGTCAAGGTCTTGACAAGGTTGTTGGTCAGGATGGAGACGTGACTTTGGACAAGTTCGTTCACTTTGGAGTCGAGTAATTTGGGAGAAAATGTATGCATCAGTAAAATGAGAGGAGAAATGTCTTGGTCCGACAAGGTTTGTAAGCGCTGGAAATGATCCACCAACATTCCTTGAATCTTGAACTCTCTGTTTTGAAGAATGACGTCATGTTCTTTGATCAAACGGATACTCTGAACGGAGTTGTTCAGTTTGTATTGTTTGAGCGATTGGAAGTTCTTGCAGAGTTTGAGCAAATTATGACAATCTTGTTGGGTTTGGAACGATTTTTCGAGGTTCTGTACCAAATATAAGTAGAATTGGACACTTCTCAATAGTACCGAGGTCTGGTGAATTCTCTTGGAGGCGTTATGGAGCTCCAATGATTCGTTATAAGGTTGTAAGATCTCTTGGTCCAACTTGGCAAAACTGTCGTTGACGTCTTTGAACGAGGGTTGTATAACACTGACAGTGTCTTTGATCTGGTCCATCTTATCCAATTCCTTATGTAAGACTTGGTAATTGACCGAGACGAGTTTGTTGATCCGCTTATCCACCTCGTCCAAGTCGTACCCAAGACGCTTCAGAGGCGTCACCAAGTCGATGCTGTGAGTGCCGGCAGAGTTGGTCAGAAGTAATAACAGATTGGCAAAGTCCGTAGTGGCGAAATTCTCACTGAGAATAGCCTCGTAGTCCTCCATGTCGTTGTCTGTCATGGTGTTAGCTGGCAAGGAGGAAGAAGGAAGGGATTTTTTTTTAGTGATAGAGCAAATTACGAAGAAATACCTACAGAGAGATACAGGTAGAAAGACGATACAACTACACTCTCCTTAGACTAAAGCCACACTATATCATTCCAGCTTATCTACTATAAGTACCAACTTCCTCTTCCACTTCCTTGTCCTTGTGAACTTCGTCACACTGTCGTAATGGCTCGGGTAATGCCAGTTGTTGTCGTAATACACCCAGCCGTTGCCGTCGTGGTTCTTATTGAAGTCGTGGTCGATGGTCCATTTCAGGTCCAACCATTTCCATTGGCTATGGAGATGCGGGGAAGGTTCGAAACTGTGTGGTGGTTGGCATTCTGTAAGTGCTACTGTGGTGTAATTAGCTCTATCGTATGGTAGGAGATAATCGGACCAACCCACCAGGACCCACCGTCTTTGATGTTGAAGGATCTCGAATTGAACCACTTTACCGACCTTGTCGGCCGAGACGGGTTTCGTCTCAAGGATTTTGAAGTGTTTCGGATCAAAAGTATGTGAATTGGAATTGTATCTGATCCCGGTGATCCAGGCCATCGTTTTGCGTATATACAAGCTTCTCCATAGTAATTTGCGGGTCAGAATGGACCAGGGAGAATGGTAGGTGAATAAAAGGATCACAGTAAAGAGAGTGATCTTTTGTATGCTGAAGATGAACTTGACTATGAGGACTTGTAATGGAGTGATCCAAAGGGTGCAAAGACTCATCCGGATGATATGGGTGGTATCCAAGGTCCGAAGAAGTTCCAACGGCTCAAATAAGATGTCACACCGGGCGGAGATATTGTTCAACGTTGCCAAGATCTCCAGTAAGGTGGGACTCTCCATCGGGTCTTCATTAATACTCCTCACCGACCAGGCATAACAACAAAAGACAAACGCCACCACGAGGGGCAATGCAAAATGGAGAACAAGCCAATGGTTCCATAGAAGCACAATGACGCCAAAGAGACAGAGAAAGTTGTAATAAGGATCGTCATTGGTCCATGTGATAAAGCTGAGCAAGTTATCAATAATGAGTAAGATGGGGAAGCTCCGATGGAGCACTGAGGTCATGAAGGGCGATATTTGAGAGATCTTGACGCCATGATTCTCGGGAGTATTGATTTCATCGACAGAAGTAAACGAAGCATACACCCGTTTACCTCCCATTGGTTTGTATGTTAGCGCTATTATCCCCTCAAAGGAATAGAAAAAAATGGCACAGAAAAAAGGTCGTGGATTTGGGGTAAAGAAAAGACAAAAAAGTGAGAGGCAAAAAAATGTATAGAAGACAAGTAAGGATAGAGACGAGAGTTATATCTTAGTGTAAGATGGACACGAAGAAAGAAGAGACAAAGAAGCCTGAACAATTCAAGTCTTTAGAAGAAGACGATGAGTTTGAAGACTTTCCACAAGAAGGTAAGTTGACTGAGATGGGACGATGTGAAGAAGTACTAACACCAGCAGATTGGGATGACAAGGAAACGTTAGCTACAGAAGGTCTGGATCATCTTTGGGAAGAGAGTTGGGATGACGACGATAATGATGACGACTTCTCCGAGCGTTTAAAGTAAGTACGAAGTGGAAGTTTGACGATGATAACTACTAACAAGTTCTAGAACCGAATTGAAGAAACACGAAAAGCTGCCGTAAGATGACCATGTATTGATATAGATCTAAGTGCGTATACAAGAATGACTGTAGTGTTATTTATTTATTTGAGTGGGTTTAAATTGCTAATTTATGACTCTCCTTCCCTTTTTCTTTACATCGTCACACCACTTTTTTGACTTCACGATGTGACGCGGTGCGCTTCTTTTTTTTTTTTATAAAAAAAGATTGAAAAAAAAGATAAACAAAAGTGAGAGGTTAAAACATAAACAAAGTTAGCGTAGACAGGAGGACGATAGAAGAGACGTTGGGAGGGAGACAAATGATTGAACAGACTCCTTTACAGAAGAAGAGGTCCGGGTTATCTTCTACGCCCATACATGGGGATAAGGAAGAGCCCAAGCAGACCTCGCCCTTTGATATTTTGGCGACCCCTCGCGGTAAGGGGCAAGCGCTGAAGAACAACACCAGTACGCCTTGGAGTCTTCCTCGGGAGGAAAACATCAGTCCTCAGACCAAGTCCAGTACGAAGAAAGCAGTACTTAAGAGAAGTGTAGGGCTCTTGAATTTGTCCATCGATAACAACAACGACCAAGATGGGGCCAATGGCGTGACGAAATCTTTCAATGATTTGAACTTTGACACGACATCGACATTGGAGGATCTCTCGACCAACAAATTGAAGAGGCCACTCACGAGCTCGTCGACACCGAATCTGCCCAAATTATTACATCATCCAAAGCTCCGATCCACGTCATCGAGTACGGATAATAAGGAGAATCAGATGACCTTCTTTCTGGCTCCAGCCAAGAGAGGTTCCAATCACGGCACTAATTCTCCTAACGATTCGCCTTCGAAACCACTTCGACAGAAACCAAGATATAACACGTCAGCAGCATCACACATTTTCAAGACCAACAATAGAAACACCTCGACTCCTTTGGAGCCGAATAAGAACTCGAGTTCTTTCATTACACCATCGTCATTCAAATCAGTCAAGCCTTTACAAACCCTGTTCATGTCCTCTGGGTTACTTAGTAAGAAGGCTGCGGCTCAAATAATACCGCAGAAACTGATGCCCAAGACTCCTTGCAAGAAACCGACACAGCATAACATGTTAATTGACATGACCAATTCTTCGATGAGTTCGAGACTCGCCACCTCGGTGGTTGTTTCTGCCGGGGAGAATACACCGACATCGGTGGTTTCCCATGGGTCGGCAAAGAGTTCTGGCAAGAGATCGGCAAGGAGTGATAGAGCAGTGAACACGACCGACTTGCAGAGTTGTTTGTTACGGTTCACGAACGAGTTTGACGATTTCTACGGCGGCGAAAGTTTATCCCAATCCCTGTCAAAGGATAGCAGGACTAATTCTTCTTTGAGCATATTTAGGGATGACGATTCAGATATGGATGTGGATGATTATCCAGCGACCCCAACGAAGTACAACGACCAACAACAGCATGATATTCAGATGGGAGGACCAGCAGATGACACTCCTTCGAAGAGATGGCATACAAAGAAGAAGAGTATTATTTCGAGTATGCTTTCACTGGAAAAGCCACAGTTGTCTTCCATCGATGTCAAGCAGAGTAAGAATATGCTGGAATTGACACCAAAGACCCCGATGGATCTGGTGTTTGCGAATCATTCACTGACAATAGACTCTTTCAGTAACTCGATGTCGATGTCAGCCAATAACAGTACTCTGGCCACGGACATTTCGTTCCAGATCTTGCCGTCGTCGAGGTCGAGTTATTCCCATTACAGTGGTAAGGCACCATTTGACGACGATCATTTGACGAGTAAGTTCAAGAACGTGCAGTTGATTGGATCGGGAGAGTTTTCGTTGGTGTATTCGATGGAGTTTGAGAACGTCAAATATGCGGTGAAGAGAACTAAACATCCATTGACGGGACCAAAGACGAGGTTGAGGAAGTTGGAAGAGGTGGAAATCTTGAAGAAATTGCAGAAGAATGAGATCAACGATTACGAGGGTCATGAATACGTGTTGAACTTCATTGATTGTTGGGAGTTTCACAACAATTTGTACATCATGACGGAGTTCTGTGAGAATGGATCTTTGGATCGGTTTTTGATCGAGAACGGTAAGATTGCCAAGCTTGACGAATGGAGAGTGTGGAAGATCTTGACGGAGATCATGATTGGATTGAAGTTCTTACACAACAATGACATCTTACACTTGGATTTGAAACCGGCCAATATCTTCATTACCTTTGATGGGTCGTTGAAGATTGGAGATTTCGGGTTGCTGACCACGTTGCCTATACCACCCTATTTTGAAAGGGAAGGAGACAGAGAGTACATTGCTCCGGAGGTGATTTCACACCAACAATATGACAAACCAGCAGATATGTTCAGTGTTGGGTTGATCATGGTGGAGATAGCTCTGAATATCATCTTGCCGGACAATGGACTGTCGTGGCAGAAATTACGGTCGGGGGATTTGACGGATGCCGGGAAGTTGTCATCTACAGACTTGGCCAGTTATACGTCGTCGTTGTTGTTTAACAACAATTACGCTGCGGGGACTGGGGTCAGCAATCCGTCTTCGTATTCGTCTTACTCTGAGCCAATAGACAAGACTGGTGGACAACAATCGATGTTGAGTTGTATTAAAGAATTACCACCTTGGGCTCCGACGTTCTTGGTGAATGGGAAGGGGACTTTGGATTCGTTGGTGCATTGGATGATTAATCCGAACCCGATGTTGAGACCGTCACTGGAGACGGTTTTGAACACTTACGAATGTCAATTTGTCGAGATGAGAAGGAAGTGCGGCTCAGTAATTTACGAGGGAGACTTCGGACCTCAACCGGAAGAGGCAGAATTGATGACAGAACAAAGAACGTTATTACAAGCGGGATATCCGAAAATATTGGAGATTTGTCAACTCAAGTCGAAGCCTCTGTTGAAAATCATGGATTCAAATGATACCTTGACGAACAAATAAAATGTAAAGTAGTGTATAATAACTATTTTTTTGGCCTTACTTTTCCTTACTAACTTTCCCCACTAATTAAGAAAAAAAGAAGACAAAAAAAAGTTGACAAATAAAAGACAGTTAAATACCAATCAATTCATCAGCCGAGACCATAGCAGGGTTCATCCAATTAATAAGGCGTTGGATCAGGAATTATTTATTGTCAGTTAATGAGTATTATTAGATCTCGCGTCGATTTACTGCTCAAGAGAGGGGGATGTGTTGGTGTAGGACTTACCCCACTTTATAGACGACTGTTTAGTGTGGGAGTCGTTACGATGAAGCCCTCTGCGACTGGGTCGCGTAATGCGTCTGCCACTGCAGGGAATCCCATGACCAATTGGCCGGAGGATTTCAGATTGCCGCGTCCAAAGACATGGGAGGAGAGCAACGAGAGCGCCTTGTCCAAGCTGACCAAGTGGTATTTATTGAGCGAGATGTTCCGGGGAATGTACGTTGTCTTGGAGATGTATTTCCGGGCTCCATATACTATTTATTATCCTTTTGAAAAGGGGCCTCTTTCCCCACGGTTCAGAGGAGAACATGCCTTGAGAAGGTATCCGAGTGGAGAAGAGAGATGTATTGCTTGTAAGTTGTGTGAACTGATTTGTCCACTGCAACTGATCACCATTGAGCTGGAAGAGAGAGCCGACGGTTCGAGAAGAACTTATAAGTACGACATTGACATGACCAAGTGTATTTATTGTGGTTATTGTCAGGAGAGTTGTCCAGTGGACCTGATTGTGGAGGGACCGAACTCGGAGTATCTGACAGAGACAAGAGAGGAGTTGTTGTATAACAAGGAAAAGTTGTTGGACAACGGTGATAAGTGGGAGCAGGAGTTGCAGTATCTGATCGACGCAGATGCTCCATTTAGGTAGGAAGGCAGAGACAGCGCCAGCTGGCTCTGTCTAGTTCTGGCTGTCCTTGCCTGACTAACCTTGCCTGGCTTTCCTGCCTCACCTTCCTGCCTCACCTCCCTTATTTATTTATTTATTTCTATTTATTGATTTACCTTATTCAATCCCCGTAGCACCCCCATAGCACCTCCATCCCTTTTTTCCTTCTAGACTAGTTCCAGATCCAAAATTAGAAAAAAAAAAAATCAAAGCTTCATCTCGAAAATAGAGAGAGAGATACACCGCGACAAAGAGACACCATGAATCTCAATACCCAACAAGGAGATAAGAGCAAATTACTACGAATGTCTCCTAAGAAGCTGAGAAACATGAAGAATCTCAGTTTAGAAGTCAAGCATTCCGCCCAGTCTTTGGAATCGCCACCATTACCTCCTCCTACTTTGCATAGATCATATACAGGTACACCTTCAGTGCCCTTCCGTCGTCCCTCCCTCTCGGTTCATAAGACGTCCTCTGTATCTCCTGATCAACGTCCTCCAGGACTTCAAAGAAGAAGAACCACTTTACTGCTTACAATACCCACGACGCGAACTCCTTCCACTTCCACGACGATGACGACCACCACCACCACCGCGCAACTTCCCACTGAAATCCAACAAACGTTTCAAAAATTGGACATTCGAGATGATTCCAGTTACTATCAACGTGCTGGAGCGTATAAGGAGGGGCCTCTGTGTGTATTGGAGCCCAGTTTGTTCCTCTATTCAGAGCCTACTCTAGAACAGGTGAAAGAATACGATTTGGTGATAAATTGTGCCAAAGAACTCAAAGATCATACCTCGACTATCCAAAACGATCCAACTTGTTCTACAACCTACGTCTACGTTCCTTGGACCCACACCTCGCAACTAGCCTTGGATTTCGACCGCTTAGTGGCCTTGATCTCCTCCTTCTTGGACCAAAATAAACGCATCTTGATCCACTGTCAATGCGGAGTATCGCGTTCGCTGTCCTTGGTGGTGGCTTACGTAATGAAAGATAAGGGTTTGGGATTGAACGAAGCGTATAATGAGGTGAAAAGGAAAGCCCCGTTGATCTCACCAAATATGACGTTGATCTTCCAGTTGATGGAATGGAACGATCTTTTACAAGGAAAGCCGGCCTTTTCCAACGGATCCACCCCAACGGAAGATCATCCGAAGACTGAACGGGTATCTAACTAAGTCTATTTATAGTTAATGTGGTCTATAACTGTCTACTGTATTCTATTATTACTACTGAGAAAAACTTTTAGTCGTGCATCAAATCCCAAAAAGTAGCTGGACTCAGAGAAAAAATTTGGAATGAAGAAAAAGTGAAGCAGATTACAGAAATAGTTAGTTATATAAGGAGTGTTTATTGACGGCCGCATTGGAATACAGATGAACGGCGGAACGTCTGGAGAGAGAAGCCGGCGACCTTCGGATAGTTCGGTTAAGAAGTCGTCTATATTTGGGAGTGCTGGGGGGAATATGAGTAATAATAAGGTGTCTGGTAATGTTAGCGCCGTTACGAAGAAGAAGCCACACATTCCTATTTATGGGAGCAATGGGCGGGTATTGGAGGAAGTTCTGATGAAGCCTGTTAAGCCTATGAAGAAGGAGGAGCTGGAGACTTCTGTTGGAGGCTCTGAGGAGTCGGAAGTGACGTCAACGTTGACCTCTATTAATACAAGCGAACTGGTCAAAATCTCCGCGGAGGTGCCGAGTTCGTTCAAGAAACTGATGGAAGAGTCTGATACGGATGTGGAAGATGATCCTCCAGTTCTCTCACATAAGGGAAGGAGATTGATACGGAAAATGGACTACGACGATCTGATGCGTAGATCTCAAGAACCAGAGGAAGAAGACGAGGAGGAAGAGATTCACGTTGTCAAGAGAAACGCTTCAAGTAAGTCTCTTTCAAGATCAGTATCACCTCATAAGAAACAGCAGAGGAATTTTAGTGGTAAAGATGCCTTGGGAAGAACCAAGTTACAGAAATGTTGTATTAAGGGCAATTATGAGATGGCCAAGGAATTTATAGAACAAGGAGCCGATGTCAACCAACCCGACCATGCTGGTAATACTCCGTTGCACGAACTGGCCTTGAATGGGCATTACAATATACTGAAGTTGTTACTTGAGAATGGGGCAGAGGTGAATCGTCAATCAGGGCCCGATGACTTGGACACTCCGTTGATCGATGCATGTGCTTATAATTATGTGAAAATCATTGAATTGTTGTTGGAGCATGGAGCTGATCCTACTTTGGTGAATGCCTCGGGTCAGAGTGCCATCGACTCTATTGATCCAGATGAAGAAAGTGCCATTGAGCTGACGAAATTGATAAAGGAAGCTTTGAAGAAGTATGGAGTTCATCATTTGGAGCCGAAGGAAAGAAGTGGTCTTGAACATAAGGCACTGGTGAGAAGTGATTATTGGATCGATTTGACGACGAAGGAGGGAAGAGAAGAAATCTATTCCAGAGCTGCAGAGGGAGATGAACTGTTCGTTGGGAATTATCTTGCCAATGGGGGTAAACCTCACCCGAAGCTGTTAATTTTGGCTTCAAGACACGGACATAGTAATGTCGTGAGTTTACTTTTACTGTTCGGAGCCAAGATTGAAAAGAGTGTCGATGGAGAGACTGCTTTGATGCAGACGGTGGGAAGAGGTCATATCGAGACGGTCAAGATGTTGTTAGATAATGGAGCAGATGCCAACAGAGTTAATAATCAAGGTGTGAGTGTCCTTGACCGTGCTAAGGATCCGAATTTGTTGACAGATGAAGAAGAGATCAAATTGATAGAAGGGGCCATTTCGAAGAAGAAGGGGGAGCTGAAACTGCTGGAAGATACCAAACTGAAGATGAAGAAGATGAAGAAGAGAAAGTTGGAACAACTGGAAGCCGATGATGTAGCTCTTCCGGAACGTAAGAAGGAAAGGCAACTGTCTGTTTCTAAGCCAGTGGAAACGGTGGAGAGACAAAGCACTCCACCACCACCTGTTAAGAAAGTTGAGCCACCAAAGGATGCAACACCACCTCCACCTATTAAGAAGGTTGAACCGCCCAAAGAAGCAACACCGCCTCCACCTGTCGTTCCTGTTTTGACACCAGAAGAGGAGGAAGCCAAGAGGCAGAGAGAGCTCGAATTACAAAGGCAAAGAGAGCTTTGGGAGAAGCAAAAGAAACTGCAAAGGGAGGCCAAACTGCTGGATATCATGAGAAGTATTGAGGAGAACAAGAGACGTAGAGAAGAAGAGGAGAAGAAGTTGGAGGAACAGAGAAAGAAGCAACAGCAAATCCAATTACAGAAGGAAGAAGAGGCTAAATTGGCTCTGAAGAGAAAGGAGGAGGAAGAGAAGCTGGCTGAAGAGATTGACAGACGTAGACTGATCAGGGAGTATTATGTTCCTGGATTGAGGGATGCTCGTTTCAATGTCAAGAGAACAGTTCAAGAGGCATTGACTTACCTTCCTCTTTATGTTGTAACTTTGGATGGGAAAGATTACGTTGCCGACTTGCAAGTGCTCTTACTTTTAGGAGAAGAAGAGTTCCATGACAAGTTCAGTGACTTGGTGAAGAACCCTATCAATGAAGAGGAAAAGTCGCAACTTTGGAGATTTTTCTTCCCAATGATTGGAATGGAATCCTGGTCGGCTCCTCTGGCCGAAGTTGAAGCTTCCTATACCGACGGCTTACAAAAGTTCCAACTCTATCAATTGTTCTGGATCTCACTTCAAGATGTGGAAGATATTTTGAAGAGAGAAGAATACGCTCATTTGAAAGAGGCTACAGATATCCGTTGGACCACGAGAGTGGAACTCCTGTTGGGCTCTGCTACGCCTAGACCAACAGCCAACGGCACTTCTGCAGCCTTGGCTCCTTTGCCGGAGATTGACGAGTCAGCAATTCCTGTAAGATTCCGTGGAAATAAAAAATTCTTACTGCTGATAAGACATCGTAAGGCTTTCTAATTTGACTGAATAGTCATTTGTGTACTATAATTATTTAATGGTCATGATATGAATATTACTGTAGTCTCTACTAACTTCCTTTGTGTGTGTGTGGTTCAGTTGAAAAAAAAAATGGAAGGGAAAGAGAAAAAAAAATAAGCTCGCACTCAGATTCGAACTAAGGACCAACAGATTTGCAATCTGCTGCGCTACCACTGCGCCATACGAGCCAATTTCAAAGGGAAAAGAGAAATAATCATCTATTAGCTGATGTCTAAATACCTAAAACGATATCCACCAAGCTAAGCCCGGGAGTGAACAAAGAAATATGATTGGAACCAGTTCTTTGAGTGACACCGCTGCACTCTTGGGTGTTTTTAGGATGAAATTATGAACAATGCACTTTTACTAAAATGCTGAGAGGGGAGCACCTGTTACCCCTTTTGGGGATTTCACGGAAAGTTCCGACCTCAGAAACCAACAACCGCCGAGGTAATCAACTTAAGACGAGATGAAGCTGCATAAGGCTTTGATTGAGAGTGAGGTGTTCATTTCAGGTAGGCGGCATTGTGGTATATTTGTGTTTTTGCTTCCCCCAGATCTAATTTAAGAAATTATATAACTAATATTTACCAATTACGTGAGATTGGGTTTTCTAGAACAATTAAGAAACAGCAATGTACATATTAGACAGGTCAACATGATCTGTTACCTACATAGTTCATGTACAAAGAGTCATTTTATGTTGGAAAAGAGTCAGGCGTTCCTGTCGTTTTTCTCCACGCTACACTTTATGCACATAGACTTTATGCGAGTGAAGATGTGATGGCTGCTTGGAACCCGCCTTGAACTTTTCGTTTATCTGCTCAGATATCCCTCAAAACCTCGGAAACGGCCGTCCTTTCTCGAGGCTTCGTAGATGTTCAATTCACTAAACTGTCATTTATTTATCAAATCCTACGCCGCTTGAGCCTGCAATGCCCAAGTCTGAACGTGACGCAAGTTATTGTCGTCCTCAAAAAGACCGGTGCACATCAACCAGAGGGCAAACAGAGGCGGCTCAAAGAATGCCAATCGAGAATCAGAGTTTTTTTAACATTGGTTGCTGTTTGAGAACATTTCGAAGGGGGGATCGACTTTGTCCTCACCTCAACTTGGGTCGATCCGATAAAAGACGGAAAAAGGAAAGAGTGACCATATAACGGATGAAATGCACTCAAATCTTATTACATTTGAGAGTAGATAGAGGAATTGGTCAATCGGTATAGATATGTAGAAGGGGGTAAAAAACTCTAAGTTGCAGATACAGGCAAATTAGGAAATTTTAAACAGACGCACATCTGGCTCACCACGATGTAAGCTTTTAATTTTGAAGGAATTGAATCTTCTTGGAGAGAGGGAAAGTACAGACGAAGGCAGGCTCTTTTTAAAAACCTTATTTTGTGAAGAGATCCTGTTTTGAAGGGGGCGCTTAATTTTGTAAAAACCTTAAAAAGCAACACAGGGAAAAAAAAACAAATAATATTCTAGTTAAGACTGAGCAGGAAAAGGGGCCAGAATTTTATAATTTTTTACTAAACAATAGAATAGAACGAGTTGCCAGGTACAAGAGATTGATAGGGTTGAAAGGAACCAATAAGACAGACCTCACTCCAATTGGGCAAGATGGATATTCGAATGCATGCAAGCTTCAAAATTTAAGATGACCAAACACTCTATTGAAATTTCAAGAGGCTTTGTTCTGGTAGGTAAAGCTACAGTAAAAAAACTTGCCTTCATGGAGAATTGAAATATGCGTCAAACAGTTATTTAACCCACGATGCTTCACAGAGAAGATTTAATTACCTTCACCCTGATAACCCTTATAGTACGAATGTGGGAATTTCAAATGGGATTTCTTTCTTTCCCCTTTGTCAAGAGATACACTTCGATCTTCTCTGTTATCTTCTTGACCGTTAACTGTTATTAATTTTCTTTATCTGCCCTGCTGCCCCTTAGACAAATAAGATGGATATGTAGAGAATCCAGTTACTTCGTATAAGTGTGAACTAAAGTTGTAGCGAAAATCCCTGCTTGCGACTAGCGCAGGCTCTATACCCTTCAATCTTGCCGATAAGATGAATCCGCGTCTTTTACATAACACCTGGGCCGGAGAATGGCTGAGCACATACAGATAGATTTGATATGTAGGTCAAAAACTAAAAAGGGGCAATATTTTTTTATCGATCCTCCGGAAAAGCATAAACTTTTCCAGCGGATTTTTGGGATAATTTTCCGTCAGCAGCGAATCTCTACGAGGGACATGAGTATTATTTTACCGTTGGGCACATATAGTGAGAGTCCGCTAAGAGAAAAATGTAATCTCTAATGCCACCCTGCTGATAAGGTCCGCCTAATCTAAGACTAGGCATTAATTAAAAGAATAGCGTATGTAAGGGAATCGAATCCCTACACATAGATACAAGTAAAAGATCTTAATATGAGCTACTGTTGGGTTGAAACTTTACCCCTCCACATAGGCTAAACTTTCCCAAGATGGAAAATGTCCAACGGAAAGTATAATTTGCACCCGCGGGCCTCGAATATCTGCTGATTCGAGCTAAATTCACACCACCTCTCAAGTACCAACAAATCCCATATATGGAGCACAGGATAAACTTTATTTTATCCGACTTTCCCTTTCTCTTCGTTTCTTTTTTTTTTTTTTCCTTTAAACCTTGGACAGGATTTTTTTTTTTTGGAGAGATAGATGAAGTTGATGGAGGGGGAGATGCAGCAGGGACTAAAACGAGATATTGGAAAAGAAACGAAAGTAGAGAAAAAGGTGAAGGTGCAGACCGATGTAGGATACCAAAGGTATCAAAGCCGAGGGAATTTGAGATGGAGGTTGAGAGAGGGCTGGATATGGGGTGAGATGAATATTTTTTTGGGATGAATAATACTTCTAAGAATAAACAAAAGCCTCTAGGTGTAATACAGAAAAAATACGTGCAGTCTTATTCGGGGATCGAACACACAGTTCGTTAAGCAGGAAAAATCCGAGTAGTAGAGGTTTCTGTAGGAGGGGGCAGATGAAATGCGGTGTAAAATAAGTTTGAAAGGGCAAATTTAAGGACACATATGCATGATGATGCACAGTCTTGAAACAAAAAAAAAGAAAGAAAGGTTGTTTGTGATTTTCCGTGTACCTGGTATACTATATAGTTCTAGCAAAGCGCTGAATTGAAGTCTGAATTCTTAGTTCCCATTGAATTTAGGTTAATCCGAGATACTTGAGTTACACCTGGACGAAGTGCAGACAGCAACGAAGCGAAAAAAAGAAACAACGTCCCTTATCATTTATATATAACCAGATTATTATCACCGAACTGTTAATTAAATGGCAACATGATGACTGATATTGCATCTTACCACTACTTCAAAGGACATTCCGTGACACCAAGCACCAATACTATGGCTTCTCAGAAGCCGGTGTTTTCCCCATCGAGTAATTCCGAGACAAATACAAATTATAATAAAGGGGCTACTTCTTCCAGAAGTGATACTTTTGCTCCATCATCTCAATATCAGCCGGAAACAAAGCCGGATCAATCCAATTACGTCTTACCACCATTGAGAAGCATCACACATGAGTACATGTTCGACACAACACAAGTACCTGTGAATCCGGTGTCGAGATATAACTATTACACAACATCTCCGTCACCTCCAGCTGCAGCATCCTCGAGCAAGTTACCAACCTTGTTACCTTCCGTCATTTCCCATCCTCCCATTATCAGCATACAATCTCATAGTATACAGCTGAAGGCCCAGAATTCCCCAATATCGCCTATCAACAGCATTCCACACTACCCAGTACAGGAACCCCCAACTGTGTCTACTCCAGCTCCTATGATGACTACAAATACAAACATGGGTAAATACAGTCCGGGATCAGACTCGCTGACTTCAGTGTCGTCAACGTCGTCTTATCCTTCCAGACCAAAGAAGAAATACGGTTGTTCCATCTGCTCCAAAACTTTCACCACTTCAGGACATTTACTGAGACATACTAGAATACATACTGGTGAAAGAAATCATGTCTGTCCATTTGAAGGATGTGGAGCCCGTTTTTCAAGACAAGACAATTGCATGCAACATTTCAGAACTCACTTTAAAAAGGGAAGAAAGAGAAACCCTTTGTCCAAATACTTCAATGATGCTGTTAAGAGAGATTATTGAAAAAAGGACCACCCAAAGTTGCCAATTACATCGTGATACATCTTTTTTATGCTATATACCTGATTTTGTTTATTTAGATTACACAATATGCTATGCTCTATATACATGGGTCGCAGGACAAAGTAGTAATGTTTCCGCCGCGAATTAAGGCTTAGCTGCAATACGGGACTTTTTTTTGTCTTCCGTGTCCAGGTTTTTTCCCTTTTTTTCCCCTTCTTTACGGCAAGGGAAATTTCTCTCCCTAATCTAATTGATGCGGCAATTATTATACGGTGATAAAAAAAAAAAAGCCTTGGAAGGGTCCAAAGCTTAGTTAATTCATACAAGGATCCCAAGCCCGGTCGTTCCCTATCTTTTGCCAAGCAACCTGAGGACCCCCATGTGGGGTTCCGAATTCCAGAACCTCTGCCATTACATACCCACCTTAAAGATGACGCTCCACCCTTTTCAAATCGTCAAGTCCTGGACAAATTAAGCTCACGATATATATTAATGTCCCTCCTCCTTTAACGGAGGAGGGGGGGTTTTTTTTTAAGGACACGACTCGGAATTCTTATCCAGATTTGCGAGTTAAGGAGGGAAAGGAAAAAAAAATGCTTGTAATAAAATATCCTGAAGTCAGAGGTTTCGGAGAGGCAAGGCAAATGCATAGAAACGCATTTTTAAAAACCCTAAATTTTTGCTGCTTCTGGACAGAGGGCAAGATGGCAACTATATCCAGGGTGTTGGGAGGATGAGCTCATGGAGAATTTAAGTTTGTAACAGGTCGTCACTAATGACATCAGGAGATAACAAGATGATGTACATATAATTATGCAACTGACCTAATAATTTTTATTGTGGTCGAGAGCCGGGACAAGACCGCAATCGCCTTTTTCTATTCATTTAAGGTTTAGGTTGTCACCAGGCGTGCGGCAGGAAAATGAAGGGTCGCTTATTTTAACTTCCTGATGTCATCAATAGAGTGAAAACATTCCGCTCTATTGTTGTTTAGTTTGCTCCCTTGGTCCTTGTTGCTATTTACTTTAGTTCATATTGTGAACCCTGTCTTTCTTACCCTGTTGGGTATCAATCTCCTATCCCTCTGAAGAAGAAAAAGTTCCCTTGCGTAAGAAAGAAAAAGAGAAGCAAAGAAAGAAAAGAGAGAAAGAAGGAAGAGAGAAAAAGAAGAGTAACACACAAAAAGACAAAGTAACACAAATGCAAACACACAAAAAGTTACACAAGTACTAACAAGAGAAAAATGTTAGAAAAAAATGCGAAAAATTTTTCTTAACAATTCTTGTATCTCATACAAGATAGATCAAAACAGGTTGACGAAAGGATTTGTCGACTGGATTTGATAAATGGTAAGTCAATTTGATTAACACTTTACATGTCATTGCTGATGAACACGATTTTATACAACTTGAATTTCTTCACCTGAATTCTATGTGGATAAAATTAATTTACAGAGCTTTTTAACCCTGAGATGATATGAAAGTGTCCTATTGGATGTCATAGTACTAACGTGATAAGATGTATTAGAGAGGTGTGGATTGTAGTAAGGGCGGTAGATACTGTAGTGAGTCTGGCTGTAGAGGCAGGATGTAGAGGCCAGTAGGTCAGTAGGTTAGTATGTCAGTGTAGTTGAGTGTAGTTCAGTAGGCCAGTCGTAGTGATCCAGAAAGTAAGAATAAGTGTGGTGGCCAGTTCTGTCTGGTATTCTTTGACACTATTACACATCTTATGTAGCAGCCAGTATTCCGGCGACAGAAGCTAAAGCCTCTGTCCAGAACTCTTCTAGGTGTACTAGTTGCATTTTAGTGAAAAAAAACTATCTCCTTCCTTACTAATAACACCAGATGACCGAGACACCGGAGATACCTGCAGTCTGTGACACATGTCTTGGACCTAATCTGTACATAGAGATGGTACGAGAGAGACAGGGAGCAGAATGCAAGCTTTGTACCCGGCCTTACACCACCTTTGAATGGAGAAGTAATGAGTCTAGACAACACAAGAGGAAGAAGACCATCATCTGTCTTACGTGTGCTAGAAGCAAGAATTGTTGTCAAGTGTGTATGTTGGATTTGACGTACGGGCTTGACTTGAGTCTCAGAGACAGTATCATGCAAATGGCCGGCGAAGAAGGCTATGAAGATGACTCTTCGAAGCGGCTCAATAAAATCACTAAAATGTACAAACTGAACCAGTTGGATGATAAGTATAACAACGGCCTTCTCCCACAAGATTCAGAGGAAATAGATAAAGAAGAAAAGCTACTGAAAGCCAAAGATATCTTACTCAAAGTGGCAACTTCCCAAAGACTGCCACTGGCTCCCCCAGTGCGAAAAGACGACCCAAAAAGGGAAATCACTAAAGAGGACTTGGCCAAGATCGTGGCCAAACTTCCCTTCAACGGAAACTTGACTTCGGAAGGAATTCCCTCCTTCTTCCTCTTTGGTATCACCGACCAATTACTGCAATATCAAGTCCAGCATTTTTTCGAATCCAAATTCGACACTACACTTCAATCCATCTCAATCAACCATAAAGCAAGTGCTGGATATGTCGTGTTCAAAAACTCAAAAACACTGAAAAAGGTAGCTGAACAATTACTCGAATTACAAGGTAAACCAAAGGACTACAAAAGACCATTGTTGGTGGTGATAGATGCCGTTCCAATAAGAGTCTGTTTCGGTAAAGTGAGAAATGTCGGAACCAACAACGAGGAATTCCATAAGATCTCAAATGTGGTAAAGAGACAAATGAAGGTTTTGGCAGAGAAAGATCTGAGAAAATGAGCATTTTATTGTTTTTTTGTATAGGGGGCGCGTGTTTTTAATGAAGACATTTTTTTTCTGTGCTTCTCGCTTAGAATTAACTTCCTTGTTGGGAAAAAAATAAATAATTGGACTTGAGATGAGGTTGGAAAGGGGGATAGGAGGGAGGGAGGTGTAAATAAAGGGGAGTTATTGGATAGATGGAGAGATAAAAATGGTACCATTGAAATCAGGAGAATCGATTTAGTTGGGTATATGATATTTATAAGTGATTTCAGAATACTTTCCCTCCCAAAGTTTTGTCCATTGACACTTGAAACTGGGGCCGAGTGTTTAAGGCTCAGATTTTTTTGTTTACAATTTTTTTATTTTTCAACTCTAAATTGACTTCTTTTATACAACACCAATCACCAACCGGGAGATACGAGAGTCATCGCATCTCGCATCCGAGTCCATTTCCTTTGAATCATCCATTGATATATTGAAGGAGCGCCTGATTAATCACCTGGATTCGGTCCCGCCCATTCCTTCCTTTTAAACAAGCGACACATCACACACAGGGCGTTTAAATTAATTAGCATCCCTTTAAGACTTATCATCATTACATCACCATGCCAGGGTCAACTCAACGTCCACAATCGGCATATCCAGCCAGTCTGGCTCCGCCTTCTCGTCGGAGCTCGGTGATGAGCAAGTCCAAGCGCACTCATCGCGAAGTCAGATTCGGGTCCTATGTCTTGGGCTCCACCCTTGGAGAGGGAGAGTTCGGGAAAGTCAAATTGGGTTGGCGCAAGGATGGTAAGACGCCATCTCAACTGCTGATCAAGTTGATTAGAAGGGAATCGATTCCACGTGGCTCTGAGAGAGAGAGTAAAGTACATAGAGAGATCAACTCGTTGAAGAGATTGGCTCATCCAAATATCGTCAGATTGGAGGAGGTGTTACAAAATGACAAGTATATCGGAATTGTATTGGAATACGCTTCCGGTGGAGAGTTGTTCGATTACATCTTGGAGCATCGTTATTTGAAAGATTCGATGGCTTGTAAATTATTTGCCCAATTGATTTCGGGTGTCGATTACATGCATTCGAAGGGTATCGTTCACAGAGATTTGAAATTGGAAAATCTCTTGTTGGACAAACATAAGAACATCATAATCAGTGATTTCGGATTTGTCAACAGTTTCAAAGACGGCAGTGAATTGATGAAGACCAGTTGTGGGTCTCCATGTTATGCTCTGCCTGAATTGGTGGTTTCCAGTGAACCATACGAACTGAGAAAAGTCGACGTTTGGTCTTGTGGTGTCATTTTATATGCAATGCTTGCTGGTTATTTGCCATTTGACGACGATCCTCAAAACCCAGACGGAGACAACATCGCAAGATTGTACCATTACATCACCCACACCCCATTGACCTTCCCAGAATACATCCAACCAATGCCAAGAGACTTGTTGAGAAAGCTCATAGTCAGCGATGCCAACAAGAGAATCACCTTGAGAGAAGCCAGAGCTCACTCCTGGTTATCACCACACGCTCCATTCTTGAGTGTCACCCCACAAGAGTGGGACAGATCGTATAGGTCCGCCAGAAGCAGATTGCATTCCAACGTTGACTCTGCCAACAGAAGACATTCGCTCATGGAGGGTAATTTGAATTTCGGATCTTCTGCCGGTTCAGGAGCTTCGCTGACTTCTTTCTTGATGAATTCGTCTCATGCCAGATCTCACAGTACGCATAACGTGACTCAAAAGTTGTATTCGCATCCACTGGCACCTCAGACGTCCTCGTCTCATGCCGTTGCTTCGATTCCAATCTCCACTTCTGCGTATGACATTCCTGCCTCGAATGTTGCTTCTGCTGCGGCAATCACTGCAGTAGCTGCCTCTTCCTCGAGTGGAGCCCCATCACCAGTAACGGGATCATTTTTCACGGCTCCATCCTCGGCCCAATCTCAAAAGCTGTCGACACCAAATTCACCATCCTCGTCGACATCTTCGTTGGATCAATTTAGACCAAATCATACCAGAACGAATTCGATGTCGAGTGCCTCTTTACTGTTACAAGCAGTTGTTCAAGCCGATCTGGAAAGAACAGTGTCGGAACAACAACATATGCAACAACAGCAAAAGAAGAAGAAGAATAGTGCGATGTTACCTCCAACCTTTGTCCCAAGAGCCAGTGGAGGTGGAAGTGCCAATTCGAACAACGGTACGACGAGATTACCAGGTCCACAGATCAAGCCAAGACCAACATCGTACCATCCAGGATTGTACTCTCGTCAAACTCCACAGACGGCTACTCAGACTCCTGACGTTTATTCATTGTTGCCATTCCATTTGACATCCAGTGGATCGAATCCACAAGTGCCAACGACGAACAAACTGCTGGGTCACGTTCCACTGAGTCCAATTGCCATCGTTTCGAACAAGCAATCTGGATTGTCGATGACTTCTGAGCCGGAACAAGTTTCACGTAAGAGAACTTCTTTGTCCAAGATCAGCGAACCATCGGTAGACAAGAGCACTGCTAATGGAATGTTGAGCTCGAGTGCAGACTCTGATAGATCTGAGAAGAGAAAGTCGATTCTGTTGGACTCCTTGTCGAGTGCAATGGAGGCAATGGGAGTCGAAGAGGAGGAACCAAAGGTGGAAGAACCTGTTGAGGAGCAAGTGGAGGAGCAAGCTGAGCTGCCAGTAGTTGAAGAGCCACTGGAAGTTGTTAGTGAGTCGAAGATTGTAAGTGAGGTTGAGTCTAAAACAGAGTCCAAGTCCGAGACTGAGACTGTCAGTGAGCCAGTCACCGAGCCAATTACCCCACCACTTGAAGTGAAGGAAGAGGTCAAGACTGCCATCAAAGAAGACAAGACTGCATTGAAGCCAGCCGTCAATGTCGCTAAGAATACTTACAATGGAGAGAACAAGGAGAACAAGCCAAGTGCCGCAGGTAATGCCAGATCCAAGAGATTTTCCTTCTTCTACCTTACATCGACAGCATCTACACAAGCAGCTGTGCCTTCCAGAACGCCATCCGTTTCAAACACTTCTCCAACAGGAAGCGGCTCAACTGTGGCCTCGACTCCTTCTTCGGGTAGAAGAATCCTAGAACCAAGTAATGAAACCAACATCATGAAACATACGAGAATGGAAGACGGAGTGAAGAAATCGTCTCATCATCCACATAGAATGTCAATGATGGTCAACAGTAGCACACTGGGTCAACCAGTCATTAATACCACCACATCATCTACTAGAAACAAAGAATCAAGTGCTGCCAAGAAGGTGGTGGACTTCTTTAAGAGAAGAAGTATGAGAGCCTAGAAGTACGAGAGTGCCATATCAATGAGAAGATATATAGTATTTGTAATACATTGCATTAATATGAAAGTGATAGTAAGTGAGAGAGTTGTCGGTGACAATAAGATAAATAAGTTAAAATAAATAGATAAATAAATAAGGTCAAACACTGCCCCGTCAATTCTTGCCCATTTCGCGGACGTATTCTTCCTTCAAATCTTGGTAATAAGCATCACGGGATGGGTTGTATTTCTTGGCCATTTTCAGTGGAGTGTTCTTCATGATCAAATGCTTTCTTAAGACCCAAGGTTTCCAAGTATTACTGTATGGTTGGAAGGAGTTTGTCTTGAACAGTTCGTCAGCTACGACGTCATCGGTCTGACCTCTAAATGAACCGGTGAGTCTCAAATCCCTAACGGCAAAATACTTGTCCCATTGGTCAATGTCATACCGATTGCTTATATAATGTTTGATCTTTCTCTCCTCCTCACTTTCATTGGAGCCATAGAATTGCGACTTGTCACGACTCGAAATCTCCCCAGTGATACCAGCATTCATCACCATACCCCCAAGGGCAAACCCAGCAAACATAATTCCATACGGAATTAACCCTTCAAATGGAATCATAGGTCTCTATTGATAGTTAATATATTGTTGTATTTAAAATGCGGAGCTTCCCCATTTTTTTTTCTTAATAAGAGGAAGTAATTAGGATTGCCTAAATGGGTAATTTCCATTTTAAAAGAAAAAGAAGAAAAGAAGAACCAGGATCCCAGACAATCACTACAACACTACGACAGTTCAAAACTTGAATTGTTTATTCATATATATCGACCAATATATACTTTAATGAGATAAGTAAGGTTAAGGATGGCTTATAGTTTTTTCATTTGTGAGCTATTTTCATTAGATGTTCGATGGGTACAACATGATTCTGACACTAGCACCAAAGGTCTTAGCAGGTAAGTTGGACTTGAAGTTAGCTCTGACAAGACCGTTGTTACCGTGGGTTCTTGTGACCTTACCCCAGATGACTCTGATCTTCTTACCGGTAGAAGCTCTGTAGACGTAAGCGATTCTCTTACCCAAGTAGAACTTAGCGTCATCGGTAGTTCCAACGTTCTCGATCTTGATCAAAGAAACGTTTGGGTTGTTGACATTCTTGGAACGTTGGTAAGATACGTGCTTACCTTTAACGTATACTGTGGATGAGTTAGTAATTTGAAAACATCTTAAAAAAGGGAGTTGGAATTCAAGGTTGGTGAACTTTTATGAAGCTGTTCTCGGTTTAATGATGATATTGAAACTTTCCAGAGTCTCTGGTTAGCTCTTAAAGTACAAGTCTTTGTCTTGTTCAGTGATAATCTCTGACTATGAGGTTCAGATAGTGGACAATATGATAACTTCAATACGCCTTCTGGTCGGTTTCAACGTCGTCATTAAATGTCAGACAGCTTCTGTTCAGTTCCCTTGGTCCATGTAAAGTGTTGGTTACATACATCTATGTGATTCAGCCATTGTTTAATTGATATTGATTTGGTGTAATCGATACTTAGTAAAACAAATTTGAAGACAAATTTTTTTTTATCGAAACAAATTTTCCTAACAAAAATTTTCCCGTGAAAGAAAAGTAGTGTGTTTGTCCACCAAAAAAATGAGGTCTTGTAATGACAAAGTAAGTAAAAAACGAAAAAAATAAGGGCGGTTGTGACAAGAAAAAAACGAAAGTGGTTACGAGTGCCCTGAAAGGAATCACGTGATAAAAATAAAATCTTACCTCGTAACATCAACTTTGCAATCTTCATACCTCATCACACCACAAGAGATGAGTAGAGAAAAATTTAAGAGTGAAAATTTTCTAAGAGAAGCAGAGGACATGGCTACTATAATACCACCACCATCTAAGAAACAGAAGAGAGAGGCACAGAAGCCACAAGAGGTGGATATAATTCCTGATGATTTACCGAATGTGTTGATCAAGTTCCAGGCTTCCGATACTGGGGAGAGTATTGGGGGATCTATTAGAGTACCGGGTAACATTAGTGAGAAGCAGTTGGAGGAGTTGTTGAATAATCTTCACAAGGGGCAAGATGCAGATCTGGAGGATGTTCCTTATAGTTTTTCGCTTTTGAATGAAGGGGAATTGGTGGATATCAAGGATAATATTTATAGTTCGGTGTTAAAGCCGGGACTTAAGACGACAGAAGATTTCATGACGTTAGTGTATACGCCGAGAGCCGTGTTCAAGGTGAAACCCGTCACGAGATCCTCGGCTACCATTGCAGGTCATGGATCCACCATTTTACTGCTGCAATTTGCCCCTAATACGTCATCACGTATGTGTACTGGGGCAGGAGATTCCACGGCCAGAATCTGGGATTGTGATACTCAGACGATTCAACATACTTTGAGCGGCCATTCTAATTGGGTGTTGTGTGTGAATTGGTCTCCCTTGGGAGACGGTGTCGTCGCTACCGGGTCAATGGATAACACTGTCCGGTTGTGGGATCTGATTAAGGGCAAACCAATAGGAAATGCCCTTCAAGGACATACCAAATGGATCTCCAGTTTACTGTGGGAACCGATACATTTAGTGAAGCCGGGTAATAAGCCTAGACTTTGCTCTGCCTCCAAGGATGGAACGTTGAGGATCTGGGATACCGAGAGAAGAGTCTGTTTGATGACCATGTCGGGTCACACGTCTCTGGTGTCATGTGTCAAATGGGGAGGATCCAATTTGATTTATAGTGGTAGTCACGACAAGACTATTAAAGTATGGGATCTGAAAGAGGGAAAGTGTATTACCACTCTCAAAAACCATGCCCATTGGATCAACCATCTTTCTTTGTCTACTGATTTTGCCCTTAGAATGGGACCCTTCGACCATACGGGGACCCAACCTACTAGTGACGAACTGCTGATTCTGAGCGCTCAAAAGAACTTCGACAAAGTGCTGAAAGTGCAGGGAAAGACCGTCGAAAGAATGGTGACACTGTCCGACGACTTCACCATGTATCTCTGGGAACCTTCCAGAGACAACAAGCCCATCTGTCGTATGACGGGCCATCAGAAGTTGGTCAACCATGTCTCCTTCTCTCCAGATGGTCGTTACATTGTTTCTCTGTCCTTCGACAATTCGATCAAATTGTGGGACGGTAGAGACGGGAAGTTCATTGCCACCTTCAGAGGTCATGTAGCCCCTGTTTACCAAGTTGCCTGGTCTTCTGATTGCCGTTATTTGGTCAGTTGTTCGAAAGATACTACGTTGAAAGTATGGAACGTAAGAACGAAGAAATTGAGTGTGGATTTACCCGGTCATCTGGACGAAGTTTATGCTGTAGATTGGAGTTGCGACGGTAGAAAAGTAGCAAGTGCCGGTAAGGACAAGAAGGTAAGATTGTGGAGTCATTAAATTGTATAGTATTGCATCTAATTTTTCAGCCGCACGAAGGCACAAGAGCTTTTTTTTTTTCAGACGCGACGCAAAAGATCTCTAAGACAAAACAAGACCAACCATAGCCCATTAACGTATGCCTAGTGTTACGAAATCGCGGCCGATCGTGATGATCGTTGCTCTGTTGGTGCCTAAATTGGGTATTGGATACAAAGGAGGACTTCCTTGGAGACTCAAGAACGAAATGAATTACTTCAAACAGATGACTGTCACTCTGCAACCTGGTAAGACGAATGTCGTCATTATGGGTAGAAAGACCTGGGAAAGTATCCCAACCAAATTCAGACCACTCAAAGATCGTATCAATGTCGTGTTGAGTAGAAATCCGGAACATTTGACTTCTTTGGCTGGTGATCACGTGATCGGAGCAGGATCGGTAGAGGGGGCACTTGAGAAATTGGAGAATGAGATTGGGATGCTGAAGATTGATACTATATATATAATGGGAGGAGCACAGATATACAATTCGTGTGCTAAGGAGGGAATTTGCGATCTGTTATTGATAACTGAGGTAGAACTGTCGGGAGAGGTTGAAATGGATACGTTCTTAGATATTGATATGAGTAATTGGAAGGAGGGAGATTTGAAGGAATATATGGAAGAGAAGGGATTGGAAGGATTCGAGCTTGAAAATGAGGAGAAGGGGTTTAAGTATGTTTTTAAGATGTACAGGAAATAATAAGCCAAGGCCATACTAGCTTACTAAAATTATTAGGCCACAGCAGTAAAAATTACTAAGGACAAAATGTCTGGAATTTTTGTTAGAGAAATATAAATAAGAAGAAAAAGACAGACAATTAGGGGTTACTATAGAACCACAGCCATGTCCATACAATCAGGTAATTTAGGGAAAATATCGTACTTACCATTGAGCGAGATAAGGAGACCGATTCCGCCAGTTTTGGATTATGAAAAGATCGATGCCATGGCGCAGACTTTGAAGGGAGTACCTACACCGTCACTGACATGTCCTATGGTGGAAGATATCACGGCTGGAGAATTGCCTCCAATTGATGTAATGCACGTCAGAGAGAAGGGAAAGAGTTATTATTTTGCGTTTGGGGGATGTCACAGATTTCAGCTGTACGAAAAATCTGGCACACAACAAGTGAAATGTAAGATTTTACCACTGACCAGAAAGCAATTGAAGTTGTATTTGGGCAGCTCGACAGACAACTTTTTTGAGGATTAGAGTATAGAGTAATGAGTGATGATAAAGGATTGAACTTAGAAGGACTGTAAGTTATAACGAAGTGTTAAGTAAGTCTTAGTAGTCTTAAGAAGTCTTAAGTAAACTTAAGTATGTATTCTTAAGTATGTAAATCTTACTATGTAAATCTTACTATGTCTATGAAAAAAAGAGTCCAAACACCTAACTAACGTTACGACATGGCTGACACAATCTGTTTCATTTCGCTCATATCGAAGGAAGTAAGTAATGACACTCAAGTCCGAGTCCCAATGTATGGTTGTGAAGTTCTGAATTACTAACTACTAGAATTCTCCCTTATATATCCAACAATTCATAGAAAAGACCGAGCCAGTACCGGAGAGGGCTGAACTGCCAAAGAACGGTGAGGTGTCCCTGGATAGTGAACTGCCTCGTGAGGTGCCCCCCAATACTGACAGTCTGAACAAGTTTCTCAAGTACAATTTCCTCAGTCACATGTCCTTAGACATCTTTGAGTCTCCCTTCATTGACACTTTGAAATTGGACCAAAACAACGCCTTATTGTTCATCCAAGACGGGATCAGTGTTTACGGATACGAGACCAACACCGGGGTGAAGATCGTCATTGGCACGGAAACGAAGGAAAACATCAGTGATAAGTTATACACGGTATTTAAGGCGGTACATAAGTTGTATTTACGGATAATATGTAATCCGTTCAGTCAGATGGGGCCGAATGAGCCGATCGAGAATGAGCGGTTCGACTCGGAGATTCATAAATTGGTGGATGAGTTCAATGGATTCACCTAAGAACCACGTTGGCACCACGCAATTCCAAGTATTGTTGATCGACTCCTTGTGATAAATTCTTAACTATAGCATAAACCTCCAAATTGTAGAAGTACAATCTATTATTAGGCGATCTGTACGTTGTAGGAAGTCCTGTGATGTCACAGTATCTCTTGGCCGGTCTTAATGAGGGCAGATTGGCGACGCTGAAGTAGTTGATTTGCTTGTCCAACGGCAAGTTCTGAGCGGCTATGTATTTCTGTTCATCGGAAAGGAGATTCTTGAGTGGTTTGTGTCGCCGTGTAGGAGATTTCCATGTAGAGGATTTGAAACTCTGTGGCTGCGTAGTGAGATCGGAGAGCTGGGATAGGTCGAAGGACATGTGGAATTACACTGAAGTGACACTAAGCTGTTGGTTCTAGCCAAAGAATGGAACTTTTTTTTAGCCGGATCAGGAACGGAAGGTAGGTACGGAAAGTACACGGGATGCTACAAGAGAGACACAGGGGACGGCACTATGAAAAGTACACTGCCCAGCGGCACCAGAAGCCACGTCCCATCCTACATACATTCAAACAAGGCGTAGATTATATAAGATCTTACAAAACAACACACTTCTTCTTCTTCTTCTCCTTCTTCTCCTTGGCCATCAAACTAGCTCTTGTCGCACTTTCAAAGACCTCTCTGACACCGGCACCGGTTTTGGCGGAACATTCCAAGTATTTCAAGGCGCCGATCTTATCAGCTACGGCTTGACCTTCAGCTGTAGAGACTGGTTGTTGCGAAATGGCTCTTAATTCTTCTATGGTTTTAGGGTCGTGTCTCAAATCAACTTTACAACCAACAAGGATGATAGGAACACCTTGACAGAAATGGAAGACCTCCGAGATCCACTTTTCTTGGACGTTATCTAAGGAATCTGGTAAATCAATAGAGAAACAGATCAAGATGACATTCGAATCTGGATAAGACAAAGGTCTCAATCTATCATAATCTTCTTGACCAGCAGTATCCCAAAGAGCCAACTCGACTCTTCTACCATCGACCTCAACATCGGCGACATAGTTCTCAAAGACCGTTGGAACGTACACTTCTGGGAAAGTACCTTTGGAAAAGACAATCAATAAACAGGTCTTACCACAGGCACCATCACCGACAATGACTAATTTTCTTCTAATATCAGCTGGAGGTGGGACCATCTTGTCTTCAAATACAATAGTTTGATTGATTGATCCGTGGAATCTGAAACAATAAACAACAACAAATTGTGTTCGTAACAAGGAAGTGAGAAAGAAAACTTGTTTTTTTTTTTTTCCTTCTTTGATTTGATTTGGAATTTATTTTAAGAAGGCGTAGATACGGAGAGAGGGCGTAGATACGGGCTTAAACTTGTTAGGAGAGCTACAAATTTTATGTGATAAATCGAATTGGAGTAGGCATTATTCTAACATTACCATCTTTTTAATATAGGTCATCTCCCAAGATCTTGCCCTTTGCGTACCTTACATCAATTACTCTGCCTCCCTTAAATTTGTTACTTTTTCCTGCAGTGTGAAATTCGTAATTCAAATTCTTTACACGACTATATTCTTGAACCTCTCTGTTTGGTGGATACCACACTCGGTTTTCACCTTCCCCAGCCATCTGCCGGATCTTTCGTCTTCTCCCTCCTTAATAGGCACGGTACTGTGGTAATCTCCGATACTCTTGTAACCCAAGTCCAATAATTCGTTGTAAGGTACGTCATGTTCCTTGATGTAACTCTGTACCATATTGAAGTCCCACGACAGTAAAGGGTTGATTTTCAAGATCCCAGTAGTGGCCTCGACCTCGATAATTGGTAAACTACCACGAGCTCCACCTTGAGATCTTCTTCTTCCGGTAAAGACAGCACCTACCCCTAATTCCTTATACAGTCTTTGCAGAGGTTCCACCTTGACCAAGTAATCGTACTTGTCCTCGTCAGATTCCCAAAGCATATCTCCATATTTGGCCAGGAATTGTTCTTCTGTCTCGCATCCTGCCGGCTTGTAGACATGGATTTTGGCATTGTACTTAGCACCGACTTTGTCCACCAAATCCAACGTTTGAGGGAAATGATGTAAGGTATCGATGAAAATCAAGTCGACGGACTTGTCGGGAGAGATCTGTCTCACCATATCAGTAATAGCCAACCCAGTCAACCCAAACAGAGTCGTCTGATAAAGATGGGGAAGTGTCAATATACTCCATCTAATGATCTCCTGAGGAGTCAAATCAGCTAAAGTCTGATTCCAATAAGCAACCTGTTCAGCAGCAAACATATCTCTTGATTGAAAGAAGTTTTCGTCTGGATTATCCCTTTATATACTGATCCTTATCTAACTCGCTTACTAACCTGATGAAAAAAATTTAGTAAGTGATGGTCCAATGTCACGTGATCGAGGGAAGAAAAAATAAGAAAGAAAAGAAAGAGAGAGTTAAGTATAGAGGTAGTAGTAGTATGACGTCTAACATTGAGTTTGATATAAGTGATGGATTAAGTAGGACACAAGATAATATTGCACTTTTGGTGGGGACATTACTTCATTTAGGAGTGATAGTGCATGATTTTCAAGGGACGGAGGATGCTCGAGTTGGGTTGGTTAGTTTAACGTGAGTAAGAGAGAGAGAAGGGAGGGAGTGAAGAGAGTACTAACTTAGGATAGGAACCAATTGATAGGGCAATTGAAGGAGCTTCATAGTTCTGCGGAGGGAGTTAAGGATGTTCCGATACCATTGGATGTTTTACAGTATATCGAAGACGGCAGGAATCCGGACGTTTATACGAGAGAGTTTGTGGAGAGTGTGAGGAAGTCGAATCAGTATCTTAAGGGGAAGACGGAACTGTTCGGGAAGTTGCGGACGAATTTGGCAGAGCAGATTATAAAGGAGTTCCCGGATTTGAAAGGTGATGTGGAGAATATTATGGAAAGGACGAATTGATAGTACAGGGAAGGGACAAAGAGATAGAGAGAGGTAATTAGAGAGACGGAAAAAGAGAGGAGACTTTGTATGTAAAGTAAGAGAGAAAGATTTTGTATGTAAAGTGAGAGAAAAACACTTTGTATGGAGACTAAGAGAAAAGATTTTGTATGTAAAGTAAGAGAGATAAATAAAGTGAGAGAAGAGATAAAGAGAAACTTTTTTGTATGTGAAAAAAATTTCAGACCAGAAGAGCACCAGTATGGGGAAGCCTAGTAAGAAGAGTCTTCGGAAACAGGCCGCTGCGATTGAGGCGTTGGTCTCTGATGTTCCTTCGTTGATGGAATTTGAGTATGACGATCCGGTGTTTGCCATTTCGGCCCATCCAACCAAGAATTTGGTGGCTACTCTGTTAGCTACTGGGCATCTCTATGTTCACAAGTACGATGGAGAGAAGCTCGAGGAAGGTTTGGGGAAGTCGTTTGTGGTGAAAAATGGGATCTCCGATGATGATAGAGTGGAACTTGCATGGAAGACGAAACGTCATAAGGGCAGTTGTCGGTCTGTGCAATTTGACACAAAGGGGGAGTATCTTTATTCGGTAGGTACTGATCGGATTATTAAGAAGGCCGATCTGGAGACGGGGAAGGTGGTTGTTAAGACGAAGGATCTGGTTCTAAAGCTGGGGAACAATTTCACCAAGTTGATCTGTGCGGCCGATAAGCCGGTGATTTTGTGTGGAAGTGAGAGTGGTAATGTGTATCTGTATGACACTCGTACTTTAGAACAAGTGCATGTTGTGGCAGGGTTGCATGATGACCTGGTGAACAGTTTGGTTCAAATGGCAAGTAAGAGTAGTTATCAGTATGTTTCTGTTGGATCTACGACGTTGACTCACTTTGATATTAGAAAGGGGATTATTCAACAGTCGGAGAATCAGGAGGATGAGATTTTGTCCGTGGCCTTTGTTGACCCGTCGAATTGTCAGACAGCTGTGGCTGGTATGGGAGGAGGAGTTGTTACGTTGTGGAGACAGGATAAGAACGATTTTGTTGATCAAATCTCGAGAGTGAGAGTGGGACAAGATTCGGTGGATTGTGTGATTTCAAGCTTGGAAGAGTCGGGAGACAGTGTGTGGAGTGGGTCAGCGGACGGGTTGATTTCGAAGATCGATATGAGAAGGGGAAAGGTGTTGGAAAAGAGATTACATAGTAAATTGGGAGAGGAGGAGGTGGCAGGGTTGGACTTGGATTCAGAGTATAGGTTGATGAGTTTCGGGATGGATAGGTTGAAGTTGTGGAGTAGTAAGGCAGGAGAGGGATCTGAGGGGTCAGGATCAGAGGAGGATTCTGATGAAGAGGAGTTTGGCTCAGACTTGGGCTCAGACTCAGACTCAGATTTAGGCTCAGACTCCGGCTCAGACTCAGATTCAGACTCTGCCTCTGAGTCTGAACCAGAGTCCCAGTCTAAACACAGCCGCTCCGACTCCGAGGAACCACCACAACCATCCAAACCACTGCCCAAAAAACCCAAGCTCACCGTCAAACAAATGAAGAACTTACAACAACATGAACATGGTATTAGAAAATTCGAGGGATTATAGTCGTGTATAATTGACTCAAAAAAGATAGGCTGCACTTAGAAAAAAAAAAGAAGACAACTTGAAGAAAACCAAAGTAGATAAGACAGGGACCATGGCTATGAAGATACCAGTATTCACCACGGTAAGTAGGGAATTGAAATGTTTAACAACTTTAATTCAGTCATATTAACCCAATTAATAGCCAGGAAAGGCGTGGTTTTGTACCGTATTATCGGCATTTGGAATAGTGATCTTATCCGTATTAGCACATTTATTCTCCATTGGACATGAATCGATGGTGGGATCTATCAATGACCCAGAAGACGGTAAAGCGTGAGTATATGCAAGTCTTTTGAAGTCTCCTTACTAACAATTTAGTGCCGCCAAGACGATATGGCAACTGGTATTAGTGTATGTTTGTTTCTTTGTCTTCTGTGGATGTCAAATCTTGGCCATCAAGCGGAATTCGAGAATCCAATTGTAATAAAATAGATATTTGAGGAATGTGATGTAGTGTTAAGCTGATGTAGAGTTGTGGTGTAGACTTATATGTAGACTTATGACATAGTACTAGAATGAGATATATGATATATATCTGTACTTAGCAAGGTACAGTAATTTGCCAAACTAAGAAACTTCTTAAGTATAGAAGTAAGGACAGTATGAACATTTCTCTCCCTGATTACTTAGAATCCCGCCATCCATTTTAGGTGCCTTACTTTCATCTCCGATATCTCTCCCTTCACAGCACTTTATCACTTTGATCAAATAGATAATTTTTTTTTACCCCCTGACTTTCCTATCAATCGCCATGTATCACGTGTTGAGGAGAGTCCAGACCCCCCTCTTGGTCACTAGAAGGGGTATTTCCCTGGTTATTGGGACCGGGAGTGGACCTAAGGGATGTGATAATAGACAACCCATGCCTGAGACGGGCGGGGAATGCGGGGGTTTGACCATCACCGATCCGTTGGTGATTTATCGGAATTATGTACGTGCTGGTATTTTGAGACCCGATGAACAACAATTCAGGACTGCTATTGAGTTCCAGAAGTTGTATTTACGTGTGAAGGATTACCAGGCGCCAGAACATTTATCCATTCGGATCAAGACGTTGATCCGGAAGATCGAGCAGCAACATGAGGCCAAGTCGCCCATAGTTAAGAAGTTCGGTCGGTACAAGCCGAGATGGTTCGAGATGGGCCAGGGAAGAACGGAATTGATTAAAGTATTGACGGATGAAGAGGAACTCATGAATTTCCCCTCTCCACAAGGATTGTTGGTTAATGGACCTGTCGGGTCGGGGAAGAGTTTATTGATGGATATCTTTGCTTCCTCGTTACCTCACGAGTCCAAAGGTCGTTGGCATTATAACAATTTCATGCTTTGGGTGTACAATGAGATCCATACCATTCATAAGAGACGATTGATATCGAACCAGGAGAACCATACGTATCTCTCGTTGGAGAATGAGTTCATCTTGTTCGAGATAGCTCAGAACATGATCTCCAAGAACACTGTCTTACTCTTGGACGAGTTCATGTTACCCGATATAGCTCTGCTGAAAGTGGTGAAGATCTTGTTCACGTATTTCTTCAAGTTGGGTGGAGTGTTGGTACTGACCTCCAACCGGTTGCCAGAGGAGTTATATTCGACGGATTTCAATAGGACCCAATTTGAGGGGTTCAGTGAGATCTTGAAGAAGAGATGTCTTTCGTATGACATGTCACATGATAAGGATTACCGAAAGATCCTTAGTGAAGAAGCGAGAGGCACGATAGACTCGTATTTGGTGGTTAAGAGGAAGGATGAAGAACATGACACAAAATGGACTGAACTTGTACAGTCCAAGATTGACCTTACAAAACTGAAGTCGGACGTTCTTCATGTCTATGGGAGGACTGTTAAGGTGCCTATTCATCACGAGGGAGTGGTGATGTGGGATTTCGATGACATTTGCCTGGGGTTATATGGACCTGGAGATTATATCTCCATAGCTTCTACGTACCATACTTTTATTTTGGACCATGTTCCAATTATGACGTTGAAGATGAGAAATGAAGCTCGGAGGTTTATTACGTTGCTTGATGCTTTGTACGAGTCCAAGTGTACGTTGATTATGAGGTGTGATGTGGAGTTAGATCAATTGTTCTTCCCTGAGATGAAGAACTCCGATGGAGAGACAGTCTTTACTTCCAATAGTGAAGATGTCCAGAACGAGGAGATGTATTCCAAGACCGAGATGGCTTTGTTGAATCCTTATAGACCGAACATTGCCTCCTATGACGAAGGAGATAACGATTATCAGACCGTGTCTCCGGAGAAGTTCAGTACGAATTTCCGGAATATCAAGAAATTCACGGGAGAGGATGAGATGTTCGCTTATAAGAGAGCCGTTTCCAGAATGTCGGAGATGACCGGATCACCGATGTGGAGACAGGAGGGTAAATGGGCACCTATAGACGAGTCGATGAGACCATGGGAGACCATTCATATGACATCACAGAAGTATGTTCCAGAATACATGCAAAATGTGGAATCGACGGCTCAGACCCAGTTCGAGAGAGCACCGACTTTTAAGGAATTACACATTTGGGCCCTTGGATTATGGAATCAAGGGACTAAATTCAAAGATGAGATTACCAAACGATGGGTTAAAGGTTACAGATGAAGGATACGACTTTTTTTAGATACAATTTTATAGAGATAATGAAGGAGGATATTCGTAGAAGCAGCCGTCGTCACCGAATTTGCCCACGATTTGCAATGGCATCCAACCTTCCTGATCATTAGAAGTCGGCTGAACTCTTGTTTCGAGGATTTTCCCGATATTGAAGCCACGACCGTAAAGTTCTCCCTCGTTATCTTCACCTTTGAGAGACTTGTGATTCTTCAGTTTGAGTTCGAGACAATTGGCTGGAACTCCCAATCTTCTGACTCCAGGTTGTAAGTCGAGGACTCTGTAATCGTAGAAGTTGGTTTTGAGTATTGGACCCAAGAGGGGGGTTTTGAATTTCTCGGTAATGATTCTAGAACCAAAGACCGTTTGGAGTAAATTGATCTGAGTAGAGTCGAAGAGGGGGTTGGAGAGGAGTTCGGTGTAGATGATTTTCATGTGGGGGATGTTCTCAAGGGAGAGAAGACGGTTGTAGATTCCTCTGGAGAACCAATTGGAAGACATGTTGAGAAGGAATCTGTTGACTGGTCCTAATGTGTCGATATGAGAGGCAATTTGAGAGACCAACTTGTCGTTGAAGGTGGTCTCTGACAAGGCAAAGATATCTGGTTTGATATCGTTGAGCATCTCGAGGGTGATCGCATTCGTCGGGGCAATCGTTACGGTGGAACAACCACTGACAAAGGCACTCAATAATTTGATCAAAAAGTTCTCATTTAGAAGCACCAGCGAGGCAGAAGAGGTAATGGCTGGGCCCACTTCTATCAAGACAGAATCTTCACCCGACCACATGTGTTCCATTGGTAAGGAACGTAATTGGGAGGCAATTGCCGAGACGAAATTGACTTGAGTGAATTCGGTCTCTCTATAATTTATGGTATCGACGTACACCTTCAGTAAGTCCAATTCTTTGGTGTAAGTGTACTCAAAGGTGGGTTTGGACTCGACGTCGAGGTTCAATTCGTCGAGAAGTAAGAATCTGGAATACCTCAACTTGACAAAGAGGGGTTTGTCATGGGAGAAACAACACACCAATTCCACTTCTGGATCGATCACCTGAGGCACTTTGGTCCAATTGACAAGGATGGAATTAGTGTAGAAGAACAGAGCCAAGATGGTGAGGACTGTTTCTTTCAGTGAGAAGGATCCATAGAGGGCTATTTTCTTGTAACCTGTCATGTGGTCTTCGGCCAAAGCTCGTATAATGCCATTGACTTCCTCGTATGTAAAAGAGGTTTGGCTATAGAAGGAGAGTCGACGTTGAGGTTTCGTCATTGCGAGTTTCCACAGATCTTTGATATTACCGTTTCTGATCTTGTATACGTCATATCTGAGTTGCAATCCCACCGTCAAGGGAAGACCATGCATCACATCCATCGATCTATAAGTGGGACTCTCATCGGTCTTCCTCGTAGTCGAGACCGAGGCTTGTTCGTTGAGAGACAATTCATGGACATCTTTCTTCGATTCGAGGTAAAATTTGTCATAAAATAGGCATCCACTGATGACAACAACCAAAATGGTTACTAAAACAGTATTCAAAGTCATACTGACTCAAAGGCTTATCATTAGACAAAGACAAAAGAAGGCTCGGCTGAAAAAAAAAGGGATCAAAATAAGATCAAAATAATAAGTGACTTTGGAATGGGGGTCAAGATCTACGTCCACAACTTCAAGTATCTGCATTTGGTGGTGATATTTGTCATCTGGGTGACGACAATCATATACAACGAACGATTTGTGCCTTGGCAGGCGACGGCGAGGTGTGGATGGCCGGAGCTGAAAGGGCGTCATTTATTAATAGTATCGGATCCCCAACTTATCGACAGTCACACTTATCCCGGAAGGAACAAACTTTTATTGGGCTTATCACAATTCATCACCAACAATTACCTTTACAAGAACTATGGCAGTCTTATCTCCGGGCTTGAGCCTGACAATGTGGTGTTTCTCGGAGATTATATGGACAATGGTAGATTGGATTTCGAAGGACAAGTGGAAGACAGCAACGTGAAGCATTATGAGCAAGAATTGGCGAAATTCCAATTCCTCTTCCCACTGAAGGTTGCCAAATTGACGAATGTCCCCGGCAATCACGATATTGGCTGGGCTGACGGGGTCTCTTCCGAGGCATTGAACAGATTCGTCCATAATTTCGGCCCCACTAACGTGGTTATCTCCGAACGAACGCACGATTTGATCCTCTTGGACTCGTTATCACTTTCGAACACCAAGAACGAGTCCATTTACGGACCTCCTAAACTGTTTTTGGACCAATTGGACACCCATAAACAACGGCCTAGAATCTTATTCACTCACGTGCCCCTTTGGAAAGATGATCCGACAGCTTGTGGTCCACTTAGAGAATCAGAAAAGTTTCCTGTTACAAAAGGATTCCAATACCAAACCGTCTTGACCAAAGAACTTAGTGACGAGATCATGAACAAAGTCAAACCCGATCTCATCTTCAGTGGAGATGACCACGATTATTGTAGTTATGTGCACTCCAATGACGTCATGGAGATCACCGTGAAGTCCATATCGATGGCTATGGGGATCAAGAGACCTGCGGTGCAATTGTTGACTTTATTTGAAGAGGGAGTAGAGACTGAGATCTGTTACCTTCCAAAGCCGTACGATGAGGTCATTATTTATTGTAGTTTGGCCTTCGTTTCCGTGGTGATGATCGTGTTGATAGTGGCCATCAGAACAAGTTCCATCAGTAGATTATGGAGGAAACAGGAGAAGGAGCCGGTCTCCTATCAACGGTTATCTTCTTACATCAATGGAGAAGCCGAGGGGGGTGATATAAGGAATAGTTACACAGTTCACACCTCGAATTTTCATGAACAGACTTTTAGGAAGAAAAATTACAAGAGATTCAATTACTTGTTGATCTTGAAACATTTGTTGATGTTGTTCGTGGGGGTGTTCTTGGTTTATTGGTCCTTCGTTAGTGATGTACTGTTAATGAGGTAGGCTTGAAAAAAAAGCCGAGATTTTTTTCATTGAAAAATCTTAGAGGAGATCAAAACAAGACGGATCACCAAGAGAACATCGATGGTCGAACCCAAGAAGATCAGATCACATGTTCGATATCCCGTACGAAGAGAGGCGCAATTTCGGGCCACTAGATCATTATTCATTGGCAATTTACGACCAGACTTAGAGAGGAGTGATGTACGAAGATTGATAGAGGAACCCTTGATAAATACAGAATATTACGTGGAAAGAGCATGGATGAGTCCCAAGGGGACACATGGAATGGTGATAATATCCGATATAGAAGGAGCAATGGTGATACAAAGAGAATTGAACGGGAAACAAGAGAGAGAAGACACTTTATTCGTTGATTATATACCGGTGAAGATGGTGCAGATATGGATAGACCAAGAGGAAAGATCGCCCAATCTCGAATGGCGAATTGCATATGAAAGGATACAAGATCGTGTTATTGTACGACATGAAGTGAGACGAAGATCGAGACGAGCCAAGTACATTAGACACTCCAAAGATTAATGATGAACTCCACCAAACCGTTGCTTTCGGTTTCCAATAAATAGACTCCATATAATGATAACCATGTTCCGACAGTCAACAATCTCATCAGAACGGTATGCCATATTCCATACACTCTCTTTGGAATGTAATCTATGATACAACTTTGGAATCCAGCTTGACAATGTACCACCAATAAAGTCCCCAAGATGGCATCCAAAATAGGGTGGGTGCTTCCGGCTATGAACGGTGTCACACTGAGAGGGATCATCAGTACGGTGGTGAGTTTCTCGTAAGTCCAATGGTATGACCCATGCATGTGATCCAGTACTGGAGGAACATAGGCATCGTTGACGGTTCCTACAATGTATCCCGGAGGTTGTTCCTTCAACTTGAGCTTGTTGAAATCAGGCTTCAATGAAATAGAGGGCATCTTGAATGACAAATTCCGTCTCGTCACTCCCACAAGTGGAGCTCTATATCCTATTCTACTAAACATGATGACTTCTCGTTTGTTACTATTACAAAATTTCTCATACGCTATGAAAAAAAAAAAAAAATCTTCAGCTCTTACCTGAGCCTGTAGATTTCAGTGGGTGATGATCTGTAGCTGGCACCATTGGGATTGGGGGCCATGGGGGTAAATTGTAGTAACCGGGAACCAATATACGGCCATTCTGGTCTACTGGAGGATAATATTGAGGAATGTAACGTACTTCCGGATCCATTGGATGTCTTGATACCATTCCTGGAACGTAGGGAAATCCCATGAACGGTTGTCCAGCATAGGGAAGTGGAATGGCATAGACTTGGGGACTGGTGGAAGTGACAACTTTATCTCTGCCTTCAGTAGAATCTATGGACGACCGCAGTGTAGATGGTGATAAATCGTTAGGTGAATTGGAAGCTTCACTGGCATCGGAACTTTCTTCGGTGACGGTCCGTTTCTGTCTCTTCGACAGAGACTCTTCTTTAACTCTTCTTCTTCTCTTTCCAGTAATCACTTCAGGGATCTGATCATCGATAGCCAATGACTTCATCAACCTCAATTCCAATCTACTCATCTTCTTTTTCTCCTCCTCCGTCAATGGTCTTGTAACGACTTTCTTCGGAGTAGTGCGAATCTTGAGTTTGCCAATTCGCACTTTACCAATGGAAGTATCTGTAGGTGAAGTATCACTTGACAGGGCTTTTGGAGGTTTGGAAGGAGTCGAAGGGACCCATTTCGATTTGCCTTTCCGATCGAGCTCGGCGTAATTCACACTCTTACGAGGTCTACCAGATCTGGAGACCGACTGTTCTGAGGCGATTTCCACCTCCATCACGGGTGTCACCAGCTTTCGTGGTCTTCCAATCTTACGTTTGGGTCTCGATTCAGTAAGCTTCGTATCCGTCTTTCTGGAGCTCCGTCTGGTTGGAGTTTGCTCAGTCTCATTCTTCGGCCTTCCAACCTTCCTTGTATCTTTTCTTGGCCTTCCAATCTTCTTTCTGATATCGGTCTCATCTTTCTTTGGTCTTCCAATTTTCTTCCTAATACCAGTCTCTTCTTTCTTCGGTCTTCCAATTTTCTTCTTCATTCCAGTCTCTTCTTTCTTTGGCCTTCCAATCTTTCCCTTAGCCACTTTCTTTGACTTCAGTCCCGGCCCAGGAGTTGAATCTTCTGACCGTGTCAAATACTTCAATGGAATACCCATTTGCTCAGCCTGAGCCACTTCCGCATGTCTCGTTCTCTTTCCTGCCCCACGTTCCTTTGCCAAAGCCAGGTCCGCGGCAAGACGCACAATTTTCTCCATATCCTTATCAACTTCCCTTCCCGGAGGTGCCATATTGATCGACAATTGTTGCCGTACTTTCAACGGAAGAGCCGACAAATCATCCTTCTCCAGCAGATGTCTCTTCGATGCAAGTGATACTCTTTTAGGAGTATGTATTTTTTCATAGGGGTTCTTGGACTCCACCGGCTTTGAAGTGATAGCTGGTGGAGTAGCATCTCTGGACGTTTGAGGAGATACACTTTCAGATTGTGACGATGACGACGATTTCTTACCGATAAATCCAGAACAATTGATAGAACCACAATAACATGGTTGTGGAGTGGCGTCCGGGAACCACTCGAAGTTGTAATGGTACGTAATTTCTTCACCCAGTTGGATCCCCTTTGGACCAGCAAATAACCCGACACGCGGTTCCGAACGGACCACCCATTTCTGGATCTCCGCATTCGGATCGCACGAATGGTTCGCAAATCTGGCAATTGACCCCTTCGTGGCCCCATCAATGGACAAGCCATGACCTATACTGAGGAAATAGAAGTGGTTCTTATTATCGTAATCCTCATTCAACCGACGTTCCACTTCCTCCTGGTCGATGATCTCTCCCGTGTATTCTAAGATCAACTGATGTGGTTTGTATTCCCTTATCAGTGTAAGACCATAACCCTTATCTCCGGCACGGACCACTTCCACACCTTGCGTATATCTGTTATTTTCGGCAAGTCTTCTTGATAAAATGCTGAAGTTCCGATTACCACATCCCGGTCCAACGTTACAATTATTCAGATTACACTCCAATTGGAACATCTTGTTGAAACAGCCGTCTTCACATTGACCTTGACAGTCACATTTTTCATCCTGTTTGGTCTGTTTGAAGTGCTTGACTCGCAGCTTATTACCCTTCCAGATGTTCTTCTTGAGCGACTTCCATTTGAGGACTTGTCTCTGTCCATTATTAGGACAATAAACATTGTATGGCAATCTGAAATCACGTCTTTGACTCAATGCATGTGATTCGGGAAGAGGAAATTCAAAGGTGAATTGTCGTTTAGGACGGGAATACAATCCGGCTGTAAGCCACACTTTCTTGCGGCGGAGTGGGATCTTGATCTTGGGAATAGAGGTGGAAGACGATTCAAGCACATTTTCCGACTCCGCCTTAGCACGTTGGCGCGTCTTACGTGGCGCCGATACCCGCGATTTCACGGGGAGATCAAAGGTCTGAATCACCCCACTCAGTTTCAACTGAGACGTCTGAGAACGCGAAACCCGACGGTCCGATTGAGCGGCCAGAATGAGCTGGTCCACATCGTGATGAAATTTCAATTCCTGAGGCGCCAAGTTCACCATTGGTGGGTACTTAATCACGTGAACTAACGGTTGGTAGTAATATTAAAGGGGTTAAAAAAATGTTTTTTTAAGCGAGAAAGACAGAAGCGGATAGTATGGTATGGCAGTGATAAACGTAGAAATCGCAGATAAGGTCGCCAAGCACCTGAGAAGACAATAATTAGGACTAGTAGTATTACTAGACTAGTATTTCATTAGTACTAGTATCACTACTTCTACCACTCGTTACTACTACTACTACTACTACTTCTACTAGTACTACACTACTACTACTACTACTACTACTACTACTACTACTACTACTACTACTAGTACCACTAGTACCACTAGTACCACTACTGCTCCTACTTCTCCTCCCAACCCTACTCTACATCAACATTCTAACATCCATTCATTACTATATACATCACCACACACCCTTCTTAACACCCGGTAAGAATCCGTTCAACAGTTGCATTCTAAATTGGTATCTACAGAGTCTGAAATCTCTCAAGGTACCCTTACCTCTTCCCGAATCCACACATCTGTTCTTCACTTGTGTCAATCTCGTATAATGTGGCATATTGGTCAATTGTAATTGCAGTTCTAAACGAGCCTTCAGTGGTAACAGTGTGTTACGTGCAATGAACTTCAACAGTCTCATCGTCACCTCATGCTCAGCTACCTGTTCTCTCTTGAAATTATCTCTAATCACTCTCGTATTGATATACGAAGATGGTAATCTAGATGTTATTCCTCCAAATCTCTTCATGGTGATCTATACTACTACTCGTTTGATATTTTTTCACTTATTTTTTCAGTCGCAGTCGAAAGTGGCTCACTATTTTTTCGCTCAGTCTTTTTCACAGCGTTTTTGTGTCCTTCCTTTCTCTGCCTTTTTGTCCATTTTTCTGGCAACGTAATAGCCAATTAAATTTGTTTCTTTAAAAATCTGGTAGAAAAAATTTGTTAGCTTTTTCACTAAGAACCCATTCTTGAATAACACCTCTCAATTGATAATCATGCTCAGTCGTCGTTTATTCTCTACTTCTATCAAGAAGAATGCCCAATTCACCACTTTGAAGAATGGATTGATTGTTGCCACCGAGGCCAATCCTCTGGCCAAGACCAGTTCCATCGGTGTTTATGCTGGAGCCGGTTCTCGTTCTGAGAACCCATACAACTCTGGTGTTTCTTCTTTGACTTCCAAGGTCTTGATTCAAAACTCCAAGAAGGCTGCATATGAAGCTGGTGTTTCTCTTGCTACTTATCAAGGTAGAGAAGTTTCTGGTGTCACTACTGAATTCACCTCTGGTTCTCTGAAGAAGGCTTTCGATGTCTTGTCTTCTACTTTGAGTAGTTCTGAATCTTCTTTGTCCGATTCTGCCTTAGTTGCTGAACAAGCCAAACTCGCTGGTGATTACAGTGATCTCATCGAACAAATTCCAGAACAAACCGTTCTTGAACACTTACACTCCACTGCCTTCCAAGGTACTTCTTTGGCCTTGCCAACCTTCGGTAAGAGTGAAATTGTCTCCACCTTGGAGCCAATGGATCTTTCCTCTTACTTCCAAAAACATTACAAGTCCTCTAACCTTGCCATCATCGGTACCGGTGACGTCAAACATGAGGAATTAGTCGAATTGGCCTCCAAATTGTCTGTTCCAGAAGGTGCTAAACCAGAATCGAAGCCTTCCTCTTTCTTGGGTTCCGATGTCAGATTCAGAGATGACACCTTACCAAAGGCTTATGTCGCTATCGCCGCTCAAGGTGAAAGTGTTCACTCTCCAGCTTACTGGATTGCTAAGGTTGCCAGCGAGGTCTCTGGTGATTACGTAAGAAACGCTGCCTACTCCAAGTTCTTGGGTTCCAAGTTATCTGCCATTGTTCAAGAATTCCACTTGGCCAACAACTACCACCACTTCAGCAACTCTTACTCCGACAACGGTTTGTGGGGTTTCTACGTCGAGTCTGACAACGTCGACAACTTCGACGACATGGTCCACTTCACCTTGAAGGAATGGAACAGATTGTCTGTCTCCGTCACTGACACCGAAGTCGAGAGAGCCAAGGCCACCTTGAAGTTGAAGGCTTTGACTTTCTTCGCCAACTCCGTCGCTCAAGCCGACGCTTTGGCCACCGACGCTTTGTTGTTGGGTTACAAGGCTTCTGCTGAAGAAGTACTCAACAAGATCAACAAGGTCTCTGCCGACTCCGTCAAGACCTGGGCTCAAGCCACCTTATACGACAAGGACATTGCAATCTCCGGTACCGGTCAAATCGAAGCCTTGTTCGATTACAACAGAGTCAGAAACGACATGTCCATGATGAGATGGTAAGCTACCTACCTACATATTACAAACCCCCCATCCTTTTGTCATCCTGTCTAAAAAATCCAAACTATTATTATATATTAATTTATTACATAGATTAAGATCACTCTTTCATCCGGATATCGTCTCCCGAGGTGTCTTGCATGGACACGTCCCCCACCAGCACCTCTTCTCCGTCATCTTTCAGTTCAAGACTTACCTCACTCTTTCTTCTCTTTACACTTGGAGAGTCCAATTGTTGTTCTCTCTTATTTTTAGGTGAATCGACATTATTCTGTCGTACCTTCTCCAATTGAGGATTCTTCTGTGGTGTCTCGACCTTCTCCTCCTCCACCTCCTCTGCCGAAGAATCGTTATCTGTAGCGTCACTCAGTTCCTCCTCTTCATCTCCCTCCACGTAATCCTCGTCGTCCTCGTCATCTTCATCGTCTGGTTCTTCCTGCCATGGAATTTTGGTCATCACCATTTCACCTCTCTCCAATGACCGTGTCTTTTTACTTTCCTCCAGATTCAAACCCAGATTACGCTCTTCAAACTCATGGAATGTCGTCACCACATTGAACAGTAACCCCAACAGCCTCAAATACTTGATAGGACTCCCAGGGTACGCCTCCACCACTTGCTCGGGCACCAACAACTCAGCTATTCTCACGATCGTAAATGGAGGACTCTCCTTAAACCGCTCCTCCACCAGCCGACCCAAATCATCGATCATCGCATCCACTCCTTGCTCCTCGGGCTTCGACTCCCGCAGATTCGTATTGATATTCACTATATGCTCCGTTGTTTGGAACGTTTCATATTTTTCATACTCCTGCTTGACGATCTCTCGTATCCTCAGTATAATCCCTCCAAAGAGTACCCCCCATTCCTCCTTATCTATGGTCTTGTCCCGTATCACCTTATCAACAATGGCATCTAATTTATCTTTACTCATAATCCTGCGTCTCCCTCTGTATCTCAACCTTTTGTATTATGCGTTACGCCAAAAAATCACAAACAAGCAAAAGACCAAAGAAAAAATGTAGTGTAAAAGGTGAAAAATTATACTAAGACAAGGAACAAAAAAAAAAAAGAGAATGAAAATTTTTGGACTCGATCCATCCATACAGAGAAATACCATGTTTAAGAGGACACTTATAACGCACTTGAATGTGCGGATGGCCCCACGGATCATACCACAGGTTCCACAAATGATCAGATTTCAATCCAATGTGGCTTTTAATGCCGAGGATAAACTGCATCAACAACTTTCCATCGACGACAGATTGGATAAATGGATAGGAGCCTTGAAAGAATATAGAGATCAGAGACTCCAAGAATCCTCTGAAAGAGTCGAGGTGGGAGGAGAATTCAATGTCATGGATTTCTATAAACCATCTGCTGAACAAGTGGCCAAATTCGAGTCCTTGAAAGACAGACCGATCCCAAGATTGACCGACCCAACAGTGGAGAGATTGACCAATTTGGTAATGCGTCACGGAAAGAAACTGAAACTGAGAAAGATCATCAGTGAACTGTTCCATTTGATCTACTTGCAAACCAAGGAAAACCCAGTACAAGTGTTCAAAGACAGTGTCGAGAGATTGTCCCCTATCATGAAGACCGTCACCATCAAGACCGGGTTCCTGAAGAACATCACCTCGCCAATCCCCTTGGCCAGAAGACAACGTGAAAGAATCGCCATCAAGTGGATCGTCGACGGCTGTGACAGACGTGCCTCCAACGATTATGCCGTCAGATTGGCCGAGGAAATCTTGAGTGCCTACGAGGGTAAGAGTGTCGACTACGAAAAGAGAAACAGCTTACACAAGTCCTGTGTTGCCCACAGAGCCTTCCTTGTCCTCAAATAGTAACAGAAGCTTGTATATATACACCGATTAAATTTTGATCATCTTCTTCACTTGTAAGTCATCATTAACCTCTTCATCGTCTTGCTCTCTTGTACGCTTACACTTACCTTCACTAGTAGCCTTAGTGTCAAAACTCTCAAAGATCTGCGCCAATTGCACCTTCCGTGAGGAGGTCAACGTCGCTGAGATCTCTTCCGAGTTGTTGTTGTTGCTATAGTAAGTGCAGATCAACAAGAGTTTGGACCATTCCGAATATAACGACGATTTCAAGTTCAAATCGTAATCCATTAACTGCAATATTTGAAACTCCATCGATACCAACTCTTTAGCTGGTAACCCACTGATCTTGGACCATGTCTTCATCGTGTAGTTACGATCTTGTAAGAATTTCGAACTCAAGATGAGACACGTCAAGAAACATCTCTTTGGGCATTTGAACGCTGCCGACTCGCATTCGGTCTCTTGAATCGAGTGGCGTAATTTGTAGATATAATACAATGCTGTTTGTAAAGTGCAATACGAGGATCTTGAACGACGTAACGTTTCCTTCAAGAACCATCGAATCGACTCATTCACCTTCTCTGGCCATATTGTTTCCAATAAGGTAATAGCCAGAGAGATCAACGAATCGACAAATTCATGTCTCGAGATTTGCTTGCCTTGACTCGAAGGTGACGATACCGAAACCGGAGTCGTAGACAATTCACTCTTCTGAGACATAGGAGGCGTAATCATCTGAGCCACCACTTTATCATCCTTCAAAGTGGTGAAACTAGACAACACATCATCCACCTCCTCTTCTTTCAAACCTTTCTTAACATTAACAACAGACATCATTAAACCAGCAACCAATTAAAAAATAAAAAAGAATAAAAACAACCCACTAACCAACTAATAGAAGAACCCCCTGGTTAAAACCTTTCAAGGGGACTCCTGGAGACAGAAAACAAGAACACAGAAATCTGTGTACCTTTATATGTAACCCAAAAAAGAAAAAAACTGTGTAATCTGCGTCGATCAAGTTAGTCACGTTATGCTAGGATGACTAACTGCGCAGCTCAAAACGGATTTCGCCTAAAATTAACTTTTTTTCTTCCGTCAAACAATAGAGGGAAAAAAAAAAGATGAGTCAAACAAAAAAAAAGAAGGGCCGACCGAGTCTTCTGGGGAAGAAAAAATGACTGTGCTTTAAATGAGGTGGCGGCACTAAAAAAGTGTGTAAAAATTTAGGAGTAGATTCTTTTGTGTGAATCTAATATGCCAAGTAACTAATACTGATCCTTTCCAGGGATAGATTCGTTAAAAAACTGATGAGTTGTTCGACAGTTTCTTTAGAAACCGAAATTGCCACTCATCTTGTATAATTAACCGCGCTCACTCAAAAAAATCCTAAAACTAATAATGAATCCGATCTATATGATGAATTCAATGTGATGTAATGTGTTTGTTGTTTGTAATAAAACCTCTCTTGTATTGATGTCTCTGCTTGTGGTTTAACAGAAGTCAATATCAATGAGTTGTTCTAATAAATAAAATTAATTTTTTTTTACTTTTTTTTTTTTTTTTTAAAAGATGAGTTGTTATTTTTGCTTAGAGCCGCACGTAATAAAGGACAGAAGGGAAAAAAATGGGGGATAAATATGGAGGACTATAAGGGGGGTTATACAAGAAAAGAAGAGCAGATTATATCATTCCACTCTTCAGTAAGCTTTGTTGGATAATCATATCCGTTACCAGGGTCAAGACGAACTTCATCGAGTGTTTGTCCGTTGCACAGGTTCTATGGATATAGAGTTGTTTTGGGGTTCTATTGAGAGATTTGAAGATGTTTTCGAAGAACTTTGTCAGTTGTTCGAGATCGGCATTGGGTCCCTGATATTGAGGAAAATATTTCTTGATTGGGGAAGTCTGGATCTTCTGTTCAAAGAGATCGATTTTGTTGATGAACAAAATGAAGGGAGTCTTGTAGAACCATCTGGAATTACATAATTGATGGAACAAGTGCATCAGTTCGTGCATTCTATTGACGGAATTGTCTTCGAATAACCGTTGATCGTACTCGGAAATCAGCATGACAAATAACACCAGTGTAATGTCTTCGAAGTAATGTATCCATTTAGACCGTTCACTACGTTGCCCCCCGGCATCGAGTACCTTGAATTTGGTTCCTGAAATATTGAATGTCGTTTCACTGATCCCGGTAGTTTTAATTCTTCCCTTCAAAATATCTTCATCGGAACATTTATAATCGGGATTACCGAAATTCATGATATTATCAAAGTAATACAGAGCACTGCCTTCCAATTGGAACTCATTGGACCGAGCAAAACATCTCTTAATCCCAGTATCATGTAACCAAAGCTCTCTAATAGCACTAGCTATATCCATACGAGTAATGGTTTTGGAACTGCTGAAAGAGCGACTCTGTTTCAAGCCACTTTGTCCTGGAGCAATTTCGTAATCACCATCATCCAAAGCCGAGATCGTATCTTCGAAACTCGTCGATTCCGCCAACTCTTCAATTTTCACTTCTTCGTCTTCCCATGGAAGAGCCAGAACTTTACCAGTACTCAGACTCAGTCTTCTCAGTTCTGACTTCCGAGAATACTTGACTACATAATCTCTGAGGAAATCCGTGCCTCCAGCGATACCAGCATCAATTCCCATCAAAGCATTATAACTCAAGATCTTTCTCTTTGCATCACTCAAGGGAGAATGACTCTGGTCACAATCAAGGGGGATCCCCAAGACTCTCAGTTGGATAATAAGAATCTTGATACTTTGGACCAGATCTGCCCAAATTACTTGTGAGTATTGTAATCTCTCCTGGGGAGTGAAGCCGTTTTGGTGCAAAAGTCGCATCTGCTTTAATACAGTCGACTTTCCACTCTCTCCAGCTCCCAAGAGTAACAACTTCAACTGGTTCTTCTCCCCAATCGCATTCTTCTGTAATAATTGCTCAATCGCATCATTGGCCATGCGGTCAGAATAAAATGGATCTTCTTCATCTATAGATGAACTTGCTACACATCCCATGGTTTTGGCTGATTGTTCTATCTATACACAAGTATCTCTTCTATCTCCCCCTTTTTTTCCTTTATATGCGAAATGGGGCTGCATATTTTTTTGTGGTCCCTGCCGATTGTCTCAGATGATCCAAAGAGGAAATTTTTCAGAGCCACTTGATAAAGTTCTTGACGTACCTATCAAAGACCACTGGGTTATCCAAGTAGACGTGATGTCCCGCATTATTGACGATACGAAATTTCGCGAACTTGGTTCCCTTCAGCAGATTGATCTCCTCACAACATTCCTTCCCTGCAATTTTGGACATCCAATCACGATCTCCATACAACCAAAGGGTGGGCACTTTGATGTTCTGAGGAAGTCTGTCCGTCAAGGGTAATCTCAGTAAAGCTCCCGGCAGTAAGAGTCTGGTCAATGCGTATTCTCCAGACCCCTTGGCGGTAAATGTACTGTAGACGTAATTGTGCAATTTCATGATATCATCTGGATTACCCAAGGCCTTGAATCTGCTGAAGGACCATTGGCTCATCACCTTCGGTCCCAAAGGACCCAATCCTCGTATCAATCCCAAAGGAGAAGTATGTCTTTGCCACAGTTTGACGATCCAGCCTGGTAAGTTGATTGTTCTAGCCTCTCCTAATTCACTACTCTTCAGAGAGGAGGCGTTGGATCTGGCTGGAGATAACGGTTCTCCACCGGTTTCATAGAACTCGTTGGTGATGTCTGGTGGCGATTCTCCGATCTGTTTATTTGAATGTTGATCTGGTCTATCAGGGACCGTGGTGTGATCGTTGAACAAGGACCATTCACTACGTTCGACACCGACGGGGGAGATCAACACCAATTTCTCCACATGCTCTGGATACTTCATAGTATAACAACTCGTGAGATAACCACCCAACGAATGACCAATCAAGACGAATTTCGGGATATTCCTTTCCTTACGCCAGGATTCCAAGGAGTCCAAGAACCAATCTTCCGACTTGTAAATGTCTTCCTTTGTCAGGACAGGATACTTTGGGAACTTTGGACGGGATGACAAGCCGAATCCGAGTAAATCCAAGGCATGGATTTTAACGCCCTTGATTTGAGAGAGGGCATCGTAATTCAGGAAGAAGAACCCAAGCGAGGCTCCATAACCATGAACCAAGACGATATGCCGATCGTCCCGGGCTTGTTCAGTGTTCTCGATGTAAAATTCATGGATATAATTGCCTTTTGTGTCCACAACCGTGTCAATTATCTCCGAGTTCCTGGTGGCGTCACGAGGATAAAAGGGGATGAGTTTAAGCACTTCCTCCTCATACCTCTTCAAAGCGCTCTTATTCTTACTCCACCATTGTCTCAGACTTTCCTTATAAGTCAAAGTAAGAGACTCGGTATCAGATACTGATGCGGTGGCACTGGTGGTGTCTGTCATTGGTAATGTCACTTACTATTTTAGAAAGAGGCAAATGTTCTTTATTTATTTAGTCTTTTTTTTCTGAGCCGCACCGAGGCGAGGGAATACCGGGTTTTATGTAAAGGACTTTAACTCTTCACTGTTGTATCTTAAGTAAGAACCGTTAATGGATTGTGGAATCCCCTTTAACAGGAGATTGGCGTAGATCGTTGCTGGGACGATTGGGTCTAATAATTCCCCATTCTCCTTTAAGTCCGTGAATCTCTTGTGAGTTTCTGGAGTCATCTTAGAGCCGAACTTGGATCTTATATCCGATTGCATTTCTGTGTCCACGACACCTGGGGCGATGGAGATGGCCGAGATGTCGGGGACTTCCAGGGCAAGAGAGAGACAGAAATGGTTGAGGGCCAGTTTCGTGGCACCGTAACAGGACCAACCACTATAATATTTGGTGGAGGCGCCGGAGGAGACCATGATGACACTACCTTTGGATTTGATGAGATGAGGGAGAGCCAATTTGGTCATGGCCACGATACTGAAGAGATTGACGTTGAACAGTTGTTGCCATTGGGAGATGTCCAGATTGGCAATGGTGTCTACGGGCAGTAAGACACCGGCATTGAGGATGATCGAGTTGAGCGAGCCGAATTTCTCGAGCGCCAAGTCAATTGCAGTTTGGCAGGTGGACTCATGCAGGACATCGCCGGCAACGAATTGGAATCGGTGGGGTCCGTATTGTTGCTGGAGGGATTGGAGCTTGTCGTGGGATCTAGCGACGGCAATGACTCGGGCAGTTTCAGAACTTAAGAGAACTTTGACGATAGAAGCGCCGATGCCTAGAAGTTAGTAGGGATGTTCAGAACTTACTTTTTCTGGCTTTTACTTACCCCTTGATGCACCTGTTACTAAGACTACTGTCATTGTATGGAGAGATAATTGGAGAAGAAAAAAAACAGGTAAATACGGACAAATAAATACGGACAATAAATAAGGACAAGTGAATTGTATGGAGAATGAGCTCTACAGCTAGTAAGTAACAGAGAGACAGTTGTCACATCAGATTAATACTAATTACATCAGAATCCGCCAATTTCGATTGGGCCAAGGAGATTCCGTGCAAAAACATCACCATCTACGGCTATTGTAAGCACGAAGATAAGTGTGCCTTCAAGCACGACATTTCCGGGTCCAAGCCCGCCAGTACTCCTCCCTCACTGCCATCGAGTAGTACGATCAATAGCGCTGCGGCATTGACACCCAATCAAGATTCCTTGCCTAAGAAGAAGTTCAATTTCGACTCGCCGGCGTTCACTCCAAATGGGAACAGCACACCACCACCAGTGGCTCTGGCCAAGATTGCCTCGGTACAATCGTTCGTGCCGGAATCGATGCAACAAGGGATGCAGAAATTCAGTATCGATTCTCCCTCCTTCAGTCCCTTACCTGCTCAACCTCCCCAATCGGCTCCCGTATCAGCCCCACCACCTCCAGTACCTAGTGCATATAGCGCCCCTCCGGCGCTGTATCTGGCTCTGCCGGTATCGACTCCTCAATACCCTTTACAATACCATCTCTATTCGCAGCAAGCTCCCCCACATTTCCAACTTCCCTTGCTGTCCTACGAACGTGATCTCAGTAGTCTCTTTATTGATAACAATATAAGGGAAAGCTTACATAAAAAGAACGAGCTGCTGAACCAAGTGTTGGGTCATTCGAATCTTCCAGATCACGTGAATGATTACTATTCGTTGGTTCCTATTGACTCTTCCTTCGAGGCTTCGTCGCTGTTCTTGGGCTTACAAACGGCTCTTTATAAAGTACAGAGTTACCACGATGGGAAGTTATATTGTATGAGGAAGATCACCATTCCTCAACAGATCGAGATCAACGAGACGTTGATCTTGTCAGTGAGAAGATGGCTGAAGGTGCGTTGTAATAATGTCGTGCAATTGAAGGAGCTGTTCACTAGTATGCTGTTCAACGATCATTCTTTGATCTTGGTGTACGATTATTATCCCTTGAGTATGACGTTGAGTGAGAGACATTTCCCAAAGACTTATATGGTTGGTAATAAGCCTGTGGTGTTGACGGAGTCGTTGCTTTGGAGTTATTTGGTGCAATTGACCAATGCCGTGGCTGTGGTACATAGTAAAGGATTACTGGTGAGATGTTGGAATTTGAGCAAGATTATTGTGACACTGGAGAACAGGATTAAGTTGAGTGGATGTGGAGTATTGGATGTGATACAACCGGAGTTTGAAGAGCAAGATTTGAAGCAGATGGCTGAATTGGTGATTAAGATGGCCTTGACAATGGTCAATCCACAGACGTTTAAGAAAGTGACACAATTGGCAGATCAGATTCTGATAATGCCCGTCAGTGAAGAATTCAAGGGGATGTTGAAATACTTGACGTCGGAGGAGTTGAATTTGGAGGGATTACAACAGAAATTGGCTCCACAGATGATGAAACAATTGGATGGATTACAAAATGCTTTGGATATGAACGATCATGTATTGGCACAGGAGTTGGAAAATGGCAGGTTGTTCAGGTTGTTACTGAAACTCAATTTCATTTGTGATAGAGCAGCATTTTTGAATGACGAGTCGTGGTCGGAGACGGGTGTGAGGTATCCGATTAAGTTGTTTAGGGAGTACGTTTTTCACCAGAGTGACGACCAAGGAAGACCCGTGTTGGACTTGGTACATGTGTTGACATGTTTGAATAAATTGGACTGCGGGATCGACGAAAAGGTGTTGTTGGTAAGTAATGACGAGAAGTCGTGTTTGATTATCAGTTATAAGGATTTGAAGGGTCTTATCGATCAGAGCTTTAGGGAGTTGAATGTATAGTAGTAAGAAGAAAGAGTAAGAAAGAGAGAGAGTAGAGAGAGTAGAGAGAGTAGAGAGAGGGGAGAGTAGACAGTATAGAAGAGTAGAGAGTATGGAAGAGGAGAGAAGAGTAGAGAGAAGAGAGAGAGAGAGAGAGAGAGAGAAAAGAGGGAGAAGTAAAGAAAGAGAGAAGTAGAGAGAGTGAAAGAGAAAAAGAGTAGAGAGAGAAGTGACCGAAGAGAGAAAAAGAGAGAGAAAAAGAGAGAGAAAGAGAACAGAAAAAGTGAGGTACAATTTCAGGAGACATGAGTGAGCCGTCGGTGCGACTTCGAGAGGCTATTAAAGAGGACAATTTGAGCATAACACTACGACTCCTCAAGAGATACCCTGAACTTATAAGTAACATCGATGTCAAGAACGGCTGGACCAACTTGCATTATGCCTCCTTTTACGGCCATTACTTGATCATGAGTAACTTGATCAAGATCATTGTGTCGCTTCAGTTGGACAAGGACGAGGTGAAGTTGAGTTTCGAGAAGGAGACGTATTTGCATTTGGGGGTGATGAGTGGAAATGAACAGTGTTTGCATTTGCTTCTACAGAATTTTCGGGAGCTCATGAATTACCAGAGACAAGACGGCAAGACGGTGTTACATTTATGTTGTGAACATGACTATCATACGAGTCTAGAACTTCTACTCCAGTTTGGTGCAGACGTGAACTTGAAAGATGAAAAAGGAAATACCGGGTTGCATTTACTGATGCAGATGGGCAATGTCAAATGTGTTCGACTGTTGTTGAGTAATTCCGATCGGATCGAATTGGGTGCCGTTAATAACCGTGGGTTTACGTGTATTGATGTTCTGGATTCCTTTGAGACGGTTAAATTTTACGATCTTTGGAAGAAAAATGGACTTACACCGGTGCGACTGAGTCATTCTCTTTCTTTGTCGAGTACTTTACCTCCGGTGGTGTCCAAGACATCATCACCAGTATTGAGGTCTAGATCCAGTAGTAGCAGTATAAGTTCCGTCTCTACTATCCAACAACAAAGTCCATTGAGAACACGATCGACATCATCACCTTCCGAGGAAAATATCGACCGCAACCTGAAAATGATCCGCAAATTATCAAAGACCTCCGAGGAGGAATTGCAACCTAGCCCTGTACAACCAACTATCTTAAAGATCCTGATCAGAGGAAAAAATAAACGCTAGACCGATCAAGTCCCTGCATCGGGTAAAAAAATTTGGCTGCTCTTTTTTTCCCCTTTATCTCGGTTATGGGAAGAAAAAAAATTATATAAAGTATAAGGAGCACGTGGGAAGAAAGAGATCACACGAGTGATTAACCGATTCAAGAGTGTAGATCTTTGGACCAGGTGTGAGTGTGTGTTGGCTTCGAAAAAAAGTACATAAAGGGAAAAAAATCTTCATTTCCGGATCATTAACATCATCCCAAGTGTTCAAGTAACCTTTAGACTTTCGGACTTGTCGCTTAGTGATAGACTTACATTATTGTGTCAAATAAATTTTTTTTTTCTTTTCTTACTTAGAGTGAAGTTATAGTACCAAAGGAGATGAAATTTGGGAAGGAGTTGGATAAGCGGTCGATCATCCGATGGAAACACAACAACATACATTATAATGAGCTCAAGGTGAAGATCAAGCAAGCTACTAGTGATGAGATGGTGGGGAATACGCCGGAGACGTCTACTAGTTCGGTATCGACGTATCGTCAGAAGGTGGTGATCAAGGAATTGTACAAGAGTTTTGCCCAAGAGATTGAATTTGCGAGTCTTTTTGTACAGACGGAGTTACTTAAGATGAATCAGGATTTGGTCCATTTGAACAATCGCATCCAGCATTACCAAAATACGGCTGATATGAATGAGCGGGATGAGTTGGCTCAGAGACGGTTTGTGAGGCTATGTAACGAGACGTATCTGTTATTGGACCGGTACCAAGACATGACGCAGTTTATCAATTTACAGAAATTGCTGCTTCGCAAGTTGTTCAAGAAGTTCTTAAAGCATAGTACTTTATGCAACAAGGCGGAGTTTGTACAACATATCAAGGATCAATACCTCGAGGGGAAGGAGGACTCGTTTGTCAATATCGATTTGAGTGACGCCATCAAGAATTTGATGCTCATTATGGATTATTTGAATTCGATTAATAAGAAGGAGTCCTTGACGACGACCAATATGACCAAATTCGATATAGAGAGTTGTACAAAGACAGTGATAACAGAGAGGTTTTTGGTGAACAAGGACAATTTGAACGAGTTACAATTGAAACTGATTAAAGAGTTTGAGCTTGTAAAGCAAGATCAAGAGAGTTCCTCACAGTTTGTATGTGATCTCGTGACCCCGTTGAACGTGTCGGATCCGGCTCATTCGCATGTAATTAAGGTGAATGATGAGGAGTATATTTTGATAGCGAAAGTGGGAGGGTTTAAGAACTTTTCGTATACACCACTTTCGAAGGCAATGTATGAGATATTGTTTGGGGAGAGTAGTCAGGAGGAGAAGATCACACAATTGAAGCCTTTATTGGGGCTGACACACGACTTGATGTCTATCAATTGGGCTCTTAGTATGAATAGCGAGGTCAAGATGGGACTGACAAGTACCAGGACACGATTTTTGATGCCGGGACAAAACAAGAGCAATTTTTACATCATTTTAGACTCGGACATTGTTGTGGGAGGACACAAGTTTCCTTTTGCAACACTTACCTTGGCATATTCGGAACATCATTTACCAATCCCGGTTCAAAAATTGATGAGTTCACATTTAATCTACCGAATGCCAAAGGATTTTTCGCCAGTCAATTATTTCGTTTATAAAGAGTCACACAACGGGTCGTATCCTCCATGGGTCTATGAGATCGATTCAGGGAAGGATTTCAAGAAGTTACCACTCACTACGACGGACTCGAGTCTGCTGTCATCTCACAAGGGGATTTTACTCAACAAGAGTCAGGAACCTCCAAAGCAACCGAAGAAGATCCGGTATTGGAACGAGTTTGACGACGGATCCGATGTCGAGAGAGACGAAGGTAGTGGGTTCTACATTGATGTCGATGTAGAAGAGGGATATGAACCAGTTCAATTCTTATCTCAGAAGAGAGTCAATGGAATTCTCAAGATCACCAATAAGATGATCACGTTGATGAATCGGTTATTTGGTATACAGGATCAGCAGAAGGCTCCAGTTGACGAAGAGAGATTGTATTTGGTGGGTGGAAGTTCGGGGTCGAGGAAGGATTATTCATCTATAGATTCTCAGAGTGAGATGGAAGAAGAGAGTGATGTGGAAGCACAACAAACGTTGGCCAGATATCCTTCACCACCTTTCAATAAGGGTAAGGGATTGTCGGCTGAAGCATTACAGCAGATACATTATGACAAGGTACTTACGTTCATGTACTTCTTCTTGTTGTTTTGTTCCGTGTTGATCAACGGGATCTCTGTTGGGATCTTGTTTTCGTTGGAACACAACTCCTTGATGGGGGCCACCACCATGGTGTTGATCTTCATCTTCTTGTGTCTCTTCTTCGGTCTCTTATTGAGTATACTGGCAATCTGTTTTGTCAACTTCCGATACCAGGAACCTCCACTTTATCATTACTTTATTAGTTATATAGTGTTGTTGATCAACGTGGTGGTCATTTCGATGAGTATCATGTGGATCGCACCAGTAGTTGCATAGTCATTTAATCATTTGATTCAAGATCTTTGTAGGAGGTTTCAATTTCTGGAACAGAGTAGCCCCGACCTCCAAGTATTCTTCCCTAGTAACGCACAGCTTGTCAAAGGCCCCAGAGTCTACAAATTGACAGCCACTTAACCAGGCGTAATTCTGAATGTCCTTCCCACTAGCTATTCCCACTCTGATATTCCATTCCTGTGGTAAGTTCATACTGAGGTCTCTATTTAATCTCTGTTGGATACCTGGTAATTGGAAATTACCCCCACAAAGGATGATGTTCAGCAGAAGTAAAGGTTGGGTCAACTCGGGACACAGTCTAATGGCACCAATGATATGTTGCACAAGACCTGATTTTTCTAATTGGGCAATTTCGGGGTGGAACATCGCTTCGGGGATCGTGATTCTCTCGTCGAACAATTTCAAGATCTGAGCATCGGCCTCTAATTTCGTCGACTCCGTCACAACACAACCTTTGGTGGTGGTACGGAAGTCGGGTAATAAGTATTCAAGGACAAGACCCGGGTATTTCGACGGTTGTAACCGCAGTTTGGAGATCTGGTCGATGGTGGAATTGTAATCTTCTGCCACAAAACAGGCCTGTTCTTTGATGTTGTTGACCAAGATCGTTTCTTCCGTGACGTCATAGTATCTGAAACTGATCATTTCTCTGAGTATTCCATTGAGCACTTTACCAGCGACAGGGAATTTGCGCACTCCAGGCCAATAAACAAGACCTTTGATCATTGGGACGATCCAGGTACAATCGAAGCCCGAGTCGACGATGAGTTCAAAGTCGTCATAAGTGCGGGACTTGGTTGGTTCATCTCCTGTGAGAAGGAGAGAATTTTCCTTCACGTTCCAAGGGACAAGACTCAGAGGACAGGTTTTATAGTACTTGGAGAATTCGTATTCTTCAAAGACGATTTGATCGGTTTGTTTGGAGAGTTGAGGGAGATGGAAGAGGGTTTCCGTGAGAAGTAAATTGTAATCTGCGAAATTGACACTTGAGGGGAAAAGTTTGTCGAAGGTGTGTTGCCAAAGAACGTTCTGGAGATCCCATGACGTCAATTGGCCATTCTCTTGAGGTCTTCGTATTTGAACTTGGGAGATATCTTGGATGGTGTCGATTTGTTCAGCGAGATAGATCTTCTTATCTTTAGTGCGCGCCATACAATTGGGTATCACCAAGGGTTGCGAATCAGTGGATAATCCCAGTTTAATTGAGTACGACCCGTTGTCTATAACGAGTGTGGGGCTCATGATGTCTTATATAAGAGCGTTTATTTTTTCAATGTTATTTTTTTTTTTTTGTATCTTTCTTCCTTCTTAGATCAGGATTAAAGATGAACAATTGGAATCTTGACAAAGAAGATAACGAGGAGATCTTCCGCCGATATTCTCTGGTGGAGGTTCCTAGTACGCCTCCGCCCAAACCTGGGAGACCTCCCGATGAGGTGATCCACCAGACGTCTGCCAATTTGATGCAATTCCTTAGTATTGGAGACTCACCTCACGCGCTGATCAACAAGCCGAGTATTGAGGATTTCCGGTCCTCGATGAGGGGTCCGCGTGAACTTCCGGCGGAAAATATGAACTATAATTATGTGAAAACGCCACCACCGCCTCCGCCAAGGGCAAGGAAGACTCCGGTAGTGAGTCCATATAAGAGTCCTCACAGGGCAGTGAGTCCATATAAGGCAGTGAGCCCTCAGAAGGCAAGTCCTTATGAAGCAGCGGTTCCTCAGGCAGTAGTTTCTCAGACAGCAATTGCTCAGTCAGCGATCCCTCAGCCAGTGACTCCCCAGGCAGTGAGCTTCAATGCTGTGAGTCCTCAGGCAATGAATTCTCAGGCAGTGGTACCCCCCTATCCCGTAGAAGACGACTTGGATCTTCCCGTGCTACCACCCGTTGAATTACGTCAATACGAGACCAGTCAAAGGGTTCTGTCCTCGATCATGAACTCCACGGGTGTCTCTATCCTGGACGAAGTAGATCTCTTGGACTATCCACAGGAAAACTCCAGGGTACCATCATTAATCCCCAAGCCGGCTGTGTCACCAACAACCGATAAACCCCTTCCAAGTGTCCCGAGATCATTGGAATACACCAAAGAGGAACCTCCAATGGTGCAGCTTCCCGATTTGCCCTTCTCGGCGTCCCAAGTCAAGGCTGTGCATTTCAAGAAGTGTTCTAGTGTGATCTTGGTCTCGGAGATATGGAGCTGGATCGCCGAGTTGCCAGAGTGGTTTCCTAGACAGACGATTACATTAGAGGAACTTGAGAAGACACTTTATCTGTTGTTTCAATTTCACGTGCCTCAATTGAGTGAGATGATTTTGGAGGCCACGGCTAATGACGTCTTGAGAGGGATGATAAAGAATGGGAATATAAAGGGAGAGGATCCGGTGACGTTTGAAGATGTTGCCATATCGGGGGTCTTGAATTTGAAGGAATGTTATTCGCCTATGAACCACATCTTTCCGACTCCGTACCGGTGTTATTCGCATTCTTGTAGTTATGAGAGATTGAATTACTTGGTCAAGAGAGAGATCGAGACCAGTAATATGATATTGGGGAATGATTGGGCTTCACATTGGCATTTGCAGAGAGAACAATTGGAGGATATCAGTAAACGGATCCAGATCCAGCAATCTCATATCTTTGATCTGATCAAATCGGTACGATCGTTCATTAATCTGGCCAACGTTTTGGTGGAGGTCTTTGGCGAGGGGTTTTTACTGAATAAGCAATATTTGGGTAATGAGAACGATTTGAATTGGGACAAGTTTTATCTGGATCTGTTTGGAAGTGTGAGACAGTTGAACAAAGTGACAAGAGAGCTTTTATTTGAGCCACTTATATTGAAGTTAAACGAGCAAGGGAAGTTCATTACTGGAGTAAGTGAGATTTTCTTGAATTGGTTGAGTCTGGTACAACCGCATGTCTTGCTCTATGCCGAGAAGAGGGTGCCTGTGTACAATTTGATCAAGTTGGAGGCAGGGTTGATGTACTCCAAGTTTACTGAGTGGATCACGAGAACAAATCTGTTGGTGAGCAGGGATCACACGGCTGAAAGGTTGTTCTCGGTGCAGTTTTTGACCTTCTTCACGACATTGAAAGTGACGTTGATGGCGATTTTGAAGAAGACAGACGAGGCTGATCCAGAGTTTAGGGCTTTGAGTAAACTGATCACTAATTTGGATGAGTTGGTGAAGAAGTCGGATAGGATACAACTGGAGCTGGAGAAACGGATCGAAGTGAATAATTTGAAGAGGAAGTTATTTATGGCAGTGGAGGTTGATTTGGGGTTGGAGGAGAATGATAGAGAGATCTTTAAGATTGGGTCTGTGGTGAAAAAGAGAGATATTATGCATAGAATGTTGAATGACGTTCCGATAAAGTTGATTTTGTTGGATAATTATTTGCTTATGGCCGATGAGAATTTCAAGGTGACGGAGATGCCTATCAATGTGAATTATTTGTTTGTAGAGACAGAGGATGTTTCGATTCCGAGATCTCCTAAGAAGTCCCTGGATCAAGATACGTTTGCATTTAGAGTCCATAACCCAGAAAAGGGCTTGAAATTGACCTTTGAAGTGGAGGAGTATGAAGAGAGGAACAGTTGGTTGATGCTGTTGATGCAACTGAAACTGGTGGTGAATATGAGGAGTACGAAATTTGAGCCATTTTCTTTGGCCATGCTTTCGGATTCGATGTTGAGTAGAGAACCTTCGGAACATGTACAAATTCTTCCGAAGAACGATCCGATTATTCATGCGATTGGCAAGTACGATCAGAATTTGACTCATATCCAGAGCAATGGCAAGTTGTTGTGTTATAATAGGTTCAAGTACCAGGGTAAGAGATACATGTTGATAGGGACGAGTAGTGGGTTATTCATTGGTACTTTAGGCCAGGCACGGAGTTGGCAAAAAATTCTTGAATTGAAGAATGTCACTCAAGTGGAGGTGTGTGAGGAGTTCGGGTTGGTGTTCATTTTGAATGATAAGACGTTCACGTATTATTACTTGGACTCCTTTATGAAGAACGACCGGTTGGTGGGGGAGAAGTTGTCTAAGAGAGACGTGACTTTTTTCAAGATTGGGAAGCAGAATGGAGTTACTATGATATTCTTCATGAAGCCAAAGCAGTCGGTGAGTTACTTTAAGGTGTTGATACCTGTATTGGAGAAGTCTACTGGGAAGGTGGAGTCCTTCCAGGAGTTCAAGAAGTTCTACATTCCAGGTGAATGTACTGATATGACTATCTTCAAGTCTACTTTTATTGTTCATATGAAGAAGACTTTCGAGGTGATGTCATTGAGTATTCAATATCCACAAACCATCCCCGATTTGAATTCGTCGGTGGTGTCCAATCCTGTGGAATTGGAGACGTTGAAGAAGACGTTGAATCATCTGAAGTCGTTGGGTATTTTCAAGTTGATCAACAACACGGAATTGTTGTTGGTGTACAACAAATTTGCAATGTTTGTGAATAAGAGTGGTACGATATCGAGAGACAGAATGATCAAGTTCACTATCAAGGCCCAAAAGGCCTACTTTGAGAAGAATTTACTCGTCTTAGCAGATGACGAATTTATCGAAGTATGGTACATTAATAACACGAAAGAAGTTCAGTACCAATTAGTGCAAGTGATAGCAGCTCATGATTTGAGAATGGTAAGTGATAATACAAGGGCAGTTTTCTCCATGGCCCATCCAATGTACCCAGAAAGACAATTGATCTTACAATTACAACCAAAGTTTAAATAGATAAGTGTATGTGTGTATTTGGCCTAATGATGTTATTGAAAAAAAAAAAAAACTTCGAAGTTAACATAATTCAATTACTTTAACGCCAAACGAGGTTATCAATCAATTGAGAGGAGGATCCATCTGACTTATTGAGACCTTTGGACGATCATGAATCAAGCACCTGTTAACAATGGTGATCAGAATCAAGGTCAACAGCAACAACAGCGTATAATATTACAACCGCTGCAAATACACAGTTTGACCGAGACTTATAGAAATGAGATTGCCAAAGCCAACGAGGTGGGAAATGAGACGGAGGAAGGTAAGGAGCATTTGAGACAGGCCAAGAGAATCAGACAGATTTTACTTCGTTTCCAACAACAACAGCGGTTACAGAGACAACAGCAACAACTGCTGCAACAACAACAACAACAACTGCTGCCTCAACAACAGCCACAACAAGGATCGCAACCCGGTTCGATGGTGTCTACTCCAGTTATGCTGCAAGCTTCGCCAGTAGCTCAAGTGCAACAACCTGGCATTCAAAGACAACTGTCGATACAGAATATGGCACAACAACAACTGCAATTTCAATCGAGACAAGGTTCACAGAGTTCTCCTCCATCAGCCAATACTGCTACTGCTACTGCCGGTGGCCAACTGAATATGCAACCAAATGCCTCTATTTTACAATTACAAAAGATCAGAAAGATTTTGGACGATTTCCATGGCAGATTGAGAGCTATTGAAAACACAAAGAGGTCGGGAACTTTGAGTCCAGAGGAACTCAGTAGATTGACACAACAAGAAGATTTGTTGAAACAAAGATATGATCAATATACAAGAGCTGCGGTACAAATGTCTCAACAAATCCAACAACGTAGAGCTCAAATGGCTTCGAGTCAAACTGGAGCCGTTGCTAGTCCTGCAACGGCCAACCAAGGTCAATTCAACCAACAGGCAAGAATGCAACAACAGCAGCAACAACAGCAACAACAACAGGTACAAGCTGGAAATTTGTCAAGAGCCAATTCACAACAAAGTATGAAGAGCCAGGTTCAACCTCAAATGCTGATGAGACAACAACAACACCAAGACTCTCCAGCTATTCAAAACACGAGTGTTGCCCTGGCGGTTTCCCAGGTCAAACTGCAACCATCTATGGAACAATCTGGCACACCAGCTTCTGCTGGTAGATCGGCATCACCACCACAACTGAACAATTCGTCACCGGTGACTCACGTGAGTGCTCTGGCCAGACCAAGTGGATCGGCCAATGGAGTCTCGGGATTGGGAGGAGTCAATGCTCAATCGGTCGTGAAATCTCCAGTTCCAACGATGCCGATTTCAAACTCGATCAATGTTCCGGCACCTCAACCAACGACGATGAAGGGGTCCAGACCTACTGCTATGGCTGGAGGTTCGTTCAATTCCTTGGCTTTGACTCAACCGGCCAGTTATAAATTGCCTCCATTTGAGATGGAGGGAGATAGAGTCTTACACAAGAGGAAGTTGAAGGAGTTGGTAAGAAGTGTCGGGTCAGATGAGGGAGATGGTGAGACCTTGATTGACGGAGAGGTGGAAGAATTGCTTTTGGATCTTGCCGATGAGTTTGTTACGAACGTGACCAACTTTGCCTGTCGGTTGGCCAAACATAGAAAGGTGGACTCGATCGACGTCAAGGATGTGCAATTACACTTGGAGAAGAACTGGAATATCCGGATCCCAGGTTACTCCAGTGACGAAATCAGATCGACAAGAAGATTCCAGCCTACTCCTCTGTACAACCAAAAGCTTTCAGGTGTCGATATTGCCAAATCGGTGAAGAAGGATGGTTTGTAAGTGAAGTGTGTAAATTAAGAAAAAAAAAATCGGTATTCTTTTTATATGTAAGGCGATGTTGTGTGATGGACTTGTAGTGGTTACGGATTATTGGTCGGTGGATTTGGTGATATGGTGGTTGGGACGATTATGGTGGTTTGTGGTAATAGGTCTGGGGTTTTGTTGGTCCTCAAAGATCGGTATAGGACTGGTGGTGGTGATGAGTATTATATGGACTATGAATAAGTACTCCTCAGTAGAAGGAGACAAAGAGGTGAAAACTGTCTTGATTACCGGGGGAGCACATGGATTGGGGTCGAATCTTGTTCAAAATTGTCTTAAGAATTTGAACGTGAGTCGAATAATTGTTCTAGACTTGGAAGAACCTCAAATAGAAGACGACAGGATCGACTTCATCAGATGTGATTTGAACGACAAACTGAAACTCAAAAGGACATTGAAACAGATCAAAGAACCAATACATGTATTTATTAGTAATGCTGGAGTACGAGTCGACGGTCCAGCAGTGGAAATGACAGAACCGCAAATCCTCAAATCGTACCAGGTCAATTGTTTTGCTTTTATACAGATCTTACGTCATATCAAGTCGACTAGTGAACAGTGTCACGTGATAACAATAGCCTCCGTTCTTGGGACTATTGGACCACTGAATCTTTCGGCATATGCTGGGTCCAAAGCGGCATTGGTACTGACACACGAACTGATGGCACATGAGATGAGACAGTATCGATTTTCACTCTTCTTACCTGGACAATTGAACACACGGATGTTTGGAGACATTCACGTTTCCAAGAGGGTTTTAGCACCTGTTCTCGATTCTCGGAAGTTGAGTCTTCGGATCATTGATTGTATTATCAGGAAAGAGACTGGAACTTTTTACTTGCCATTTTATACTCGATTCGTTGCACTGTTAAGATGTGTACCTCAACCTTTCTATGAATGGTTACGTCATTTCAGTGATTTGGATCTGCAGATCCCGTCAGATGAGTTCGTTATTGTTTCTTAGCCTTGAGAAGAGCCACTTGGTCGTCGATCATCTTCTTAAAGACGTCCAATTGAAGGAAGCCAGATGCATTGTAAAGAGTGGAAAACTCAGGGGAATGGGTCAGAGTCTTGTCATTGTATTGAATGGTGACGTAATATTTCGGATCATAAGGTTTCGTCGTGGTGGAAATGACAAGTTTGTTCTTCTTCGAATCGTGACCAATGAATTTGATATTTTGCTCCACAAACTTCGAATACGCCCAACTCAGGACATTGATTGTATAGAACAGTATTACTATGGCAACAGTCAGGTTATAATAAACGGAATTCTTGAAATCGTTCTCGAACTTCTTGTCAAGATAGAAGGCCAATACCGCCAACAGAGCAGAGACATACGTCATCGCTAACTTGATGTCGACAAGTTTGTAGTCCGGTTTGTAATCGTACATCAACACAGATGAAAGGTGTTCATCACAATTCACCTTCATATCGTTGATGGAATATAAATTGACCCCTTGGTTGGACATGTTAAGTTGGTAGTTGATCTTAGCTTAGGTGTAGTGTGTCTTGTCTTTTTTTTGTCTGGTCCTTATTTGCACGTGTAATACGTGCCTGACAGAGAGTCATATAAACAATTTTTTTTATTAGGAGACCATTTGCTTTAATAAGTGTGGATCACCCGTTCACGCCCAAGCTTACCTTCAGATTAGCACGTCACTTTGCTATTCTGATACATGTCTTCAGAGTTCGAAATGAGTAATACCAATTCCAAGTTCAATACTCATCTGCCGTCGTTTGTTCCGCAGCGTCCCGCTGCCGTTGCGATGACTTCTAATGTCACCAGTGGCAATCCTCCGCGGGCTACGAACAACAATAAGAAGAAGTTTATTAAGCAGCCTCGGACGAAGAGTAACCCGGTAGCTCCCTCCCTTCATGATAAATTTGAGCAGGAGATCCTTAATGGGAAGACTAGACCCAACAGTCGTCGTGGTCAGATCTCTATTAATCATCTCTTGGATCTTCAATTTGAGCACGATGAGCCGGAATATCAGGAATACAAGCCGAAACCTAGACGGAGAAAGAGTTCCGCTGCTGGAAGAGTGCATTTGTCGAGTGAAAGGTACATCAATGTGAATTATAAATTGGTAGTTGATCATAGAGGAGATTATCGGCCTCAAGTGATGGACACGAATATTCCAGTAGATAAGGCCAATATCTTGCGTGTGATCATCCCGAAGAACGATACTCAATGTCCGATCTGTCTTACAGAGGATCTTGTCGCTCCAAGGATGACCTCGTGTGGGCATAGTTTCTGTTTGGTTTGTTTGTTGAGATACTTGGATAGTGAAGAACCGGTCCTGCCAAAGAAACACGAAATGAAGAAGAAACTGAAGTACAAAGATTGTCCATTGTGTGCTCAAAAGATCAAACCAGAAGAAACAATTCCGGTGTTGATCAATCCTATTGACGAGAGATACGAATTGCCTAAAGTGGGAGAAGAGACGGTGTTACAATTGATGTACCGACCACATAACAAGATCTTGGCCTTTCCTTATCAGATGAAGTTGAGGAATTCGGAGATTTATAACGGGAATATCCCCTGGTTCTCATCTAGTGATTCTACTAGTTACAATGTACAAGAGATGAATTTGACCGGGAATGATTTGTTCCAATATTCGAGACTCATGAAGGCGGGGTTGAATTTCACGATTGATAATTATTTACGAGAGATTGAATTGATCAAACTGGATGCTGAGCAAGATATGGCCTTGTATGGAGATACTGGGGAATATCATGATAAAGCGGTACTGGATATCAATATGAGGATACAGGTTGCTGAGGAGCTGGATTTGAGTGACAGAGTATCTGATATGACGTTACAACTGCATGAGCAATCCAAGGTTGGATCTCAGATGCCATTGGAAGAGTTGAGTGTTATCCAACATGCTCAGACCGAGTTCAATGATGGGAATACGTATTTCTTTTACCAGACGTCGTTCAATTCGAAGATCAAGTTCTTCCTTTCACCGTTGGATAACAAGATCTTGAAGACGTTGTATGGATCGTACAGCAATTTCCCACTTTGTTTGAAGATGAAGATTGAGAATATCGTGTACGATTACATTGTGAATGAGGATTTGATCAAGAGGTTCAAGTTCTTGAGTTACTTGCCGCATGGAATGGAGGTGGCTTTCTTGGAACTTGATTGGTTTGAAGAGACTAATAAGAAGTCAGGAAAGAGACATTCGGTGTTACCGTCGGAGGTTTACCAACAGTTTTCTAAAGAGTTGAATTCACGTAGTGATAAGACCAGGCTGAAGAATCTGAGAGAGGAGAGATCGAGGATAAAATACCAGGACGAATTGGAATGGAAGACGAGAGAATTTTATGCCAATGAGAACAATTATAGAATAGAGGATTACGGGATGGAGTCGAGAGATTATTTCGAGACTTCGGTGATAGGTAAAGATGTTGAATCGGAGGGAGAGGAGAAGGAGGGAAAACGGTTTGAAACCACAGTATGGGGGACAAAGATACTGAAGACCGAGGCAGAATTACAAGAAGAGGAAAATAGCGAGGACTTTGTCAATGAATTACTTAGACAAGCCAAAGAAAGGGAACTGATGAAGAAACAAAAGAAGAATAAGAAACGGTTGGTGTTGTTGAGTTCCCCAACACCATAGTGTATAACAGATAACGACTTGGATGAGACTACAATTGTAGAGATAAAATACATTTTAAACGTCTAACATGTTTATTTGGATAACAATTGGTCGATCTTGGCTTCCAAAGCTGCGATTCTGTCGTCCTTCTCCAACCCGGCCTCAACTAACTTGGTGATCAAGGATTCTAAAGTGGCAACGGAGGATTGCAATTTCTCGACATTCAGTTTGAGACCGGCAGCAGCTCCAACGGCCTTAGATGGTTCGGCCTTGGTTTCGGCCTTGGTTTCGGCCTTGGTTTCGGCCTTGGCTTCAGCTTTTGGCTCTGACTTGGCCTCTACCTTTGGTTCAACCTTAGGCTCTGGCTTAGACTCAACCTTTGGCTCTGGCTTGGTCTCCACCTTTGGCTCAACCTTTGGCTCAATCTTCAGTACCTTTGGCTCTGGCTTCGACTCCACCTTCACTTCCTTCTTCTCCACTTCCCATTCATCATCCTCTTCCTTTTCATCTTCAGACATATCACTGACCTTGTCCAACATAGTGTTGACCTCAGCCGAGGACTTCAACAATTCGTCGACATTGGTGCTGGCTCTGGAAGGTGGCAGGGAACTGACCGGAGTAGATTTAGCTGTGGACTTTGGTGTCTCTTTTGGACTTTCCTTAGGAGTTTCCTTAGGTGACTCTTTAGGTGACTCCTTCGGAGTTTCCTTGACTGGCAGTGGTGTCGACTCCTTCAACGTTGGTTCCTTTCCGTCGTAAAGATCCAGCATTGCAATCAAAATAGGACCACTGACCTCCTTCTTCGAGATCCACTCTTCAGCTGACAAAGCTGGCTTGCCACTTGGACAATCTGGGAAGATGTCATCTTGGAAATAGTCTCCCTTTCTAGGACAGATGAACGAGATTGGCTCGATGTAACTATCGTTACCAAAGGCCTTATAAGTCTTCAACACCTCGTTCTCATGAACATTGACGGATCTCTTTGGTGCAATAGCAAATCCTCTTTGCGGCTCAATGGACTGGTACTCGGACAATTGGAACAATTCGTCGCTCTCGAACTCGAAATAACGAATGTTACCATCTCCCTTACCGGCCAAATACAACATCTTACACGAATCATCGTAAAATGGCATCAAAATACCGGCAGATAAATCAACCGTATAAAAACCCCCAATTGGTCCAGCCCCAATATCCTTCGTATCCCAGACTCCAATTTGACGATCAGATAACTTGGAAAACCCAGTCGTGGCAATTCTGTCACTTTGTCCCATCCAAACGGCTCTACTCAGCTTGGCTCCAGTATGTCCTGCTCCCTCACTAACAATCTCTCCAGTCCGAGCATCCCAAGTACGAATGGTCTTGTCACGTGACGTGGTAACGATCAAGGTACCGTTATAATTCCAGTCGAAGGATTGGATCAGGTCTTTATGTTGTAAGGTTTGAACAACTTCACCGGTACTGAGGTTCCAGATCTTGATCGAGTAATCCATGGAGGAGGAAGCCAAGATATCTTTCAGGACCGGGTTGTATTTGAGATGACATACTTTTCTCTTATGACCCGAGAGGGTTTTGATAGGATCCGAGATGTCTTTGATCGAGTCTCTGTCTTCCTTTTGATGGAAGGAGTAATTTTCTGGGATTTGCCAGACACGGATCTTGGCATCGTCGGAGGCGGAGACAATGATTTGGTCATCGAAGGGATCAAAATCAATGTCCGAGACCGTCGCGGTGGTTCTGAAAAGTGGTACTAAATCAGGAGCTTTACCAACTTCCGATAAGGGAATTACAGCAAAGGCTCCACCTCCACTGGCTTGCCAACAAACTCCAAGATATTTCGAATTGGCCTTGATCAAATTGGCATCAAAGGCATTGGTACTGATCTTGAGGTTCTCATAACTGGCTTCCTTCTTGGCCTTCTGTCCAAAGACGTGTCTATACTTAGAGGCACGTACGAATCTGCCACTGCATGAGTTAGTCTTGATATGATCTCAATTCATTCTATTTCTCACCTCTATACTCACCTCATTTGCTTTCCTTTTCAATTGATTGTATCTTCTACCACCGTGTATCAACACACACTTGTTAACTACACGCGATCAAAAGAGACAAGCTTCTTTTTTTTCTCACTTTTTTTTTTTTTCTCCCTTTTTTTTTCTACCTTAAAGTATTATATCATTCGATACATAGTGAAGAAGAGTCGATGGATCCTACACTAGAACATCTGATACAAGAGTCAGATTTTCGACCTAATGACAGTTCTCTTCAGGAGTCTGTTATGAGGCGATGTATATCGGTGATCCAGAACGCGTCTTCGGAGCATCTTTTTTGTGATAAGTCTCTTCATCTTGCCTCGGTTCAAGTCTTGATCTTGTTCTCCTTAGTCGATTCTCCCGCTCTTAGTTGGTACAAGACCACTTGTGAAGGGTGTCTTCGATCATGTCCTCAATGTGCCACTATGTTCCATCGTGGTCGTCAAGTCTTATTGGACAGGTTTCTCACTCTTAGAAAGTTACAACCCATCGCAGTACTGCAATTCAACAACTTCATCATCGAATGGCGTATGGAAACACTTGCCCTCAGTATCGAAACAATAGACCACAGTTTCAGATTCCACTCTCCAGTCACGGATCACGTCAACGCCACACTCAACGAAGTCATGTCCGCGCCAGAAATGCTCAGAAAGAACGCCCTCTTCAAGGCTCATTTCTGTTCCATCATGATTACATGTCTCAATCGTGGACTCGTTAAACAGAAGTTATTCCACCCGGGTCAATTGACCTTTCTATTCGAAGACGACATTCCCTTCGAACTTCGTCAACATGCCTTGAGTCTTTATCAATCCTTCCGCAAAGTGGACGCCTCCATCTGGACGAGTGACGTCGCTATCGAATACTCGCATTACTTGGCTGAGATCCAGGACCCTCGCCAATTAGACGAGTCCCGTTGTACTCTGTTCTGGATCAACACCTCCTTCTTAATGCAACCAATGGAAACGCAACTCATCATCGACTCCTTTGTCGTCAAAGTTCCAAGATTGGCTCTGTACAACCAACTCAAAAATTACCCGGTAGAACCTCTTCATTCGGTTCTCTTGAAACACATCTTTGCACAGAAAAATCAGCCCTTACCATTGTTATTAATCACCTTGAACATCTTCTTGACCCGAATGGGTGCGGAATTCTGGAAACTGGCAGCCCCAAATACTCCTTGGAGTGTGGTGGATGCCATACTTGTAAATAAGCATTATCTTCATCATCTCACCTCGACGGCTATTGATTTGCCATTTTACCAATACGAAGACTTGGTCTCGTGGTTCGGTAAGGTTTTCAAATCGTTAGAGAGAAACCCGATCGAACAGACCAAGATGGGACTCAAGATCTCCGATTACATGATGTTCAGATTAAACGAGGGATTACGTAATGAGAAGGCCCGTGTAGCACTGTTGGAGATCTTGGTGCTGTGTTTGAGGATGCCGGGAGATGAGACCTCGGATTTGAGTACGTTGAATGTCCGGTTGATGTCGAAGGTAGATTGTAGAACGTTTATCAACTCATGGCTGCATTTGATCTTTCTGATACTTCAGAGTACGGGAGAGGATTCAAGCCGATCCAAGAGTCTTGCCTTGGAAATCATCGTCAAATCTTTACAATATGACATCGATTGTTTCGTACTGAGAGGACATTCATTGAAGGTTGCTAGTGACCAAAAGATCCCGGTACTTCCAGTGAATCCGGGGTTCTGGAAGTTGGTGCTCAACCATATCGAAACACAGTCATATGGAGTACTTCAGTTGTTGAGTAAGATGGACAAGATTTGTCTTATTTCGCAGATTGATATGAAGATGTTTATCAAGGATCGTCACCCTGACGAGAAGAAACTTCTGAGTCTTCGGGTGGAAATTGCGGCTTATAATGCTTCGGTGAATGAGCTTGGAACGAAGGTGAAAGAGTTCTTGGATCTGTTTGCCACGAAGGAACTGTCAATATTGAAAGGCTTACTTACTAGTAAGATTTCGGCTTTAGGGTTCTGGTCGTGTGTGTTGGCTGCTGATGAAAGGGTATATCAATCGGCAGCGAACTTACTTTATAACGGGTTTGATGTGGAAGGCAGATTGGAGGGAGTCAAGGTGGTGATGAGATCACTGGCTGGCTTGACGTTGAATTGTTTGCAAGAACTTTTACCTCAATTCATGTCCAATGGAGAGTTCGGGGCTTATCCTAGAATGATCAGACTTTTGATGGATATCGTGAATAGTTTGTCCAACACCATGGATGGGTTGTTGATTTCTTCTGCCTTGGACAAGACCACCAAGGAGTCTCTTCACAAGTTTTGGCAAGTATCGTGGAAGTTGCTCGATTACGTGTATCTTCGGACGTATGAATGGGCCGATGTGATGAGTCAGAGTCTTTTGATCGACTTTACTAGAGATACCTTGGAGTTGACCCACTTGTTGGTGGATGGATACGAATTGTTCATCAAGCAAATTGGGGTCAAGACCCTTTCGTCAGATATTTTGAATGCCCTTCCCCATATGCTCAAATGGTTGAAATTGGGAGATATGACGTTATTGACGTCGTGTGTTCAATTGATATTCAAGACCATCGATGTCGTGGAGCTGGAACAGATCACCTTGAAACCTCTGTTGATCGAGAGTTTGGCTCGGTATCTGACGAGAAGTAAGAATTATAAGAACAGATTGACGGAGCAACAGAGAATGAATATCTTGGATAGAGCCACTAAATTGAATAGAGATGTGGTTGAACAAGTGACGGGAGAGAATGGCACTCTGTCTCCAGTGCTGGAACCTGCCCCGGTCAAGGATTACGATCCAACGTTCTCTGCTGTTTCGTCGCCTTCGATCAGAGGTCAATCTATGCTCAATGATTTCTTGAAGGGAACGAAAGTGGCACCTCTGGCTCCACCTCCAAAGAAGGTGCCTCTGAAGAACTCCTTGTTGTCGGAGGTTAAACAGACATTGGCCAATAAGAGATCTGAGAGTGCTAAACCAGCAGTTTCCCCTGCGGCACCAAGACCAGCAGGATTCAATAGAAAGGGCAAATCGGACTCTGAATCGTCTGACTCCGAGTCAGATGATGAAGAGGGATTGTTCCATACAGCACCAAAGGTCAGACCAATCAAGATCACCCCAGTTCAACCAAAGGTCACTCTACAACATAAGAAGTTTGTCACGAAGCCTCCACGTAGACAGGTGGATCCTAAGGAATTGGAAGCTCAAAGAATGAGACTGAGATTGAACGTGGATCTCGGTCCGTTGTACAAGACGGTGTTGTCGTGGAATTATTCTAGAACGAATGAGTTTCCTTCGGATGACAAGACCTATTATCAAGAGGTGGAGGACACCTTCAAGAATACCTCCGATTATCAGGCCAGGTTCGAGCCGTTGTTGTTGTTGGAATGTTGGCAAGCAATTCAGCAGTCGAGACAGATTGGAGAGGAGAAGCCTTTCCAAGTGGTTATTGGAAGTAGAACGACAACCGATGCCTTCTTTGATGTGTATGCTTCGGTGAAGAAGGAGGTTCTTCAAGATCGTAAGATTGGAGACTCCGATATGGTGGTGTTGTGTTTTGATACCAAAGCCAGTGAGATGATCGATAAGAAACCTCAGAGGGCAATCGAGTTTTTGAAGCTCAGTACAAAGTCGTGTTTAGCCAAGGTGAAGGAGATCAAATCGGTGAGTCCTGAGCTTGCGGATATCACTTTCAGAGTCAGTAGTAGACTGAATCCGTTGGTGTCCTTCTTGACTCCAAGGACGGAGCTCTGTGCTATGAAGGTGATGCAAATGATCACCATCGAGAGAGAGTATTCTTCGTTGAAGGGTTTGGAATATTACGATCTTTCGAAGCAAATTATCCAGGCTTCTCCAAGTGTTCCACTGAAATTGGCTGAAGCAGATACCGATAAAATTGTCAAGCTGTACAATGTCAACGCCTCGCAACTGAAAGCCATTTCAGGGTCGGTGAACAACCCACAAGGTTTCTCTTTGATCCAAGGGCCTCCCGGTACGGGTAAGACCAAGACTATCTTGGGTATCATTGGTTACATTTTGACCTCTCCTAAGAACAGTGTAGCTCAAAGGATCTCCATTCCTGGTCAGGCGGCACCGAAGGTACAACACAAGACCATCTTGGTGTGTGCTCCTTCCAATGCAGCTGTCGATGAGTTGGTCATTCGTTTGAAAGCCGGTATTAAGAACGCCGAGGGAGAAATGTTCAGTCCGAAGGTGGTCAGATTGGGTAGATCTGATGCTGTTAATCCGACAGTGAAAGATTTGACTTTGGAAGAGTTGGTTGATAGAGAGATGAATGCTAAAGAGGGAGAAGTAGTTAGAGCCGATCCAAAGATTAGAGAAGAACATACAAAGTGTGTTGCGGAGAAGAATAGATTACAATTAGAACTCCATCACGGCAACCTTACTGCTGATAAGGAGCAGGAATTGAGAGTCAAACTTAGAGCTCTGATTGCAAAGAAGAACGAATTGGGTAAACAATTGGATGACCAAAGAGAGAGAATCTCCAAGTCTACGAGAACAAGAGACGTGGAGAGAAGACAACTTCAAGCCAAGTTTTTGTCTGAACTGCAAATTATCTGTTCCACCTTATCGGGATCTGCTCATGATGTGTTATCGACCTTGTCGTTGACTTTGGATACTGTCGTTATTGATGAAGCAGCTCAATGTATCGAGTTATCTGCCATCATTCCATTGAGATATGGTTGTAAGAAATGTATCATGGTGGGAGATCCTAACCAATTACCTCCAACAGTGTTATCTCAACTGGCAGCTTCCTACTTCTATGAACAGTCTTTGTTTGTTAGAATGCAGAAACAGCATCCGAATATGGTTTATTTGTTAGAGGTGCAATATCGTATGCATCCTGAGATCTCCAAGTTCCCAAGTGCCCAATTTTACCAATCTCGGTTGGTCGATGGGCCCGATATGGATATCCTCAACAAGAGACCATGGCACGAAAACCCCATTTTCGCTCCTTACCTGTTCTATGATGTCACTGCTGGTAAACAGATGCAAAGTGAGCGGACAATGTCCTTCTTCAATCCTTCTGAAGCACAAGTGGCTTTGGAGTTGATCAGTACGTTGTTCCAGAAGTATGACGATGTGAATTGGACGGGAAGAATCGGGATCATTTCTCCTTATAAAGAGCAGATCAGACACTTGAGAGATACGTTTATCAAGAGATTTGGTCGTGGAATCTTCAAAGAGATCGACTTCAATACCGTCGATGGGTTCCAAGGTCAAGAGAAGGAGATCATTATAATGTCGTGTGTCCGTGCTGAAACGTCGGGTATTGGTTTCTTGAGTGATGTTCGTCGTATGAACGTGGCCTTGACTCGTTCCAAGGCCTCGTTGTGGATCTTGGGTAGTTCGACTTCTTTGATGAAGAACAAAGTGTGGTCTAATTTGATCACCGATGCAAGGAACAGATCCGATTACTTTAAAGTGGGTCCGGGTTTCACCAAAAACCCTAACTTGCTTCGTCGGACATCGGTAGAAAGTTCTCCTCAAATCAAAGAAATCCCTCCAAAGCCTCAAGTTAATACCACCAAAGTTCCTGCCACCATACCTACTAAACCACCAACTCCAGAGAAGACAGAAATTGCCAGACCAACCAAGGCGGCTCCACCAGTGAAGAGAAAGAATCCTATACCTTTTGCAACCAACAAGAAACGGAATATCTTATCTGCCGAGACATTGAAGAAGCGTGGTGATGTCTACGTCCCGAAGAAGAAACCAGCTTCGCCGGCGAACTCACCAACCATACCAGCTGGTGCTTTAGCCCCGGTTCTGGATCCTCGCAAGAGACCTCAAAACGGTTCGTCTGCGGTACCTCCTACTGAAGACCCACGGAAAAGACGGTCTCCATCGACTGCTGATCCTCGTAAGAGATCTTTAACGGGTGCTGAACCTACTTCGACGCCATCTTCACGGCATTCTTCACCTCAAGTAACCCAAGGGCCGTTCAAAAACCAACAACCTTCCCAACCACCTGCTCAACCACCTCAGAAAACCGATAACGTCCACTCCGACTCCGACTCTGCTTACTCTCCACCTCCACCTCCCCTTCCACCACCACAACCAGAGTCCGACTCAACTTACTCTCCCTCCCCTCCACTTCCACCACCACCTCCTCCTCCTCCAGATGATGACGACGACTCAGCTTACTCCCCTCCACCACCTCCTCCTCCCCCACCTGCCCCTGCACCTGCAGTAAATGGTGTCTCATACACACCACCCAACCCACAACAAACCTCGAAATCACATAACCCCAAAAGACCAAGTTATGGAAAACCCCCACCCTTTGCTGCTAAAGAATATAGAGACTACACTTCTCGATTCGACCCTAAGGGCACTGGAAAGCGCCCCAAGAAGAAGCATGACGGGAATAAGTATTACGATTATAGCTAAACTAGAAACTATATCAATCTTTCTTCAACTCTTTCTGTGTATATGACAAGTTATTGATGGCCGAGCCCTTCTTATTGACGATGATAGACGGTCCCGAATTGGTCAATGTCGGTGTCGGTGAACTAAAACTGATCAACTCTGTTTGTGAAGGCAACTTTGGCGACACCTTGATACTGGAAGCCCTAGATGAAGGAGTATCGGGTCCCACAGTAGACCCAGACATCTTGAGATACTGCTCATCTTGTGTAATAATATACAATGCTTTGTTGATGGTGGTGATTTCGTTGAGAACGGCCTTCCGTACTATGGACAATTGATACTTGGTCAGAAGTTGTAAATGTTTGTCGAGTCTCTCCAACGTCGACTCCAACGTCGTCACTATACTCTTTTCGTCAATCTCCGACGACTTGAACGATTGTTCCATGGAATGGACATTTTCAATAGACTCCTTCCAAATCACACTACTCTCCTGGAACTTGAAACTCTCGGCCTCTTGTCTCTCTAATTCATCATTGAGTGCTTCCACTTGAGTCTTGAGAGACTCTACAGTGTTGGAAGGATCAACACGACTTCGATAAGGTTCTTCATACGACACTGGTTCCGTCGTTGGCTTGGAAAATAACTTGGAAAAGCCCATACTCAAGAAATTCATCGAGTCTTCTTGACTTGGCAGTGAGACGTTAGAAGGAACTGGAAGATCCACAGGAACAGAATCGTTGCTGTTCAAGTTTGAGAGTTGATTGATAATCAGCTTTTCGTCACTTTCAATTGCCTCCACTGAATCAATATACGACGAGGCTTTACTCTCTATTATGCTTCTCGAGTATTCGAGTTCCGTCTTAATGATCGATCTCTTTTGTTTAAGACTCTTCAATTTGAGTTCTAAATCTTCGATCTCCGTGTCTACTTGTCTTGCCTGGTCCGATAATTGCTTATATTTGATTCCATCTTGCGTCGTCTCGCTTTGAATGTCATTGATCTTCTCTAGAAGCAGACTCTTCTTCTCCTCCCAATTCAGAAACCTGTCCAAGAGCTCCAACCGGTTCATCTTCTCTGACGTGTATATCTCGCTCATCGCCCTGTGGATCTCATGGAGCTGATTCAAATGTTCCAGAATCAGCGTTCGCACCTTCTTCACCTTGCCCTGTCCACTCTCCAAATGCAGCGAATGTCTCGCGAGTAATTCCTTAAGTGTCGTGACAATTCGCGTCTCCTGCGACTTTAGAAACACCAACGGATTGTCCTCATTAAGTGAATACGAGGCCAGAACCGGGTATTGACTCCATATCTGACTCGATTGCCATTCCGGGACCTCATTTTGATAGTTCGCTTCGGTCATCGGCGCCATGTCAAAAACACTCTGCGGAGGCGAAACAACCTCCTCCACCGAACTCTGTAAACTCTTCTTCCTACTATTACGACGTGGAAATGACGACTCAGCTTTAAAAGAGCTGTTCATCATCATGGTATGTAATCCTATCTTGTGCTTATCTAAGTCAAGCATATTTTGTTAGGATTTTTTTGTTAGTGTTTTTTGCCAAACTGGGGCTGTCTAAGAAAGGGGGTGTTAAGAATAATAAGGGGGGTTACTATGACTTTTGCAAGGCTGATGAAACGCTGCTGGCCGTTAGATATTGTTAAAGACTATTTAAGTTTATTACTATCACTCTAAGAGCTTATACATCAGAATAGTCAATATCATAGTATACAATGTCTCAATTAATGCCTTCCCCTTGGACTTTGATGAGGACTGTAGGGTCCGAAGTACGGGGATTGTTGAGTCGAGCTCGAGTTTGGTGAATATGTTTGGAATTGTTGTGGATAATGTCCCTGTTGAGGTACACCTACCGGAGGTGCTGGGGCTTGTTGGTGACGAGAAGGAATCAGTGTAATAGGAACCAGAGTAGCTTGGTATATGATGGCGTACTGAGGTGCCGGATGTGGATGTGGAGGAGGTGCTTGTACCATTGGAAGCATTGGCAATGAACTAGCACGCCGTACTAATCCCTCTGGTACATGACTCATTGAATATGATCTTTGGTCGTTGAGGGAAGGTTCCACAAGACTATTACTTCTAGCCGTTCGTACCTTTTCCTTCTTGAGTCTTTTGTTGCGTTGACTCTTGTTGAGTCTTGAATTTTCGTTGAGATGGACTTGCTTTTCGTGTCTGTTTCGTGTATCGGCACGATGGAATTTGTAATCGCAACCCATCCGACAACTGAACAGTCTTGGTTGATGTTGCGATTTATAATGTCTATTCATTTCGTTTCTGTTGGGCAAACCCAAGACATGCCAAGGACAATCCTCTTCTGGACAATGGAATTCCCTCTTGATATTGTTCTTATCGTAATGCAGAGCAAGATCGAGGAAGTTGGAGAAATGTTGCGAACAATGAGTACATTTGTAGATCCCTTTCTTCTTGATCCTGCGTATCGTATCCATAACCTTTGGATTTTCATGGATTTGCTCCAACATGGAACGAGAACTGCGAGGAGAAGTGGACTGCGAATTGGAAGAGGTGGCCGACCCAGCCAGCTTCTTGTTATCTTCATTGTTAATGAGGTTCTTAATATCCATCTTCAACAGTACAAGTGTGATCGTTTCCATATCCAAACAAGACATTCCCTTTCAAGTAAGAACTTTTTTTTCGCGAGAGGGAGGGGGGAAGTGTACGGATTATATAAAAAGTGCCAGGTTCCCGATGATGCCTCCTGCATAGGAATGCAAGAATGAATAAAATTATTTATGCGTGTGCCTGAAAAAAGAAACTTCCAACATGGTAGATCAGGAAAAAAAAACAAAGGTTGTTAAGGCTTATCGGTTAAAAAAAGAGCATTCTTTTTCTTTTTGACTTTTTTTGGTTCTAGATTGTAATGTAATATATGCAGGAACGTACGTTCCGTCTTAATAAAGATTAAAGTGAATTTGCGGTAACTCGGAATTTACGATGTAGCTCCGTGCGAAGGGAGTCAAAAGAAGGACCCTCTCCCTCCCATCACTTACTTCCCCATCCTCTCTTCCATCTCATCCACTCCACCATCCCTTCCCTCAATTCCAAACACCCTAATCACCAACCTTACTAAGATCAATGCCTCAATAAGGTTTTTTCAGCTTCATTTTTAATGAGGCGATTTAACTTCTTGTCATGCGTCTGCTCTGTTCTGGGCCCCTCCCGATACGGGAAAAGGTAAACAAAGGTTGGTCCTCGCCTAGGAAAAAATCAGGAGCCTAGAACACGTACCTGACTTCCTACATAAGGGTAACCCATTGTTTATCTTATGTTAGACCTTGTCCCCCTTAACCTTCAAACATCCCTCGTGCATTAGCCTCTCTATCTTAGTTCCTGCACCTTTTCAGGTACCTCTCGATCTACTCCGAATAATAACAAAAAAAAAAAATCGACCCATAAAAAAATAAAGGTCTAGAACTTTGTGATACTATACACTTAGAACAGAGAAAGAGAGAATGTGTCTAACAAATCTGACTGGTCGATCAGTTTTGTGAATTCTGCTAAACTCAATTTACCGTCCTCGTCTTCGTCATGTTCCATGATCGTCTTATCTACGATTTGTTGCAATTGTTCATCTTCCAAGTTCTTCCCCACCATCATCTTGAGGACCAAAAAAAGTTCTCCGTTGGAAATGAAGCCGTCCCGGTCGATATCGTAGATCTTGAATATGAATTGCACCTTATCTTCCACGGAAGATTTATCGCTGAATATGGACAACCCCGTAATGAACTCTTTAAAATCGACATTCCCATCCCCATCTTCATCAAACACCTCCACCAATCGAGCACTCAAGGGATTCAGTGAAATTCCCGGAATCAGTAAAAACTCCTCCTTCTCCAATAACCCTGAAGCGTCCTTGTCCAACTTCATGAACCGCTTACTTAATCTATCGATCTCATCGGGTGTAACTAATTATTAGTAAGATCCTCTAGATATTCTTCCTTTACTTACAATGCGTCCCTTCGGCTAGACTCCCCAGTAATGATGACAGTCCAATCCCCATAGTCTTGCTATTAGTTGACTGTTTTTTTCCTATAATTTTTTCTTAAGCAATGAGAGGCTGAAGTGGCCTAGTCTGTCCAGACTTAGTCTGTCCTCCCTTACTTACTATATTCTACTTATGTGTTGCTACATCAAAATCATACCCCCTCAGAACTCCTCCCCGTCCCTCCTCCACTGTCAGACCATCCTCCTCATACCCCTCCTCCTTGTAATCACTCCCCAACCCCGTCCATTCTCTATTTTGTAACACCACTGCCGACGTCGACACGGTCCCCTTAATGGCCACCAGACTCGAAAACTTCTTAACCAAGGCATTCTCCTCCTCCTCAACCTCATTCTCTATCTCTAAATGTTGTACATATCTTCTCAAAGGTCTCAGAGTGCTTACGTAAGTCCCCGTCACGGCATCGAATTCAGGAGCTTCTTCGTCATCGTCATTGGATTTCTCCGTTTCTTCTGGACCTGACTTCATTACTTCTTTAAAATCCACTATCCAATCCCCTGTCCAAGTGAGTTCGTCACTGAGAGCCAATTGTAATTCGTAAGGAGTGATAATTGGCTTGTAATATTCACCAACACTATCTACGATAATTCCACTTTGTCCACATCCCAAGATACACCACACATCGATACTCTCGAAATTGGCCAATTTCGCAACGTTGGGCTTCCCTACAACGAAGACGTAATGCTTTTTACCCAGGTTTTTGATCCAATCCACGACGGTGTTCATCAATTGTTTGGTATTGGAAAGTGATAAAGTATTGACCAACACTCCAATGGTCCCGGCAGTACGTGCAACGTGCATGAACCGATATCTCTTCATCAAAGACGGATACGGTCCTGACGAAACACTGCATTCCTTTGTATCATAAACGGTGATGTCATTGAATTTGGTCGAGAGCTCTAACAATCTCGGTGCGGCTGGTAAATTCAAGTGAAATAATTGATACTCCTGACTTTGGAGCTCATCAACACCGACAATCTTCCGATTGACACAACTAACACCTTCCTCAATGACATCATAATCAACAAGAACAGCCCCATGCTCATCATCAATATCGGCATAGACTAAATTCGGGTATTTGACCCGGAGTTTTTCATACAATTCTTTCAAATGCCAACTATAAGTGGTGTCTGCCATAAGACAAATCTTGGTCTCCACTTCGGTGTAAATCTTGCCAAATTCGGTCATCACCTTCTCATGATCCAAGTAAGGACGACCAAAGACATACATAGCGGGTAATTTCTGTACTGGCTTCAAACAAGCATCGCCAAAATGGACAACCAAATCGGCCAGAACATGTTCCAGTGCAACCTCGTCAACACAGCAAGGAGAGTATGAAGTGTCCGCCAAAATCCAGACTTTCTGTTCCACTACCGCCTCAGCTGCCTTCTTATCACATTGACAACCCGTTTTCGAGCAAATCCGCGGAGCTGCCTCGATGTCATCGTCATGACATTTAGTAGTGAAATCGATCTCCGTCTCGGACTTTGTCGGGGCCTTGAAAGAGCCAAGATTCTTCTGCAAAATTTGTACAATAATAGCCGAATCACTTATAAGGTCATCGGGGAATTGCAAAGTGATGGCCTTGTACTTTGGTTGGCCCTCGGCAGTGGCCTGTTTAAGTAACTCTATAAGCTTATCAAGACTGTAGTACAGTGTGATTCTGTCTTCAAGGGAGGTTTCAGCTCCAAGCTCGGGACCGAAATAAGACCGGTCGTTCAAGTTAGCAGGGACCCGGTCAAAGAGGTACTGTGACTCGTGGTCGGACGATAGTACGGGTGGTACAAAGTCGGTCATGTCGTAGTTGATGAGATGAGAAAAAATGAGATGATTTTTTACAAAATGAAGGAGAAGAGGTATGTAAAAGGGGATGAGTAATGAGCCTTACAGGAGGATTTCAAAGAATTTAAAGCCACTTTTAAGCTCTTCAGAACCTCCCCTATCCTTCTATCCCCTTTATTTTATCAATTGCAATAACTTTTACTTTTCTTCAATTTTTGGGCACCCCAAAATGTGTGCTGGAGAATACGGGAATGAAATGAAAAACCACGCACCCCCAAATTCATCTCCCCCTAAAACACCCTATACATCCTCGAAATTGACCCAAAAAATCACCATCACCTCCCCAAACCCCATCACAATGAGGATCTATCAATTTCAACGACGAAATTCGGTCAACTGGTTCACAAGATCCACTCTTGGTTGCACCATAGTTAAGAAGTACTAGTTAGCCATTTTTTTCTTACAAAGATTTTTTTCACTTATATAAAATATAAGTTATAAGCTAAACAGAGTTCAGTAGTTACCATGTCCAGGAACAAGGAAAAGTCCAACAGTTTACTCCACCGATATTACAACCAGAAACAAGACTCCATTCTTCCCACGACGTCTACACAACGGCCCAAAAGGGTCCAGACGGTGACGTCAGTGCTGGCTGCTGAGAAGTTCCGGTCCTTTATAATACGAGAGATCTCTAGTAAGGTTACTCGGATCAACGACCCCTCGACTCCGATTGGGGATCTTCGAAGTTTGAACGATGAGATTAACAAACTACACAACGAGAAATTGGCCTGGGAATATCACATCAAAGAGCTCGGAGGGCCGGACTTTGTGGTCACTAGTAAGAAACAGTTAGCCAGAGAAACGAGTGTCAGACATGTCCGGTATTTTGGCCGGGCCAGAGAATTGCCCGATGTCAAGGAGTATTTGGATGCGCAGAAAAAACTGGCAACTCCAAAAGGTCCAAATTTGAGCGATCCACAGGAGCTTTCCAAGTATATCAAGTCAAATGTAAAGAAGCTTGATCTTTACCAGTATTACGATGTGGCTCCAAAGAAGGGACTAAAGCTGGAGACGATAGAGGACTACATAAGAAATACCGACTTGCCATTGGAGGCCAACCAAAAGAAACGGAAATTGGACCTGAACCAGAACCTGTTCGACCCCCTCGATCCCCCATTGATGGAGGACATCGAAAAGTATCTCGTACAAAAGAGGAAGCTGGAATTGCTCCAAAAATTAAACTCATAACATCATACATACATTACAGCATTAAACCCCAACCCTTTTTCATGAACGTCTTAAATGTAGGGTTCAGCGTTCTATTGTCTTCCCAGAGGATTCTGTCTATTTCTCTTCTCCCACTGTCCAAGTCCAACTGGTCCAATCTCGGGATCTTGGTCCGTCTGACCACTTTATAAGGAACGTAACACAAGACAAAGACGAACAATGATCCATAACTAGTGAAGAAGGATGTCACCGACCAATCCCCCTTCAAGAACACAACCAATCCGTTGACCAAAACCAACAACACCGACGAAAATAACCCATAGTACAGAAGATACGGCTGGAAGGGAGACTTGTAAGGGTAAGTCGGATCGTCTCTGCCAATAATATCAGGTCTCAATCTCAAACCATGATAAAACCTAATAAACGACAAATCCATTCCTCCCCATACAACCAACCCAAAAGAGGAACAAATACTCAAAAACTTTTGAAACACCGTCAGGGTGTTATTGTTCACCGTCAAGTACAGTAACGACCCGACACAACCAGTGAATAAGACACTGATATAAGGAACTCCATACCGAGAACAAATCGAGAAGAACAGAGGTAATTTCCCCTGAATACTCATATAATAACACGTTCTAGACAGAGCATACAATTGAGAAGATCCTGCCGTCAAGGCAAAATACACCAAGAACGCATTCAACAGAGCTGCAAAGCCACAAAGTCCCGCACTTTGTAAGGCAATGACCCAAGGAGATTGGTTACCATTGGCAAAACCTGCCCATTCTAACAATGTAGCATCACACACCGTCCCCCCATTGGCATTGATGATCTGTTGTCTCAAGTTCTCGTCGTCCGTGGAGAGTGGCAGATTCGTCGAATAATATCGAAGTAATCTTGGATCTCCACTATAAATATTGAGACCAATGACAAAGATCCCAATGATGTAGAACAAAAGAATTCTCCAATAGATCAGCTTCGACGATTTTGGGATCAGTTTCCGAGGGTTTCTCAGTTCTCCACCGGCAATCAACAGGATCTCGGTCCCGATGAAACAATACAGTGCCACTACAGCAGCAATAAGAACAGCCAAGAACCGACCTTTCAGTCCTCCAATACCTTCAAGAGCTCCAAACCCAACATCATGGACATCAAAGGTGGGTCTGAATAACCCGTACGTGATCTTGTGTTCGAGGTCGGATTTAGAAGATTGCCAATATTTGAACCCGATTTGACGATGATACGGAGCAACTCCTCCTCTATTAAGAACAATATTGAAGATGATCAACAGAAGAAGGAGAAGTAACTTGATAAGACTCGAATAATACTCGATCTCTCCATACAATCGAATATCACACAAATTGATCACGATGATTACCACCAAGAAGAGAGTAACAAAGCCAGCCGTTGACACTCCCGGGATCTGTAAATTGTCATAATACGAAAGCATGATCGTCAGCAGAGTGATCTCCGTCGGTAACCCAATCATATAATTGAACCAATACGTTATTCCCAACAGAAATCCAAACAGATCTTCTACAAATCTCGAACTAATCCCACTCACTCCTCCTGCTAAAGGAATCAAAGTCACCATCTCACAAAACGAAAGCATCGTCAGTAACACCGTTGAACCAGCAATGGTGAAACCAAGAAGCGTCCCTAACGGCCCAGCGATCGAAAACAGTTTGCCTGAGGCCAAGAACAACCCAACACCCAACGTACCTCCGAACAGAATCATGGTCAAATGTCTGGTCTTGAGCTTCCGTTGAATCTCATATTGATTACGAGCTCCTCTATTGAAATGGTTCCAGAAATGTTTACTTGGTTTGGACCGAAGTTGATCTTGGTCGGCGTCGTAATCTTGGAACGACCGGGGAGAATCGAGCATCTCAATATCTTCGTACATATTATTCTCATCTGACGAATGATTCATGAACATTGCCGCTCCCAACGACTTGTGAAGTTTGTTCTGGTTATTCTGAACAAAGGCATTGTAATTCTGATGGTCAATAGGAACATTGTACAAATGGTTGACGTCATGATCGATGACATTAGTCTCGAAGGACTTGAAATTTTGTAAGTTCGGCAGCTCCGTCCCTGGCTTCGTAGATGACCCTGAAGGATGCCGGAGAAGCTTATGGAATTTCGCTATTGACTTAAGTCCACGAGGAGACTTCACCGACTCCGTCCCCGCTATGAAATGATCTGCTGCTTCGCCTCTATGCACATTCAATCTAAGGCCCTTGTCATGTTGTTCCATATAATCCCTTGTCTTGTTCCGAAGATACGTCTCCAACTTGATCTCCTTATCATACAAATCGAAATCGTCCACCTTCTGAAGATGCGAAAAGTCCATCTTACTACTAAATAACCCCGTAAAGTACTTCCGATCCTTGAACCCTCCAATCTCCTCTCGGAGCTTCAGCTTGTCCGGAGCCTCTCGTATCACTTGCTCGATCATCGATGACGTCACAGACTGAGGCACCAATGACGACGTCACAGAACTCAAGTCGTGATCCGTAGTACTCGATGGTGACATAGACGACTCATTACTAACTTTGTCATAGTCATCACTCTGTACAGCATTAGAGATCTGTCTCCTTATCGTACTGCACTGATTATTATTATCTGGAAAGAGATCCGCACGCTCCATCCCATCTATTCCACTCTCAGCGGTGGGAAAAAGTGTATCTTTCATCCCCATCCCCATCACTTCAGCGTCTATTACTACAAATGATCAAATCTTTTTTTTACTTGTTTTTTTCCTTCAGCATTCTACGATTTTTTTATATTTCATATAATCTATATTAGATGTCTTTCTATTCAAACAGGATCAACCAGTCTATATACATAAACAAATATCAAAAGACATCATTTAAGTGGTTTGCAGTTAAATATGATAAATATTAACTTGAGCTGACTTATTTACAAGCCTTCAACAAGTAAGTGACCAAATCGTTTCTGTCCTTGGCCTTCTTCAAACCACCAAAAGCCATCTTGGTACCTGGAATGTACTTCTTTGGGTTCTCCAAGTAGTCACTCATGGATTGGGCGTCCCAAGAGACACCCTTCTTGATGTTGGCCTCGGTATAAGAGTAACCTTCGGCTTGACCAGATTGTCTTCCAAAGACACCATTAAGGTTTGGTCCAACCTTGTGTGGTCCACCCTTCTCAACGGTGTGACATTGCAAACATCTGGTCTTGAATAAAGTGGCACCCTTCTTCTCGGATCCTTTCTCGTATGGAGCTGGCATTTCGTATTAAGTTTTGTATGTGTTAACTAAGAGCTGTTTTTTTTTTTCCAACTCTTATTGGTTTTATATGAAGTGCCTTCGAACGGAAAAAAAAATTTTCCTACTGGAAACTTCTCCTTGCAGTTATTTTAAATTGGTGAAATCTTACTGGCTGAAATTGGCCCATACAAAATATACAGCACCTACACTATACCTCGTTATCAGAAGTAACTAAACAAAAATTTATATGAACTTGTCTCACTAATCTCTTACTTATCCCTCCAAAACACACAATCCCTCCCTCTACTCCTTCCTCGTCTCCCTTATCTCGTCATCTCATCTGCTTCGAGGTATCCCTATTTAACTGCCTAATTAAGTAATTGCCACTTTACTTTTCTCTTCTCTGTGCCATCTTTTCTTTTCTTCTTCTCTTGCTCCTCTCACTTTTTCCTTTACCCGGCTGTCATTTCTTTTCGCGTTTTTTAGGCCCAAATCCACTACTTTACTTCTCAAATAAAAAAAAAATTTTCTTTTACAATTTTTCACGAGGTTAGTATTAAAGCAAAGTGTACATTAGTAACATCTTTACATTATTATGGCTAATTTATCACAAGATTTAAGTAATTTGAGTTTGAACAACAATGGTGGTAGTAACAGTGGCAAATCCTCTTACGTACCTCCTCATTTAAGAAACAGACCTCAAGGCGCCTCGAGCTCAGAGTCAAGCACTGGTGGCTATCTGAACAGCGGTTATGGTTCCCGTGGTGGTTACGGTGGTTCTCGTAACGGCGGTGGTTATGGTGGATCTCGTAACGGTGGTGGTTATGGTTATGGTGGATCTCGTAACGGTGGCGGTTTCGGCTATGGTAACAAGTCTGGTGGTTATGGTGGATCCCGTAACGGTGGCGCTTATGGCGGTTACGGTTCCTCTCGTAATGTAGCTGGTCAAGGTAAATGGGAAGACGGAGCCCATGTTCCTTCTGCCAGAGACGAGAAGTTGGAATTGGAATTGTTCGGTGTTCTGGACGATCCAAAGTTCCAAAGTTCTGGTATCAACTTTGACAACTACGACGACATCCCAGTCGATGCCACTGGAGACGACGTTCCAGAACCAATCACTCAATTCACCTCCGACACCTTGGACGAATTGTTGGTCGAGAACATCAACTTGGCCAGATTCCACAAACCTACTCCAGTACAAAAATTCTCGGTTCCAATCGTTAGTCGTGGTAGAGATTTGATGGCTTGTGCCCAAACCGGTTCCGGTAAGACTGGTGGTTTCTTATTCCCGGTCTTATCTCAATCGTTCAAGGCTGGTCCACTGCCTGTTCCAGAGAGTGCTACTCAAGGCAACCCAGATTTCCGTTCCTATAGCAGCAGAAAGGCCTATCCAACTGCTTTGGTCTTGGCTCCAACTAGAGAATTGGTATTACAAATCTACGAAGAACTGAAGAAATTTGCCTATAGATCGTGGGTGAAGACCTGTGTTGTCTATGGTGGTTCCGACATCCAATCGCAAATCAGAAACTTGCAAAGAGGTTGTGATTTGTTGGTTGCCACTCCAGGTAGATTGAACGATTTGATCGAAAGAGGTCAAATCTCCTTGGCCAACATCAAATTTTTGGTCTTGGACGAGGCCGACAGAATGTTGGATATGGGTTTCGAACCTCAAATCAGACACATCGTTCAAGGTTGTGACATGCCAGGTGTTCAAGACCGTCAAACCTTATTGTTCTCTGCCACCTTCCCTAAGGATATCCAAATGTTGGCCAGAGACTTCTTGAAGAACTATGTCTTCTTGTCTGTTGGTAGAGTTGGATCCACTTCTGAAAACATCACACAAAAGGTGTTGTACGTCGAAGACGAAGATAAGAAGTCGGTCTTGTTGGACTTGTTGAGTGCCAGTGGAGACAACTTGGGATTGACCTTGATCTTTGTCGAGACCAAGAGAATGGCCGATATCTTGTCTGGATTCTTGATCGACCAAAACTATCCAGCCCTGTCCATTCACGGAGACAGATCTCAAATGGAAAGAGAAAGAGCCTTGGACTTGTTCAAGTCCGGTAGGGCCAAATTGTTGGTAGCCACCGCTGTCGCCCTGAGAGGTTTGGATATTCCAAATGTGACCCATGTGATCAACTACGACTTGCCAGGCGATGTTGACGACTACGTGCACCGTATCGGTAGAACTGGTAGAGCCGGTAACACCGGTTTGGCCTCGTCGTTCTTCAATAGAAATAATAGAAATATTGTCAAGCAGTTGAAGGAGATTCTTGTTGAGCTGAACCAAGAGGTTCCAGAGTTCATGGATGTGATCATCGATGAGATCAGTGGACCAAGGCGTGGAGCCGGTATGGGTCGTGGTCGTGGCGGTCGTGGTATGGGCCGTGGTGGTAGCAGCAGTGGTGGAAGCTCCCGTATGGGACAGAACAGAGATTACAGATCCAGTGGTGGATGGGGAAGTTCGTCGTCTGCCGGTGGAGGATGGGGTCTGCCAGCTGCTCCACAACAACAACAATCATATTCCCGTGGTTACAACTCGTCCTACGGGAACCAAACCTCGCAACAAGATTGGTGGTGAATTATACGAGGCTCACCATTCATTCTATCAAATATCGTATTTTTTTTTTTAACACATTATACACTTGGGAGTTCAGGATCTTTTGCTTTTTTTTGACATTTCGTTCGGGGTTCTCTATTATTTAGCGGGTTTTTGTTTTGGTATTCATGATAATCTTTATCACAAAAAAGTTCAGAGAGAGAAACGGATGAATTTTATTGGGTCCCCTGGGTTTTGTTTGCAGTTTGTTTTTATAGAAAAGTTGGGGGATGGGTTCAAAAAAAGGAGAAAGAGAGAAGGGAGAAGAAAGAAGAAGATATTGATAGATAGTTTTTTTGTCTTTTAATCGTAATGTTATTCCGATATATCTTGTAAGTTATGCGCCTAGGCTGGAACCTTTTTTGACATCACCGTGGAAACAAAAAAATAATCGATGCAGGTGAATTGAAATATTTTTTGTCGATCAAAAGAAAAGACACCGAGAGGGGAAAGTATTATTATGAATAGGGATTGACGTTGATGAAAGGAGCAAAACCAAAACAAGACTCAGATGTCATCTAGATGATCTGGTAAAGGGGGATTAGTTTGTATCTTATCCCTCTGTCTTTCATCTCCTTCTTGACGGATGCTACTAGTGTTTTTTTTTTAGTAAGCCCGCAGATATAGAGCTAATTACTTCTGCACTTTCCTTAGCTATTTCACCTAGCTATCAAATTAGTACAAGTATTAAAAGAATAGAGCTTATCAGGGCAGATTAAACTTTAGAGTTTAAAAAAAATTATTTAACTTTTGACTTTAGCAACAAAAATGTATGGGAGAAAGATGCAGGAATTATGTAGGAATTATGCAGGTAATTAATAGAGCTTAGTGAGAACGTGAGGGGGTATATAAGACAGCACAAGTACCTGACTAAAAATTGACACAAGGTATGATGTATCTTAAGAACAGTGATTTGAGATATGTTTATCAACAAACCGATATGACTCCGAGTCCAAGTCCCAAGAGTGAGGCTGACGAATTTCTTATAAGACCGGAACTCTACTCGTATTCGTTCCCTACTTCCCCACCAGAGTCGCCCGGAGTGAGGCGGCACAGACGATCTCGCGGCATGTCTCTAGATTCAGATGTTGGATCTAATTATTCTACCGCCACCACAAGCACCACCTCGATTCCTCCGAAGGTTATTGATCTTTCCGAGATCGAGAAACCCTTGACGGCTTCTCCTATAGTACTGAGTACTATTAATCAACGGTGTGGTTCTTTCAGCAGGATGAAGGAAGTTCATGAAGAAGAGGAGGAAGAGGAAGAGGAGGAGGAGGAGGAACAAACAGCATGGGAATTTTTGAAGGAATCCGAAATTCACGGATCAGTAATGGTACATAAGGTGAAGAAGTTTTTAAGAAGAGGACATTGATAGGTAGTTATATATATACCCTTTAAGTATTAGTGATGTAAGTAAGGTTTAGTCAGATGTACTGATGTACTGATATACTCAGGTCGTAGTGAGGTTTACTCCGGTCGTAGTGAGGGTTACTCAGGCTTAGTTTACACAGGCTTAGTTACGCTTTTCTGCTCCTCATAAGATCGTTCTGACTACAGCTTCGCTTGGCAATTGATCCGTATTCAAGCCTCCTACCACATTTGAGTTTGCGAATTCTTGATGTGTGGCCAGAGCGATACAATAGAAGGCAGCAGCAAAGGTGAGGAAAATGGCTGGCACGATGAGGGTGGTGACAGATACAGCAAGGGACACCCATTGGATGGCGGCCATACTGAGATGTTAGTAGGGATATAATAGCTTTGGTGAGGGTATACTTACGCCAGATAGAAGGCGACTCTTGGCCAATTGTTGTTGAAGCCTTTGATGAAGCCGATGAAGTTGTCTGAAAGTGGACAGATCTTTAATAAGAAGGGGATTTCCACAAAGATCAAGACGAGGCCTTGCACGATACAAATGACACTGAATAAAATGACCCACGAAAAATGGAAGATGTTCAGGATGCCAAAGACCAAGCAGATGATCACGGAGAGGATTCCGGTCCTGGATAGTTAGTAACGCGGTTACACTCAGCCCCAGCGGGAAGCAATTGGCGGGAAGAAAAGGATGCTCTTGGAGGGATCACAACTTACCATTGACCATAGATGGAGAAGTTTTTACTCTTCAAGTCTTGACCAAAGCCTTTTAAGTTGATTAAGTCTTTCAATGCCATGGCGTGTGTTAGTTGTTATTAAGAGAAGAAGAGAAGAAAAAGAGGGAAAAAAGAAGGGAAAGGAAGGGAAATGTATGGGAGAGAGAAAATAGTATGGGAAATAGTATGGGAAAGAGAAAAAGAGAGAGAAATATAGGGAGGAAAAAGACAGAGAAATATAGTGAGAGGAAAAAGACAGAGAAATATAGTGAGAGAAAGACAGAGAAATATAGTGAGAGAAAGACAGGAAAAATAGTAAGGAAAAAACAGAGCCAAAGTAGGCCACAAATACTAGGGAAAAGTAAGACCTTACTATGAAAAATAGAGCCAGAAAAAGAGCCAAAAAATAGTGAGCGAAAATAGCTAGAAGAACATCCATGTCTCGTCATCGGAGTGGGTCGACTGATTCCGAAAATGCCATGGCTATTGAGTTGGATAAAGTTGGGCGCTCTGTTTCCTTCGGTATGCCGCAGATGCTCCAGCTCCCGAATTTCAGCTTATTTGCCAAGTATGACAATGACGAAGTCGATCAGCAGATGCGTCTGATCTTTAGTAAGCGGCGCGAACAAATCGCCGAGTTCATGAACGATCTCACCCGCGGTTTCTCTCTCCAAGCCGCTCTGGATCGTCTACAAGAAGTGGTTCAATCCACAGTGGATCTCCCAGTGAGTGACACCGAAGATGACCTGTTAGACGCCGGTGAACCACACGGAGTCCAACTGTTGAAAGAAACAAAACTCCTGATCATCGATGATGTCATCATTCCAAAGACCCGTCAAAAGTCGCTCTCTCATTTCAACCATCTCATCGAATTGACGAGCGACCAATTCAAAGATGAACCTTTATTGAGGTCTCGTATAAAGGAGATCATGGAATCGACGGCGATTCCCGAAGCTTACAAACACAAATTGATCCAACGGTTGATGATGAAGAGTTATTATGAACTCAAGAAACTGTCACAACCTATTGAAGACCCGGAATCGGAAGATACCGACTCCGAATCGGAGGATGACGAAGAGGTGGTGGTCACACAAGCAGACTTGACTCCTTCTTACCATAGCGATGACGTACTTGGATGTGCACATTATAAACGCAATTGTAAAGTGGAATGTGCCACTTGCAATAAATGGTATGTCTGTCGGTTCTGTCACGATCTGAAGGTGACGTCACATCAATTACCAAGAGCCGAGATCAGACATGTTTTATGTATGTATTGTTGGACACCACAGGTGCCATCTCAGTTGTGTGCTAATGAGGAATGTGGTAAAGTGCTCAGTCATTATTATTGTGATAAATGTAAACTTTATGACAATGACGTGGAGAAGGATATTTATCATTGTGATGATTGTGGGATCTGTCGATTGGGACAAGGTTTGAATCAGGATTTCTTCCATTGTAAGGGATGTAATGCCTGTATTAGCATTGATTTGTTGGAGAATCATAAATGTATCGAGAATTCGACACATAGTAATTGCACTATTTGTGGAGATTACATGTTCAATTCCATCAAGACCGTGGTATTCATGCAATGTGGTCATCCTATACATCAGAGTTGTTTTGACGAGTATACACAACATTCTTACAAGTGTCCTGTTTGTGCTAGAAGTATTATTAATATGGAGCTGCAATTCAGGGTGTTGGACCAGGAGATACTGATGCAACCTTTGCCGGAACCGTATGGGACATGGAAGTGTATTGTGTCGTGTAACGATTGCAAACTGAAGAGTATGGTGAAGTATCATATATTGGGATTGAAATGTGAGAATTGTAAGAGTTATAATACGAGACAGATGCAGATATTGAAGAATGAACAGGATATCAAGGATTTCGAGACGAAGAACGAGTTGAAGGATACGAGACAATTGGATAGAGATCATGGTGAAGTGACGTTTGATACGGAGGAACAGATGGAATATGAGTCGGACTTGGAAGATAACGTGGTGTCGGACTTTAATTTACAAAAGTTCTTTGGAAATAACAAGACCTTGTCAAGCTTCGAGAGGTATAAGGAATGGTTCTTGGCAAGAATGGATACGTATTTACAACAGGAGAGTGATGATGATTATGATGATATGAGGTAGTTATGTACGATTGCATTTAGTGGATTTGTTTAGGATGTGACAGCATTTGTAGCCCCAGGAGCCGGAGTGCCAGTAGGAGCCGTAGATGGTGGTGTGGCCTAAAGCCGACGCAGCCGACGCAGCCGACGCAGCTGCGATAGCAGCGGCGGAGGCAGTATCAGGCTCAGCTGCGACAGCAGCTGAGTCGGTCGGAGCAGAGCTAGCTGTAGAAGTAGCTGTAGAAGTAGCTGCAGAGGAGACAGCTCTCTCTGCCTTCACTGGCTCTGGCTGAGCCAGCTCTATTACTGTCGAGTCCGTTGCTGGCGCAACGGACTCTCCGTACTTCTCCAACAACCTCCTCTTCCTCTCCTCCCTCTCCCTCTCCTCCTTCCTCATCTCCAACAACGCCAGCGTTGGTGAAGCCTCCAAATGCCCGTCCAAATGCTTCAAATCCCCTCCCTCCAATGGATACTCCTTATTCTTTTCCCAGGCGAACTGTTTCAACTTCTCGAACTTTGCCAGATCCCCCGTCAATTGTGACACGAACTCCAAGGACAGTTCCTTCACCACCGGCAGTTCTTTGCCCAAATTTTCCAAATACTTCGGCTTGATCTCGGACCGCACCGGCACATGCTCCGGTTTCTCCATGATATTGAGCACCTTCCGGACCTTCTCCCTCTTAATCCCCATCTCTTCCAACTCGGCCATCTCCTCCTCATCCATGGAATCCTCCTCCTCCTCCAGCTTCCTCTTACTTAAAATCTTCTCATCTCTCAGCTGCCAATTCCTCACCTGTTCATCCCAATCCTTCTCCACATCATATCCACTCCACCGATCTCTCTTACTATCCCAATCGGACACATTCTTCTGTCTCTCCCGTCCTTCTTCCACCATTACTACCGACATCATCTTGGCCGAGATTTTCCGTGGTTTCTCCAAACAATCTCTCTTTACATGATTCTGAGATCCACAATTATCACATGCCGTCTTCGGAAACACCCGTACCTTCTTATATTTCGGTCCCTTCTTCTCTCCAGAGGTCACCTCATCTACAATACCCAGCCCCAGTTTAGGCTCATTGTAGGCTTCTGCCGGCTTGGAGGGGTCTTGACGTTGATGCGAAAGTTTTCCATGTTCTTGTCCATGATACCATGGCAGATCAGAAATATATTTAGGAATATACGGATTCACCTGCTCTTTGTCGTCGCCCCTATCAGTCATCTCAGTCATAGTAAGGGAAGCTTATTTTTATTAAGAAAAAAAATTTAAGTGAAAAATTTCTTCAGCTCATCTCAAGTAGTCATTAAGATGGTTGATAATTCCAACAAATTTGTGAAGCACTTGGCATCGAATAGTAAGTATAATGAAAGTTTGAGCTCTGAATTTCATACTAACCCCCTTAGATCGTCTGGTGAGGGAGAAAACTATTGAGACACTCAAACAATTTCTTCTCTCCAAAAACAGTCCCTTGACTCTGATGGAGTACCAGAAGTTATGGAAAGGTTTATTCTATTCGATGTGGTTCAGTGATATGCCTAGACCTCAACAACGTTTGGCCCGCACTTTGGGTGGACTCTTTCTTGACATTCCTCTCGTCCAATTCATCCCCTTTGTCACACTGTTCTGGGAGATCATGACCAGGGAATGGGCCGGAATCGACCAATGGAGAGTCGACAAGTTCTATATGCTCCTTAGAAGCGTGGTATTCAACTGTTTCGAACGGTTGAAGAAGGAACAATGGCTGCAATCCGTGGTAGATCAGTACTTACAAGTGTTAGTTGAGCTGCCCCTCAGTGGCTCCTCCAAGATCCCAGTGGCCATTCCGTATCATATGATCGATATCTATGTGGACGAGCTCGAAAAGGCATTGACAGAAGAGGATTCGCTTGTGATAGAAGGCGTCCCTCTCAAGTCCTTGTTCTCCCCCTTTGAAACCTTACAAAAAGACCTGTTGTTAAAAACACTCAGACTTAAAGTGAAAGAAGATATCTTCGAAGACGAAAGGTTACAAGATTGGGGTGTAGTTGAAAAGAAGGAAAAATTAACCCCTTCTGAAGACCTGAACGACTCCGACTCCGATTCTGAATGGACCGGCTTCGATTAAATGTCGTGTATAAAGTACCAATAAAGTAGAGGATTTTTTTTTTTTGTTCAGAGTTTTTTTTTTTCTTTCTTCGAGTTGGAGAGAATTACGTGACAGTTGATAAGAAATGGCTGATAATTTTGAGAAGATCAAGGAGGTTCCACTGGATTTCATTAAGGAGGGGACTCAATTTTTGAGTAAATGTACGAAGCCAGACAAGAAGGGTAAGTATTTGGGCATAGTAAGGGGCATTTTGACGTCATACTAACAGTAGTATTAGAATACATTCGTGTTATCAGAGCCGTTGGAATTGGGTTTTTGATGATGGGAGTTGTCGGATATGCCATTAAATTGATACACATTCCAATTCGTTACTTGATTGTATAAGTAGTTAATTAATCTGAGCTCTAATGAGGGTGTAGTAGTAGTGTAGGTAGAGCACTGATCTGTCTCTGTGTCGGGCGGTGAGGCTGGAAAAAAAAGAGAAGTGCAGTCAACTGAAGGAAGGTTGTACGATGGGTTTTGCGTCGTTGCTAGCAAAGGTACAAAAGAGAGAGGGAAATGAAGGAAAGGAAGGGACTGCAGTGGGGCAACAGAGGTCAGAGAGGCCCCAAGTCCCAGCCAAGTCCGTCCCAGCCAAGTCCGTCCCAGCCAAGCCCGTGCCAGTCAAGCCCGTGCAAGTGAGGCCGACCCTGACTCAGTCAACTAAGTCTAGAGAGAAGGGCCAGGCGGGGGCCATAAAGCAGACAGGGACCCAGAAGCAGGTGAGAGCTCCACAGAAGAGTCTTACTCTGACCAGCAGACCGGCAGCCCTGGCCCTGCCTAGACCCAAGTCCCTGCCTAGAGCCAAGTCCCTCCCTAAGCCAACCCTGCTTCCTAAGGCCAAATTATCATACAAAGAATTGATGCTGCAAGCCGCTAAGGTCGATACCAAGAAAATGGCCATCACCGTCAAGAACAAGAGTGTCAGTCCGGAACCGGTGCTCAAGCGTGGTAAGCAGGCTAAAGCTCCAGCTCCAGCTGTCCAAGTCAAGAGTCTGCCCAAATTGGCTCCACCTCTGGCTAAACCTGCCCGGCCAAAACATGTCCCTGCTCCACTGTATCGTCCACCGGGATACAAAGAAAAGCCGAAGAGAGACGACTACGAGGATTTCGACGAACTCTCTGACTTTGTCGTGTCCGAGGACGAGGAGGTGGATTACCATTCCGAGATCCAGTCCATCTTTGGCCGGGGAAGGAAGAGACAATACCATGATTACTCCGACGACGACTCCGATATGGAAGCTACCGGAGCTGACGTGCTTCTGGAGGAATCCAGATCGTCCAAATGGGCTAGACTAGAGGAGGAGAGGGAAGCCGAGATCGAACGCCAGAAACGTCTCGAAAAGTTACAAAGATTAAAGAAGCATAAATCATAATTCATTGTCATCGCTATATTCAAATTCATTGTCATCGTAATATTCCTCTGTATCTTGTAAAGGTTCTTCTTCGACCCCCTCGTTGGCCCTAGCAAGGCTGTCGTCGGAGTCGGACTCTATAGACTGGTGGACAGGTGTAGAGGGTCTTTGGTTGGATAGTAAGAGCAGTTCTTGTACTGACGGATCGTAGACTTCACTGTCGGAGTCTGAGATGGTGTAGATGAGAGTGGAAGGATCGGGGGACGTTTTAAGGGCAATGGACAGGTCGGTAAGTGAGTCGTCGGGAAGGGATTCGGATTCAGCAGGCGACGGCAGGTCCAGGGCCAGGGGCAGGGGCAGTGACAGAGGTAGTTCTTCTTGCAGTTGCTCTGGCTCTGCATCAAGGCCTGACTCTGCTCTAATGTGAGGCCCAGGCCCTTCCACATCCAGCTCATCCACTACAAAGCCACCACCAATATCCCCACCGGTGTCATAGCCTCCAAAACCCCCATCCTCTTCATCACCAACATAGCCCCCACCAGAAACAAAGCCCCCTTCATCAGAGTAGCCACCTTCATTATCACCATTCCCATCATCTACATAATCCCCACCTGGCACAAAGCCCCCTCCTTCATCGCCTTCATCTCCAGCCCTAAATTCCTCCCTTCCCATTCCAGCCCTTCTTCTCAGCCTCGTCTCCCTCGTCTCCCTCACCCTCTCCACCATGAACCCTCCTCCATCATCACTCTCACTTCCCGTACTATCATAATACTTCCCATACATATCATCTTCACTCTCCTCCTCTTCTCTCTCCTTCAATTGTCTTTCCAACCTCTTAAACCTCAGCTCCAACTCCCCTCCAATCCCATCTACATCTCCATACTTTGCATTCAACTCATCTCTAATCCGTAACTTGGTCAACATCACTCTCCAACCTCTCAATCCCACCAGTTCCTTCCTCTTCCTTTGCTTCTCCCTCTCCTCCTCCTCCATAAATCCAATCACCTGTCTTATCAGATCTTCAAACTCCTTCAGTACCACCACCCCCTTCAACTTCGCAGTCCCTCCTCCTCTACCAAAATCAAACCCAACACAGGCATCGGCATAATCCACTCCAAGTGACTTCAGAGCCTTCAGCCCAAACTTGGACTCAAAGTAAACGGCATTCGAAGGTAACATCGACGGAACATACAAATCAATATTCCCATACAGATTCTTAGGAACCTCTCCATCTTCACAAAGCGGTGCCACATACAATTCCGTCTGACTCTCCAGATACAATCTCTTATCGGTATCCTCCTCCTCATCCTCCTCCTCTCCAAACAATTCATCTTCAAATCTACTCCTCTCCTTCTTCTCTTGACTCCTAATAATCATAGGTCTCTCTCCCAGCTTCAACACTCTCCCTCTCATAAACCAAGCCCGAGCAGACCTCACCAATTTAACATTCTCCCTCTTGTAAACCGGGATCGTCTCACTCGACTTACTATTCTTCTTCCTCGTCCTACCACAAGCCACCTTCGGACTCAACACCTCGTTCAGCTTCAAATCCTCCTCCAAAACATAAATAGGATGATTCTTAAAATCCTGAATACTATTAGGCATCCCCTCCAAATGGGCCTTCCTCATAAAATACTCCCTCTCCTTCACATCCAATTGTGTCTCTAATCTCCCCCTAACACTGTTAAGACTATTCACCAACTTATTCCACCACTCTTCTCCTTTCTCGTCTCTTGTGATCCTCTTCTTTCTTATCTTGGCATTGTAATTCCTGCAATATCTCCTCGTGATATCTCTTACTGCTCCTTCATTATCATAACCCAACACATAATACAGATTATTCCTTTCATCCGTCGATGGAGGTTCAAATTTCGACCCGTTCCTCACCACTTCAATGTACTTAAAACACACCGCATCGATACTGATCCACTTCTTACTAAACTTATCCCACACTTCAGCCCAGAACACGGGGAATTCCGACTCTCTATCGATACTTTGACTGCCCAAATAATCTTCATTGAGTCCCAGATTAACTATCCTCTTATTCCGATACTCCAGCAACAATTTCTCTCCCGGCAGAAGTCCCTTGACATTACGTCGACTCACCGGTCGTGGCCGTTGTTTCACCGGCTCTGGTGTCGGCTCTTTAGCTTCTACTCTGATATTATTAGTGAAGTCCGGAGCTTGCAACGAAAACACCAACCGCAGTCGAAACCCCATACTTCGCAACACCAGAACAAACCCTTGCGCCAGAACATCTCTCGAACCTCGTCTCTTCACTACCCGATTATAAAACCGAGCCTTATTAATCGACTTCACCTCCTTGGTCTCCTCCAACTCATTCCACAACTTCTTATAAAACCCAACTTCATTGTTCACCGTGTAATTCGAATTCCAAAACTCCATGAGCTTCTTAAGAACGTCGAGCAATTTACGAGTATTGATCTGTTTCTCGACAAAACTCTCGCCAGAATCCCTCCTTAACAACTCTTCTATCTCTCTTACTAGCTTCACTGGAACTTGTCGCCTCAATTCCGCCTGCATTTTCTTCTCATTAAGCCAATTATTACGTAATGTCCCATGCAGAGCCATCATGACTAACACCGCCATATGGAAGATCTTTCTAAAGGCCTTCTCTTGGCGCTCGATCAAGTTGACGTTTTTCTTGGTTTGCCGTTTAGGTTGCGGTTTGGCAATGGACACAGTGATTGGCTCGTCATGTTTGGGCTCAAGGGAAAGGTCGAGTTGGGCGTCTAAGTCAACGTTCTCGAAGTCAAAGGAGGAATCAGACTCCTCCCCCAGGGATTGTGCCTCCCCCAGGGACTGAAACTCCTCCAATGACTCCGATTCCGCCTTCAGCAGCTCCATCGTCAGCGCTCTCCCCTCCTCTGAACTCTCCGCCGAGATCGGGTCCTCCCTCTCGTACTTCAAGTCCATCTTCCCGTCCCTCAAATACACCTTCGGCTTAACCTCCACCACCTCCTCACTCGTCTCCCGCCGCCGCCGCCGTCTCTTGAGCGGCCGCTCCCGCTCACCCGTTCGCTCTCTCTTAACCTCTCTCAACAATTCCTTGTACTTCCCAAGGTCTGACATGCCGCTCTATAATAGCTACTCTTTGCCCCCTACGCGATGAGCTAAACTTTTTTTTCTCTCTATACACTTACATCGTCACATCACTTTTCTAATTCGTAATTTGCTGCTGGAACTTCCAGGTCCAGTTCTTCTTCATCTTCGTCTTCCTGTCTCCTTCCGAATCGTAACCACCATATTATTTGACTTGCAAATATTCCCAATTCCAAGAAAATACACACCAGATACAAGGTCATCCCCATAATATCCAATTCCCCCACCAAGACACTGATCATACTGAATACCAGTCCTGAACAATCGCACAGCAAAAAATAGAAATTGATACCCACTACACGACCTTTTCTCTTTGCGAGTTCGAAATAAGGGGGGATAAGACCCAGGGCCAATAAAATGGAGGCGATGACACCGAAAATGAGGTCGGGCCATTCCGTGCCGCGTCTATAAAGAGGTTTCAACCATAAGATGAAACCCAATTCCATCAGAAGGGCGACAATGAAGAAGGAAGCGACGTAGAGGATGATCCGTTTATGAGGGGTTTGCACGGGTGGATAATAAAGCAGTTGCGTCCAGGAGACGGAACAAAGTACCATGAAGATCATTGGCTGCACTTGGACCAGGATGGAAGGTTCAGAAACGAGGAAATAGATCGAGAAGGGCACTCCACACAGAGCCCAAAGAAACATCATTATGGGGGGGAACCCGGTACAATCTTTGCGTCGATAATTATAGATGATCTGCGGTATGAGTTGAACGGTCCAACATATCGTCCCTATCGTTCCAGTAACATCAGAAGCTACTTTATTGTGAAGAGTCATACTCCAAACTCTAACCACAATTCACCACACTATCAGCCTTATCGCTTACTTTATTTAGTTGAATTTTTTTTTTTTCTTTTCCTCTTTGTGGTGAAAAATTCCGGCGCAATTTAATTTTTAAGAGCCGACATACAATGGCACCAAGAAGAAGAAAGGTTGAACAAGAGCCGGAAGACACCGGACTTACGCCGCAAAAAACGTATGCTCCACTTCAGGAAGATGACGAGGAAAGTTATATTTATTTAATTTGGGCCTCCGTGGTTGTGTCTTTCTTGTTGTTCGCAGTCATGGGCTGGTATTTGTATGAGCTTTATGTGATGTATAAATAAGCGTCGGCTATATAAGAAGTAATACATGTGGCTTAGGATGAAAGTGAGAGTGCAAAAGTATGTTGCCTGCCAAGCTAGCTTGGCTGGCTTGGGTGCTGGGATGGGCTGCGGGGCTGCTGGGATGGGCTGCGGGGCTGCTGGGATGTCTACTGCCCTCCTGGACTTACCCCACCTTTCGTAGATAGGTCATCTAAGGTGGCTAGGCTGGTTAGACTGAGTCAGGCTCAGTCAGGCTCCACCAGAATAGCAGCACAGCAGTGCTGGCAACCTTACTACTAGTACTGCCTTACTTAGTCTTAGTCTTACTTAGTCCTACTTAAGCTTACTTACTTCGTCAACTCCTTGATCAGTTCTCTGATCAGTTCCACTCCCTTATACAATTCCTCCCTCGAGATGACTAATGGAGGTGCCAATCTGATGATATGATCATGAGTTGGCTTGGCCAAAACTCCATGTTCCTTCATCAGTAAACACAAATCCCACAGAGTCTTCCCCTTGAACCTGGTATGATCAACTACAATAGCTGTCAAAAGTCCCTTACCTCTCACCCCCGAGATGATTCCGTCACTCTCCTTCAGTAAAGCCAGTAATTGTTCGTGTAAATACAGTCCCAATTCAACGGCTCTCCCAGTCAAATTCTCCTCCTTAACAACCTCCAATGCCAGTACAGCTACTCTACAAGCTAAAGGATTACCCCCATAAGTCGATCCATGTGATCCAGGATCAATCGTAGACATGATCTCCGTACTACTCAAGACACAACTAACCGGTAAAACTCCCCCACTAAGTGCCTTACCTAACAAAACCATATCAGGCTTGACTCCCTCGTAATGTTCGTAACACAAAATCTCCCCCGTCCGGGCAATTCCCGTCTGGATCTCGTCACAGATCAAGAGAACGTTGTGTTGCTTACATAAGGCTTGTACTTGCGGGAAGTAATCAGCAGGAGGGACTACGATTCCGGCTTCACCTTGGATCGGTTCCAAGAGAATGGCAGCTATTTTGTCTCCATGAGTAGCAAAAGCCGCTTTAACGTCTTCGATTTCACCGTATCTGATTGGTTGATCAGAGTTTGGGATAGTCGATTGGATACCTGGAAGGAATGGACCGAAATTGACTGTCAGTTCCGGGTCGTTCGACATCGAAATGATACCAATAGTACGACCATGGAAATTGTTCTGAGCAGCCAAAATCACAGCTTCGCCTTGAGGGATTCCCTTCTTGAGATAACCCCACCTTCTAGCGATCTTCAAGGCCGTCTCCACCGCTTCAGCACCGGTGTTCATTGGAAGCACTTTTTCATAGCCGAAATATTGCGTCACATATTTGGCAAAGGGTCCAAAGGTGTTCGAATGGAACAGTCTAGAACATAAAGTCATGTTCTGCGTGCCTTCGACAAGAGCAGCAATGATTTTAGGATGTAAATGACCTTGGTTCACTGCTGAGTACAGCGAAAGAAAGTCGAGATACTCCTTGCCCTCACAATCCCAGACCTTAGCCCCTTGGGCTTTGGCAAGTACTACCGGAAGGGGGTGATAATTGTGGGCAGCAAATTCGCTAAGAAGTTAGTATGGTTCAAAAATAGATTGACTATTCACTTACTGTTCAAGTTCTATAGCTTCCAGAGAAGAGACGTTGAAAATAGACATGTTACTTTGGTTAGTCAAGACCGAGGTAAGTGTCTTCTTATATATTGAAAAATTTCGCTATCTAATGCACTTAGGGGAAATGTGGAGTACACTAACCGTTAAAGGCAGGCTTTGGCGGGAAGAAATTAGGCAGAGGAGAGTTAGAAGGAGAAAGTTTGGGGAGGGTAGAGATTGGTGGGTCTTACTTTGGACTTGGGTAGTGGTCTGTAGAGATGGTGTATTCATAGCTAGGGTGTGGTAGTTACTAGGGTCGCTTGCTCTTACCGAAAAGGTGCTCTGGTGTTTTTCTTCCTTACATTCTTCCTTATTTTTTCTTCCTTACTTTTTTCTTTCTTCCTTACTTTGTTTCTTACTTACTTTTTCCTCCTTACTTTTCTTCCTTACTTTCTTCCTTACTTTTTCTTCCTTACTTTTTCTTCCTTACTTTTTCTTACTTACTTTTTCTTCCTTACTTTCTTCCTTACTTTCCTTACTTTCCTTACTTTCCAAATCAGCGCAAAATCTTAATCTTTTTTTTTAATTAACTTAACTTAACTCTCAGCCATCTCACCATCCAACCATGTCAACCATGTACAAGAAACAACAAGGAAATGCCATGTCATCCGTTGATCCCACCACTGTTCAACTTCAGAATTTGGGGATGCGCATCCGTAAAGCCGTGTCGGAGGGTTATTACACCGGGAGATCCGAGATGAATCAGAGCAACACGATTCAACGTGTTCCCTTACCCGCCCATTTGACTTCCCCACCAGGATTGAGTTATAGTGGGTCGTCGACATTGGAAGGAGAAGAGTTTGAGAGTAGAATCTCGGCTAAGAGAGGAAGAGAAGACGATGAACTGGAATATCCAGCACAGATCGGGCAGGTCCCAATGAGTGCAAAGGACGTGCCAGTGGAGTATTTCGAGAATAAATACGGCTCCTTGTCGTTTGACGAGGAGTTTTAGTATAGTATGTAAGGATTGTAAGGATTGTAAGGATAGTGATTGGTGTAGTGTGGTGTAATGTAGTGTAAGGAGGAGGTGGACAGTGCCACGCACTGCCCGCTGCCAAGTAGAGGTGTAAAGGTGTAAAGAGACTTGACGAGACTTGACGAGGTGAGTAGTCTAGTCCAGCCAAATCAGTAGCTACCTGCTAGTCCGGCCCGACCTGCGGCCGGGCCTCCTGCCCCTATCGTAAAATGCTAGAAAAAAAAACCTGTCCAATTCCCACACCAGCTACCGCCATGAGTGAACGGATCAAGCTTCGCGGTCACTTCTTGCGACTTGGCGAACGCCGGGACATATCCACCAATGATACCTACTGGAATCTGTATTGGGAATTACCCAAAACGGCAGGTGACTACTTTGAAGGCCTCTCCAACCAGGACATCAAGAGCGTCAGTGGGACTCGCAACTTTGTACGGCTTCTTCGTGTGGTGGCGTTCAAATTGGTCACGTCCCTGAATAGCGCGGATTTCAATGCACTTGTAGCGCTCAATTGTTGTCGCTTACTTACTCGGATGCTCCCGTATTTATACGAGAATCCCGTGATGTCCAAAATCGAGCACCAGGTGTTTTGGAGTTCAACCGGTGCTGGCCCTACGATGCCCGGTCATCGTAAAGACTCAGTGGTCTCCGCGGTAGGCACTGTCGACTCAGCCTCGATCACCTCGGATCTTGTCTACGACAGAGATAGTGTCGATCTGGAAGTGGACTATGACGTCAGTCCGGATCTGGTGTCCGATGCTCTGACAGTGTCTTTACTGGATCCCACGGCTCCTTTAGGGGCGCAATTAGTCAATCTGCTGGTGAATTTACTCTTTATCAGGGGTTTCACCTTACAAGGAAGTTCTTCCTCCCGATTGGCTGGAATAGAGTTCCATATATGGGAACATGGAATCGGTTCGAAAGGTAGTGCGGGGCAAATAAAGCCTCAAATCGACCTGAATAGGTTGGAAGTGCTCCGGTTCTTAACAACGCTTTGTTCACAATGTCTTTATCATTCTCCAACTCAAGTCGTCACTAAAGGTTCGAGATACCTTACAGTCTTAGTCAGTACGGTGCCCAAATTACACATCCTAACACTTCTTACGTCATTACTCAACACGGTCTGTCGGTCGGCTCAGATTACAGATAACGGTTTGACCAACAACAATGCCACTTTACTCCATTCACGACTGTTAATGGTGACGTCAGCTTTACAATTATTGACTCTCTTATTGGTGTATCCCTTACCTAAGGAAGACCTAGACTTTCTCAAGACTGTGCAATATACAGTACCTCATAATAATGTGCGGTACTACTTCGGCAAGCTCCACCAAGAGGAAGAATTAGCCTTGGTCAGTGACAGTTTATTAGGACTTCTACGGAAATCTTTAGACGAGGCAAGTACTGGCGAGCAGGGCAATTCCATCAGTTCCATGATCAAGTCCAAGACCAGCAATGTTCAGCCCAACATTTGGGGGATCGAGGTGGTGATGTTGTTATGGGAGTTGATACAATGTAATGGCAAGTTTAAAGTGAAATTGTTAGAAGAACGAGGCTCAGAGTTGGGTTTGGTCTTGCTCTATCACATCTACACGTATCGGAAATTAGAGATCCACGTCAATTTCGTCAGGTTGTGTTGTTACTTCTTCTTGATGTTGAGTGGAGATGATCTTTTCTTGAAACTGTCTCTTGATCCTATAGAGAGAACTAGTTATGAATCCTTGCCTGAACTGTTCAAATTGGGCCAGAACCGAACAACGTATCGGGATTTGTACGTGTCCAAACTCTGTCAAATCTTGATCAACGATGACATCACTATTATATCGCCAACGTTGAATGAATGTCTCTTTAATTTGCTCCCAATAGCCGGAGTTATTGATAGCGAGGCAGTGCCCATTCAAGGCAGGAGAAACAGTGGAGGAAGTTATTTGAGTCCGGGTGGGGGGTTGAGTTATTCGGTGTGTCATTTGATCAACCAATTGATGATCAAGTACAGTGGACATCGGTTTATGAGTGAGAACGTTGTCAATCCCGATTACTTGGCATTGTTAATGAGGGCCATTTGTCAACTGATTTGTCGGTATCCTAAACAATCCCGTGCCTTGATCTATACGATGGTGAAGAATGTCAAGTATTTGGAGAATATTAGTGTCACTATAGAGAACATGAAGAATGAGGTAATTGAAGAGGGAGAAGAGGAAGAAGAGAGTATTGATTCTATGGAAGATGGAGTTGATCCACGACTGGTGGAGGAGGAGGATATTGAAGATTCGTTACTTCGGCCCAAACCCCCGATTGGGATGTCGTTGAAACTGAAGGGGAAATTACCGAGAGATGCTCCTTTGAGAAGAACGTGGGCTGGATATAGGTCGTTCAATATTGTGTTACAATTGGTGTCGTCAATTAGAGACGAACTCAGTGAAGAGTTTGATAGAATGGACACTGTTGGGGTGTTGGAACTGATAGAGGGACTCGAGTTAGGACAATTGATAGAGTCAGTAGCAAAGACGGAATATTTGGCAAGTAAGAGCAAATTGGAGCCGTTGAAATTTGTATGGACGCATTTGTCTTTGGGATGGTATGAATCGTTACTCTGGGGTTGTATTTTTCTGAGTAATGAGACGGTAAGTAGGAAGTATGCAAAACTGTCTATAAACTCCACCATATCAAAGGTGAGCTCCGATTGGGGATTTGGTAAGTGGACAAATTCGGAGACTGATTTGGTGGAAGCTGCCAACAAAGCCTTGGTGACCACCAACGTATGGTCGGGGACTAAGGTTGGGTTGTTCCGTACGGACAAGTTTATGGCTTTACAAAAGGGCAATTTTTCAGATCAGTTGATGAGAAGATTTAGTGACTTCAAGTTAGGAGGAACAGCACCGACACAACCGCCTCTGCCACAGAGGAAGGATAGTGCGACTTCTATTAATAGTACTCTGAGTACACCGGGGACACCGGTGACGACGGAGGATTACTTTGGTGATCTGGTGCTGTCGATAAAGGTGACTCCGAGAAATAGTATGCATCGGTTGAGTGTGAGCAGTAATTTGAATAGTCCAAGAATCACAAGGACGAATAGTGCGGTGTCCACCCCGACGGTGGGAAGTCCAAGGAGCTCGATACAGCTTAATTAGGATGGCGAAGCTATAGAAGCTCACTATGGGCCTGCAGTCGGCTAGCGAGCCAGCTAGCGAGGCACCAGCCATGGCTGCCTCACCAACTGTCTGGCTAAGTGATAAGCTCTGTCTGCCTGCCTGCTTGCCTATGCATGTCACTGTCACTATCTATTACCTACTTACGTCTACTTACAATAGTAAACCCATCATCATCCACGATAGGTCCCTTTGGAGTTGGCTCTTTATACTCTTGTTGTGGTTCTTCCTCCTCCATCTCATCATCCGAGTCATCTGATTCCGGCAACACCTTTACCGGCTCCACCTTCCTCAGTTGCCTCTCCTGCCATTGCAGATACATCAGCTCCACCGTGGAGAAGTCTCCTTGCAGACATTGCCTGTAAATCAGAAGCACCTGAGCCAGAAGAGGCAACAGAGAATCGTCCTCCACCAGAACATCGAACTCGTCCATCATCGCATTCAACATCACCTCTTCAATGGACTGCACATCCACCACGGAATCCTCAAACAACTCCACAACAACCCCGGTAATCCAATCCCGCTTCTCTGCTGACTCCGGTCCTCCCCATTGGTTCTGCACGGCCACCTCCAAATCTTCCCATTTGTAAATACACATAGATACTCCTAATTCAAATCGCAGTTGTTGTTGAGCATTGCTAAACAATAATCTCTCCCCCTCAGGAGCTTGTACGTAGTCACTAACGTCTATGGTGGTCATGATGAGGTGAAAAATGAAATAAAAAAAAAAAAAAAAAAAAATATCTGACCCTGCTTATGTAAGCGTAGTAGTGGGTTAGGTGGTGCTGTAGTGTGTAGTGCTTAGGGGTGTACTTTAGGGGATGGAGGGGAGGAGGGGGGGAATTGAGGAATGGATATTGGTCAGATTTTTGTGTAGATTCTGAATTAGTAATCAGATTATGGGGGTGTCATAGAAGTTTGGGTGAATAACTGGACTGTAATTCCATCTAACTTCTATTAAGGTCGTGTAGTAATACTCAATAAATACACCACCAGAAGAGGGTGATATAAGTAGGGACTGAAGTACATTTTAGCACAATTGAGAATCACAATTAATATAAGTCAGGTCGTAGAACACGAATATCCAATAATATCAACACCTCGTCATACAAAATTCACTCCTTCCCTACAACCCTCCTTCTAAGCCTTTTTTTTCTCAGCGCAATTTTATCACCTTCTCACTTAACATCACTATGGCCAAATCAACACCCAAAGAAAACTCACGAAAGATCGACAATGCGCTTCGTCTGATCAAATACAAGACGGAAGTGGATCGGGACTTTTCCGTGGTGGTCACCGATGACGGTGAAAAGATCTCCACCACTGACCGTGTCGTGTCTCATGTTCCCAATGTTGCTGGTAAGAAGCCGCGAGATGATGAGGTGTTTACCGCGGATGGCTTACCTAATCATGTGTTTCTCAAAGAGCATTTTTTCAAGGAGGGACGATTGACTGAGGATCAGCTGATACGAATTGTTGAGATGGCGCTGGAGGTGTTTCGGCGGGAGCCCAATATGTTGACGGTGCCTCTGCCGGTCAATGTTTGTGGGGATATTCATGGACAATACTATGATTTGATGAAGTTATTTGAAGTTGGTGGTGATCCGCTGACGACGTCGTACTTATTTTTGGGTGATTATGTCGATCGGGGTTCGTTTAGTATTGAATGTTTGCTCTATTTGTATGCATTGAAGTTGAGTTATGGCGAGACCTTCTTTATGTTACGTGGAAACCATGAATGTCGGCATTTGACAGGTTATTTCACCTTTAAGAAGGAATGTTTACACAAGTATTCGAGTCGGTTCTATAAGCTGGCATGTGCTAGTTTCAATACGTTACCATTGGCTCTGATAATGGCTGGACAATTCTTCTGTGTTCATGGAGGAATTTCTCCCGAATTGACTCGTTTGGAGGATGTGATGAACTTGGATCGGTTCAGAGAACCACCGTCAAGAGGGTTGATGTGTGATTTGTTATGGCTGGACCCGATAGAGAATTATGATGACGATCTGGTGAGGAGTAATTTCTTACCCAATGAGAACAGAGGTTGTTCGTATCTGTTCACTTATAGAGCTCTGTCTCTGTTCTTGGAGAATACGGGGTTGTTAAGTATTATTAGGGCTCATGAACTGCAAGATGCCGGGTACAGAATGTACAAGAAGACCGAGACGTTGAAGTTTCCTTCGTTGATTACGATGTTCTCTGCTCCTAATTATTTGGACTCCTATAACAACAAAGCAGCCATATTGAAGTACGAGAATAATGTGATGAATATCCGACAATTCAACTGTTCTCCTCATCCTTATTGGTTACCTAATTTCATGGATGTCTTTGAATGGTCGGTGCCTTTTGTTTCGGGGAAGGTTTTGGAACTGTTGAGTTCAGTGTTGAATGTTTGTACGGATCTTGAATTGAATGAGGAGACGGAATTGGCGAGAGAGCCGGTGAAGTCGGTGGAGGAGATTACGCCAGAGTCTCCTATTAAGGGTAAGTTCAATTTCTTGACCAAGACGAGCGAGCTGGAGCTGGACGATTCGTTGGATGCTAGAAAGAATTCGTTGAGAAATAAGATTATGGCTATTGGAAGAGTGAGTCGGATGTATCAGGTATTGAGAGAGGAGAGTGAGAAGGTGGAACAATTGAGAGAGTTGAGTGGGGGGGATTCGTTGCCGAAGGGAGCTTTGTTGGGAGGAAGTTATTCTATCAATAAACATATCTTGACATTTGAGGAACTGAAGAGAAGAGATCTGAAGAATGAAGCCATGCCTCCAAGTGAAAGTGAGATGGAGAGACAGAAGAAGGAGGACGAGGAACTGTTGCAGAAGAGAGTCGTGGAGAGAGTGAATAGTGACCCGCATCTCCAGAAGTTGGCAAGGAGATTGTCGGATTTTGAGTAGTGTCCAGTCGAAGGATCTCAGAGACTTGACTGTCGCCGGCCAGGGATTGGTTTTGTAGTGGTCTGCCCTCTCCAGCCGAAGGCTGGGCAGAAAAGGCCCGCCGCAGGCGCAAGGCGGATCCCAGGGACTTGGCTGTCGCCTGCGGCGGGCTCTTTTGGTGGTCGCCCTTCGGGCGAAGTCGGGGCAGGGTAGTGAACTCCCCTCTCCAGCCGAAGGCTGGGCAGAAAAAGGCCCGCCGCAGGCGAATGCCAGTCTCCAGAGATCTCTCAAGACATACAACTCTTCAGTGGCCTTCACCCATATTTAGGATATTTATCACTTGTACATGTAATAGAAGATACTTAGGCTTACCTTTACCTTTCTTTAGTGCCCTTTCGTGCCCTTCCTCGGTAGACTGTGCCCGAAATTCTCTCCACCCTTTTTGTGCCCTTTTTTGCCCTTTTTCACTTATTTTTTTCTTTGAAAAAGTCGTGAACAAATCTGACAAAACTCTCCAGCCAGACCATGCCCCATACCATCACTGTGAGGCCCTCTGTGTCCAACACTGACACTATATGGGAACTCAAGCATTCTACACCGGCTTCGATGTTTCATATGGTGGAAAATCCGATTTTGTACGGCGGATCCACGGATCTCTTGGTCACTGGAGACTTATCTAAGGTGTTCGAATACGTGCCCTCCGAGGCCACAGAGCTTGCAATGGAGTTATACGTGTTGAATTCCAGTTTGGTGGTGTGGTTCTCCCAATTGGGAAAGGGAACAGAGTTTATTTATAAGGAGTTGATCCTTCATCTGGTGGAAGGGCAGAACTTGTATCTTCAATTGGAGACCCACGGGGTAGTGGAAGGGGCAGATTTGGAGAACACGGCTGAGTTATTTATACGACCAAACGAAGTCAGTGGGTTGGCGAATGTGTTGTTTAATCATGAATTGTACACCGGGTCTCTTCTAAGTGTTTATGAGGCTTTGACTGAATGTACGGAGAAGCATCGAGACGAGGGGCAGGAGGGGCAGGAGGAGGAAGATGAAGATTTGGGGCAGGAAGAAGAGTCGGAGGAAGTAGGGCACATTGACTTGGAAGTGATAGAAGAACCTATGTATGTTGATAGGGATGTTGGGGACGATTTAGGAACTACAATGAGTCCCGAAGTGTATTATCAACCCCCTGGACTGCTGTTGGTGGATCTTGGTTATGGGCCTGTTAATGGTAAGAGAAGGGCAAAAGACGAGGAGGGGCTGAAAAAAAATAGAAATGTGTAAAAAAGTTTATTTAGAGTGAAGGGCATGCCCAAGGGCATGATGCCCCTAAATATACTTAACTTCCAGTTCCGATTTAAAACCGTTAAAGCTCGTTGAAGCGGCCGAAGTGTAAGCTCCGATATTCTCGAAGTAAATCCAATCACCGACATCAGGAATGTAAGGTAATTCCACCGCTTGACTGACACAGTCCAATCCATCACAAGTCGGTCCCCAAATGGACACTTTTTCGTGCCCCTTTTTTTCGTGCCCCTGATTGTAAAGGAATTTGCCCTCATGGGTCAAAAGTTTGGCCTGTGGTTGTTGGTGGTCGTAGATGATACAATTCAAATTACCGTAGATCCCATCGTTGATGTAGAGTCGATCTCCCTCGATGTCCCTTCTTCTGCCGATCACGTGACAGCAGAGAGTGAACACGGAGGAACTGAAATATCTTCCTGGTTCGGCAATGATTGACAAATCCGGGAATTGCAGCCGGGGGAAATGTTGGGCGAGAGATTCGTTGATTACTGCGGCAGCTGATTCGAAGGTTTCGTTGACGAAACCACCTCCGAGATCCAAGATGGACATTTCGAAGCCCAAAGAGGAGGCAATGTCGAACACCATTCTCGAGTCCCGGATCAGTTTCAGAAGCGATTCATGATCCGAGCTTCCGGAGCCGACATGGAACAGGACACCACGAAGATTGAGATTCAATTTCTGCGCCAATTTCAAGAGTTCAATGGCTCCTTGCATCGAGGCTCCATACTTTGTCGAAAGACGACATTGAGCTCCGTCGTCGTCCGTGACAATTCTAAGTAATAATCCGGACTGCGGATGGAATTTGCTGATTTTGATCAACTCATCCAGGTTGTCAAAAGTGGTCAAATTGACCTTCTTCTCGGCCAGATACCGGACATAGGAGGGGGCTTTACAAGGGTTCAGAAAGATGATATCTTTCGGGTCGACCCCTAAATTGAGGGCAAATTCGATCTCTCCATGGGACAGACAATCGAATCCTGCCCCCAATTGGGCCAATTGACGGACTAAAACGGCATCGTTATTACACTTAACGGCATAATACGGACGCACTTGTGGCAAGTTGGACTTCCATCTCTTATAAAGACGGACAATCTCCAGAGTGTCACAGACGAAAAAGGAATTCTCCTCATTAGGAAGGCAGGCTTCATTATCGATGCCACGAACCTTCTCATAGATCACCTGCCCAATAACCCGTCTACTGTCCTCAATTGGCCTATCACCATCACCTCTCTTTGGTAACCGGGCCCTGAATGTCAGAGCCTCAACAGATTGCAACTTTCTAGTAAAACTCATCTGTCTGGCGGAGAAACTCAACAAATTCTTAATCATATATCTAATCACTCTATATTCACTTCAAAACTCCATGCGGCAGCTCACGTAGGTGATGTTCGTTGTTGTACGGTATTAATTCGAACTAAAGTGAAAAATTTTTTTTCCTCAAGCAAACGTAACCTCTGTCGGTGCGGCTGAGGCTTATGGACCCTGATTGGTGGGGTAAGATGTAATACAGTACAGGGATGTGATGTAGTGGATGTGAGGGAAATGATGATGGGGATTAAGATGGACTGGGTTTGGAAATATGTAAGGAGCAGTTGGTGTGATTGGAGTGGTACTGTACTAGATAAGATAAGTAGAGAAAGGGGGTTATATAATAATTATACGGACTATTGGAATAGTGGAGAGTAGAGTGGGTAAGAGAAATGGACAGTACATTCAGACGGATGGTGGGAATTGACTGGGACTAGTTTTATGGTTCTAGGCCCTCTGTAGCTTTTATCTGTCACCACCTTTCCTTCTAGCCCCCTTTTTGCATTACACACAAGTCAGCAGAGTTACTGACTTACTACGCCTTACTACAGTTCGTTCATAATCTACTTTATTACTACTCACTAACTGCTACTTCTCCTCCACAATGCAAACACTTGTAACAATGTTTCACCTCCTTGGTGACCTTATCTACAAACTCCAATTTCCCTCTGTTCTTCATCAACGTCCATTCTCCCTTTGCTGGAATTCTAAGACACGACTCGTTCAAGCAATGAGCTCCCGTCTTCTTGTATCTCAACCCACAAGAGTTACAAAGTTGGCCGGAACTGATCGACCAAGACGGTCTCCAACATGGGGATTGGTTGGACTTACACGAGATGCATCTTCTTGTACTATGAGCCTTGGAAGAAGGAGAAGTCTTTGGTGATGGCAAAGAGGTCTGGGTCATCTTCGGTGTCGTTGGTGGTAAGATTCTGGTGGTGCTTGGGATTCTGGTTGGACTTGGTGGCTGGTGACGATGGTGATGGTGCTGTTGAGGGGCGAAACTGTATGGTTGTTGGTAACGATAAGAGTATGGTAATTCTGGGGTCACCAATAAGGATCTTCTTCTGTCTTCAATTGGAGAAGGAAGTTGCTGTTGTTGTTGTTGTTGGAAGAGATGGTTGTATTTGTCTAATCTCAGATTCAGTTTGTTCTTGAGGGAATCGTAATTCCGGTTGAGCATTTCGAGGTCCTTCAAATACCCTGTTTGTTGATAGGTGTAGTTGCTCTCGAAGGGGAAGTCCACAATGGAGGAGATCTTCATCTTCTCGTTGATCAATTTCGAGCCCGTACGAAGTTGGATTTTGGAAGACACTTTGGAATCGAATTGTACTCCAGAAGACAGAACCAGCTGTGATTTAGAGACATCATTACAGTAATCTTTCAAGTGTGAATAGGTGACTGGGTCGTCGGCTTTGATCAAGATTTCCAATCTTTGTCTCCATTCTTCAGCTGGAGCGGCTTCGGTGGAGTATCTATAACAGGTATCTGGGAATTCGTTCATGGAACCTGGACTGTACGAACCTTTCAGAGAGGAAATTGGGGATAAAGGGGCAACGACTGGAGGATCGGAATTAGGTGGAGTAACAAGACTGGCTCTCGTTTTTTCGACAACAAACTCCATATTGACCAGAAGAGGACTCTTCAACTTGAGATTCTCGACATCAATTTCATATGGAGGAGAAGAGGGAGCCGATCTCGATCTCTTGGTTTCGTGGTCTAAATAGTCGTCAAAAGTCATACGTCTCTTACGACAAGGCTCCTTGTCTTCATTGAAAGAGGTCTTGCGAACATTTGTGGTGAAATTCGTCGTGGTGAAGGAAGACAATTTGGCAAACTCCGAATCTGGAGTACGGATATCATGGAGCAAATGGGAAGCATAATTATGCTTGGCAGGGTCACTTTGAGACCGAGAATGTAATTGCAGATGTACCAAGGAATTGGTACTCGAATTAGAAGAAGTAGAAGTGGCTATCAGATTCATCTTGACACTAACAAATTGGGGGTGATCTGGTAACTATGGTAACACAAACTGATAATAATAAAGAGAAAAAAATCAGAACAGGATTTTTTTCGATAAGAATGGGGGTTGGATTGATTGTGAAAAAAGAGTGAATAATCCGAATTGGGTTGGTATTAAAAAGAAAGACTAAGCAGTTGGTGCTTGCGGTGATGACTTGATGAAGTTTGGGGTGAAGTTTTTTGGGGACAAGCGAAGATGACTAGGCTTAGGAGGGGGTCGATTTATATAAGTTTGGGTCGTAAAGAGGCAAGATGGCGGATTTCCTGATTCATTACTCTACATAAGGGGAAGAGGAGTGTTTTGAGTTGGTTAAGGCAACTCCATTGCCTGTTTTATCTTCTCTTGCATGAAATCAAGTGGGCTTGATTTGATGGTGTTATTGACACAGAAAAAAAAACTGATCTGCACAGATCAGGAGGAAGTAGAGGAGTAAGAGGGAGGGAGGAAGTAAGAGGGAAAGGGGAAAGGGAAGTATGAGGGTCAGTATGAGAGTAGTGTGGCGTAGGGTAATGTGGCGTAGAGTAGTGTAATGTAGTGTAGTGTGTTCTCTGCCTGCTCTTTTCTCCTTTCCTAGCCTCGTTTCCTTTGGCAGATCGATGAGGTAAAATTTTGTAGGAAAAAATTTCGGAGGCTTGACTTAATGATCTTATAGAGAAGGTCAGCACCGAGGTTTTACAATGACAGATCCCAGTAAGTACCATAATGAGTAGACTCAGATGACAATATTAACAATGAAAATTAGCCACCAAGATCGAGCCCTATCTTAAGAAGATCCTCAGTTCGTTGGATCAGCAGTTTATCAAAAACCCAGCCCAATACCAGAACAATGTGGAACTTTTCAAGGCCTCGCTTTTGCCTCAATTGAAGAGTGGCACTGCCATTATTTTCAACGGGTCGCCAATATTGGGTAAGCAACAATTTCAGGAGATGTGGTATCAATTGCCGAGCACTCAACATCAGTTGTCTTCGTTCGATGCTCACGTGATCCCGGGTAGTAAAAGTTTCAATGTGATGTGTGCTGTGAAGGTGAGGTTTGATGAGAGTGGGAAGACTCGATTGGGAGATCAACTGGAATTGGTCAATAATCCGAATAGAATGGACCAGAACGTGAATTTGAACCGCAACATCTGGGGGAATTGGTACGGAGTCAATTTGAACTTGGTCGTGGACGACTCAATTAGCGCCACCACGGAGATGGAGTCGATCAATTTGTTCAATTACAGGATAGTTTATAAGCCAGAGAATGGTGTTATATAGATAGGATAGTAAGAAAGGTAGTGAAATGGTCTGTTGGAGATGTAGTTGTTGGAGCTCTAAGTTGCACTGATGTGGCAGGCTGGGCTGGGAGGGGTTAGTTGGAGGTGTGGGGAGATCCCTGGGATGTCGCTTTCGCCTGCGGCGGGCTTTTTTTCTGGCCAGCCTTCGGCTGGAGGTGGTGGTGGAAGTAAGGTGAGATTTCAGTTTAAGTTCATCCGCCTTCGCCCGAAGGGCGACCAGAAAAAGGCCCGCCGCAGGCGACATCCACATCCCCAGAGATCACTGACACCGAAAGTCACTGCCATTTAAGATCACTTTCCAGACTGCCAGCTTTAACTTACTGTAAAATTACTATAGATAATTCACATATTATTATACACCGTTAGCTTACAATTTCTCCACCATTGGAGGAGGAGGAGGAGGAGCCGATCTTCTCGTTGAGCAGCAGCAAATGGACAACATCCAGAATACGGAGCCCAAAATGGAGGCCACAATGGCTACCCAGTAGAAGGCGATGTAGTTTTTGGATAAGTTAGCAGTGATTCCGTAATCGGAGACTTCGTTGTTGAATTCCTTTCTGATGTAGATGAAGGCACCGGTAGAGGCGGCACCACCCACGATCAAAGCGAGAGTGGCAATCACCGACAAGATGAAGGACAAACAAGAAACCAGTCTGGAACATACTGCAAATAAGGTCAACAGAAGAACCAAGAAAGTCAAGGCAATACCGGCAATGGTACAGATGAAGATCAGCTTACTCAAAGGTTTGATGATCTTTTGGTAACTTTCCACTCCCGAGGGCAAGTCGATACCGACGCTTTCCACCAGAGAAATAATACTGCTGATCGAGTCTGAGTCGTCAGAATCGGTCAAATCTGCGGCAATGACAGAAGCTGGGTCGAAGATATACATGGCCTTAGCCTTGGAACAGTAAGTGTAATCAACAGCATTCGTGTCATAGGTGGCTAAGGATTCACCAGACTTCAAATTACCCTTACAATAACCCCACATACCAAAACTGTAGACATCACTTAAACCTAAAGCTTGATTGACAGAGGATGAGGAAAGATCGTCAATTTCCGAGGAAACAGAAGAACTCTCATCGGAGGCAGCAGAAAGTATCGCCGTGGCATTAAGACTCGAAAGATCAATATCAATGTAATAGATATTGGTCAAGAAAGAGTTGTTCTTAGCAGTTCCTGCACAAGCTAAAGCAGAAAGAACTAAGGCCACCAAGCTGAGAAAAGCCGGGATGATGATGAACAAAAATCTGCAACAACCCATGTGATACTGTAATGTGGTAAGTGTGTTTTGATCTAAGCAGATCAGGATTTGGCTGACTATTTATCCATCGGTATTAAATCGATGCTGGGTCGGGTATTAATTAGCTGCAGGGGAAGGGGCTGGTTGTTACTATTTTTAGGGGCAGAAAAAAAATTGTGCAGTAAAAAAGGGGATACAACGAGTGACGGAGGAGGGCAGGGGCACAGTCAGAGAGAAGGAGGAGAAGGAGAAGGAGACAGTGGGATTGTGGTTGGGACGACGACAGACGAGTGACAGTTGAGGTACTTCTCATGACTCTGAGAGTTACTTGCAAGTCTGGAACCAAGTCCAGATTCATCGAGGCGTTTTGAGATGGAATTCGGGCTTGCAACATGAAATAGGGCACAGCAGAGTAAACAAACAAATATAAACAGATGACCATTATAGCCTCAATAGCCTAATTTAGCTCATCGAGTCTTCGGTGAAGGCGTTGCGGCGTACCTAAGCCTTGAAGCAGGGTAGTAATGGCTTAGTAAGATGATCTAAGCCAATTGAGCGCAGGTGATCTATATTTGGATTGGGTGTTAACTAACACCGTCACACTTCTAGAGGTTACGTTTGTGATTTTCTGGCTGTGTTTGTGTGGTTGTTGGTGAGTTGTGTTTGTGTAACGTCTTACACGACCTTCGGCCGAAGGCCGAGCAGAAAAAGCCCGCCGCAGGCGAAAACTACAAAACCTACAGCGAGAGATCAGACTACACGATCAGACTACGCCTGCGGTGGGCTTTTTACGGCCCAGCCTCCGGCTGGAGGGAGTGGCAGTGGGTAGACCAGGGGGGTCTAGGGTATGTCTGAAGGGGCCTGAGGGCTCTGAGGGCTCTGACGTGGCCTCAAGACAATTCCCTTACTGAGAATCAGCAGGGCACTCTACCGACCTACCTCGGACTGTATGTTTGCTTGTCAATTAACTTCAGACCTTGTCTTACAGGTCTAATTGATTACGTGCCCTTTTAGTGAAAGGGCAGAAAAAAAAATCGGATATTTTAACGTGTGATCGCGCAAAGAAGGGCATGAAAAGTGTGGTGTTTGCCCCCGTTACCGGGAAAACATGTGTGAGATCAGAGTCATAATTTATACGAGGGGTGGTAGGGAAGGAGGGAATTTTGTATGACAAGGGTGGGTGAAAATTGGCATACTCAATCAGATCACCTGAAGTTATACAAATATCTAATTACTTCCAGACATTTCCCTCCCTTGCTGACTACATCCCAATCCATTATCACCCACATGCTCGTTAATATGTTGGGTGAAAAATTTCTCCAAATTTTTCACTTTTTTTTTTTTCTTTACGAAACGTATAAATAGCGATCGATGTCCGCGTGTAAGGGCAAAAAATACATAGATTTAACTAGTAAATACAACATGGTTTCATCATCGGTATTGGGATTTCCAAGAATTGGACCAAACAGAGAATTGAAGAAGGTCACTGAGGCCTACTGGGCCGGCAAGGTTGACCAAGCCGAGCTTTTCAAGGTCGGTAAGGAATTGAGAGAGAAGAACTGGAAGCTTCAACAAGCCGCCGGTGTTGACGTCATTGCCTCCAATGATTTCTCCTTCTACGACCATGTCTTGGACTTGTCTCTTTTGTTCAATGTTGTTCCAGCTCGTTACACCAAGTTCCAATTGGATCCTATTGATGTTTTCTTTGCTATGGGTAGAGGTTTACAAAGAAAGGCTACTGAGTCTTCTCCAGCTGTTGATGTTCCAGCTTGTGAGATGGTCAAATGGTTCGATTCTAACTACCATTATGTCAGACCAACCTTTTCTCACTCCACCGAATTCAAGTTGAACGGTTCTAAACCAGTCGACGAATTCTTGGAAGCTAAGGCTCTCGGTGTTCAAACTAGACCTGTCATTGTAGGTCCAGTCTCTTATCTTTACTTGGGTAAGGCCGACAAGGATTCCTTGGATTTGGAACCAATCTCCTTATTGGAAAAGATCCTCCCAGTTTACGTCGAATTGTTACAAAAATTGGCTGAAGCTGGTGCTACTGAAGTCCAAATCGATGAACCTGTCTTGGTCTTGGATTTGGAAGACAACGTCAAGGCTGCCTACAAGAAGGCCTACGAATACTTTGCCCTGGCCTCCGGCTTGCCTAAATTGGTCTTGGCTACCTACTTCGGTGACGTCACCCCTAACTTGGACGCCATCAAGGGTTTGCCAGTCAGTGGATTCCACTACGATTTCGTCAGAGTCCCAGAACAATTCGACGAAGTTGTTGCTGCTTTGGAAAAGGACCAAATCTTGTCTGTTGGTATCGTTGATGGTAGAAACATCTGGAAGACCAACTTTGCCAAGGCCATTGAATTTGTCAAGAAGGCTGTTCTGACCTTGGGTGAGGAGAGAGTCGTTGTTTCTACTTCTTCTTCTTTGTTACACACTCCAGTTGATTTGGAGAACGAGAAGAAGTTGGATGCTGAGATCAAGGATTGGTTCTCCTTTGCTACTCAAAAGTTGACTGAGGTTGTCACCATTGCCAAGGCTGTCAGCGGTGAGGACGTCAGTGAGGCTTTGAAGGCCAACGCTGCCTCCGTTGAGAGCAGATCCAAGTCTGCCTTGACCAACGACGAGCTGGTCAGAGCTAGAATGGCCACCATTGACGAGAAGTTGGCTACCAGAGCCTCTCCTTTCCCAGAAAGATTAAAGGTCCAAGAGAAGGAATACAACTTGCCATTGTTCCCAACCACCACGATCGGATCGTTCCCTCAAACCAAGGACATCAGAATCAACAGAAACAAGTTCGCCAAGGGAACTATCACTGCTGAAGAATACGAGGCCTTCATCAACAAGGAGATGGAGATGGTCATCAGATTCCAAGAAGAGATCGGTTTGGATGTCTTGGTTCACGGTGAGCCAGAGAGAAACGATATGGTTCAATACTTCGGTGAACAATTGAAGGGTTATGCCTTCACCACCAACGGTTGGGTTCAATCTTATGGTTCTCGTTACGTCAGACCTCCTATCATCGTTGGTGACGTCTCTAGACCTCTGCCAATGTCTGTCAAGGAGTCTGTCTACGCTCAATCTTTGACCTCCAAGCCAGTTAAGGGTATGTTGACTGGTCCAGTCACCTGTTTGAGATGGTCTTTCCCAAGAGATGACGTCACCCAAGAAGTCCAATCCTTGCAATTGGGTTTGGCCTTGAGAGACGAGGTCCAAGACTTGGAAGCTGCCGGTATCAAGGTCATCCAAGTCGACGAACCAGCCATCAGAGAAGGTTTGCCATTGAGAGCCGGTAAGGCCAGAACCGAGTACTTGAGATGGGCTGCTCAATCTTTCAGAGTTGCCACTTCCGGTGTCGAAGACGTCACTCAAATCCACTCCCATTTCTGTTACTCGGACTTGGACCCTAACCATATCAAGGCTTTGGATGCTGACGTTGTCTCTATTGAGTTCTCCAAGAAGGACGACCCTAACTACATCCAAGAGTTTGCCGACTACCCTAACCACATCGGTTTAGGATTATTCGATATCCACTCTCCAAGAATCCCATCCGTCGAGGAATTCATCGCCAGAATCCAAGAAATCTTGAAGGTTTACCCAGCTGAGAAATTCTGGGTTAACCCAGATTGTGGTTTGAAGACCAGAGGTTGGGAAGAAACCAAGGCTCAATTGACCAACATGGTTGCCGCTGCTAAGCACTTCAGAGAGCAAAAATAAGAGCCTTGGATCCAGTAAGACTTGTCTAAATGACAAGACCAGCTGAATGCATTTATTCAACATTAATGTATTGCATTACGATTGTTTTTATAGTATATATTGTTTGTTTGGGATCTCAACATCGGATTTGATATACAAGAGTTGTAGAAGTAGCTAGGGATGCTCAGGGAAGGCTCTACGGAAGTCAGTCTCTGGAGCACTACTCTAGGTCCATACTGGCCTACGTCCATACTGGCTTCGCCTGTGGCCTTTTCTGGTCGGCCCACGGCCGAAGGTCTGACTTGAGTAGGCTGTCTTAGAAAGGGGGTAACTGTAGCTGTGCCCTCCCCTTCTTCGGCCTGAGGGTGACTCGAAAAGGACCTGCTATAGAGTTCCAGGTATCTTGACAGACTTGCTGTGGCTTATTGGGTCAGCTGTCGGCCTCTGCCGGCCTTCTGTCCTTGTCCCGAACTGTGAACGACTGAGTCTATCTTAAGAAAGGGGGTAACAATCTGTAGCCACAACCCCACACTCCAGCCGAAGGCTGGGCAGGAAAAAGCCTGCCGCAGGCGAAGTCAGTATCTCAAGCAATCCCTCCACACCTACTATGGACCTCTTTTGTAATCTCACTGCCGCCCAAGTCAGACCTGGCATGGACTTCTGTAGAAAGGGGGTAAAGGCAACTGTAGCCTACCCCACCCACCAGCCGGAGGCTGGGCAGAAAAAAGCCCGCCGCAGGCGAAATCACTATCTCCAAAAATCATACCAAACTCCCACCTAATTCCTTTCCCCTTCATTCTCCTGCCTCACCTCAACAACCCATTACTCTCATCCTCCTTCTGTATGTCTTGTGCAGCACTTTACGAATTTCTTGACGAAAAAAAGTTGTGGCAAAAAAAAAAGATCGAGTTTAGTGAAGAGACAAGAACAGAAGCGATACATCATGGCAACCAATGACGAGAAGGTGGCCGAGTTTGTGTCCATTACCGGGGTCAATTCCTCATTGGCGTTGGGATATTTAGAGGATCACGACTTTCAATTGGAGTCTGCGCTTCAATCGTACTTTGAAGACGGGGTCAATGGCGGTGGGCGTGTAAGTGGGCTGACCGGCAGTGGGCCGGGCGTGAGCTCGAATGCTCCGCCGAAAGCTGGAAATAGAATGAAGACTTTCAAGGATCTCATGGGCGGGTCTGAGGAGTCTGAAGACGATGACGTCAATCTTTTCACTGGCGGGGAGAAATCGCTGTTACTGGTGGAGAACCCCGATAAGAAGAATGCGTCCAATTTGGTTCAGGACATTCTTAAGAAGGCTGCGGATCCGCTGAATGCGCGTCTGGGAGGTGAAGATTCGGAGGGGCGTTCTCAATTGCCTAAATTCACGGGCACTGGTTACAAATTGGGGGACTCGACTGTTCCTTCACAACTGATTCCAGATCGTCAATCGATGTTCCGGAAGCCGGAGAAGGTAGAGAGGAAGATCACTTTCTGGAAGGACGGGTTCAGTGTAGGGGAGGGACCTTTGTATCGGTACGATGACCCTCGTAATGGGGCTTATTTGCGGGATTTGAACTCGGGAAGAGCCCCGTTGGAATTGTTGGACGTCAAAATGGGTCAAGACGTGGACGTGAATGTAGATAAACGGTTGGACGAGGAATATAAACCGCCAAAGCGCAAGGTGGGCGGATTTCACGGTCTGGGTGTCCGATTGGGATCCCCTGTACCAGGATCTCCATCAGTGGAACAGCCACTGTCTGAGCCACTGACACTGCCACAATCACAGCCTAAAGAAGAGAAGACTGATACGGGTAAAGGAAGTGCCAAGATCCAATTCAGATTAGCCGATGGACGGAGAGTGATCCGCAATTTTGAGCCGACAGACACGGTGAATGATCTTTATGAGTTTGTGAGGAGCGAGTCGGCCACGTCGCGGGAGTTCTTCTTGTCGATGGCGTTCCCAATTAAGCCGTTAGAGGAGTTGGAGAAGACGATCGAGGAGCTGGGGTTGGTCAATGCGGCTGTGGTGCAGAGATGGAAGTGAGGAAGGGACTGGCACTCCTGGCGAGGGCTGGAGCCGGAGGCTGGGCAGAAAGAAGCCCGTGGCAGGTGCAGTGCATAACCCAGGGATCCTGCTACGCCTGCGGCGGGCCTTTTTGACGGTCGCCCTGCGGGCGAAGGAGGGCTGTTGCTGTCAGGCTCCAGCCCGGCGGAGTTTCATCCCAGCCTACTCCAGCCGGAGGCTGGGCAGAAAAAAGCCCGCCGCAGGCGTCACCAGACCCCAGAGATTTGGCTCTTGCCTTCCAGGACCTTTTCAGTTACCAGCTTCCCGCTAAGCCCATATATATCACTCTGAATATAGATAGTAATATCTCATCATTGTAATTTTTCCTTCTAGGAATAGGCAGAAGCCTCCTGCCGAAGTGAGTCAAATTAGGCTTGCTTTTTTTCTTCTCTCCGCCCCGCCCTGGCTTTGGCTCCTGCCCTGGTCTGACTCTTTTTTTTTTGTGGGATTTTTTTTGGTGAAAAATTTCTTCATTGAGTCATCTCTCACTTCTCTTCGAGTAACATGACAGCTACTATCCAACCTGACTTTGAGAGTATTTACTCCATTATTGAGACCGACAGAAGTAGTGATGCCAATTACAATTTGTATCCTATTTTCAGCTATGCCTCGGCCGAATACTTGACTCCACATCTTGCCTTTCTCAAGCTTCGGTCTGCCGACCAACCTTCGTTCCTCTTCGAGAGTGCCAAAAATGGTGACACAGTCGATCGTTACACCTTCATGGGATTCAACCCCACCAAAGTCCTTAAGACCGGACCCGGCCACGGCCCGGAATCGGACCCTTTACTTCTTTTGGAAGAGGAGATGAAGAACATTCGTCAGGCCCAACTTCCCCTGATCCCGAAACTCAGTGGTGGGGCCATTGGATACATTTCCTACGACTGTATCAAGTACTTCGAACCCTCCACCCGTAGAGATCTCAAGGACGTGCTCCAACTCCCGGAGTCCATCCTCATGCTCTTCGATCTTATCGTGGCCTTTGATCACGTGTACAATCGGTTCCAAGTGATCAATAACGTCCATATCTCCGACTCGGACTCGGTCTCGGAGATAAAATCGAAATACGATGCCGCCTCCATCGAAATCAACCGTATCTGTACAATCTTAATGGACTCCTCCATCGAAATTCCTTACCCAATTCAAGACCAAATCGTTCTCGATAACGATTTCACCTCGAATATTGGTCAACAAGGTTACGAGAATCACGTGACCAAATTGAAGGAGCACATTTACAAAGGAGACATCTTTCAACTGGTGCCATCTCAGAGAATACTGAGACCGACTAGTGTACATCCTTTCAACATATATCGACACTTACGGACCGTCAATCCTTCACCTTATTTGTTCTACATAGATTACTTGGACTTCCAAATCATTGGAGCTTCGCCAGAACTCTTGGTCAAATCCGATCTCGAGGGCAAAATAGTGACTCATCCAATTGCCGGAACCTTGCCAAGAGGTAAGACCAGAGAGGAGGACGATGCCAATGCCGTACTGTTGAAACTGTCTTTAAAAGACACAGCTGAACATATCATGTTAGTCGACTTGGCCAGAAATGACGTCAATAGAGTAAGTGATCCAGCAACCACCAAGGTGGAAAGATTGTTGACCGTCGAAAGATTCAGTCACGTGATGCATTTGGTGTCTGAAGTGAGTGGGATTTTGCGGAAGGGCAAGACCAGATTCGATGCCTTCCGGTCCATTTTTCCAGCTGGTACGGTGAGTGGGGCACCAAAGGTTAAACTGATGACGTTGATCAGTGAATTGGAGGGGGAAAAGAGAGGAGTTTATGCTGGTGCCGTTGGACATTGGTCATATGATGGTAAGACTATGGATACTTGTATTCTGTTAAGAACGATGGTTTACAAGGAAGGAGTGGCTTATTTGCAAGCCGGAGGAGGTATCGTCTATGACAGTGATCCATATGACGAATATATGGAGACGATGAACAAGATGAGACTGAATAATAATACGATTGTCCAGCTGGAAAAAATCTGGCTGGAAAAATTACAACAAAAGGATCTTGCATAAGCGATGCTTAGCGAAGTTAAGCGAATCTCGCTAAAGTTTTATGTATGATCTTTTGTCATTTTATAAACCTTAATTCGATTATTTTTTGAATCCCCCATTTTACTTAGCCCAATTTTCTCCGGTTTATTAATTTTTTTTTTTTTTTGGAGAAGATTGAAAAATTCTCCGGATAAAGTATGATTGGGAGAAGATTATTGGTTCCACTGGTTAGATTTGTGCGGTTCAATTCCACCAAGAGACGGGAGGAGGTGATTCTGAAGATCACTGGGAATGCCCGGTTGAATGCGCTGTTCGAGGAGTTCGGGAAGCTTTGTGAGAGCAAGAATTTTAGTGCCGATATGGGTGTGATGCAACAGGTGAAGTTCTTGATGGACCCGGAGGTGCGTCAGGCGCTTAAGAAGGTGGGCAGTCAATTGCAGGAGGAAGGAGTGGAGCTCAAGCCGGAGGACGTCCAGGCGTTTACGGAGTTGTTGAAGAAGAAATGAACGCTGCGGCTTGCGCGCATGCGCAAGCGACGGTGAAATCAGAATAATTCATTATATAATACAATAAAACTTGTAGGGGATGTGTAGATGCGGATGTAGATGCGGATGTAAATACGCCCACGCCCACGCCAGCGCGCTGCGCACGCTGGCTAGTTCATCTTCCACCTATTACCACAATTCTCACACGTACAAAACGTCGTCAACGGTTCATCCGCCGATCTCGTTTGCAACTGGTAATACGACACCTTCTTCTGCTTACACTTACCACACGTGAAACTGGAACTGATCAGACGCTTCTCCACTGCGCCTTGCGCGTCGAACAAGTTTTGCTTGTGCATCTTTTCCATTTCCTGCTTCAAACTCTCTGGCGCCATCTCTTGCGGAGTCATCTTGACCAACTGCGCAGGCTTGATCAGCCGGCTTAAGACGTTTGTTCTTAACTCCGGATTCTTTTTGTTCTTGAGCGACAATATAAGCGAGCGCAACTTCTTTCTATAGTTATCGTTGACTTCCATGTACTCGAGCTTGAAGCATTGCTCCTCCACGTCCTTGGCAACACTGAGGATCTCTTCCGGGAACAAGTCTGACTCGAAGGCCAACAGCGTGTAAAGGCCAATCACCGAGGAGTTCCGCGTGCTGTTGTCGTACAACTCGACTTTAATCCCGTCGTTCTGAGGTGTGCGCACACCCTTGGCGACAAATTTGCCGCTTGCGCTTGCGGTGGCGGCAGCGGCAGCGGTCGCTGGACTCCCACCGCTCTTCTCGGCAACGCTCTTCTTCTTGACAGCGTCCTTCCACCCGCCAATGATCCTCTTGACAAGGGTGGAAATCTCCTTGTTGGGGTTCTGACGGTACTTGTTGACGGCAATACCGACTTTGGTTTCCTGGATGTTAGTAATTGTTTATTTTAGACACTAGCACGCAAGTGCTAGTGTGTGACGCTACAACGCTACAACGCTACAGCGCAAGCGTGCAAGTGTAGCAGCGTTGTAGCGTTACGCCGGCGCTGGCGCCGGCGTACTATCTACTTACTCTCAACAACTTCTCCGTCGGAACAACATCATTCTTCAACACATTCAACAACTTCAAAATCGTCTCATCATCATTGGCCTTCTCGAGATTGCCAATGACAGTCTTGATCTCTTTAGCGTCCATCTATGTCTCTTTATCTGGTTGTCTAGTTTTGTTGAAAAAAAAAATTCTGTGCGCAGAGCCAAGTAGCGGAGGCGTAATAGCGTAAGCGTGCAAGCGAATTAGCGGAAGCGTAGCGTAAGTGGAACAGCGTATAGCGTTAGCATATCAGCGTCAGCGTAATTGTATCATCATGGCCACCACCGTCGTTTACATCGGAGGAATTCCCTTCGACCAGACCGAGGAACAAGTGCTGGACATTGCCCGCACGATCGGCCCCATCAGCCATATCCAGCTCATCTTCGACAAAGAAACCGGCAAATCCAAAGGCTACGCCTTTGTCAAATACCATGACGCCGCCACACTGGCGTCCGCAGTGCGCAACTTGAACCGCTACCTCATCGGCGCGCGCGAACTCAAATGTCAATTTGCAAAAGAAGAACAAATTCTCAATCCCTTCGATGACGTCATCTCCAAAATCCCGCCGCTCCCTCAGGGCGTGGACGTCTCGGGTCAAGAATTGCCCGGAGACTTCATCACCAAACAACTCCAACTGATGCCACAACAACGAGTCGCCAACATTGTGAGCGAACTGATCAAGATGTCGAAACAATCACCACAGCTCATGGAAGAGCTCCTAGTGAAATCGCCACAACTCAGTTACGCCATAGTTCAACTGTGTCTCATGATCAATCTCATCCAGGACTCGGATCTCGAAAAGGTCGTGAACGATTTACAAGAAATTATTGACCCGGCTCAACAATTGGCAGAACTTACTGAAGAACAGAAACTGTTGATAAAGAGAGTGATTGCGTTGAAGGAGGAGGATATTGAGGTGTTGGATGATGAGAAGAAGCGGGTGGTGTATCAGTTGAAGGGAGTTTATTTGGGATTGGTCTGACGACGACCGCAGGTCGTCGGCCCTCACTATCATTACCACTATCTATAAAGTCGTGTATTTTAACTCAATTTGCTAATTTTTCTTACTTTTCCCATTTTCTTAAGTCGTGTATTTTAACTCAATTTTCTAATTTTCTTACTTTTTCCTCCTTACCTCGTTACACCACTTTCGTGACTTTCAGATGTAATTTTATTTTTTTTTCAAAAATCTTCTCATAGTTAAGCCATAGTTAAGGCGTAGTAAGACACATGAGTAACATTGTATACATCGGGTCGATACCCAATGAATGGAATGTGGAGAATCTTAAGTCTGTTGTGTGCGGGACGGGGCGCATCGTCGAGGTGCGCTGCATGATGGAGACGCCCACGCGCAACAAGGGCTACGGCTTCATTGAGTATGCCACGCCCGAAGATGCCCATGCCCTGCTTCGTCTCTTGGGGCAGATTCGTCTTGCCAACACGAATCGAAGGCTTAAGATTGAAGGTTCGAGGGAAGGTCTTAGAACCGACGGTTCTCGTAGTAAACCAGTCCTAAATTTGAGTCATCATGCACTACCTAATAATGTGATTTTGCCCTTGGAATTACAGGGGCAGGGCCAGGGCCAGGGCCTGGGCCTGGGGCATGCCCCAGGACAAGGACAAGGAGATATTATGAGTCAATTACCCGCCGAATTCGTCCAATTAATGACCAGTGACACACAATTCCAACAGGTGGTGACTCAATTGATCAACAATGGAATGAGTTTAGACCAAATTTTACAAGTGACCAAACCGTATGTTGAACAACATCTGACTCCTATCAGTAATCAAGTCCCAGGGCAGGGGCAATTACCTGATTTCTTAAAAAATGCAAGCAATTATTTGCCCCCTTTGCCCCTGAATTTGTTGACGGTGCACGACCAAATTGATAAATCGTTGGAGAAATTTGAACCTCCGATGTTGGTTCAATTGATCACGAATTTGAAACAGGTGGTTGATGATTCCAATATGTTCAATGCGGGACAAGTTATTAAAGAGCTGCCCGATTTGGCAACACTGGCACTGCAACTGTTGTTATTGATGGGGTGTATCGATGGGCAAGTTATAGAAGAACTGATGACTCTGGCCCTGGGGCAGGGGCAGGGGCAGGGGCAGGGGCAGACACCCCCACCTCCACCGGTACAACAACAACAACAATTGGGAGATCCAAGTTGGCTGGGATTACAACCACAGACAATACAAAATTTGCTTAAATTAGATAGAGCGCAACTGAATATGGTACTGCAGGTGTTGAAGATGACACCACAACAGGTTTATGCTTTGCCACAAGACCAGAGGGTGATGGTGGAGCAATTGAGGGCACAATACATGTAACTTAACAGGACTGGGCAGGACTTATACAGGACTGGGGCAGAATAAGGCAGCTCCTTTGTCTACATTCTGTACCTTTAAGGAGAAAGTAACTTTAATTGAGCGCGCTGGGCGCTAAGCGAGCGCTCAGCGAGCGCCGAGCGCCTTACACTATGTATCTTAATTCTTTCTTACACTTTTTCTGTACCTTTATTGTCTTACATCTTTTCTGTACCTTTATCGTCTTACATCTTTTCTGTACCTTTATCGTCTTACATTTTTTCTGTACCTTAATTGTCTTACATTTTTTCTGTATTCTTGTCTTACATTTTTTCTGTACTTCTTACACTCTGTACTATCATCCTTCACTACCTATGAGTCAAGATATACCCGGATATTATTATGGTACGTACCCCACATTCCCCCACCAACCCCTCATACTAACTTTCATAGATACCGAGAGACGTCGGTACTTCAAAATCGCCACCGGAACGTCCTATACCAGAGGTCACGTTGAGAAGGAGAAGAAATTGAAGGCAGCCAAGAGCGAGCAGCGGCGGAAGACGAACGCCGAGAAAAAGCTCGCGGTCGGCTCGGCGAGTGTGGACGATTTAAGTATGCAGATGTATCTCAATCCGGATTGGAGTTATGACTCGTCCGCGTTTGGTCAATTGAGTGCGGCGCTGCTCCAACGGCGTGATTTCGGGAAATTGCTCTGTTCCAACAGTGTCGACTTTGTGGCGGACCAAGTGTTCCGAGGCGGTTATTATTGGAATTTGGTGCTCAACCAGTCCGGACTCTATATAGTCGAATTGGGTCAGGAGCCACGACTTTTATCTCTCTCCCGGTTGCTGTTGAAGACGGTGATTTTTGACGACGGTCGTACTTTTGTCCATTATGGGCAAGAGGGACCGATCAAAAACCTTCTCATCAGCAATCTCCTAACTCCATTGGAGGAAGGCGACGGCGACGGCATCTATTTCGTCACCAAGGGAGAATTCTTCGACGTGTCAATACAAGGCGAATGGGTCTATCTCGTAAAGGAAGATCGAGTCGACTCGTTCAATCTCTACCGTAAACGTTCCCAACCCTACAATTGTCTCCCAGGTACCGTCCGTATCCTGGCCAGTGAAGAAGGTCCAGTCGTAATAGGCACCAGATCGGGTTGTCTTGCCCTTTTGGGTAAGGAAAAAGCATTCTATCAATTCCGGTCGAAAAGTCACGTGACCGAAATTAAGTTTATAAACGAGGGAAGATGGATGGTTGTTAGTACTATAAAGGATGAATTGGCAGTATTTGACACGAACAATTTGGGGAGACCCTTGAGGATATTTGAGGGGTATCATTCATGTGACGATGATTTGATAGTGGGGAGACGTAATATTGAATGTTATCAGGATGAGTTCATATTGGTGAGAGATGGAGTATTGAAACAAGTCGCTATCTATTGCCTTTCTCAGGCAGAACCAATCATAAGAGTGGGCAAGGATGTGCACCAATTCACTCTAAACGCCTCATCTGCCTTGGAATTGGTGTTGCTGACAAGGGACCAATTACAATGGTGGGGTTTGGCTTATGTAATCGTGTAGGTTGGAAAAAAATCCCGATTTAAAAGGGGGTTGCACCACGTAATTTTGGGGTCCTGGTTTGGCAGGTGCATTTTTTAATTGTATGTTTGTTTTTTTAATTGTGCGTCAGATTGCGAAAAATTATGGAGAAGATGGCTGGAGAAGATTGGCGTGGAGAAGATTTGAAGGAGAGAGGGAGGGACAGGCAAGGGAAGGTTAGAAGAGGAGGCGGATAGAGAATGTGAGTAGGAGAAAGAGAGTAGGAGAAAAGAGCAGTATAGAAATAATGATAGAGCGATTTAATTACATCCCACTTCACATAACATTCCACCCTTTTTCAGTCCTTACACCGTGGCATTTAAGCCTTCTCCGGCTGCTCTTTGGTATCCATGGTTATCTCAAAATCTTCTCCTGCTACAACTTTTTTTCTTTTCCCTTCTTCTTGACATCCCGTTTTCGCAGGTGTGCAATTCGTATTATTTAAAGTGCCCAAATCCGCAAATTGGTCCTTGACTTTTTGTCGTACTTCAGAGCTAACCCGGTGAATCATCGGATAATTTGGAGTTGAAGACTTGAATATTGACCTTGAATATAGAAGAATCCGTCATCGTTGGTCCAATTACGTCATCAAACGAGCTCAATTTCGCTTACTAGGCCGTTGAATTTGGTATCATTAGAATCAGAATCGTCGGCTCTACAATAAGACCTCCACAAATCGGTACCTCATCTCACATTTTTGGCTCATTCCGGAGGTGTAATCTGATCCATTCTATAAAGGGCACAAATCCTGAAAAGGGCAAAAATTTATTTTAAGACAAAAAAAATGGTAAGTTATTAAAAAGAAATCTTCTCCGGCTGACAAAGACAAGACAAAGGCAGGCATACGCGATCATATGGAGTAATTTAAAAGGCTAGGACTATTCTTCAGGTGATCCCTTTTACAGTGATCCAATTTTCATCGCAAAATTCCATCAGACTGACGCCCTATCAGTTACTCGCTTTCCCGTTTCTGCCCGTTTCCTGCCCCTGCCCTTTTAGTCCCCTTTGCACACCTCTGCTACCCGGATTCCAGACCTTCCGTACTAACAACCAGTTTGAGAACGACTCCTTCCAATACACGCTTGACCAATTGGGGTCCACCACGTCGTTGTCCTCTTCCAAACAATCGCATACCCACAACCCATCGATCAACTCGATCCTGTCCATCTCCGAACCCCTCACGCCTCCCGATCTCCAGTACTCCAAATACTCACCTTGGAATTCGGGATCCCAAACTCAGGGGTTCGGCGTGGCCGGCGCTCATACACCTCTCCAATCGGGAACGACCTCTTCCTTACTAAACACTTCAAACCTGTTAAACCACTATACTTATCAACAGAAGGAAACTTTCCAAAAAAGGATCAATTCGGTACCTCAATTACAACCGGGGATCAACTTCCAAGAGAGAAGACGGAGCTCGAGTTCCGAATTGGTCCAGAAATTGAGTAGTGTACCGTTCACCAATTTGGTGCCACAGATCCTCAGCTTGGCACGTGACCAGTACGGATGCCGGTTTTTGCAGAAGAAGTTGGAGGAGAAGCCGGGGATGCACGTTGACGTCATCTTCGGGCAGGTGGTGGGGCACAGTTACGAGTTGATGATGGACCCCTTTGGGAATTACCTAATGCAGAAATTGTTGGACCAATGCAGTAATGAGCAGAAGGACATGGTGTTGATGAATTGTTTTGACCATTTGTATGTGATTGCCTTGAATCAGCATGGGACGAGGCTGTTGCAGAAGTTGATCGAGTGTTGTACGACGTTTCAACAGAAAAAATTGATCCGCGATGCACTACAATGTCATGTAGTGGAATTGATCCAAGACCTAAACGGGAATCATGTGATCCAGAAATGCATCAATAAATTTCCGAATGAGGACAATCAATTCATCATCGATGCAATCTGTACCGAAATAGTCAAAGTGAGCACTCATAAACATGGCTGTTGCGTCTTGCAAAAATGCCTCAACAATTGCAATATTGCCCAATTGAGACAATTGGCTCAAAACATCATCAATAACGCGATCGTGCTCATGCAGGACCAATTCGGTAATTACGTAGTGCAATATTTGCTCGGCATCAATAACGCCACCATCAACGAAAACCTTATTTTGAAAGTCGTGTCGCTGTTCTCAATTTTGTCGACTCAAAAGTTCTCTTCAAATGTGGTCGAGAAATGCTTACGTAACAATCTGATCCACACGCACTTGCAGAATTTGATGGTGGAGGAGATCTTGAAGCCGGGTAATTTGCCCAATTTGGTAAGGGACCAATACGGCAACTACGTGGTTCAGACGCTGCTCGATGTGCTGAATGACACTTATAAGCTCAGATTGATCCTCCTGATCCGGCCGTTGATCCAGCAGCTGAAACCAACGCCCTTCGCAAGGCGGATCCAGCTGAAAATCTCGGTCTTGTTGAACCAAAATCCGGCTCTAAACCACAATTTGATGGAATCGCAATTCCTGACTCAGCCACTTGCTCAGCCACCTCATCCGACGGCTCAGCCACCGCAGACCCTTGCTCAGCCACCTCATCCGACTCAGCCACTAGCTCAGCCACTGAGCCGCACAAGATTACCATGGATGTACCAACCAGAGCAGGGGGGTTATTTTTAGTTCGTTAATGTTTATATAGGAAAGGTTTTATGATAGAAGTAGTAGAAGTAGATGTAGAACCCCACCTCACTCAGCTCCACTCTGCCTTACTCTATACACTCTGGCCTACTCTATACACTCTAACAGCCACTGCACCCACAGCAGCACAGTAGACCCACAGGACAGCACTCCTGGATGTCCTCTCCTTTAGTCTACTCTCCTCTCCTCTCCTCTCTACTCCAATCTCCCCTTTACTCTATACTCTCCTCTATTACTCCCTCTCTACTCTCTTCTCTCCCACTCTACTCTTACTATTACAGCTGTGCGCCTGCACAGCTGTGTCCCGTCACTCTCTACCACTGCTATTCTACTCCCCTCTCTCCTACCACTCCTCCTACTACTCCTCCTACTTACAGCTGTACTGCTGTACTCTCCTACTGTACTCTCCTACTATCACTTATCCTATTCACTATATGCTATTCAATTCCTTCTCTTCTTCAGTCTATCCCAGGCCGACTGAGGCTTTCTCTTCCTCGACAGCGACTCGTTATAATCTCTACCCGAATTGTTGAACATGGAGAAATCTTCTCCTCCAAACACATTAAGATCTTGTCTGACCTTCCCCCTCTTGGTCTTCTTTCCCCCCTCAATCATGTTCGGATTCAACCGCACGAAATTGTCCTCCTCGTACCTTTGAATCTCCAGCTCCCGCAGCTTGTCCCGGGCTGTCTTCATTCCGCCTCTTCCATGGTTCAATATAGTAGATCCGGTACTTTCAACCACCATCGGAGCATCGCTTTGCTCTTGCAAATATTCCTCCATAGATTGCAACTTCCGGGTCCTCTCCTTCCCACGAGGCTGTCTATCCGGGTCAATATAACTACTAGGTGGCAATTGAGCACTGATCTTGGGTGGTTTGTACGTCCCGGTTTGAGAGGTGTCGGCGGTTTCAGAGGTTTCTCCGGATTTGACAGGTTTGAGTTTGGCTGCCAAAGATTTCAGGTCGGGTTTATAAGAGGTGAGGTCGGAGTCGGAGTCGGATTCGGAATCTGAGTCGGAATCTGGGAGGGGTTTCTTTTCGGCTTCTTTTTCTTCAGATTCAGCTCTTTCGAACAGTTTTGTCAACTTGTCCAACTGGTAGCTCAAGCGGGATTCCAAGCCTTTAATACCTCTTTCCAAGGAGACTCTTTGGACGATCGAGTTTTTGACCAGTTGGGCACGACTCTTGTCCGTGTCATCGGAGGTCAATCTTTCGAGGTTTCCCAATATCACGAGCATCAAATTGTGGAGATATGCGAGCATGGCGCTGTTTTTGAGTGTGAGTAACGAGACACCTTCCAGTTTGGAGAGGTTTTGTTCGGCAAGGAGATGTTTAATTAAAGCCGGGTCCTCGGCGGAGAGGAGACTTTTGAGGGTGTCGAGGGAGCCGGAACATGACTCGAGGGATTCAGTGATCGTTTGAAGGTGGGTTTCGACCTGGTGTTGGTCTGAACTGGGGTCGGTAGTAATAGGCATGGTTGGTAAGAGATGAGGTGAAAAATTTGTATTTTTTTTTAGTAAGAAGAAAAATAAGAAGGGAAAGGGAGTTGAAGAGAGGGTAAGATTGTAGGGAGGTTAAAATACAGGGTTAGATAAAAATGGGTTTATGTTGTAGAGAAAAAATCAGGGATCACAACTATCTAAATAACGTTCTCATAACTTCACTTTTCATTGTGTGGTGTGTGATTCCATCTGGGCCATCTCAGCCGCACGATTTGCTAGCGATGAGAAAAATTTAAAAAAAAATTTTCTCTAAAAAGAAATAGTTAATACTACAGTACCAATGGTAAGTAGATCACTGTTGCAGACCATGTAGCAATCCATACTAACTTATAGCCTCAAAACGAGTATATTGAACAACACATTAAACAACATGGAAGAAGATTAGATTACGAGGAGAAGAAGAGAAAGAAGGAGGCCAGAGAACACCACAGGGTGGCTAAGGATGCTCAGACATTGAAGGGATGGCGTGGTAAGCAATTTGCCAAGAAGCGGTACAATGAGAAGACGGAGCTTAAGAAGAAGATCCGTGCTCATGAGGAGAGCAAGATTAAGGGTCCTAGCCAGCCTTCCAATGAGAATGAGGAGGCACTTCCTACCTATTTATTGGACAGACAGAGTGACAATTCAGCCAAGCTGATTTCGTCCTCGATCAAGCAGAAGCGGATGGAGAAGCTGGACAAGTTCAGTGTTCCGTTACCGAAGGTGCGGGGGATCAGTGAGGAGGAGATGTTCAAGGTGATCAAGACGGGTAAATCGAAGAGCAAGTCGTGGAAGCGGATGATCACGAAGCACACTTTTGTGGGTGAGGGATTCACACGTAGACCGGTTAAATTGGAGAGAATCATCCGACCATCGGCATTGAGACAAAAGAAACTGAATGTGACACATCCAGAGTTGAAAGTGACGGTGTTCTTGCCGATCATCGGAGTTAAGAAGAATCCTCAGAGCTCGATGTATACGCAGTTGGGAGTTTTGACGAAGGGAACGATTATCGAGGTGAATGTGAGTGAATTGGGGTTGGTCACGGCGGGGGGTAAAGTGGTTTGGGGGAAGTATGCACAGATTACGAATGAGCCGGATAGGGATGGGTGTGTTAATGCGGTGTTGTTGGTGTAAGCGACCCCGACGGCCGGAGGCCGGAGGTGGGAGCGATGGAGCAGACTCATGCCACCAGGCCGGAGGTCTGGTGGTCTAGCAAGCTGGCTGTCTAGCTTTCAGGTAGGCTGACTGGCTGACTGGCTGACTGGCTGACTACCTGACTAGCTGACTAGCTGACTAGCTGACTAGCTGACTAGCTGACCTGACTGCCTGACTGCCTGACTGCCTGACTGCCTGACTGCCTGCCTGTCTCTCTGTCTGCCTAGCTGTCTGACTAGCTGTCTGCCTACTTACCTGCCCAGTTACCCTACCTTCCCTACACTGTCATGCCAGTCTCTGCCTCATTCCATACTTTTTATATCTATATACGGTTTTATTACCACAATCGGACACCATCATTGATCCGATCCTATAAATGCAAGATCTTTTCCATGCCACGTTAAATAAACGTCCCCACTTTACATGCCACGTTTTTTTTTCTTTATTATAAGTGTGGTCAACCTCCGAGTTAAGGTGGATATTACATAGTAAGGTCTCAATGAAGCCGAAAGAAAGTGAGCTGGAGGAGGACAAACCTTACAAATGTGTTGAGCCCGGGTGTGGGAAGACCTTTTCACGGCTGGAACATTTGAGTCGGCACAAACTCAATCACAATCCGAAGGTGGTGTATAAGTGTCACTATGACAACTGTCACAAGACTTTTGTGAGACACGACCTTTTGACGAGACATTTGAAACGGCACGAGCTGCGCACGGAAAAGATCTTGAACCAAAATTTCAAGGACATCCGCAAATTGGGGGGTGAAAGGACGTACAAGAAGAAACGCATGGACAAATTTTTCATGGTGAAAAATGACGACGAGCTCAAAGAGAAGAACATCAAGTTGGTGCAGCTGAAGGAGGATTCCGAAGAGGCCGATCTCCCCACAAAGACCCCTCAAGTAGGAACCCCCTCAAATAATTTGATCGACTGGGTCTTGAATAACGATATCTCCACTCTAGAAGAAGGGGGTGTCTTCGATATCCAAAGTGGGGTAGCAGGAGGGGTAATGGGGGAACAAGAACAATTCTACTTTAACAATGCCAATAATTTCAATATCGAGTCGTTATTCAATTCTGACGAAGATGAAGTGTCCCCGAACTCCTTGTTACTCAATATGTTCAACGATCCGACCTTGTTCCCTCATAACGGCAACACGGTTTTCCCTCAATACAAATCCAAATTGATCAAAATAGATGACGTCACCTTCACGGATATGATCAAATTAATTCCGGCTCTTTCGAAATCACCGGACTTCACAATCTCGAACATCGAAGATTGTCTCGAGAGTTACTGGCGGTTTTTTCACCCCTATCTCCCAATCCTCCATAAACCCTCCTTCTCCACAGTAGAATGTCCCGTCTTACTCTTACTTGCCATGATCATGATCGGGACCAGATATATCAATTGTTCTTACTATAACATCCGTAAGGGTCGTGCAGAGACCAAAAGTTCTAATTTTCTGCAGGGACTTAAATTGGGGGTGATAATTCTGGAACCTTTGAGATGGTTAATATTTGCTTCGCGAGAATTTGCACCACCGTCGAGATTATGGGTATTTCAGAGTCTCATTATGCTTGAGTTCTTTGAGAAGTCGTGTTCGAGTCGAGTGTTGCACGAGCGGAGTCATTTACACCATGGAACGGTGATACAGTTGCTTCGGAGATCGCCGAGTTTGGGAGGGAATCCTATTAAATTGGACAACAAGAACACTGCAGAGTTGACCAATCACGACATTTGGAAGCGGTGGGTTGAAATTGAGTCGATGAAGAGGTTGACATTTCTGGTTTTTTACCTTGACGTCATCGATCTGATCCGATATGGACATCAGGGGATGGTGTTTGCGCATCAGATCCAATTGCCCATGCCATGTGACGACGATTTATGGGAGAACATGAAGGTCAATAATGACGAGAACGGGACCGTTGTGCCCAAACAACCCTTGTTTTTAGATGCCTTGAAACAGATGTTGAATGGGAGAAAGATAGAGACTACTAATTTTGGGAAGGAGATTTTGTTAGCCGGAGTTTTAAGTGTCATGAGTCAGATGCAACAATTGGAATTGCAGATTTCGTACGGTCTTGAACCCCAGCTGCAACAACGTAATTGGAGAGATCTGATCTCTTTACTGCTCGCTATTTGGCGGAACGATATTGCCGGAAGTTGTTGTAAAACTTTAGTAGCCCCCGTAGGAACTCAACTTCTTCTGTCCGATTCTCCCTCGGCACTGCAACAACAACATACACCAAACTCGACTCTGTCGATCTACAGCACGGATGAGTTCGACGAGACCAACACTGTGGTGCTTCAGTATCTGTTGGAAGACACCACTTGTAAACATAGTGCTTATCATATACTGCATTTATATATGAGGATCCCTCATTACGATTTCATCACTCTGGCGGGACTGTCGTATTGGATGAATGTGAAGCCGAGTAACAATGATCGACAAGCGATCAGAGCCAGATTAGAAGGGTTTTTCAAGACCAGAGAACTGAGAATTGCCCTTGTTCAATGTTACTTCTTCCTTTGGGAAATGTTCTTGAGACCACAAGATGACCCGACAAATCCGAACGGAACGCTTCGCTACAACGTAACTACCGATCCTTTTAATAGGTCCACCATGCTTCTGATGCTGTTGATCTATATTTGGGATTACAATTACTTGACCGAGGGTATTGAAAACACTCTGTTGAAATTTGATCTGCAGAAGGATTTACTGGAGATTAGAGAGCAAGAACCGGGGTTGGCGTACATTTTGAGGACGCGGAACGAATTGAGCGAGCTCTGTGGAGGGAAAAAATTACAGGTGATCGGACATCTCCGCCAGACGGGGAGAGAACACCACCAAATAATGATGGAGTATCTGGATAAGATTAACCAAGTAAAGAATAAACACATGTTAGTGGGACTCTTCAAATTGATGTCGACGACTCTCCTGCCAAGTGATAACGAATTGACAAGAGAACATGCCAGACTTTTACTGCATTGTGCTAGGAGATCGTGCGGCTCAGAAACCGAGATCTGCGAAGACATGTTCCTGAAGAGAGATTTATAGAGCAATTTACGATTAATTGATGAAAAAAAAAAAAGTTACGCGTTGTTTTGGTGTAGAAGGTATGGAGGACGTGATAGAGGATATAGGGATAGTGCTAGAACGGTGGCAGAAGGGGGTGGTTTCTAAGTATGAGAAGAGTGAGTGTGATGGGAGGAGTATTTTTTGGGGGCTATTTTTACTAATTGAGTAGGAATTGAGGAGTTGGAGAAGGAGGTTGGGAGATTGAAGGCTGAATTGGAGGAGACGAAGAAAGGAGATCAGAGCGAGTTTGACGGTGAAATTTTGTCGCCCACGCAATACTCCTCGTCTCAGGTTGTTGAGGATCCCTTTTATGTGAGTCAGAAGAACGAGCGGGACTCGTATTCCATCTTTGGTCAGAACTTGTCTCTTGAAGATTCTCCGTCTCAACGGAGTCGTAAGAAACAGGAAGGGCTGCTGGAGATCCAAGATAGTCAAGAGACGGCGGAGATTATCGGTCTTGATCGGAAGAGACGGCGGAAAGCGAGTTCCGGCCTGGAAGGGGAGCTCAAGGGGAATGGACTTGATTTGAAGGCTGCCCATAAGAGACGGGTCCCTTTGAGGGATATTACACCAACGGCGAGTTTCACCAACTCGCAGGGGCTGGTGGAGCAGGCGGAGCCCGTTCAAGCCGCACCTTTGGAGTCCCTCGTCAACTTAAGTTACAATTTCATCTCTGGACGGGATTGGAATTCCGCCGATTTCAAGCCCAACCCGCAATTGATAGACTCTCAGGAGGGGATGTTCACCAAGAATGAGAGTAGTAAACCATGTAGATGTGCCAATTGTCTTCGATTCCACCTGTTACTGGGGAATCCCGTGCACCTTTCCAAGCAGGAGAAATTGGAGTTGTATATAAATAAGGTGTCACATGGGAAGAAACAGCTCTTTAGTTTCTCCGTGGATGCTCCAGGGATCTCAAGGTCGGAGTTTCCCTCGACACAGGAATTGAAGCTGGATAAGCTGGAGCTGGTGCGGATAAATAGACTGAAACTGTTGGTCAAGTTATTTCATTCTTTGCAGAGAGATGAAAAGACGGGGAAACAGACCGGATTGTTCTTGTTCAGGAACGAGGAATTGAATAGGATAGTGGAGGAAGGGAAGTTTAGGATCAGTGATGGGGTTTATGAGGAGTTGGATGGGATATTGGGGGGAGTAGCCAGTAGCCAGTAGCCTTATAGCCTTATAGTCATTGATCATCATATAGCTCTCTATGCTATTACTGTAGTACACTATATACGAGACTCTATTGTACCCCTTCGTATCCTCTATACCTCTGTACAGTCACCCTGTCTACAACCTTCCTACAAGGCCATTGCCTACTTCAAGGCCTGCCTTCTACATCGTCTATCATCGGACAAGTCTTTGTCCTCTTAAATATCATAACAAGCTATAAAGTGCTTGTCTCTTAAATATCATAACTAGCAGCAATGCTGCGGCAGACACACTGCTTGGTGTGTCTGTATAAATAGGGCTTAACAGGACCAGGCCTATCTCTCACTTAAATATTTCACATAATCCACCTTATCAAAGTTCATCTTGAACTCTTCACAGATGCGGTTGATCTTGTCGAAGTTCTTCAAGATCCTGAACTGCAACAAACTTTCCAATCCGTACGAGTAATCCTTGATATCCTTGTTGATCATGACGCTCTCGTGTCTGCTGACGGTCGGATTATCGTTACCAATTCCATAATAATTAAACCTGCTCAATTTGGTGAACTCTGTGTTCCCCGTAAGATTACTGATCTTAGCCGGGTTAATGACGGAGATCAGCAGGGTATCCAGCTCTACATCCTCATCACGTCTATTCAACGAATGACTCTTACCACCAAAGACCGACTCGTAGGGGAAATTCTTATGAAGAAGCTCGTAACTCAGCAAGGTGAACCCGAATTGCGGACTCGACCTCATCACTCTCAAAATTCCTCCTTTGAAGAACAGCCCAAATCCTTCCTCTTTCAAGATCGTGGCCAGACAATGTCTCATGCCCAAATATTTGGTCTCGTGTTGTTTGGTCTCGACTTGTAATCTGGTCTTCAACACATCGAAAGGTGTAGTGAAGTACAGCAGAGGAACTCCGGCCAACAGACCACTGATAAGCAATTGCACGGAAGATAAGTGTTGTGTCTTAGCCAGGTCGGAAGGGTCGAAATTGAAGAGATACTTCTTCAAATTGGCATATGTCGGGAAATAAATCGCACTGAAGGGAACATCTCTCATCAAACACAGAGTAGCTCCTTTGTAGAGTCCTCTAAGACCGAGTTTGTTGATCACCTGGAACAGGGAGACTTTTGCTTTACTCTCACCAGCGACTTGTAATCTGATCTTGACGATTTCAAGGGGGTTAGTGAAGACTACTTGGGCCAGACCGGCAGAACATCCGGCTAACAATTCCCATCTTACCGGGACATGACCGTTCAGATCGGAGCCCATTTTCCTAACAAAGTCATTCACCGTCAATTTGATCAGTTTCTCTGGGGCCACACCTATCCATTGAGGTACAATACCTCTATAAAAGCCCCAAAATCCCTCGGCTTTGAAGACTTTTACAAAACAATCGAGATAGCCCGAATAAAGCTTGACGTTTCTCTGGGCCTGCATTCTGGTCTTGACCAAGTCAATTGGATACACCATGGTAGCCCCGAAAGCCCCGGCAATAGAGCCAAGTAAGAAAGAGTACAAACTATGGAACATTTCACTCGTTCCTTTTGTGAGAGGTTCGAAGGAAAGAGTGTCTACGATGGCCTTCTTCTTCTTTTGGCTCAAATTGAAGTCACTGAGGATGGTGAGAACCTCGAGTTTGTTGATGAAGTCTCTGGAAGTTTTGGAGTTTTCGAGGTAACCGTTAAGAATGAGCTCGTTCCAATAGAAGTAGAGATCGATTTCTTCGAGGTCTGTAAGGGATTGAAGATGGGGGAAAAGATTGTTATAATCGTTGACGTAACGGTAAAATTGGTCGACACTGATCAAATTATGAGAGGTCGTGCCTGTTTGGTAAATGTTGTTGACAAGAAGGTAGTTGAATTTGGGCAAATTCTGAAAGAATTTGATCACAGTACAACATTGATTGTACGTCAAAGAGGTCTTATTACGTCCAAAGAAAGGTGCCAATTGATCCACTTTATCGAGGATCTGATCGGGAATCTCACCCTGGTTGAAGATGTCCTGTTTGAGGAGGTTTTTGAAAGCAGAGACGGAGATCTCCGTCTGGCCTTGTTGGTGGAAAGTGTGGCTGAAATTGATGAGAGTGAGATCTTGTACGATACGGATGAAGGTGGTGTAATCAAGTCTACCAGCAGAGCCCCAGCCACTGCCAGCCCAGCCTGCTGCTGGGCCAGCATACAGTTTAATCTTCTCCCCCATTTCAGGATCAAAAACCCCCACTATCCGTAAAAACCTGTCCCAGTCCATCCAATTCTGACTGACATCCACTTTTCCGTCCAACCATTTCCTTTCTAAGGCCTTGAAAACTTTAAAAATAAACTTGTACTCGTCATCCAACTCCAATTCGATGTTCTTCACCGAGGCGATTTTCAACTGTTTGTACAAAAGGTCGTGGTTATTGTTCAAAAAAAGTAGACTTCTACTAAACAGTAACCAGTCATTAAGAGACAATTCACCGTGTTCATTTGGGTCTGCCACCAACCAAAGCACATCTGCATTCGGATTATCATTAAAGATCGACCGGAACAGCTCGGGAGTGATACTCTTGCGCTCATTCGTCGAATATTCCAAGAACAACTTGGTCAAATTCGAATTGATCTCCCGTGGTGTAAGCCTCATAACCTCATCTTCTTCAAAAGTGGTGAATTTAAGAAGCTTGGGTAACTGCCGTCTCGATATGGGCTTGGGAGTAAGCGACTCCAACAGCTGAGACTCAGACATCCTTCTATATTACGTCTATGTAACTTTGTATAACTAAGATTTTTTGTTAGCGTTTTTTTTTTCTTCGATGAAACCCGGGGAAATTTTTTTTTTTTGTATTGCCTAACACATCGGCAGAAACTCCGGCTTTTTTTACTGTTTTCTCTCTCGGTGATTGAGGGGAAATTTTGCGGGGAAATTTTGTTCCTTCTCTTCAATCACTATAATGATCTTGAATATCTTGATCATAATAATCCGTAGAATTTTTCAGGTATTCTCTTTGTTCTGTATTAGTCATCTTTCTCTGTTCGTATCCATTGGATCTGTCTATACCATCCCAAAATTTCCCGGCCAAAATCCGATACCTATTCCTACTATAATGAGACTCCGGCTGGGGCTCAGAAAAAATCCCCATCGGGTCGTGAGGCCGGTTTTTTTCCGGGCGTTGGCCTGAGCCGATGAGCCGATCCGGTGGGGCACCTCGGCTCAGGCTCTCGGCATGTGATACAACAACCAGTCCAGCCAAGTCAGGAAAGCCAGTCAGGCGAAGGCCTGACTGTGAGTCGCCAAGGCTTTCCCTTGAACTCGCCTGGTTTTCCACTACACCCGGGGTATTCTTCCTCTTCTTCACCTTTCCACCATACTTCTTACTCAAATAGTCCTGTAACGACATACTTACTTCTCGCCACAGTGCTACAATTTTTTTTCAATACTCGGGTCGTGTATTATATACTAATTAGGAGGGGGAATGGTTTTGACTTTTTTACCGTTACTCATGAGTAACTCTTTGAGGTCTTTGGAGTTTTGGGAGGTGGTCGATGGGAGGTGGAGGGTGTGTCCGAGGACGGAGGAGAAGACGGAGGCGGCGCCGGAGCCAGTAGCCCCAGGAGCAGCAGTAGCTGCGACTGGGGCAGAAGAGGCTTTAGCAGGAGCAGGAGCAGCGTCAGCTGCTCCTGCCTTAGCTGGGGCTTTACCCGGCTTGGCTTTAGCTGGCTCCTTAGCTGGCTGGGCCAGCTTAGCAGATCCCAGATCCTTGACCTTCGGACCCTCCGGGTCTTTCAGGTCCAGGTCTTCGCCCTTGATCAACTTCAACAAATCCCTCTTCAGCTCCTCCTGACCCTTCCTCTCTTCCACCTTTCTCAACCTATTCAGTTCCAGCTTCAGTTTCAGCTTCAGAACCAGTTCCTTCGACGGACCTCTCTTCTCTGCCAGAGACTTATAAACCATCTGAGGATTCGAGAGATTCAACAAATTACTCGAGGCCACAGTCAAACCTCTCTGAGTACGTAATTTCCCATCCATGGTATTACCACTCATCACTGGCAAATCGAACAAAACTTGAATAGAATTCTGCGATCCCAAAGTCCGGATCCCAACAACGGTTCCCTTACTAAACACAGGAATCTGCCCAGAACTCTGAACGTACATCACTCTCTCTCCCAACTTGAACACCTGCTTGGACAATACATGATACGACATCGAAGGAACCAATACCAGAATCCGTGGAACTCCTCTAATCCCCTTCGTATCGAACTCAACAGGCTTGGCAACGTACTGTTCGATCTGGGACTCAATCTTCAGAATCGAGATCTTGCTCAACAGTTCACTTTCCAAGGAGACTTGTTGGAAATCGGCAGTCACTTCCCGCAAATACTTCTTCACTTCTTGAATTCCATCCTTATCAAGTCCTAAATCGGAAGCCTTAGGATAAGCCGACGTGTTCTTGGAAGCCAATGGGATCAATTTACTGAACATCTTTGGGAATTTCAGCAAATAATTCTTCACCAATTCCAAGGCAAGAGCACTGAACTCCCATCCATGGTCATTTCTACGTGTGTATCCCAACACCTTCATTCCCTTGGACTGGAACTTCAAACTCAACCCAATGTTCTGTCTTCTTCCCTCCAGGTCCTCAACCATGAACTGCGAAGTGATCTTGGCAAAGAACAACGGGTTGACTCTCAAATTCCGAGCCAGTTGTCCCGATGGATAATATTGAACGACTCTCGATTCCAACTCCAGTTGTTTTAATCCGAACCTTGGTTCTTGTTGCTTTGGAATCTTGGAGATCTTCAACACCAATTTGTCCTCAACATGACCAGCAATCTCCAGTGGAGATCCATAGGCAAATCCACCCAAGAAAACGGCTTGAGATCCAAGTGGGAACTCTTCCTCCACCGGCAATGGAGCCGTCTCTTTGAACCTGACATCTTCATTAGTCACACTCTCCACAACCAATTGGATCGGATAAACCTCAATCTCAGGAGCAAATGTCTTCACATAAGCACCCTTCACCGTTCTCACCAACCCATTGACTCTCTTCACATAGACCAACCCATCAACGTTACCCGTCTTTACACCACGGGTGTTCAAGTATTGCGACTTCATATGGTTCAGAGTCTTGCGATGTTCCGGCTTTTCTTCGTCGTGCAACGGAGAAGCCGTGAAGGAGATCTTCTTCTTGACATGATCCTTCAAAAGCTCGTACTTGGACGAATGGTCAGTCACCTTAATCACCTTCGATTCCCTCAAATAAGGCCAGTTACAATACACAATCTCGCCCAAATATTGTCTCAGAAATTGCTCCACTGTCAAGCCCTCGTATTGATTAGTGACACTCAAAATCATACTCTCCGTCTTGGAAGGTTGTTGGAAAACTGTGACACTCTCATTCTTCAACTCCAGATTGAAGGGAATCGTATACAACGAAGGGAACCCGGCCAAGGAATCTTTACCCTTCAAGGCATCGGAACAAAGTCCACTCACGTATTCCAATCCCTCCATCGAAGGAAGTTGGTAAACGGTCTCTTCACAATGGTTACTTTCCAAGTCGATAAAAGCCGTTGGTAAAGGCGAATGGTAAAGATTGTTAATCTGAGGATTGAAGATGAACAACAAATCCTTTCCCCTTTCGTTTCTGGCCTTCTCTTCCGGAGTAAGTTGATTCATATAAGGAGCCATGGCCTCTTTCAATCTGGCCTCCTCCACAAAGATCAATTTCACCACCAGCTCCCAATCGGCCGTCTTACCATTCTTATCAATCTCCACATCATGTGGATAGAAATCGATGATCGGAGAATGTTCATCCGTCATAAGTGGACGCAAACACAGTGGAACCAAGGCACGTGATCTAGCAGGTAAAACCGCCATCAATTGTTCCACTGGCTTGAAAGGTTCACCCAATTCAAAGTCGATCTTCACTTGTAAACCGAGTTTGACATCGGAGATACGTGGGGCATAATAGTACTTGTAGTACCATGGCCAGGAAGGACATCCTTTATAGTAGTAATACAAGACCCATTGTAAACCCTCGACGTAGTTTTCAGCCAACTTCACAAGCTCCTCCTTGTCATCGTAGGTGAACCCGAACTTGGACTTGTAATAACTCGACTTCCATGCAATGAACTTCTCGTCATAGGTGTGTTTTTGGTCCTCAATAGTCTCTTCATCTTCTACAATGATCAGAGATTGGTATCTCTTAATGGTCTTTCTCACTTCTTGAAGCGAATCTGAATCCGATTCTTCATCGGACTCAGTCTTACCAGCATCCAATGGTAAACCATCAATATCCAACTTCAGAGTATAAGTTCCCTTCGACTTACTATGAATAATAAGTAAACCCAAATCCAAGGCAAACTTCCTAATAAAGTCCAAGTTAAATTCCGACTCCACCAAATCCAGTGGAAGATTCAACGTTGGAATCTTTGATTCGTCAGCTCTCATGGCCTCAACATCGAAACCTTCACCATAAACTTTCAAAATCCAAGGCTTGATCATTCCAACCAATTTCTTCTGTTGTTTCAAAAGCAAGAGTTTACCCTGTCTTTGTCTCTTCTTCTCTCCTTCAATGGAGATGTTTTCAAGTTGTTTGTTGAACCATTCCACATCGACGTTGACCTTTTCGAAGTTTTCCAATTCGAATCTCGACAAAATATCCAACCATTGTCCCAATCTTGGTAAGTTGATCTTACCTCTTTCGTTCAAATATCCGTCAGTTACTTTCATTCCTTCTTTGAAAGACTGTACTAACAATGGGAAAGCTCCTTTATTCAAGTGGAGATCAGGTAAATTAGGTAAGAAATCATTACCAATCACATACATCACTAAAATGAAATCGTCCAAGACCCTCTCGAAATCATATTCAAAACCAATGACGTCACGAATCTCTTCAAATTCCAACTCCAAATACTCTCTAACAAGAGATAAATGTAATAAGAAGAAACGTTGTTGCGTGAGATCACCAGTTTTCGTCGAACTGCCACGACCAAAAGTGACTTCTTCTCTAAGAAGGGCAAAATGAGGGTCATGTGCCGAAAGACCCAACATAATAAGATCGGCATCTAAACCGTAGATACAATGACGTAAGTTCGGATTATAATCCTTTTGCAGTTTCATCGTACGAATGTATTCCATGATTTTATGTTCACCTTCACCGGGGACTTCGTGGCCACTAAAGATGACGTCAATGTCTTGCCATCTGGAATCGTTCGAGATCTTTTGATGGATGAAGAATTTCAAATTGCGAGTCAATTTGGCCATGAATTCCGTGCCGGGAGTGATCGAATTCGTGTCGAAGGCCTCTTCTTTCGGAATTGGTTCTCCGCGCTCGATCAGTTTGGCAAGATTCTTTTCCAGTTCCACCGCGGTACGGAATCTTCTAGAACGTTGTTGATTCATTTTGGCACGAGGAGCAACACCATCAATAGCCATATAGAAGGTTTTTTGAGGTTTGATCGTATTGAAGAGATGATCAATATAAGCAAAGATAGCGCCGAACATTTGCTCGTCAGAGAGGCGCGAAATGGACCCATCATTACTGTGAGTACAATTGTGGAGGATCGAATTCATATCGAGATAAAGATTGTCAAACTCGGGAATCCCAGTATCGTCAATGAGTTGACTGATCTGGGGCCATCTCTCAGAGATGAACCGGAAGAACTTTGGAATACCCATAGTGGTAGAGAGAGGAACAACTTCGTTGGTTTTTTTTTGTGAAAAAGAGGCAGAAAAGGAGGGAAAGACTGGGGGTAGCTAAGTTGTGGTGGGCGGGAGTGAAGGAGATAAAAATGGGTGGACTGTGATGGGGGAATCTGTCTGATTACAATGAGCTAATTTTTAACCTTACTACTATCCTGGTTATCTGAATAACTCCACCCCCCTCTTCTTGTCCATCCCTCGTACCTTCCTCTTTCAGTCGTTTTCTCTCTTTTTTCACGACTTTTTCTTTCGCTCAGTCTTTTGTTTAAATCTTTTTCCAAACAACTCTTCACCACAACAATGTTCAGATCACTGTCAACTACGGGGTTTCCTAGTACGCAGAACAAGTCTGCCAATACGGGATTCTCTTTCGGCTCGAGTTCGAGTCAAACGTCCGGTGGATTGTTTGGGCTGGCGTCGACACAGCCGGGCCAAGGAGGTCAAGCAGGTCAAGCGCCTGGTCTGGCGGGAGGTCTCTTTGGGTCTACGGGGCAATCAGGGCAATCGGGTGGATTGTTTGGTAAGCCAACGAGTGGGACGGGGTTGTTTGGGAATGCCAGTACTCCAGCGAGTGGCGCTCCGGCTGGCGGTAGTGGCGGGTTGTTTGGGAATACTAGTCAAGCGCCAACGGCGCCAGCGGCGCCAGCTACTGGAGGCTTGTTTGGTGGCAGTCAAAGCACAGCTCCGGCCTCTGGAGGGTTGTTTGGCAATAACCAGAGTACTGCCCCTGCCTCTGGAGGGTTGTTTGGTAATAATCAAAGCACTGCCCCTAGTGGTGGATTGTTTGGTAATAACCAGAGTACTGCCCCTAGTGGAGGCTTATTTGGTAAGCCTGCTCCAGCCACTGGTCTCTTCAACCTGAATACTGCCCCAGCTAACGGCCTCTTCAACCAGACTACCCCAGCGGCTGGCGTTTCCCTCACTTCCATGACTCGAGTCAGTGAACTCCCCGAAGCATACCAACAAGAGCTCGTCCAATTTGACGAGTACATCCAGCACCAGATGAACATCCGGGACAATCTCCGATCGGAGGAGGCCAATCATAGAGAGCTCATTACGAGTATTCCTAGAGATATCACCTTCTTGGAGGGCAAATACGTGACTGTCGACCTGACGTTGAGTAACAATCTCAAGTTCATTGAGCAATTCAAGGAGAAAGAACTTGATTTGTTCAATAATTGGGTGGAGAAGTTGTTGAAACTCTATGTTCAATTGACGTCATCGACGTCGAACAATACGCTTGTATCGTTGGATTCTGCCCAGAACGCAAATGCTAACACAGTATTGAACCAATATTTCGTGTCGAAGAACGAAGAATTCGAGACAAAGATCGACGATTATAAACTGATCCTCAGAGAGATCGAAAGCACGATCGACGGACTCGACAAAGTCTCAATTAACGGAGTGGACAAGAACAAAGGAGTGGTGTTGGCTTACGAAACGTTGAGAAACCAATTCCAATTGTTCATGGAATTGTCAAATAATATGGCAGAGATCCATCACAACGTGAAAAAGTTGAGTGGTAGAAGTCGTTCTTAAGTCGTTCTAAGTCGTTCTTAAGTCGTGTATAATATACTAAATAGCTCATCTCAAGAGGCAAAAAAAAAATGTGTGATTTAAAGATAAGAAGAGTTAAATTAAGAGACAAGAATGAATGAAGGAAGACGCGATAGAAGTAATGTGAGTGATTTGGAGACGGATGATTCGTGGTCGGTGATCTATTCGGATGATTCGAGTGTGGATGGGAGTAAACTGACGAAGAGTAGTGGGGAGGAGTGGGCGGCTACTGGAGCCGGTGGCATCGCCAGTGGCGGGGGCGTTGGTAGTGGTATTGTGGTTGGCGGAGTCAGCGGGAATGCAATTGGCGTTACGGAGGTTAGTGAGATGAGTTCTAGTGCGATTGACTCTGCCGTCGGTGGCAGCCGAGCCCGGTCTTCCAACGACGACTCCATCCTCACCCTCCAAGCCTTCACCAGAGACTCCTTAACGCAGGACGTCAAGCACGTCGTTACACTGGCCCTGGATAAGGCTAGAACGTCGATGAAATTGCCTTTCTTGGGTCTCGTTGTCGTCGTTGCAGGGGCTCTTCTTGCCCTGTTCAGACCACTGGAGGTGGTCTTGGAGACCTCGTACGGACTTCAATTTTCCTCTCACACGAACTATTTCCTTTGTGAGCCGAACAAGTCTTTGTTGATGGTGGAGCGCAATGCGGACACCTTACAAGTGGAACGGTATGTTCTGTATGGGGCTTCTGATTGGAAGATCTTCAGGGGCATTTATCTGATGAACAGTAAGGAGTCGTTGGATGTCGGGTCGGGTTTTTGTGACTCGGATCTGATCTTCTTCAAGGAGAAAACGAATGGCAAAAAGGGAAGTGTGATGGTGTTCAGTACTCAGGAGATGTTGAGTGCTCCTGCTAAGCAGTTCTTCCAGAAGTTTCCTAAGGTCAGTTACAAACAAATCGAGGAGTTTGTCGGGTATGTCAAGCCGGACCGGATCGTGGAGTATCAAAATTTGCCGCAATTCAGTTCGGCCAAGTTGAAGGAACTGGCATTGACGGTGTCGACGAAGTGGAGGGCTTTGGGTGATGACGTGGCTGTTGCTTTGGATACAAAGGCGAGACCTTTTATTAGAAGTAAGGTGATGAAGGGATGGACGCAAGTGATGAAGGGATGGGTGGAAGTGAAGAAAGGTTTGGTAGAAGTGAAGCCTGTTCTTGTCGGAGTAAAGGAGAAGGTTCTTCCGGAGGTGAAAAAGCGTTGGGAGACTGTGAATGTGAAGTTGGCTGGGCTGAAGAAGGACTTGAGTAAGGCCAGTCGGAAGCTGGTGACGGAGATTAGATCGATTGATTGGGAGGGATACCAAGACAAGACGAAGACTCAACTTAGGAAGTTGAGTCGACTGAGTCAACTGCTGCTCCGTGATTGTCACATGCAGCTCAACAAGACCAATCATAGATTTCACCAATGGTTAAAGACGGAGCCTTTTACGATTTCGGAGAAGAATAAGAAGCAGTTGAGACAGATACAAAGGAGGGGGGAAGTGGTGATGATGAAGGTACAACAATTCATGGCTGAAGAGTTGCAACAGGGAAAGTACTTACTTGGGGTTCTGAGTAAGGAGCTGAAGAGATTATACCAGGAGTTCTTCGTCGCAGTCTAGGCTGGGCCTTAAAGACTGTGACCTCGGGGGTTGGGTGATTTTTTTGTAATTTGCTTTGTTATTTTTTATATGGTTACTTATTTTGCTTATCTTGTTGATCGGGGAGACCCAATTTATCCCATGATACTCTGTCCATGAGGTCGTGGTCCATTCTACAGTTGAGGTAATTTTTCAGTAAGAGTCTGCAATTGGGAGCGTTCTCGTTCCTCACGATCTTCATACAGTTCAAGTATTCTTGCATGTATTGTGTGCATTCTCCTAAGTGGTCTAAGGGGAATGAGCCTCTTTCGGGTGGCGAAGGTGACCAGGCACTGAGCTTGTTTCCGGGGTTGGCTGACATGGTAGAAAGGCAAGATGACTTGATTTTATTGAAGGTGATTTTTTTTCTATAGCGAGCAAATTACGAAGAACGAGGTTGGGAAGGGGGTGATGGGGGATAGTAGAGAAGCTAGAGAGAGATAGTGTAATAAATAGTAAGAGATGTACTGAGAGATATACTGAGAGTGTAAGAGATTAGGGTGAACTGCAGTACTACTGAAGTCTAGTGGTGTTACTTTGTTTACTATGTCTGTATTATTGTGGAGATGTCGGGTTTCGAAGTTAAGTAGATATAACCGATATAAGTCATGTAAGCCTAAGTAAGAGTAGTAGAGGTGAACCCATAGAGTGTCATAGAACCTTGTGCAGGAACCCAACAACCGAGGTGACCGAGATGACCGCTATGTGCGAGACATAGTTAAGCCAGTGCGGCTAATTTATCAACCTCATTTACTGTCGGTGACTTCGGGTGTATTACGCAAGAATCGTATTTCTCGGGTTCTTTTTTTTTCAGATGCATATAAAAAAGGGGATAGAAGGGGGGTGATAGAAGAAATCATACAACATGAGCGAGACAGAGCAAAGTGAAGAGACCAGTACTTTTCTTAGTGGAGTACCATTATACCTTTGTTTACTGGGTCTTAATTTGACCAACCTTTTAGCAGCCTTGGACATGACTGTAGTACTTACTATACAGTCAGCCATTGAGAGTGCTTTCCAGGACTACAGTAATATTGGATGGTTGACCTCCGGTTACGTGTTACCTGTATGTGCCTTACTGATGACGTGGGGAAGATTGGCCAAGATTTTCGGCCGCAAATATGCCATTCTTTGGGCAACTTTGATCTTTATGGTGGGTTCGGTTATCTGCTCGAGAGCCAATAGTATGAACATGTTGATTGGAGGAAGAGTGATTAATGGTATTGGAGGTGCTGGAATTCAAAATTGCACCTATCTCATCATCAATGACATTTTACCTTTAAGTGAAAGGGGTAAACTGACTGGTCTGATGAGTGTTTGTTTTGTGCTCGGTAGTGTTATAGGTCCACTTATTGGAGGAGCCTTTGCGGATTCCGACTCTCTCACATGGAGATGGGCCTTTTATATCAATTTACCTGTCGGTGCTGCTGCTTTATTGATGATGTTCTTTGGTTACAAAGTTAAGGGGGACAATGAATGGCCAACTTTCAAGAAGTACTCGTTTAAGCAGAAAGTGCTTTCTTTGGATGTTCCAGGCTCCTTGTTGATAGTCACCGGCTTGACATTATTCTTGTTAGCTCTTTCCCTTGGTGGAAACAAATATGCCTGGGATTCTGCTGCTGTTATCTGTTGTTTCGTCATTGGAGGGTTATTGATGGTGTTCTTTGTGGTGTTTGAGTTTTTCATCTTTGACAAGTTCGCCAATCCGGAGCCAGACAAAGATCCAAAGGACAAGATTTATCCGTTACTTGCCTTTGAAATCGGCAAAGATCCAAAGATGTTAGCTGTCATCGTCCCTGTCATTATGAGTAACTTAACTTTCTACATCTTTATGACAGCTCTCGCTACATACCTCGAGCTTATAAAGGGCTACAGCACCTTGACCGCCAGTCTTAGAATCGTTCCATGTTCTCTGCTGGCATCTTGCTTTGCCATGATATCAGGTGTCTTTATCGGAGTCACTGGTATCGTCAAACCCGTCTTGATATTCGGGTCTATTTTATCTCTTCTCGGAGCCGGTTTACTCTTGATTCTTGATGCTAATTCTAACAAAGCAACTCAGATCTGTTCGGCACTTGTTATTGGAATGTCTTATGGAATCATCTTACTCGCTGGCTTAATGGGCTGCCAGGTCAGAGTCCAGACTAAAAGCCCCCAATTTATGAGTATTGTTACGTCATACTTTAGTTTTGGAAGATCTTTTGGAGCAGCCATTGGGGGAAATTTGGCAACCACCATGTTCTCCGCACTGGCTACAACCCAATTAAGGAAAGTGAGTGCTTTGAAGGGTTACGACATCAATCAATTGTTGTCCTACAGATACTTGGGATTACAATTAACTCAACAAGAACAGACTTTATTAATTCATGCTTTAATTAAAGCCTTCCACATTGTGCTCTACGTTTTAATAGCACTCTCTACATTGGTTTTGATACCTTCAGTGTTCAGCAGTAATGAAAGAATCATCAAAAAGAAGAAAGCCAACCTCCAGACGGAAGTTGAAAAGTTAGAAGCCGAAACAGAAAGTGATGTATAGACTAATAGCCGTACAACCTTAGCTAAGCATGTTTACTATTGACCCCGGCCCTTTTGCATGAACCCCACAATTGAAAAATTAAGTCCAAGAGATCCTCGGATGGCTTAGCCGATTTCCCTTACATTACGGAGCCAGAGCCATGTTTCCGATTTTTGATTCGTAGTCGTACTACTTAAAGAAAAAAAATCCGTTTTGTTCCTCAGAGTGGGGTACACTTTCTGGGGTAATTTACATTTTTTTGCCGGGATTTGCACATTTTTTTCTCTCTCTAACGCGATTATTATCGGAAAATATTCTATAGGCGTAAAGTGAGAAGCAGCACCACTTTTTGACGGACGTGAAGAAGAGGGGGTAAGAGGGGCAGGAGGGAAGGTGATAAGGGAGAGGGGAACTATGGGAGTGATCGGGAGGATTGAAGAGAGTCATCAAATAGTGAAATTTTACTAAGGAAACCTCCGTAATTTCGCTCACAAATAATACTCTCCCGGCTTTCCGTTGAAAGATTACTCCCCCTCCATTACTCCACTTTTAGCTAGTTAAGCTTTTTTTTTCTTTTTCTTTTTTTCTTAGTTGCATACTTAATTAAGCATTTATTGTGAGATAATGTTACAGTTTTCCGGTACATACTCGATGGGGGAAAAATTTTCCTATACATGACCCCTCTTTTTTAAAACGTCTTATAAAATTTGAGGCACTCGCTAGTTAGAATTTGTAAATTGTAGTATCAACCTTTAAAAGTATGAGTGAACAAAGTTCTCTTGTTGAGGAGCCTGAGAAGACTGTCTCTCGTATTGAGTCTCAACAGCATAAGAATGTTCTTGAGCGTCCTAAATTCGACTCCAAGTCTATTCGCAACTATATCACTACTCGGTTCTCTGAGTTAATTCCAGATAAGGAAAATGTCAAGAGAAACCGTTATATGTTGAATCCCTTCCCTGGACTTAAAGAGATCTCTTTCAAGGAGTTTCTCTTGATGTTATCTGGATTCTGGGCTTGGACTTGGGATCTGTTTGATTTCTTCAGTGTCTCCCTTAATGCTTCCAAGTTGGCTGAAGACTTCGACGTCGATGTTACTTCCATCACTTGGGGTGTCACTTTAGTTCTTATGTTCAGAACTGTAGGTGCTCTTATCTTTGGGTTCTTCGGTGACAAGTACGGTAGAAAATGGCCCCTTGTCATCAACCTTCTGCTCATGTGTATCCTTGAAATCGGTACCGGTTTCATCAAGACGTACAAACAATTCCTTGCCGTCCGTCTGCTTTTCGGTATTATTATGGGGGGTATCTTCGGTAATGCAGCTCTGACTCTGCTTGACGACTGTCCTCCAAGAGCCCACGGTATCGTCTCCGGTTTCTTCCAACAAGGTTACGCCTTTGGTTATCTTCTTCTGGTCGTCTTCACCAGACTGATCGTCGATAATACCGAAAAAACCTGGAGAGCCCTTTTCTGGTTCGCTGCCGGCTGTTGTTTCATCATCGCCACTTGCAGAGCTCTTTTACCAGAAACTAAGTCCTTCATTGCCAAGAAAAACTTGGACTTGTACAGAAAGGAACATAATATTCAAGTGCCTTCTTTGAAAGAGAGGGCCAGTGCTTCGTTGAAAATTTATTGGTTGGTTATGATTTATTTGGTTTTACTTATGGCTGGTTTCAATTTCATGTCTCATGGATCGCAAGATTTGTTTCCAACGTTGTTGACCAAGCAATTGGGATTCAATGCTGATCAATCTACGGTCACCAATTGTGTTGCCAATCTCGGTGCTATCTGTGGAGGTATTCTTATGGGACACTTCTCCAATTTCATTGGTAGACGTTTATCCATTATTATCTGTTGTATCTTGGGAGGAGCCATGATTTACCCATGGGCCTACACAAGAAACACCGGTATCAATCTGGCTGTCTTCTTTTTACAATTCTTCGTTCAAGGAGCCTGGGGTGTCATTCCAATCCACCTTTCCGAATTGAGTCCTCCAGAATTCAGAGCCATCATTGCCGGTACTGCTTACCAATTGGGTAACTTGCTGTCTTCCCTGTCTTCTACTATCGAGTCCACCATCGGTGAAACCTTCCCATTGGAGACTTCTGATGGAACTGAGATCTACGATTACGCTAAGGTGATGGCCATCTTCGTCGGCTGTGTCTTTGCTTATGTCTTAATTGTCACTTTCTGTGGACCAGAGAACAGTAGTATCAGTAGAAAAAACCACGAGGAGCATGTCCACAAGGTGGAGGAGGCTGCTGTCCTGGCTCAAATCTCGAACGAAGAGGGAAGTCCAGAAAGGGGTAAGTCGAAAATTCAACATGTTGAGAATGATCTGTAATAATTGATTTATATGGAATGTCTGTTATCTGTAGAACTCTGTAGAACCAGGACTGGGTTCGTATGTCTTCAGGCCCAGTCAGGCCCGCCTCCTGGCCAGTCTCCTAGCAAGCTTGGCCGACTCCGGCTCCGTCAAATTTAGTAGTCTCCTAGTCCGTAAACAGTCTGGTCTGGTACTAGTCCAGCCAGGGTCACTGTAAGGCCGCTTCGCAGCCTTACAGCCTACATTCCTTACAGTCCTTCATCCATCATATTCTAATATACATCCTATAAACCCGAGCCCTTCATAAAGACCGCTTCCAATCTCAGTAATCTGGTTTCCATCTCTCTCATCTTGTATTGATCGCCCTCGATGATCTTTTCCAAATGCTTGATCTTCAACTCCAACACCTCCGGGTTCTTCGGGTCTTGTCTTTGTTCCGGTGGGATCAGCAAACTAGCCTGTCTGCTGTTATTTTGCGAGTTGACGTCAAACATGACCGAGTAATCCCTTGGTCTCAGTCCCAGTGGCTGCGAAGCCACCGGGGACATTTCATGTTGTTCGAAGGGGATCGAGCCAGGTCTCCAACGGACTTCTTGTTCCGTGGCGGAGGCAGCTTCCAGGATCGAATCGGCTCTCATTGGAGAACCATGAGCAATACTAGACCGACACCGGTTCTTCATATGACGCGATAAGGCGTCCGCACGAGCGAATCCGCGGCCACATTTCTCACAATTATGAGTCTTTTCCCCGGTGTGCATGCGTTCATGACGTTTGAGGTCATGTGACCGCTTGAACCCGGACTTGCAAAAGCTACAAGTATAGGGTTTGGACAGGTTGTGTACTAATTTGTGGGTCTCCATATTGTGTTTGCGGGAGAAACTCTTATTACACACCTCACACGTATGCATCTGACCAGGACGTCCATCGTCATGGTCCAGATTGTTATCATAGATTATCTCAGCACTGGTCATGGTGGTGTTTGGGTGAGGAAGTGGAAGGTGAGCAGATTTTTTGGCTTTTTTTGTTAAATTGTGGCGCAGTGTTGGAAAAAAAATTAGGCTAAGGTGTCTGAGCCACAGTAAGTAAAGGAGAGGGTAAAGTGAAGAGGGATAGAGAAGGGGCATAGAGAGGGGCAGAGAGAAGGAGAAGAGCGAAGGAGAAGAGTGAAGGAGAGAGAACCAGATAGACAAGAGCTTAATATAGAGAGACCGAGAAAGTACCTCCTACTCGACTCCTTCCTGACAGTCCCCTACTTCTGTTTACTAATCAAGCCACCTCAGCCACCTCAGCCTTCAAAGCTGTAATTTTGTGTTTGGCTTGTTTCGTTTTTTCCTCTCTTTGTTTTTTTACCTTCGTTTTTTTCTATGACAGCAAGATTTAATTAATTTGTTTATTGCGCACGCCATTTATGCGCTTATCTCATCTAAAAAATTGGAATTTTGTTAATTAATTAAACGCATTTCCCGCCTTATACAATGATGCTTGAGGTGAATAGAAAGAGACCGCGTGGGTATTCCAATACGTGGACCACGCTTGAGTCTTCTACCGCTGTTGATTCGCGTCTGGAGCTCGATCGTCATGGTCTAGACCGTGCTCCTTCCTATGATTCAGATATCATAGTGTTGGATTCAGAACCAGAATTACTTGGTCAGGATGACGATTACGCTATTGATGGCACTGCTGAGCTGATCGATGCTGAAGAGGATGATATTGTCGTGCTTCAAGAGAGGCGGCTCGGCTCGGATTCCTATTTGGGACTGGGGGATCTTCCCTCGGAGTTTGCTGTTCAATTCAGGGCCAATAGGCCCTCCAAGAAGGCGCGGACGAAGTCGTTGCCGCAATTACCGCATTCGAGGATCTGTTATCATCCACCTCCGGATTTGAATCGACTGCTCAGTCAAAGAGTGGGGGAAATTAAGACCAATTTCGTCCCAGTAAAGGAAAATTACACCTTTGGAGAAACAGCCACAGCTGCTCGTCGTATGTCCTTTGCAGGGACAACGACCACGTCGATGAACATTTCCCCAACGGGGAAACTGCAACAAAAGACTAGTTGTGACGATAAGGACGGACATCATATCATCAACCCAGGAGACTCCTTTGCCAACGGCAGGTTCCGTTTGAAGAAACTCTTGGGTCAGGGCACGTTCGGCAAAGTTGTGTCGGCCTACGACAACCAACTGAAACAGACTGTAGCCATCAAAATCATCAGAGCAGTGCAAAAGTACCGTCTGGCAAGTAAGATTGAGCTTCGAGTGTTATCGACGATCAAGAAACACGACCCTTTAAACCAGAATCATTGTATTCATTTGAGAGAATGTTTCGATTATCGGTCGCATATTTGCATAGTCACGGACCTCTTGAAGAGTTCTCTCTTTGATTTCTTGGAGAGAAACAACTTCAAACCATTCCCCGGCTCTCATATCCAACTGATCGCGAAACAACTCTTACGAAGTGTTCTGTTTCTCCACGACCTCAAATTGATCCACACAGATCTCAAACCGGAAAACGTCCTTCTCCACGACGACTCGTATGTGCGTAAGGAATGGAAGGGCCGCAAACCAGGGCTGGACCCAGTGAAGAGTGGTCGTAAATCGACGATTCGTATCTTGAACGATCCTCTCATTCAAATCATAGATTTCGGTTCAGCTGTCTTTGAAGACGAATATCATTCTCCTGTCGTATCGACACGACACTACAGACTGCCCGAAATTGTCCTTTGTACAGGCTGGTCCTTTCCTTGTGACATGTGGTCTGTTGGATGTATTCTTGTCGAATTAGCTACGGGAGAGCTGTTATTCCGGACCCACGAGAACTTGGAACACCTTCTGATGATGGAGAGAGTCACTGGCAAGGCATTGGACCCGGAATTGGTCAGCCAATGTTTGATGAAACTGGAGGACCAGAACGTGACCGGATTGTTCGACCCTAATACGGGAGAATTGTTATTCCACCAGAAACTGACCTCGCAAAAGAGTCTCAATACGGTCGAGCTGATGGGAACCATTGACGAAATCATAGCAAAGAAGGTTGGTTTGCAGATCAATACGGAGTTGTCTTTACAGGAAAATTACATCTTGAACGAAAGCTACGAAGATGAAGACGAATTGGACAGAGACGTGTTGAAGTTCTGGTACCAATTTGTCCATTTGGTGAAAAGATGTTTGGAACACCATCCAAGTAAACGTCTTAGGCTGATCGAGGGTTTGAGTCATCCGTGGTTTGACTTAGGGATTTACGATGAGGGAACAAGTTGATCCTCACTTAACTCTTCAGACCATCCCTGCTGAGTTAACTACGACTCGTTGACTTCGTCAACGAGTTCTCTCGCTGGCGAGAGCTTATACTACAATCAACAACATTTTGGTTATATAGCTAACTACAATACCCGAAGCTAAGCTTCATCCTCCTCCTTCTTCTCTTCTTCATCACTATCTTCATCATCGTGGCCTTCCAAGGCTGCAAACATATTTATAGAGCCCTCTCTGGCACTCAAGGCTGGACTTCCGTTATTTCCCTTCATTGACAGAGGAGATGCAGTGGCATTAGAGGAGGCGGCAGGACTCGAGTTTTGAGGAGCCGATCTCGAGTTGGACAGTTGTCTCGAACTGTTACCTCTCGATTTCAGGTCTCTGAAGTTGTTCATTGGGCCAAATCTGTCGGAGTTTCTAACCTGCCCCACAGACTTGATATCGTTTTGAGATAATCTACCTGAAGATCCCCATTGAGAAGCTAAATCTCTATTCGAACTCGATCTGGAATCTCCTCCTCTTCTACTATTTTGTCTTCTGTCCATCTGCAGTTTTTCTTCCTCTATTCTCTTCTTTTCCAGTTCCAGGTGGATCTCGTCCAAGGTCTTTGGACCCTTATCTCCCTCTTTACCCTTCCAATTAGCCTTACGTAAGTCGAGTAAGTCCATCAACTTGAACTTCATTCTGCTGCTAATCTTCAGTGTGTGGATAATACCGTCGATCTTCTCAAAGACTTGGTTCAACAAGGCTACGAATTGAGGCGACTTCTCATCCAATAATGGACCAGCAGTGTTCAACAACTGCACCAAATTCTCCAAGACATCGTCGGAAGGATTCTCCGTGTTATTCAAAAGACCCATCAAACAAGAGACAATGATCTTCTCACTCAACAAACTCAACAGGTATAACTCTCCAATAAATCTGACCAAACCCAAACCTCTTCTCTTCAGAGCTGCAAGCTTGTAGTATTCGTCGGACATCATCTCTGGCTCCAATGGAGTACCGTCTTCATTAGTAGGCAAATCCACGTTCCATCCCTTCTCGTACTCGATTTGACAACGTGTCAAAAGGTACTTTCTAACCAATAATCCACCACAGGTTGGCTCTCCCTTTGCAGTCAACAACGTGGTATCCTTGACCTCGGCTGGGATCGAGGTACACAACTTGATACACAACTTCAGGTAAACACTCGACCAATGTGGTTCGTCACAGGCCTTGGCAAATGTAAGCTCAATGACTTGTTTAAGTGTCTTTCCGTCTTCTTCATGCTTCGATTGTAAGGCAATGGCAAGGATGTCATCGGTGATCTCGTCGAACAACTCCAAAGTCAACTTATTCAAAAGAGATTTCACCTTTCTGTTGATCTCTTCTTCAGTCAAGAGAACAGTTCCATCTGGAGCAGTCTTGACTTCTTCTTCAGCCTTCAGTCTCGATCTTGGAACCCATCTGTTGGCGGTTTGTTCTAATGGTTTAACTGGTTCAGCTGGCTCTGATGGAGTGTCCTTGTCACGTCTCGAACTCTTTCCACCACGACTCTTTTCCTTCATTGGCTTACGTTTGGAGTTTTGACGGGAGCCGGAACGAGAGAAGTCCGATCTGCTTTGACTTCTCATTGGCATTCCAGCACCACCGGCTTGGAAGTTCTTACCGAATTGAGGTGCGTTCTTGTTGAACGACTTACCAGATCCTCCACGGGCATCTGGAATGACAATCTTGGCTCCGTACTTGGATTCCCACAGTTCGTCCACGGCAAGGTTAAGTGGAGCTTGGAATTGGAGAAGGAACACTGGGTCGTATTTCATCTTGTCGCTGTTCTTGAACTTCAGGTCTGGCAGCTTAAATTCTCCCGGGTAAGTGAAGGAGAATGGGTCTACTGGACGGGCGAAACGAAGCTTCTTGAAAAGATCAGAAACGGTGAAGGATGGCACTGGTGGGGCTGCTGGAGTCTCGGCAACGGCAGCTTCCTCCTCTCCCTCGGCCACGGTCTCTTCTTGTTCTCCTTCGACTTCTTCCTCTTTTTCTTCAACCTCTGGTGTTTCTTCCTTTGGCTCTACAATGGTGACAGATTTAGCTGGGGCAGCAGTCTCTTCGGTCTCAGGGGTCTCAGCAACTTCAGCCTTAACTTCAGCCTTGACCTCCTTTGGCTCAGCCTTGACTTCGACTTCCTTTGGCTCGACCTTGACTTCCTTAGGCTCAGCCTTGACTTCAGCTGGTTTTGGTTCAACCTTTACTGGGGCAGCAACAGGGGCAGCAGCTGGAGTAACTGGAGTAGCAGCAGCTGGAGTGGCAGGAGCAGGAGAAGCTTTACCCTCCTTCAGAGCCTTCAGAGCAGCAGCCTTCAGAGCGATCTTCAGTCTGAATTCATCCATAGCAGACTTTTTCAGTTCGTTAGTGACTGGAGTAGCTGGGGTGATAGCAGGAGTGGAGGCGGCCGAGCTGATAGCCGAGGCAGGCTTGACAGGAGAACCAGCAGCGGCAGGAGCTGGAATTGGAGCAGCTGGGATTGGGACAGGAGTGATTGGAGCGCCAACTGGAGTTACAGGAACAGAGGCAGGAGGAGCATCAGTGACAGTACTTCCCAGTCTCGAATGACCTGGCTTGAACTGAATTCTATTTCCGTTTTTGTCGGTCAAAACCAGTTTATGAGGACCGGAACTACCAGGTTGACCCTCCATGTAATGGGCTGGAGCGCCCGTAGGAGCACCGCCTGGGAATTGACCATATTGAGGTTGATGATAAGGATCAAACATCTGAACAGGTACACCGCCCATTGGGAGGAAGTAAGGCTGGACTCCATACATTTGGGAGGCAAACATTTGAGGATAACCTTGAACTTGACTGAAATCCTTGGAATAATTCTTCCGATGAGGCCTGCCGTTGGCATTGTTCCCATAATGGTGGCGGTTGGCATTACCTTGATAATTACCGCGTCCGGCCGTGGAGTGCGCGTGTTGACCGGCGTTCCCGGCTCCAGAGCCCGAACTGGCTCCAGCCCCGGTTCCACTGTTGGAGGTGGCTTGATTGTTCATTTTATATATAGAATGCTGAGGCTCTATATATATAGCTTGTATGATTACGACTTTGATGAAGAAAAATTTTTCATTTAAAGCTGCATTTTACGAAAAAGTACACATATGTTCCTGCGCATAGCGTGGTAGAGAAGGTAAGTAAACACTTACTTTGAGCCCTATTTACACCTTACTTGAACAATTTCAGCAAGGACACCAGACCCTCGTCTCCCTTGTTCATCACCTTCAGTACCAGCAATTCAAAGTCCTCTTGGGTCACGTGGATTCTTCTCTCTCTCAACAGGTACATACCCAGTTCTGTACAGACACCCTTGACGTCGGCTCCTGAGCACCCGTTCATTCTCTCGGCGATCTTACGTAAGTCGATACCTCTGGTCAAGTTCATTGATCTGGAGTGGATCTTCAAGATATCCAGTCTCAGTTCCACTGACGGTGGAGGGAACTCGATCTTTCTGTCAATTCTACCCGGTCTCAACAAAGCCGGGTCCAAGATATCCAATCTGTTGGTCAGCATGATGATCTTGATGTTCTTGGTGTTTTCGAACCCGTCCAATTGATTCAACAATTCCAACATCGTTCTTTGTACTTCCGAATCTCCACCAGAACTTCCCTCCACTCTCGATGATCCAATACTATCGATTTCATCCATGAAGATAATCGAAGGAGCATGTTCTCTCAGCATGATGAACAACTCTCTCACCATTCTCGAACCTTCTCCAATGTACTTCTGGACCAATTCCGACCCGGAAACACGGATAAATTTACATTCCGTATGATGAGCCACGGCTCTGGCCAACAAGGTCTTACCCGTTCCCGGTGGTCCATACAAGATAACACCCTTAGGTTGCAGAATACCCAAGGACTCGAATAACTCCGGATGCTTCACAGGTAACTCGATCACCTCCTTGATCTCCTTGATCTGCTTATCTAATCCACCAACCATATCATAGGTCGAATCTGGAACCTTCTCCACCATCATCAAACTGACCAATGGATCGACTTTATTAGGAAGAATCTTGTGTAATTCATAAGTGTCACTACGCAAACACACTCTCAAACTTGGCGTCACCTTTTTGATGTCGATATCCAGAGCCAAATTGACAATGTATTTCCCCTCTGGATGAACCTTGACCAACACCTTCTTCTTCCCCATCACCTTGACAACCTCTCCAACGTACGATCCAGGCTCTTGTAAGAGCTTCAACTCGTCTTTCAAAGCACGCACTCTCGAATTGAGCGCGTTCCGTTGCAGCTCCAACCGACGCAAATTCTGAGTCTTGGCCGTGATCTCGATCTCAAGATCCTGGATCCGCTGCCCAAAGAAGGGCTTGATCCCGCCCTCGTGTACCTGTGCACTTGCCATTTGTTTTGCCACTTCGTTGAGTTAACAAATCTCTTTTTTTTTTCTCGTAGTTAAATAAAACCACTAGGGAGAGACATAGCAGTAGTTAAATGTCCTCAAGCCCTCTAGCCCTCTGGTCCTCTATAACGTAATATAAACCCTCTATACCAGTAACAACAGAACACTTAGACTAATAACTCTTTGAGGAGGCTGCCTTTTGCCCTCCCTACCACCCCTACCACCCTACTCTCCTCCTTGCCAGCCCTTCCTTATCTAGGCTCTACTTTTTTTCTAAAACTCTGTCATTAACTAACACTTACCTACACTTAGCTGCACTTACGCACCACTTCCCATGTACCTCCCCAGAGCCCCACTCCTTCTACTCCTCCTAGTCCTTCCATTGACACAGGCCTACCAAAACTTCTGCAAATGCCAATGTGACACTTCCTACAAGATCGTCACACTCGACTCCGATTGTTCTCAATGCTCTATCAAATACTGTACCGACTCCGGCTTCTGTCCCGAGTCAGACACGTCCATAGCGGCCAACTGCTTCCAAAGACAAAGTCTAAAGGACTTCGTCATCGTCTACGGCTTCCTACTGCTTGTCCTCGGCTTACTGGCATTCGTCTTTATATATCCTTATGTAATGAACATGACAGGGCGTTACACCCTGGTCAATTAACTGTCACTTCTACACTACCCTCCAGTATCTTCACTCCCTTCACTCTCAACCACTCTCCCAGCTTTCCTATATCCCCCGCCTCCATCATCGCCGCACAACACCACTCAAACGCATACTCTCTCCCCAATCCCTCGTAAAGAGACTCCACCATCAAACTCTTCTTGGTCATCGAACTGTCGACACAGAACGAAAACGTCCCACTCTGTATCAACTCACGTACCGTCTCCATAATCTCTCTCATTCCCTGCACTCCACAAACCCCCGAACTCTTACAATACCGGTTCTTACACCACGAATTCCCACATCCCCTACTCATCTGTATGACGTACCGTCTTTCGATCCGAGACCGCAATTTACTTCCGTCGGCATCGTGAACACTGCTATACGATGGAGCAAAACATTGCTTACATAACCCCTCCTGATCCACCACCCGAATACAATTGACATTGGCACAAATACGAGGCGTCGGCTTGGCTACTCTATCCATCTCATGCAATTGAAGATGAGTCTGGTACTCCATCACCATGACCGGTTTCAGACACCGTTCGCAATCAATGGTCTTACTACCGCATTCGTTTTCGTGGTGTGACATTCCCAAGAATTTATCGAGAGCTGTGGCCTGGCCTTGGGGCATGATGGTGTGACAGAACCGGCACTCGTGCGGCTTCAATTCACACTCTCCACCACGATGCAAGCCGTAACTCATCATGTCATTGAACTCTTCCCCACACAGACACTTGTATGAAGAATGGAAGTGTTGGTCGTGTAAAGCCTTTGAAACATCAGAGTCTCCCCATACAGAACAACAATGCCAATGAGAAGCCGGGATCTCCCGATGGAACACCTTTCCACAGCCTTGAGGACATTTGATGTTGTTCCGGAGACAGAAGTTCTGATGGAGGAACAACGACGCCTCGGGGATGGACGAACCGCAGTTGGAACAAGTAACAGAGCCAGCCAGGGTTAGTGGCTCTGGCAGCGATTCTTCTGTCTTTTCATATAAACCAGCACTCAATTTGCACTCAAACGGTTCAGCCCAGAAACACACCACCACATAAAGAACACCATCCAGCCCCACATCCACCACCACTTCCTTCTTCCCTCCAACTGACGTCCACTCAAAACTGGTCTCACTAACAAATTTATCCCTCGCCACAAAGAAATCAACAAGTCCCAGTTCACCAGCCAAATCACTCAATGCCAACCCCCACTTCCCCTCCGTCACTGGAACCTCCCACTTACCTTCCCTCAAAACCGTTGTAACCCCCTCTAACCTCTGCCATTGTGGAGTCTTCTCAGCCTCAATAGCCGTCTCAGCCACTATATCCAAATCGACATCCGTATTAATAATCGACACACTCCTCTCAGGCTCCGTCCTCACTACCTCCATCTTATATACCGCCCCATTGTCCTCCACCTCCAATGTTTCTCCCTGCGTAAGTACCGTGTAATTTTTGAGCCGCAGCTCCAAAAAACTCTTCCAATCTGAAACTTCGTAATTTGCTGCGGGAGCCAACAGTAAGGAGGTCAGTTTGGGCACTGACAGCAACAGCAAGTGCAAAGTTTGTCCCGGCGTCACACCAAGCACCTTCTGAACAGACTTGGGAAGTGAAATTTCTCCTTCCGCCGCGGAAAACTCCAACACGCCAACCATCTTCTTGACGCCCTTATCATTACTAAGTTCAAACACTAAAGGACTGGGAAAGGGCTCGACCTCACTGACTACCAGATTCAACACCTCCGACGATAAGATCACCTTATCAGAATACTCCGACTTTCGAAGCCCTTCCTCAGATACTCGTACATTGAACTGCATCCCTTCAAACCTGATCTCTTACTAAAGCTCACACTAACAAAAAAAAAAAACCTTAACTAAATGTTATTGCCACTGATTATACAGCTGGAGATTCGTATTCTGCTGAGCATCTTCATAACCAGCAGGGTGATTGCTGTAAAAAAAAAAAAAGACGGCATCAGGTCAAGGGGCTCAAATTTGGAGAAAGAGAGGTACAAGTATTTAATAATACCGACTAGCGAAACCCTTTAAAATTGGATATCAGAGGCAATGAAGAGTTCATCTATATCGGAAGATAGACGGATGATAGTTCATTCCACTATTCATGGGCACGTTCATGAGTATGATGACAGTCATCGTCATATACATGGGCACATACATACTCATCATCACAAGTTACCTGAGAGTCTTCGTCAGTTTCTTCCTGTGGAAAATGAGCTCACCCCAAGTCCCGGACCTTCTTCCGTTACAACGGCAAGTCCTTCGGAGATCACACTTAAGAAAGAGCCGGTTTTTAATAGTGACATGCTCACTCATTGTCAAATTCAACAACTCATTGATCAATGTTGTTATAACTCTCTCGAGAACTGTTTTGACTGTACACCAGCAAACGAATTAGAATGTGATTCGTGTGACGAATTAAGTTCCGACATCGAATGTTGTAATGACAACGACTGTGAAGACCTTCCTGTGGTAAATGTCCCTCCACCAGTGGAAGATTCCGAACATCAAATCAAGACCCAACTCCAATCTTTGTTAGACGAAAATCTCGTTCTGACTCTGGATAACAAATGTTTCGAATTCTGTGACTTCGAAACTCTCAATAAAGCCAAGTCTGCTCTTTTGGATTCCGCCCCGGGTCTCGATCTCCGTCTTCCGTCTTCCAAAACCAGTAGTCTTCGGGACAATAAGGTCCATACTCTGATTCATACACACGACTCTTTACAGAATTGTTCACTGAAGGACCAACTGAACCTCGACTTGTCCAAGGTTAAACCCTTCAATTACAACTTGATCAACTTCAACGACTCCAATTGGGGGTTTGGAGACTTGGATCTGCCCAAGAATCACGTGCATTGTTTCTGGCAAAATTGTTCGCATTACGATCAACTGATCAGTTCGGAACAAGATTTACAATCACATGTTCTCAAGAGCCACATTCTTGGAGAAGACCAGCCCACTACGGACCTCAACACTCTTCTTAACCAGGCCTTAAACCAGTCCGATATCGACTTGCAATGTAAATGGAACGATTGTGATTTCAAGTCCGAGGATTTATCGCATTTGATGTCACATCTTCTGACAGAACATGGCCCTCGTAGAATCGACCAGCCCCTGGAAACCCTCTGCCACAATCCGGGTCACCACCATCTTCATCATCATGACTCTCATCACCATCATAGAAGAAATTTAAAGAGAAGAGCTTCTGATGAAGAAGAGGAGGAAGATCCAGATCACACTTGTAGATGGGAACACATGACTGGTCAACTCTGTAATAAGACCTTCGAAACTACACAGGCATTAACAGATCACATATTGGAGGATCATATAGGAGGAGGACAACTGTCTTACATATGTCGGTGGCAGAATTGTTCTAGAAACCAACGACAATTCAACCAACGTCAGAAGATCGTCAGACATTTACACGTTCATACTAAACATAGACCTTACGAATGCAAGATCTGTGGACGGAAATTCTCCATCGAGATCATGTTAGAACAACACATGAGAACTCATACGGGAGAAAAACCCTTCCAATGTTCCGTCTGTGCTAAATGGTTTAAAACCTCCTCTTCACTCTCGATTCACTCAAGAGTTCATAGTGGAGAAAAACCTTTGGTGTGTAAATACCCAAATTGCGGCAAGAGATTTAAAGAATCCTCCAATTTGGCCAAACATCACCGTCTACATCAAAGATACTTCAAATGCTGCAGTTGTATCAAAACGTTCAACACAGAAAAGCAACTCTGCAGCCATTTGAAAGCTCATCATAACTTACAAGATTACGAAAAATTGAAAACAATGCACGACTCATTCAGGAACAAGGATTACATACTGGAGGAAGAATAGGAACACCACCAGTCGCACTATATTTATCATGTATACACGAATTTTAAGTTATACATCTTTTATGCAACGGAAAATGGCCAACAGTAAGGTACACGGCTTATTGTTTCATGCTAGCAAACTGGCATATGGAGCAGCAAGTAGAAGCATGAGGCAGCAGCAAGTTGCTTCACTCACCGGGGGTCCTCCTTTAGCCTCCGATAAGAGAGAGAATGGAAAGGAAAAAAAGAAAAAAAGAAACGCCCAAAAAGGTTTGGAGAGAGGGAATGCGTGAACTTAAGCTATGCAAGAAACTAGGAACCTAATTTTGGGGTTTCTAGTCCAGAGATAAGATGACGTTCCAAGCTTTTTTCCGCTTCAAAATTACGATGGAGTATCAAGGAAGGCTTATAAGAAGTAGGTACCAAAGAAAAAAGAATCGAAGATAACTGATAGAGAGACGCACGTGATTGTATTCACGCGAAAGAAGTTTTAGAAGTTGCGTTTGGGAAAAAAAAAATTGAAAAAATAAAAATAAATAGGGAATTTAAGTTTTACCATGCAGTGCAGGAGTTATGCAACTCAGCCATTTGGGGCACAGGGACTTAGCCACAGAGATGCATAGGGGTAAAAAAGAAAAGAGCGTTTGTTTTCTAACGGCTTCAAGGCCAAGATGTTTAGTAATGTAAGGAGCATTGATATTCAAACATATACACAAGGATAAACGATCTACTAAGCTTAGTGACCTCCGCCTGCAGCGGCTTTCTTTTGCATCCGCATAGCGAAGAACTTCAAGACGAAAGGTGTCAAGATAATATTAATGGCGATCCAGGCGACCAAGATACCAATGTTTCTTCCCAATTGACCTCTGTAGGTGTCGAAGAGGATCACCTTCATCAGTTCCACGGAATTGTGGATTGGGAGCAGATAACCGTATCTGTAGAATGGGGAGATCAAGGCCATGGAGGAGAATGTTGGCGAAATGTTAAGGACGACCCAACTCAAGATCCAGAAACCCAATAATGGAGGGTAAGTACAGAAACAGATGGCAGCCATGTTCTCGTTGGCACCACCGACAGCAGCCATAGTCAAATACGAGATCATCCAGTACACTCCGAAACCCCCCTTGTAAGAAAGGTTGAAGTCGACTTGGAACAGGGCCGAGACACAGGCGTAGAACAAGGACAAGATCAAGTACGACATCTGGGAGGAGATGATTCTGTAGATGATGAAGTGAGGCACCTTCAAATGCTTAGCCACTTTTTGATGGACAGCTGCGAAGAAGTTGAATTGGAAGAAGGTGATAATGATAAGATAAATAGCACCGACTTGGTAAGGGGCGATCAAGACACTACTAGAAGCAGGTCTCATGTCCGTGACGGTCCACGAAGGTAAGGTGGACAACAATTGTGGGGCCGAGGTGATCAAAGTGGTCTTCTCGTCGTCACTAAGCAAGTCTACCAATTTAGGGTAGAAAGTGGCACTCAAGGAGTCCAAGAATGCGGCTTGGTACAGCTTGATGAAACCAGAGACGTAACTTTGGGTGGCAATTAAATCACGACCAGTCTCGTAGTACAGACGGATAAACGTTCCATTGGCCTCAAAGTCCGTGGACAGGTCTTTGAACAGTTGGTAGTATTCATAAGTGGCATTAGGTTGGATGTAAAGACCGGACCAGTACTTTTGGTGATGAACCAGTCTCTGGACTTCCTCTTCGATGGTGATACCATGAGAATCGGCCAGCAGTTGGACGTCAGAACCGTTCTTAACTACCCAAGTACCATAAGCAGACATCTTAGGAGCAATCAGAGATAAGGCTTCTCCAAGATAAGGAGAAACTCCGTCAACTTCTTGATAATCATCAATGACAACAAGCATATGAAGATTCTTATAACGGGAAGCACGGTTGTAGTAGGAACCCCAATAAATCGAGAACACCGTCAACATAAATACTCCTAACATCAACCATACTTTAAGGAAACTCATGATCCAACTGTTTCTCAGTTGCTTGATCTCGGCATCGAAAAATCCGAATTTCGTCATCAGGAAGTTCTTAATTGAACTTCTCTTGGACAGGGTCTTCACCAAAGCAGGTCTCTCCTCTTCGGCTGGAGCTTCCACATCGGGGTGAGATGAATGCGAGTAGGCTCTCACAATGTCATCTCCACCAACCATCTGCTCCGATAAGGTGCGCTCCATATTATCAACATCCATAGCTGGACTGTACAGCTTCTCTTCACTACTCATTGTTGCGTTGCTAGACATTCCAATTGCTTGATGCTTCATTCCCAATTATCAGTGCAATTCATCCCTCTTTAAATATATATTTTTTTTTCACTGCGGGTTGCCTTTTTAGGTAAGCTCGGCCGTCCGGCGGACTTTATTTTGGTTTCCGTCACTTTGTATTAATTTCCTTTTCGCACTTGAAGAATAAAGGCGAATTCTTCGATTACTAATTATTGATCGGTGGAAACGAAGTAATGCGAAGGTATCTATTGTGTTAAAACCGTGTCCCGAGACTTTATCTCCATGTTTCCAATCTCGTATTAATAATATCCGGCATTCGATAAATCCCAACCACGGTCCTTCCTCTCCTAATAACGGACTTAATTTTGATTGATACATCGTCTTCAATTGCCTCTTTGGGTAGTTTCCTATTTCAATGAGTAATTTTTCGCTACTGGTATTGAGAGATCCCAAGAGCAAACAAGTAGATCGGGCTTTGGAGTTATAATTGTCTATCAACCCGAGAATTTGAGTCATCAATTGGTTTTGTCTGACCATGATGGAAGGTCCATTGACAAAGCCTTGTTGTTGTACGGGGTTTTGGTCGGGCTTTGACTTTCTCTTAACCAATTCCTCTTCAAGCATTAAGAGAGAATGGTGGATGAGATCACTAAATTCATTAATAATGATGACATCATACATAGGACCATCCGAACTTAAATTGAGTCTCTTGAGAAGTATTATTAACTGCACTAAGTGATCAACTTTGGTGTGATGTAATAGTTCCGATCCCCTCAAAATGTCACTATCCAAGGGAATTTTACTTCCGGTATCGACCCATAGCACCCTTTTACCTTGCCGAAGATAATTCCTCATCGTATCCATCACCAATCGCATCTTGCCCGAATTGGCAAGTCCATTGATCTCGTAGATATTCCCCGAACTAAACCCTCCATTCAACTCCGCATCCAAGGCTTCCGACCCACTGGACACCGTCTCACACTTGTATGTATTAAGATAATCCCCAACGCTAAGTCCAACATCTAATACAGAACCCTTCTTCCCCACAGTAACCTCCATGTTCTTCACCTTTAAGCCTTTTCTAACTCTTCTCTTTTTTTTTCTAACGCGTCCCCTTTTCGGGGCAAAAACTAAGAAGGAAAAAAAAAGAAAAGTGCCCTTGCCCTTTTCCTCAGCCCTAACCAGCCACAGATTGTTAATCACATGGAAGATTTGTGAATTGAAAGATTTGCAGTTGTCAATCTCAATGTACAGACTTTCTTAATTGGGGCTGGTGACTCGACTCCTTTTAAGGTACTCGGCATTTTTTCGTGGAGTGTATTGTTTGTATAGAAAGAACAATATAGGTAACCACCACGTTAGCAAACAAGGTGAGTGAGTTAAACTTTATACTTTTTTTCGAGAAAAGTAATATTTTTGCAGTGCAGATAATAATAACATAGTCTCCGCTAAAGCAATTACACAACTTAAGTAAGGTTTATTATAAACTTAGCCAATTTGATTATATAACCAGTTATATGATACATTAAAACTAACTAAAAAAAGTGTTTCTTCAGCAATCGAATTCTGGGATTTCCACATAGTAACTTTGTAAAGCTCTCTTTAAAGCTGGAATCAACTTTTCCCATTTCAAAATCCGTACTTCCTTATCAAAACCTCTTGGTCTTCTAGCTTCGTAACCCATAATACGTTGGGCTAATTCCACTCTGAAGTCCTTTGGATTGTCGATTGGTGAAGATGATGCAGAGTCGTTTTGAGATTTCTTAGACGATACTGGTTTTCTGGACCAGAAGGGAACCAAATTAGATCTTACTCTTCCTCTTTCACGTCTTCTGTTGGCAGCATCCAGTGGTTGGCTTCCAATTAAAAGCTCCACTATCCTTACTACTTCAACACTGGTGATGTAAAATTGAGTTCTTGGACCTTTACCTGGTAATCTTCCCGTATCTTGTAATATCGTCTCATCTCCCATATCTTCTCCCTCATCGTCGTCATCATCATAATCATCCACAATCGTTTCCAAACAAGAAACCTCGACAAAATCCACACCTGGCTCGGCAGGTTGAGGTTCTGGGTGATCCAAAGCAGATCCAACAATGGAAAAACTAGCCACTATATGTTCTCTGTTCTGTCTTCTTTCCACCCTGATAATTCTTCTTCTATCTTGCTTCTCCGACGGATTCCAGGTTGGTAAACACATGTCTTCGAGACCAGCTGAAGGCAAATGCAACTTAACCTTGACAAAAGTCGAAGAAGAGGTCTTGGCCTCTTTTGGTGGTCTTGTTAAGCAACCTCCTGAACTAATACCCCTCACCACTCTGTAATTCTTGATCTCAGTGATCTCCACCATTTCTTCCTCTTCTTCGTAATCCAACATGGCCATATTACTCTCTGGACTGATAGAAGCAGAATCCATGTCTTCATATTTCACCTTAACGTTGTTATCTTGTTCAGTGAAAGAGGTGAAAGAGTCGAATTCGTCGACTGAAAAATTGGATGAGGTCAATTTTTGCAGAGCAATGTCATCCAAGGTGGAATGTTGAAATTCAGACATCATAGGAGTGTTCTCGACACTAGAAAGAATAGCTTCATGAGGTGGTAATGGTATCATTTGTGGTTGCTGTGCTTGTTGAGATGATACGTACTGTACTTGAAAGTTGACTGGCTCCAATAAGCTAGCACGTCTCGAGTTGAGTTCTTCCATAGGTGGAGTGAAACTTATCACATCTTGAGGGTGAATGAATTGTACGTTCATGGTATCCAACTCTGAAGTGACTGAATTGGAAGCGGTCGAATTTGTGGAACCAGAAGTGTTGTCCATTTGATGATAATAACCAGTAGAGTACATTGGATGAGGAGCAGCGTAGTGTTCTTCCAAGTCTGGTAAGGTTGCATCACTGTTCATATGCATGTAGTAAGCATTGACTAAATTGTGGATATCATCGTCGTTGACCTTTAAAGTATCTGGCTCACCAACGAAGTCTAAAGCCTCGGTGGAAGGATATTCATTAAAATTGAAGTTTTTCATTTCCATCACTGGAGATGAAGGAACAATGCCTGGGAACATGATGTGATAAAGCCTAGGATTGATATACTAAGGATTAATACCCCTTCTTGTCTTTTAAAGTTTTCGTATAATGTTCTAGTGCGTCTTGAATAGGAGGAAAAAATAATATTGCAAACTTTATTTTTCTCCTTCTGTTTAGGCTGTTCTATTGAAGGTTCCAGACGTGATGTTGGTATGCTTTCCGTGTTGGTTATAGAATAGTTTGTGATATGATGATATTGTATTTGAGATTGAAGGTGGGAGTAATCGATATCATATTTATAAAATAAATCAAACCTCCATTCACAAACTTTGTAATTTCTTTTTTTTTACTCTTGTACGTAATAGTATTTTTGTAGATCAGCTATTTGGTGCATGCAGGCTAAGTTTGAAACCTAAAAGGTTTCTTTTTGCATAGGGGCGAAGAAAATTAGCCTTCTTTCCCATACAAAATCTGCAGGCGATCACAAATGGGCTGAAGTACTGAGCCACCAGAAGGCCAAAAGACGCCGGTGATCAATTCTCCTTGCATGCATATCCCTTAATTAAATTGTGCATTCAAACTGCATTGCATTTTGCATTCCTCTTATTCTTTCCAGTAGAATAGCAATCCAAAGAAAAGTTTGCTGCAACGAAACAAATTCGACTGCACCAAAGTTTGGTGTTTATGTGCGATTTACTTCGGATTAACTATATAAGGTTTTCCTCTAATATCGCTCTATCCCTGTAGAAATCGAACCTAAAGTCATCGAAGCTCATCGTAGCAATTCTACAGTTATCTTCAGTTAAATCCACCCGGTGACAAAACTTATTCAAAGCACGTATGATTTAAATTAAGGTTGTAATGCGCTACGAGTTAACTCGTATTTAACGGTTTTCTTCAACGTCTCCCGCGGAATTGTTATCGGTGAACTAAAAGAGTTGTGACATCATAAATAATATTCTTCTTTGTTCATGCAGCATGTTTTCTTCTCTGGGCTGTCCTTTCGGGGAATACGTTTTGAGGTTGTCGTAAAATCTGTGTCAATCCGTTCGTCCCCAATGACCAAAAGGGACACTTAACCATGACCGCCACTTCTCATCCCAATCGTATTCTGTTCCTGTCACTTTTAATTCGGTGCCTGGCCTTGTTACTCTCAATCCTCCAATTCAAGCATATTTAACATCCTCGGCATATAAAAAAGAAAAGGGATCACAAGTTTGCCCTTTTTTTTCGATATATGCCGTGCGGAGGGGCAAGGTGGGTTTTTTTTTTTTTTGTAAAGCCCTTTGTTTCTCTCCCCTGTGTATGGTATTAGCAAAGAAAAAAAGCCCTTATCAATAATACTGTAAAGAATGTAATTAATGTAATTACTAGCAGAACAATTCTCCGCTTTCTGGAAAGTCCTATTTAAGAAATGTAATAAAAAGAGGATGTGGAGTTAAAAGAGATAGAACATGAAAATAATATTTTTTAATAAAAGAGATAGCATATGACAGGAAAAGGAAATAGTTCTAAACAAAATAAGAAGTCATATGGTGATTTGGAAGATTAATTTATCCAATTACGATAAAGATTGCAAATCCCTCGATCAAGTGGCTGCAACATGTTAGGTGGACCTACTTTGGGCAGGAAGAAAAAAAATTCGAGCTGCGTATATGCAGAAACTGCAGCAAGTGAACATTAATTCAAGAGCTTCTCTTGCATAAGTCCTACGTACAAACTGTGGCTCGTGTGTGTTCACTTGCATAAATTTTGGTGGCTTGGGAACTACGCCAACGATGCATAATCCCGTAAATTTAAAACATGTTGCAGTACTGTTTTGATTCAAGAGGCACCATTGCTTTCGGCTCTGCTGATGCATTCTAAGATGGTTTTCCAGATATTTGCAGCGTTAATTTTCGATCCGATCTTTATCGCGCATTCTGGTCCCTCCTTGCAAACCTTAGTTCTTCCATATTCTATGTCGGTTGGGTCGAGGTTGATACTCAAATCGCAGGTTCTATAATTGTAACAGAAGTCATTTTCGTGACCTAACGCGTCTAAAAGAGAGAGAACCAGTAAAGGGTCATGAACTGGAGGACCATCGATAAACCCCTTATTATTTCTATAATTCAAGGCGAAGGCAGTGACAATTTCGTAATACAATTTTCTCAAAGGAGTGCCGTCACCTAAAATAGCCTTCTGCACCTCTTTTGTGGCGAGGAACGTCCTTGTAAGGTCTCCAGGAATGACGGTAAGTTTACGAGAAAGTATCTCGTCCCGCAAAATGTAGGAAGCCGCCTCGGGATCGGTTGTGATGTTGAATTCCCCAACGTTGAAAGTCATGTCGCTTACAGAACAGCCATTGAGAGAAAAATATCTGACTTTTTCGCGTAATTCAGGGTATTTGTTGAAGAAGTACCCTACATTGGTCATAGGACCAATGGCTACGATGCACAATTCGTACTTTAAAATAGCTTCTTTTAATGCACTCTCAAAATCCGGCTTGGCCTTGACGGTTGGAATTGGCAAAAGATCCCAACCCCCAAGTCCCTTAGAACCATGGATATGAGCAGCAGTACGTGGTTCCTTGACCAATGGTTTAGCAAAACCCTCGTAAACTGGGACTTGGTCCTCTTTCTTTAACATAGTCAAAAGAGCTAAAGCATTGTATGTGGCATTCTCCACAATAGAATTACCATGAACGGTAGAAATTCCAACTAAATTGTACAATTTGTGATAAGCTGCCACCAAGATAGCAACGGCATCATCATTACCGGGATCACAATCAAGCCAAATGTTAATCATCCTTTGCCGATACAGTATAAACTTGAAGGTGTGTTCGGTGAAAAAAAAAAACAATTTATACCATAGAAAAACTCATGAAAAATGGGATTTACAAAAAGATTTTCCTTATTCTCAATACATAATACCCAATAATAATAGGATCTCCATACAAAATTAAAGGGGTATTTTTTTTTATTTAGATAAGAAGAGATAAGAAATCACGTTATTTATTAAAGTCCTACGGTAAAAAAAGGTGAGAGGGAAAATTAAAGTAAAACAGCCTACGGAGAAAAAAGGTGAGACAGAAGTAAATTAATACTTAAAAGCAGTAACAGCACTAACTTACAACACTTACTCTACAGCAGAAGCTTAAAAAGAAAGTAACTTTAATCGATAAAATATTATTTCTTATCATACTTTGGGTAATACTTGTTGAACAAGAAGGCATCCAGTAAGACGAGACCTGTGATGATGGCGGCGTGGGCGGAGACTGCGGATTTGAAGTGTTTGGCTCCGAAGATGCGGGATCTTTCTAAATAACCGACGTAGGCCGCACTCAAAGCGCCCAAACAGACGACAATTTGCGTGACAACCACTGGATTCTGGACTTCTTGTTTGGTACGCGTAGAGAATTTGGAGGCAAAGTCACTAATATAGGTAGAAGCCTTAGCCCAATACTCCTTGATACTGGCCTCCAGATCCTTCAATTTCTCCTTTCCTTCGGCTTCTCTCTTCTTCAATTCCTTTTTCCCTTTAGAAACGGCCTCGTCAACATCCTCCCGCAATTGATCAGCCTTCTCCTGACTAACTACGCCTACATTCCCGTGTGGGGTACTAGTAGATTCAACCTTTGGCACCTCTGGCACTTTAGAAACAGTTGGCGAATTCTTGGAAGCAGCTTCAGCGTATCTAATATTTGAGTTAGTATCGATCTAGACCTCGTCTATCTTAACCGCCACTTACGACATAATTATTATTCGTTAATTGAATTAAATTGCAATGCGGAATGAGTGCGCCTTTTATTTTTTTTTGTAGCAACCTTTGACAGGTCGTGTGCATACCAAAAAAATCGCTTCCCGGCCCTCTAAAAGCAATCTAAGGTCGAAGGGAAGAATTGGCTCGATTCCGGTTGGCCAAGCCTCAGGCAAGCAATGGAAGGAATTGGCTGGCACAGGGGAATGCAAAAAGTAACTGGAACAGAGCTAAAATTTCATCTTTTCCCTAATTGACTTTTAATAAAGTGCATTCTACGTACATGTGGTGTGATGATGTTAAGAGATGAGATGATGAGACCGTGATGATGTAGATATGTATGGAATAGTAGAAGCACTCAAAGCTCTATAAGTACTCTCCACCTTCCCTTTATCCCTTTCTTCTCCTTGTATCCCTCTCTTCTCCCTGTATCCGTTTGCTTCTCCCCCTATACTCCAATACCTCCCTGTAACTACCTCAATCCTTATCAGGCCATTTCACCTCTGCTTTCATCACGTGACTAGGGTTAGGTTACATTTTTGTCTTCTTTTTTTTTTTTTTTTTTTTTTTTCATAAGAGAAAAAAAAATTTACAGACAAATTTTCAGACCTTCACGTATTGTCGATTGAAAACCACCACACCCGGATTTCCACGCACATCCCGACAGTATTAAATAACTAGAACAAAAATGTCTGAAGCTCCAAAGAGATCATTCGGTAGAAGACCACAAAGAGGTAGAAGAAACGACGGTGGTGAAGAGAAGGGATGGACCCCAGTCACCAAGTTGGGTAGATTAGTCAAGGCTGGTAAGATCACCACCATGGAGGAGATCTACGTCCACGCTTTGCCAGTCAAGGAATACCAAATCATTGACCAATTGTTGCCAAACTTGACTGACCAAGTCATGAAGATCAAGCCAGTTCAAAAGCAAACCAGAGCCGGTCAAAGAACCAGATTCAAGGCTATTGTTGTCATTGGTGACTCCAACGGTCACGTTGGTTTGGGTATCAAGACTGCCAAGGAAGTTGCTTCTGCTATCCGTGCTGCCATCATCATCGCCAAGTTGTCCATTATCCCAATCAGAAGAGGTTACTGGGGTTCTAACTTGGGTGCTCCTCACTCTTTGCCAGTCAAGGTCACTGGTAAGTGTGGTTCCGTCTCTGTTAGATTGATTCCAGCTCCAAGAGGTAAGGGTATCGTTGCTTCCCCAGCCGTCAAGAAGTTGATGCAATTGGCTGGTGTCGAAGATGTTTATACCACTTCTTCTGGTTCCACCAGAACTTTGGAAAACACCTTGAAGCTGGCTTTCGTCGCTATCGGTAACACCTACGGTTTCTTGACTCCTAACTTGTGGGGTGACTTCAAGTTGCCAGAGAACCCATTGGACGTTTACCTGGAGGAACTGTTGGCCAAGAAGAGATACTAAGTGTATAATTAACTTAATTAACTTTTAGTCTTCGATACTAGTTTTACTACTACTACTACTACTATTGCAGTACTACTAGTAGTGGTCTAGTAGTACTAATCTAGTACAGTCTAGTAGTACTGGTTGTAGTGTAGTACTAGTTTTGTGGCAGTATATGTAGTTCTGTCTACTGTCTCTGTATCATACGCTTCAGCCTAACCAAAGCAAAGGTCACTTACTATACAATTACATCATTGGGACATGTTCCATGACTTCATCTTCCAGCACAGCAAAGGCTCTTTCCGACGTTGGGACCCATTTGTTACTAGTTCTTCCTTCTGGATGTTTATAAGGACAGTTGGTGTTCATACAACCAGCTCCGAATCTACAATCTTCGTCGATCGGGTGGGTGAAATAACAGTCCACTCTAGTACAATTGGCACCGTCTCTGCACATCACTGGAGTCGTCGCATGTCTTCTAGGACATTTATAATTGGTACAATTGGCTCCGAACTTACATTGTTCCAATAATTTCTGTTGTTTCTGTTGTTTTTCCTCCTCCGAAGGAACGTAACCCGGAGAAGGATGAGCCTTTTGACATCCGACATCTTGACATTGTTTCCCCAGTTCACACCAAGTCAAATCGGTGACTTGAGCTTCTCTATTACTTGGAGTTGGATGAGCAAATGGACAGGTCACTTTTTGACACACAGGACCAAATTTACACGTCTCTAATTGAGTCTGTTTCGTTTGGTGTCTCGATTCGTTCTTCAATTGTTTGATATTGGCCACTTGAACGAATAACAGATCATCTTCTCCTGGATGAAGATAATTACATGTTCCTGGAGGATTTGGACAATTTGGATGGGCAAAACAAAGTTTTGTCGGATGACTGAATTCACAGTTCTTATTGGTACAATAAGGATGTTGTCTACATCTTCCCTTTTTCGGACCTCCAACCAGATTCATCAGTTTGAGGAAATTCAGTTCGTTCTTCAAGGCAAAGTTCTTCTTTCTTCCCTGTTGTTTACCGATTCCAGCGGAGTTCCCCTTATAAGCTCTTGGTTGTGTTGGGAGAGACGATTGCGGCACTTGTACCTGTGTTGGAGCCTCAAATCCAACGCTCTTAGTCAGTCCAAAGACGGAAGTAGGAGCCGATACCGGAGCAGCAACTGGCTCAGGTACAACTGCTGGAGCATTCAAATTTCCTCCATTAGCAGCAGCAACCGATATATCGTTGAAAATACCTTGAATAAACGCCTCATCAACAACCTCTCCAAATATATTATTAATCTCATTAAGAATCTCCAGCGGAGACTTCTCGTTGTGAATCAACACTACAATAAAATCCGCCACGTCATTCGAATCGTCAGCAAGATTCGTCCCACTGAGCTTCTCAACTATTCTCTGTTTCAATTGTTGTCCTAACGCGCTTTCTGGACTAAGATCCATCTTTGTTAATGTCTATAAGTAAAATTTTTTTGTATTTTTTTTTACTTTATCTTTACTAAAATCGCCACTGTTATACCTTCCTAAAACGGCAATTACCCATTACAATTCCAAGGTCTCTTCATTTACAAGGCCGAATAAGACTCCCATTAGGTCCACCAATTTGTCCAATTCTTGAGCAATTGTGTTGGTGACAAGTAAATACGAGTACATCAAGACGACGTCTTCGTTCTGGAGGATCTCTTCGTTTCGAATTTGGTTCAATTTGGCCAACATTCGGTCCTTTGAATGTTCGATAGAGGCCGGCTTACTAGGGATTGGAAAGCCCAACAGCATCGCCGAGCCGAGCATGTAGAAGATCAAAAACACTCTGCCCGCCAACTCCGACCTCTCGTCCTTCGTCGCCACCAACACTTTCTCCTCGTTATCGTTCAAATACTTGTCCACCTCGATCATCGTATTCATGTTCTCAAAGGAGTCCAAGATCTTGGACGTACTACTCAAGATCTTCAGATAAGTCTCGCTCGGAAAGGGCCCCTTCAACCGGGGTTCCATAGGTGCCTGTTTAAGTAGCAATTCAAGCTCATTCATAATACTCCAAAGCGAAGTATCACGTACTCCACTCAATATCTTGGTGTCGTCATACCTCAACAGATCCCCATTCCAAATGATCCCCATCCGAAGCCAAAGAATGGAAAGTCCCTTACGTAATCTGGATCTAGCACTGTTTGGAAGGAAGAAGGCCGTCATCAACACAGCAAATATCGCTCCCAAACTGACCCCCACAAAACGATGAAAGGCTATCTCTCCGATGATAGGAGTATCTCCTCCCTCCGACCCATCTTCGTCTTCGTGTTGAGTCATCGAATAAGAATACAAAGCCGTAAGATTGTACGTGAGTAAAATGAACCTTCCAAAGGCATTCACATCCTTCCAATTCAAAATGATGTTAAAACTAGGAATCGAAATCAATAACCCGGCCAACAGTAACGCGACAACATCACCTTCAAATAAATGCCAGGCCAAAAACAGAGTCAGAGCTCCTATGAAGGTACCCAAGAATCTCCAGCTGACCGTCATATTCGTCCCTCCAAGAGACTTATTCATCACAATGCAAAAGGTCACTAAAATCCATTCGCCCTTCCAATCGATAAAGATCGGTCTCGTTCGTTCCCAGAACGCAAACGACGAAATCACAAACGCTCCGACACCAACCCTAATACCAAATTGCACATCGACACGTCTAAACACTTTCAACAGTCGCCAAATAAGGTAACTGAAACTCCTGCCCGTGTTCTCGTTGTTCTTCAACCGATTGAATTTGGACAAAGCCATACTCAAGGAAAATGGCCGATGTTCCACAAGAGGAGTCTTCCAAAATTGGAGCCAATCGTACGACGTTTCTTGCGAACATTTGAGTGACAAATTGTCGAGGTAATTCGACAACTCTTTCGAAAATTGACTCAAAAGGGTAGAGAAATTCCCACAAGCAGCAGCCACCTCTTCTTGTTGTACTCTAGCTTCGACATCACTTGCTTGTCTTTGGAACATATCTTGAGAATAAAGTGCTGCTACTGCTTTCGTATGATTCTTATCGAACAAATCACTAGCCAGTTGTAAGGATCTCTTATAAAGAGGAGCCTTATCGAAGTCCTCATTGAACTGGACTCCGTCCAAAATCTGTTTCATGGTCAAAGAAAACGACTGAAGAGATGGGCCTAAATGGTAGACGAACAATTGGAATAATTCCTCGGGTGTAATTGCCACGATTCTCTCGTCAATGTCGTCCTCGTCTGAATCTGATTCTTCCTCTTCTAATACTTGACCTAACACATGACTTGAATACGTCGTGGCCGCATTCGTCGTTCCTTCATTAAGTAATGACCATTCCATTTCCAGAGACGTGATCAAACCTGCTAAATTTCTCGTCAATTTGATCGTCGAGTCCACTAACAATTTAAACCGGTTATATTGCAGTTCCTTGCCAACAAGATAGAACTCGTATTTCAGTTCATCCAAAGACTTTCGAAGACTCGTGATCGACTTCTTCAAGTCCAGATTCAATGTTGGAAAGGCTGAGTCGTTAATATCCTTCCCATTCACGAAATTATCCATAATCGTCATCAAGATCTTGGCCAATAGTCTCGACGAGGTATCGAGTTCTTTATGAAGATTATCCACGGCATTCGTCGGCCATAAAAAGTAACACATCACCACTGAAATCAACACTCCAAAGGAGACAATGAGAAAGATCGAATGGAGTTTCTGAAAGGGGATTTTATCCTGATTCAAACTACCTTCCTTAACCACCACCGAAATAACGGCAATGGCTGAAAGGGAACATGCCACGTTGAAATCAGGAGTATTGACTTTTTGTTTAGTGAAAGAGATAAGTCCCAATGCCACCGAACTGCCAATCAAATTGATACACGTACTAATGAAGAGATCCGTATCAGCAAATAACGACAGAAAATACATACAAGTAATGCTGACGAAGAAGGCAAAACAGATGGATCCGATGACGTATAATATGGACCGTAACATGGACCCTTTTGTTCTAGCGCTATGGAAGTAGACACATGTAGTGCACACGACATGTTTCGAGTCACTCTTTCCAAGTAAGGAAGCTATCGGAGTACAGTACACTGCGAGGGATGCGATGAAGTAAGTGAGGGAGCATTTTACGACGGCTTTGGCAGTCGGAGTTGAAATGCGAGTCCACAATTTTTCCTTCCAATTGGTTGACGTCATATTATAGGGCATTGGAAGCGAATCCGATGATGGCGCTGGGGGAGATGGCGCTATAGCGTTAACCGCGGGAGTGCCATCGAAGAGGGTGAACGTGCCTCTCACTTTCCGCCCATCGTCCGCCATTATCACCGACGTTTTCCGCGTAAGCGTCTGTCGGAGATCCTGGACCTCTCCAATTGATATATCACTGGCCTTGCCATATGATGAGGTGGTCATGGCGTTAAGTGAGAGAGAGAGAGATAAGATTTACTTTTTTTTTTTTCCGGAGTACCTGACTAGTGCCCGGCAGGCGGAAAGGCTAGAGTGAGCCTTGGCCTTGCAGGCACAGCCCTGCAAGGAAAAATTATCCCTTTTATGTTTCATGCAGATGCTCTATTAAACCTATTTATCTCCTACTTACCTTTGACACAATTCTTTCCAACGACATTTTCACGTCACCCTTTGGGAAGTTATCCAAGTCGTAATAGGCTGGGGCCAATTCCACCAACCATTCTGGTCTGACCAGGGTCACTGTTCTAATGTAGTTCTTCGTAGTTAAGACGAATTCGTTGTAGATCAACCATTCATTCTTGTCCAGTAAGACCGTAGAAGGATGAATTAACACGTCTTGGTTATCCTTGACGGTGACGTAACTCTTGGAACCCGATTTCTTCTTGGCCACTTGCATGAAGAATCCAGAACACAACAGTTTTCTGATACTAGTCGAATAACGAGAGTCTTCCCAATCGATGGAGTTCAATTCCAAGTCGGATCTCTCCATGATTCTTCTCAATTGATATCTCACGTTCTCGGCACTCTTCAACGACCGGTAACTCAAGAAATGGTCTCTGCACCATTGGTGTAATCCGATCGATCTCAGTTCCTCCGATTGGAACCCGAAGTAAACGTTCAATAAAGTCAAATGATCTCCGTCCGCATGGGCAAATTCCATCTTCAGCTCGTCCGCTCTCTTCTTCAGAGAAGCAGGACGGACAAAGACATTAGGAACAGACAACATCAGAACAATCGTCAAGATCTCCTCGGAACAACCAAACTCCGACGACCCAATCAACATCACAGCAAGCATTGGATCCAAGGGGAATTGAGAGGTCAATCTACCCAAAGCCGTCAATTCTCCCTCATCATCAAGACACAGCAAATAGTTCAACTCCTCTAACAGTCTCATCATCGTCTCCGGCAGTGGAGGATCCATAAAGTCAAAGTGGACCAAATCGTCAACCCCCAACTTCTTCAACTCCAACACGGTACTCAGTAAATTGGTTCTCAAGATCTCCGGGTAACTCTGCTCGATCAACTCCTTCTTGAACAGTTCCTCGGTATACAATCTGAAACATTTACCTGGTCTGGTTCTACCGGCTCTACCGGCTCTTTGTTGAGCAGAGGCCTTGGAGATAGGAGACACCAACAAGGACTCGACTCTGATACGTGGATTATAAACCTTTTGCTTACTGAATCCAGGGTCAACGACATAGACAATACCGTCGATGGTCAAGGAGGTTTCGGCAATGTTGGTAGAGACAATGACTTTACGTCCTGGTCTACCATTATAAGCCAGAGGCAGAGGCTCGAAGATCTTTTGTTGTTGATTAGGAGGCAAGGATCCGTATAAGGGATAGACACTGATCGGACCCAGTTGTTGTTCCCTGATCAACAGATCTCCTTCCAAAGAGATCTTTCTACAGGCGTCTTCAATCTCTTCTTCACCCGTCAAAAACACCAAAATATCTCCCTCCGGTTCTGTAGCATGGATTTGAAGAACCGTTCTAATCGCCAGATCCAAGTAATCCCTTTGGAACTCCGGAGTATAATAGATCTCAACCGGGTGAGTTCTACCAGGAACTGCCAAAAGAGGAGCATTACTGAAATAGGACTGGAATTTCTCCAGATCCAAGGTGGCAGACATGATGATGATCTTTAAATCCGGTCTACGTGCAACTACCTGCTTCAAAAGTCCCATCAAAATATCGGTAGCCAAAGTACGTTCGTGCGCTTCATCTAAGATAATACAAGAATATCTAGACAAATCATGGTCCTCCATCAGCTCTCTCAATAACATACCATCCGTCATATACTTCAAAATGGTCTTGTTACTGGTCTTGTTCTCAAAACGGATACTGTAACCGACTTGTTGTCCCAATTCGACATCCATCTCATCGGCTACACGCTGAGCCACACTCATCGCAGCCACTCTTCTAGGTTGTGTACAGGCGACTTGTTTACCTTCCAAATGCGGTAAGTCGTCGTACAAGACGAATTGTGGGATCTGAGTGGTCTTACCGGAACCTGTTTCACCGACAAAGACCATGATTTGGGTGGAATGGAACATGTCTAAGAATTCTTGACGTTGAGCATGGACGGGTAATTCACGTCTCGTACGAAGAATTCCAAAGTAATTCTGCGTGAAATTGGACCCACTGAAAGGATTCACCTTGCCATCTTCCAATTTTTGCAGCTGCTTGGCCGTCGTTTCATGACGCTTCAATTTACTAAACTCCCCACCATCATAGTGTTCGAGTTTAATACTTTCGTACTTCTGGTGATGCTTGGACTCCGCCTTTTCAGCAGAATGCTCAGGAACAGAAGATGATACGATATCAAGCTTGCTTTTTTTACTCGGTCTCTCAGACATAGTAGTATCGGCTTAGTCTATCTCTGTCTATCTCTTCTCTTAGAGATGCTCTGAAAATTTTTTTTTTTTTTTTTTTTTAAAGCCAAAAGGAAAAAAATATCAATTAGACGTTTTTTTTTTCTTCTCTAAGTGACTTCACAACCATGTTGGCACGGAAGTTATATGACATACTTACCATTGGACGTGGATCCATTGAGGTGATAAAAGCCAGTGGTAATGTTGTTGCATCTAGATATTGCAAGACAGATCCCTTTTGGGATCAAGTGGCTCTGCTGAGAGGACAAGGTGGTCAGGTTACAGAGGACAGTGGGGTTGTTGTGGAGACCGATATTTACAAGTTGGCCTCGAGGGCGGCACGCCAGAGGAAGTCGATTGGGGTACAAAAAAGATCATATTCGACGGATTCGAAGGAAAAAAAAGCGTCGACCCCCGAGCCGATGTCCTCGTCGGCGGTACCTAGTACGAGACTTGAGCGTCTCTTTCATTACGGTAGTTTAGCCGCCGGGGTGGGAATAGGTATGGCTCAAGAGTCGCTTAAACAGTACAGTAAGGGACAGAAGCCGCTGTCTTTGCAATCACTTGTGTTGACCCCCGCCAATATCGAGAGAATGGCTAAGAAGTTCTCTCGTATGAGAGGAGCAGCTTTGAAGATTGGTCAATTGATGTCGTTCCAAGACTCGAAAGTGTTACCGCCGGAAATCCAGCAAGTGCTTTTGAGAGTACAAAACAGTGCCCATTACATGCCACCGGGTCAACTTCACCAGGTGGTGAGTGCTCAATTGGGTCCCAATTGGAGACAGGAACATTTCCATTCCTTCGACGATAAACCCATTCTGGCCCTGTCCATTGGTCAAGTCCATAGACTGATCACCAAGGATATGGTTCCTGTGGTGATGAAGGTTCAATATCCGGGGGTTGCTAATAGTATCGACTCGGATTTGAAGAACTTGGGGATGTTGTTGACGGCTAGTAGGGTGTTACCTCCGGGACTCTTCTTGGACAAGACGATCGAAAATGCTCGTGTCGAATTGAAGTGGGAATGCGATTATTATAGAGAACTGAGTAATTTGATCAGATTCAGGGAATTACTTGAAGGAGACCCCGTCTTTGAGGTACCGAGAGTGTTGTCCCATTTGAGTGGAGAACATATCTTGACTATGGAGGAGATGAAGGGAGAGGAGATCATTAGAGGGAATTGGAGTCAGGAGAGGAAGGAATGGATAGCCAATCACATTTTGAGGTTATGTATGAGGGAGATTGCCAGTTTCCGGTTCATGCAGACGGATCCTAACTGGGCCAATTTCTTGTACAACGATAGTACTGGCAAGATCGAGTTGTTGGATTTTGGGCTGTCGAGGGAGTTTGGAGAGGAGTTTACAGAGAAGTATGTTGGACTTTTGAGAGCCGCAGTGAAGAAGGATCGCAAATTGGTGGAGGAATATAGTAAGAAATTAGGATATTTGACCGGGTTGGAAACTAAACTGATGACAGATCTGCACATAGATTCGACGATAGTCATTGGGGAGGTTTTTTCACCGGAGGATAATGTCGAGGGGAAATTTGATTTCAGCAACCAAACGGTGACGGATAGAGTGAGGGAAAATATCGGATTAATGTTGAACGACAGATTGACTCCTCCACCGGAGGAAACGTACAGTTTGCACCGGAAATTGAGTGGAGTGTACCTTTTGTGTGCCAGAATGGGCCTGAAAGTGGAAGGAGAAAAGATCTTCAAAGAAGAAGTGGGGTACTAAAGATGGAGGTGTATTAAGTCACACTACATGAAATCGGCGATCCTTAGGTCTACGTCTGACACCTTCGATGGGCTTAGACGTTGACTTGAGGTAGGTACAGAACTAGTATGGTAGAGGAACTAGATGGGATGATTTAAATGGACTGAAGGGACTAGTATGTGTTTGTGTACTTGCTTACGGCATTTTACCAACTTTGACTTCGTCCCTACTTTTTCGCAACCTTTTCTCCTTTTTTTTTTCCTTTCCTTTACTTCTTTTTTTAGCCCTGTCAAAGGGGCCGTGGGGCGTGTAAATTTCCGCCCGAAGTTTCGTGTAAATAGCGCTAAAATAATAAAAAAAAAATACTGAAATTTTGAATTTTTTTTTTTTTTTCTTCTCTTGGAGAGTCCTATTGTTACCTGGGTTTATTAACAACACATTATCAATAATGCAACCGTACCCACCGTATATGTATCATTACCAACAAGGTAATGGTGGTGGGGCCAAGTATAATATGCGGAAGGGGTCAAGGAGTTCGTTGAATCGGATGATGGACCTGAATGGGCGGATGAGTAGCGGGTCGATACCGCTGGTACAAGCTCCACCCACTCCTTATGATATGTCATATTTACCGCGGCAATTAGTGATGGGGTCGCCCTTTGTGCAGGCGTCATCTCCTAGTCGTGGATATTTCAACCTTTCGGCCAACAACAGCGCCACCAATTTGGGAGAGTACTCCAACATGATCACGGGATCACCGCAACATCACCAAGATACCTCCTCCCAACGCACGGCGCGTATGATAAGAACCTTCAGCACCTCCAGCGAGTCCTCTTTCACAACAGATATGATAGATAATAGACTGATATGTCTCTGTGATTTACCAATGAACACCAAATTGCAGGAAATTTTGGACAATGTTAAAACTGGGGCTGTCGAGAACTGTCGTTTCATTTCGCAGGACAGTTGTGTGATATCCTTTGTGGATCCGCAGAGTCTGAAGAAGTTTTATCAAGAACATTCGCATAATCACAAATTACTGATACTGTTACAACTGCCTGACTTGAGAGTCACGTGGGGTTCTTCCGGGGGTATTACACCATTTGTCATGAATCTGATCAATAATGATAGTGCTACGAGATGTGTCTACATGGGAAATTTAGATTCGAGTGTCACGGTGGATTTTCTCGAACAAGAACTGCAACAATATGGTAAGATAGACATGATTGAATTCATTCCAGAGAAGAAGATTGCTTTTGTTCATTTCACAAGTATTCTGAGTGCAATCAAACTGGTGGAGCAATTACCTTTGGATCCGTTCTGGAGTAATTGCAAGATCTTTTATGGGAAGGACAGATGTGCTACAAATGCAGTAGAACAACAACAAGTACAACAAAGACCTAATATGAGAGAAATCAACGAGATGAACAAGACGTTTTCAAGACAAACACAACTGCTGACGACATTACTGAGCACTTCAGGAAGTGATAATGTGGGAAACAGATGTGTTTATTTGGGTAATTTACATCCACAGACCTCACTGGAAGAGATTTGTAATGCGGTGAGGGGAGGACTTTTACAATCGATCAAGTTGATCAAGGAGAAACATATTTGTTTCCTCACCTTCATCGATGCGATGGCACTGGTTCAATTTTATCTGACAACGAATATGGACGGATTGATGGTACATAACAGGAGATTGAAGATTGGATGGGGGAAGCATAGTGGACCTTTACCTAATTCGATCCTGTTACTGGTGACTCTGGGTCTGTCGAGAAATTTGTACATTGGTAATAACGATGAAGATGGAGAATCGGTGGGCAATAAGATTCCAGATGAGATGACCTTGAGACAAGATTTCCTGCAATTTGGAGAGATCGAACAGGTGAATTTCTTTAGAGATGGTGTTTGTGCATTTGTCAATTTCTGGAATATCTCGAGTGCAATTAAATGTGTTGAAGAATTTCAAAAGGATGCCTTGGAATCGAAGTTTGGAGATCGGTATCTGAATTTCAAGATCTCCTTTGGTAAGGACAGATGTGGCAATCCACCTAAACTGAAGAAACAGAAGAAATTGAAACAACAATTGCCGATCGATGAAGCCACACCCGATTTGAGTAAGGAAAATGTCCTGGTATTTGCCAGTATGGGAATTACGTCGAAGTCACTCAATGAAGATGGAGATTTGGATACGTTACAAGAAGGATCGAAGACGGCCGAGATGACGGGAGGACTGAAGACTCCTGGACAGAGTGCTGCTGTGAGTCCTAATCAAAGCCCGGCACTGAGTCCAGCACTGAGTCCTGTGCTGAGTCCCGTACTGAGTCCACGTGGAGAGGGAGCTACTTTACTTTCACCTGATCCATTGGAATATGACAGTTCTGACTCTGATTCCGTACCGATCATCATTGGAATGAGTGATCCAGATTTGAAACCAAGAGAAAATACCATTCCAACAACAACCAACTCTTCATCCCATAGTACCAAGAAACCACAGATTCAAAAGAAAAACAGTGCTACACAGTTCAGATTGACCAATAGCAGATCGTCGTCGGTATCATACGACAACGTTCCACCGTTCTACAATTCCAGACAATCATCAAAATCACAATTATACCAACCGCAATATGGGAATTTGGCAACTTCAGGATCACAGGTAATGGCACAATATTTACTGCAATCCCAACATGACAATTTGTTGTATCTGACTCATGTTTTAACCGATAATGGACAATCACAACCAAACGAAGATTACGCCCCACCTACGGCAGCAACAGCCGGCGGACCTCCTCCACCTCCTCCAATGTATTATTATGAATACCAACAACCAGAAGTGTATCCGTATGCTTATCCTTATATCATGGCTCCCGGTATGGCCTATGGAACGCCAATGATGATGAACAATTCCCTCCCAAAGGGCCGTCCAAAGATGAAAAAAAGCTTTAGTAAGCGGTGAGCGGATCGCATACCTAAATGAGTAATTTTAAGAAGGGCGTGGAAGGAAAAAAAAAAAAACTTTTCAAAGCACACCAAAACAGGGAGGATCCTCTGACTAATCGGTTCTCGTTTAAGGCCGATTAGAGTCACATATATATATCTGTATGTATAACGTGCTGCACGAAAAAAAGTTGATAAAATAAATATGAGTGATAACGATAGTAATGGAGGGCAGTATGATCTTCTACCTTCTTTCTACATGCATCAGTCCCTCGTTAATCTGAGTGTATATCAGGCCGATGCCAGTGGCCCATTCCGGGAGAATTTGCCACTGTATACTTTGGAAAGTTGGTCTAGTGGTAGTCAACATACCGTGGATCTGATGAGTATCACTAGGGAGGAGTCTATCTTACGTCATATTCAAAAATTGAGTGTCGAAGATAAGGGGTTAGAGGTCAGTGTTCGTATTACTAAGAAGGGCTGTTGTCCAGATCAAGTAGATAATGAAGACGAAAATCCTGCTAAAGAGTATACTTCGGGAACGTATGTTTACGGAGAATATCGGATCAAGAATGTCGGGACAGAACCGATTTATTTCGAGCGGATCTTTGTCACTTTGGAAGGTGTCAATGCCAAGAAGAGCGTTTTTTTGCAGATGTGTGACATTGGAGGGGGGTATAATTTTGGTAGGGTTCCAATGGGAGTTACAGGTAACGTAAGTCGATGTTGTACCAAGGATCTTGATGGCAGTACGTTGGGATTTTATGACGTACCAATTTTGAATCTGGGGGAAGTCCATAAGAAATTCTTCGAGTTTGTTCTACCGGAACAACAATTGGATAACAATTGTGAAGAGGGGCAACTTGCCCATTTGGCCCTTCCACCGACGTTTGGGAAACCTGGTCCGGGGTCCATAAAACTGACATTTACTGCCCGATATGGCACCTGCTGGAGCGTGCATAGATTATTCCGTCAATGTACGAGTGGTGGGTCTAGCTGGGGTTGGAGATAAGTACAAGTATTCGATTTACGGACTGGGTGCGCAGTCAATTCGGTTTGTTCCGTCTTCGATTGTGCCTGATGCATATTTGGGAACTCAAATGCAACTCGACCAAATCTACCGAAGACTGGAGACCGAATTAAAAGAGGCTCAGAAGAGAGCCAAACTTGGTTTGGAGCCAGGACTGGAAATTCCCGTTAATAGCGATGAGATACGACAATGGAAAGAACAACAATTGAGATTCGAGACTCAATGTCTGAAGGTTTGTTCTGAACAACATCCCGTGGAAGGTTTTGTCATTGAGCCTGTTAAACCCTTTGAAGAGATTGAATACCAGAGGGGGGGTAAATCCAGTTTGGAGATAGCCGTCAAGTTGAAATGTTGTACTTCCACTTCTGAGAAGCCACCGAAATTAAATAAGAGTGGAGTTACTTTGGTCATGAGTACACTTCAATCCAAATATGGTATTCCATTCACCATCGATAAGGATATGTTACTGGACAGAGAAAACATCTCCAAACTCAAACATAAATTTGGGGGGTTAGTGTTAAGGTTTAAGGAACTTGGTCCCAGAGTAAAAGTACTTAAAAGCACCACCACCGACCTCAATGCCATTACTAATTTGTCATTGGATCAGAGGAAGTTTCCAGATGTCATCAAAGTGGAGAAATCGTCGCTCCTGGACTGGAAACTGATTCAAGTATCAAATAATAGATTAGTATGGAGTACTACTTTAGTTCTTAAGTTGTCTTTCAAACATTACGTCACCTTGGTACCAAACTTTCAAAGTTGTTTGGTAGCTAGGGATTACCACATGAATGTGGTGGTGAAGTTGGGTAAGAAGGAACAGTCGTTGATGTTGCCATTGAAGGTGATCAAGTATAGTCAAACGAAGTGATGCCTTCTCTTTGTCTCTCATTTTTTTTCTCCTTCTCACTTTTTCTCTCTCTTCAATTCTTTCTCTCTATTCAATTCTTTCTCTCTATCTCATTGTAGCTTATTCTCTTTTTCTCCTCCATCTTTTCTCTTTTTCTTTCTTTCTTCTCTCTCTCTTTATCTTACGACTATGAAGTTTGGAGTTCGATTACAACAGCTCCTTGGACCCACCTTCCGTTATGGAAGACGTGGGATACATTTAACTGATCTCCGGTACAGTAATCTGGTTCATTTGGATCCCAAAATTGACGACAGCGTCTTTCTTCAGACCAAACAAGAGAAGGCCAGTATTAGACAAATCTTCGATGATGAGAATTATTGGCGCCACTTCAACGGATACCCTTCCAAGCTATGGTTCAAGTCCGGTCCCAACCTGGGCTTATTTGCTAATCCATACCTCAAATCTCCTAAAGGACTCAAGGAATTTGCCACTGAATCTTTGGAGAAACTGAAGCTCTTAACGCTGACGATGATCCTGGATGACTCCGAAGAAGGAATGAGGAACTTGATCAGGAACTTGGACCGGTTGAGTGATATCCTCTGTCGTGTGATTGATCTTCTGGAATTTGTAAGGGTGGTCCATCCCAATAGAAGCTTTGTCGATGCTGCTCAAGAAGCCCATATGGTGTTATTCCAATATATGAACGTCTTAAATACGTCATCGGAATTGTACCAAAAATTGGACCAAGTACTCAAGAACGACAAGATCAGATCCCAGTTGACTCCGGAAGAACTCAGTGTCGGTGAATTGTTACTTTCCGACTTTTTACGGTCGGGAATCAACATGGATGAAAAGACCAAGAATGATTTTGTCGAGTTGTCGCAACATATTTCCTTGGTGGGACAGCATTTCATCAACGGAGTGGGAAATTCTCTGACTGATCATGTGACTATCAAGGCAGAAGACGTCCTTGGGTTGGACTCTTCTTTGGTGAAGATGTTGGAGAGGGATGGAGACACTTATAAAGTGCCACTTTATGGTAAATTGCCCTTTGAGTTGTTGAGAACGAGTAAGAACAACAACGTGAGGAAGACCGTTTGGAAGGGACTCCATGAATCCCTGCCTGAACAGGTGGAATTACTTGATCTGGTCTTGAAGCAAAGGGGAGTATTGCTGCATTTATTGGGGTATGGCTCTTTTAGTGAGTATCAATTACAAGATAAGATGGCCAAGACCCCGAAATTGGTGATGAGTTTCTTGTTGAATCTTCTCAAGAAGATCTCGGTTCAAGTGCTGCAGGAATTGAAGGAGTTGGCCAAAAACGACCCGAAACTCAAGAACTTGGACGAACAACAATTAATAGAAGAAATCACTCCTTGGGATAGAGATTACTTGACGTCATTGTACATGACTCAAAAGAGACGGTCGAGTGATCAAGACCAAGACATTTCAAACTTCTTCTCGGTGGGAACGGTAATAGAGGGGCTTTCGACGGTGTTTAGTCGTCTTTATGGAATTACCCTTGTTCCTGTCAAGACAGAGACGGGGGAAACTTGGTCTCCCGATGTAAGGAAATTCCAAGTGATGTCAGAATCCGAGGGTATTGTGGGAATTATTTATCTCGACTTATATTATCGTCCCAACAAGACCTTGAACCCTGCTCATTTCACGGTATGTTGTTCCCGGAAGATTTACCCGGATGAAATGAGACCTGATGATAAGTTCAGATTGAAACATGAGACGATCCACACCAACCAAACGGGTAACGAGATCTTCCAATTACCTGTTATCTCATTGGTTTGCAACTTCCAACCAGACCCGACAATGGACCTCACTTTGTTGTCGTTGAACCAAATCGAGACCTTGTTCCATGAGATGGGACATGCCATGCATTCGATGTTGGGTAGAACCGATCTTCATAACGTGAGTGGGACTCGTTGTGCCACTGATTTCGTCGAATTGCCCTCCATCTTGATGGAGTATTTTGCACGTGACTCGAGAGTTCTTGAGTTGATCGGTAGACATTACAAAACAGGAGAACCTTTACCGAAGGGATTATTACGTCATCACCAACAAGATAACACTTTCTTGAAGAACTGTGAAACGTTGGGACAGATCAAGATGCTGTTATTGGATCAGGTGCTTCATTCAAATGCCGTCTTTGATAAGAAATTCGACTTGGTGAGGATTTACCACGACTTGGAAACACAATTAAGAGTGTTCAAAGACGACGAGACCAATTGGCCGGGTAAGTTCGGTCACTTGTTCTCGTACGGATCCGTTTATTATTCATATTTATTAGATAGAGCCATCGCCTCTCAAGTGTGGTATCATTTATTCGATAAAGATCCCTTGAGCAGAGAAAATGGAGCCAAATTCATGAATGGCATCTTGAAGTGGGGTGGGTCACGTGATCCGTGGGATTTATTACTGACGGTGTTGGACGATCTGGATTTGAGAAAGGGAGATGAGAGACTGATGGAGATAATAGGAGATGTAGAGGAGATATAGATATTTATTTATGAGTGATGAATACCTGAGCAGTAATGTAAGGATGTAAGGATGTAAGAGCTATGCTTGACTTTTTCTTTTCCCTCTCTAATTTTCCTTCTCTCTATCTCTTTTTCTCTATTTTTCCTCTCTCTCTCTTTCCTTCTCTTTCCCTCTCTATTTTTTCTCCCTCTATCTCTCTATCTTTCTCTCTTTTTCCCTCTTTTTCTTTCTATCTTCTCGATCCTTCTCTTTTTCTACCACACCTTGCCACACATGTCTGAACTGCTTGAAATCACCATCAAGTCTTCTGGCGATAAGAAGTACCAAATATCCATTGACAGTGCCGCCTCTGTTGCTGACTTAAAGGAGAAGGTTGCCACTGTCTCCGAAGTGCCTGCTGCTAATCAGCGGTTGATTTACTCTGGGCGTGTCCTCAAAGATGCCGATTCTTTGGCCAATTACAAGATCCAATCTGGTCATACGATCCATCTTGTTCGTGGCGGTTCCAGTAAACCGGCCCTGCCTCAACCTTCCGCCGCCGCTGGCGCCTCTGCCGGCTCTTCCTCCTCCTCTACGCTGACTAATACAGCTCCAACTAATATTGCCTCCGGACAAGGAGGAGCTCTGCAAAACCCGTTCTTGGCCTTGACCAACTTACAAAATATGGGTTACAACATTCCAATGCCCTCGGAATCGATGTTTGGTGCCGATGGTGGATTGACCTCCATGCCAGACGAAAACACAATAGCCGACATGTTGGAGCAACCAGGAATGCAAAGTATGATGAATCAGATGTTGAGCGACCCTCTGATGTTGGATATGATGATCCAACAATCGCCTCAATTACGTAGTATGGGCCCAATGGCAAGAGAAATGTTACAAAGTGACTACATGAGACAGATGTTGACTAATCCACAGTTCATCAGAAGTGCTCTGCAAATGAACAGACTGATGAATGGTGGTAGTACGGCTAGTTTCCCAGCTCCAGGTCTGGCCACGGAGGGTGATTCTACGGCTGCTGATCTGACGTCAGGTCTGACTCCCGCCCTGGATTCAGCCCTGGGCTCAGCTCTGAATTCAGCTCTGGCTAACCCATTTGCTGCTTTATTAGGCGGTGCCGGTGCTGGAGGAGCCAATCCTTTTGCTTCGTTGTTAGGAGGAGGCAACATGCCTGGCTTCAACCCTGAATTGATGGCACAGATGTTTGGAGGAGCCGGAGCTGGAGCCGCACTGCAACCACAAGATGATAGACCACCGGAAGAGAGATACGAAACACAATTGAGACAATTGAACGATATGGGATTCTTCGAGTTCGACAGAAACGTCAATGCCTTGAGAAGATCAGGTGGAAGTGTACAAGGAGCGATCGAGATGTTGTTAAATGGAGATGTCTAATCTTATATAAGAAAGCGAAATGAAGAGAAGAGAAGAAAAAAAGAGTAAGTGAGAGTAAAAGTCAGAATGGGGCGAATTCTGAAAGGGAAAAAAAAAAATTGTTTACTGTTCTTTGCAACTCAGAACGGGATTGATTAGATAGGAACAGAGTAAACGTTAATTGTATAAGACGGGGATACGCTCAACTTTGACGGCATAAAAATACATGTTCAATTTCAGGGAGAATCGGAATTATCGGGCTACACAGACACAGAATCCTGTTGTCCCAGTAGGCCAAGATCAATATAATCAGAATACGGCAATTAATCAAACGGTGAACCAGTTGAAGGAGTTCGTCCAGTATGCGAATCACCAGCAAAAACAGAACCAGGAGCAGTGGCTGGGTACTGTGGCCAAGGAGATGAAATCGTTGGGAGACTCGGTGCGGCTGCTCCAAAAGCAATTGGAGATCAGTAACAAGGTGATGATATACGCCTTGAATAAGATGGGCCCATCGATTGGTTATAATCAGTTCGATCCGCAGCCTCAGAACAAGAACAATGATGAATTGAGGGCTTTATTGGGAGAAATCGAGGGAGTCGAGTCCACCACGACGACTGCAGGCTATTCCACCCCGACTCAGGGTCCACAGCCTACGACTACCAATAGTAGTAATAATGGACGTCCGGCCCCGAATGGACGGATGTATTCAAATGGTGTGGATCCTCGGATGCTGAACCAAATGATACGTAATCGTAGAGATCCAAGGACAAGCAGTTCTGGTGCTACGTCTATTTCGGCGTCGTTGAAGTCAAATACGGTGCAACCTCCGTCGGCTCCACTTGAATCTTCTTCTCATGGTTCTAGTCATACTTCTACACATACATCGACACAATTGTCTTCGTTGGATACGTCCAATACACAGGATGAACACGTTGATAAGAAACTGAAGAAGACTTATAAAGACCATGAGCCCATTTATGTATTGACACATCCTTCCAAGGTGACAATTCGGGATCTGTGGCAAGAATATCTGATGGGAGTCGATGGTAATCCGTCCGTAAGAGATTTGGAGATCCAATATAGAACCAGATGGAGAGGAGGTTCTAATCATACTATCAGTAAGCAATATACCAATAGAGTTCATTTCTACAAATTCTTGGAGACTTTGGAACTGCAAGATAGAGTGGAGTTGGGGTTGAAGTTCTTGGAAGATTTCTGTGCAAAGAATGGTAATAAGAACTTCCGGTGGTTGCAGTTCAAGATGGGTCAACTGGAGCTGGAGTTTAGGAGTTATGCGGGTATGTAATGTATAGTAAGTGATCGAGAATGGTCTGATGTGGTTGTAGGTATGTAGGTGGAGGTAAGTTGGAGGTTTTCAGTTGGATGTGGGTGTTGAGTAGTTGAGGTTGTTGGAGTTGGGGTGGTTTGTGACTTTTGAATGAGAGGGGTGTTAGTCTATTTATTTGGTATATAACATATAATTGGCAAGTGAAAGACTTGAAAAATTTCTGAAGGTAAGCCAAAACAAGTCCAAAGAACTAAGATATCCTCATTAAGCTTACCATAACATCCAGAACTGCCTCACCTTCCCTTATTGTCCCCTTCCATCCAACTTCTCTCCCCTTTATTTCTTCAGCACTTTACGAAGTTCCGAGGATAAAAAAAAAGATTCACTTAATTTTACAACAAGACAAGGAATGGCTGAAGTAGCGAATGATCCAGTGAAGAAGGAGGAAGGAGTTGTGGAGCAGAACGGGGTGAAGGTTGAGAAGAAAGAGAATGTACGAGTGCTACCGAGCTATGATGTCATTGAGAAGGAGAGTGCTGCCATGGATTACGCCTTTGAGCAGAGTGTCAGTGCTATATTGATGTCACTCAACATTGGATGCAAGAAGCTTGCCGTTGAGCGGTTGGCGGAGTTGGCAGAAGAGTATATGCGGTCTTTGGTGATGCATTTGCGCAAGTTGGTGGAGGTGCAAAGACGACGCAATGTGGCCATCAAGGATATCAAGTTATTATTGAGGGAGACGGGTGTCGATGTGAACGAGTTGTTTTGGGAGTTCCAGCGGAGCCAGGCCAGAATCGGGAAAGACCCGAAGTATCTGGCGGTGGTGGAGAAATTGAAGGATAATACGCAAGTCATTTTGGAGCTGGAGCTGAATCCGGACTTTGAGATCGACGAGTCAGATCCGGCTCTGGCGTTACTTCTTCATCAGCGGTTCGAGATCATGGACTTACTTCCGCTGGGTGTAGGCGGGAGGTTGTCTCGATTGTTACCGGAATTGCCCCCAGATTACACTTATAAGAAGACTGTTACTTACAACAGAATGGAGGACGATCCAAGAGTGTTGAGAGAGAGATTGGTGGAGGAAAGTCGGTATGGAGAACAACTGTTGGAACATTTGGCTGTGAAAAAGGAAGAGAAGGAAGTGGAGGAAGAAGAAGAAGAAGAGATTGTGGTGGAATCTGAAGAGGAAGAGTCTGAGCCAGAGGTTGATGTTGCTACATTTAGAATACCAGGTAAGGCTTTTGATATATCAGCCTTTGCCAAGCATAGGATGAGAGTGCTTGCTAGGAGAAGAAAGAGATTGGAGCTGGAGATTGAGAAGAGAAAGAAGTCGGAGATTATTAGGATATCGTATGAATTGGGATCTTATACTGAGAAGGAGGAGAAAGACAAGGATAATGAAATAGTTGAGTTGATAGAGAACCACATGATGAAGACGTATTATAAGACGGTACAGGAGGTGAAGAAGGGAGAGAGGAAACGTAATTTGAGATTGAAGGAGGAGCTGGAGAAGAGACTGAAGTTGATACTGGAGAGAGAGAAGGAGATGATGGAGAAGGGAGAGGCTCATACGTTCGAGTTTGGTGGGGGAGAAGAAGAGGAGGAGATCGATTTCGACTTTGATGATGATTTCGGCTCGGAGATACGTGAAGAGACAGAATCTATGGGTGTGACGGAAGTTGTACTGGAAGTGAAGGAGGAGGTTTCGTCACTGTTACCAGAGCTGGAGATAGTAGAGCAGCAGCCAGTACAGGAAGTTGAACAGACGAATGACGTAGAGCCACAAATTGAGCATGATTTTGCACCGGAGATATCATCTGATGAGTGGGATGACTCAATGTTTGAAAATATATAGTATGTACATACACAAGTACTTAGTTAATTAGTTAGTACTTAGTTAGTACTTTACTTAGTAAATTTTGTTAGTAAATTTTGTTAGACAATTCTGTTAGTGAATTTTGTTACTACTACTTTCCTTACTTTTCTTTGCTTACTTAGTTAATTTTCTTACTACTTTTACGAGAAAAATAAAAAAGTTAAACGCCTACACGTCTTAATAAGCGCCCATCGAATAAGGATAGTTAAGGATGGGAACAGAGTTGAAATTGCCTAAATCGGTACCCTTCCCCGTGACAGTGGTTTCGATACTTACTAAGACTGGAGACAAAGTGAAGAAACACACGCCAATTCTTCATTATAAGTATTGGGAATATCGAGATGACCCAGCAGAGGTGAAGCTGAAGGAGGACAATCCCGAGTTGTATGTGAATAAGGAGGTGCCTAAGATACGTATGGAGTTTGCTGGTACCTTTGAGACCCCCATTGAAGGTGATGTGCAATCTATTTCGTTGAGTGTGGGAGATGAAATAGTCCATAGTGAGCAAGTGATAGCGACGATCCTCGAGTCCTGTACTCATCCTATTCAATACAGCGGACTTTGTGCGGTCTGTGGTAAAGATTTAGAAGAGGTGGATTATAGCAATTATGAGTTACAAGACCGCAATTCTGTGTCGGTGAGTTATGGCTCTTCCAGTATTAAGATGTCTATGCAAGAGCTGGAAAGGATAGAGCAAGGGTCGATGAAACGTCTTTTGAAGGAGGAGAAATTGATCTTGGTAGTGGATTTGGATCAAACGGTGATCCATGCCACGGTTGACCCGACGGTTGCCGAGTGGCAGAAGGATCCTTCTAATCCTAATTATCCAGCAGTGAAGGATGTACAGAAGTTTTGTTTGGAGGAGATTCCTTTCGTAGGACCCGGGTATGTTGGGCCAAAACCGCAACTGACGATGTGTTGGTATTATGTGAAGCTTCGTCCTGGGTTGCAGGAGTTTTTGGATAAGATTTCACAGAAGTATGAATTACATATCTATACGATGCTGACTAGAGCATATGCTAGAGCAATAGCACAAATTATCGATCCAGAGGCCAAATTTTTCGGCGATCGTATTCTCAGTAGAGATGAGAGTGGGTCGTTGACTCAGAAGTCACTCAAGAGATTGTTTCCAGTGGACCAATCGATGGTGGTGGTGATAGACGATAGAGGAGATGTATGGAATTGGAGTCCCAATTTGATCAAAGTGGTGCCGTACGATTTCTTTGTCGGCATTGGAGATATCAACAGTTCCTTCTTACCTCGTCAGCATGCTTTGTTGGGGCCGTCGAAGCGTCGGAAATCGGTGGCCGAGTTGGAAGAGAAGTTGTTTGAGAAGCAAGACGGACCACAGGGAGAAGAGTCGGAATCGGAAGCAGTTTCAGAGTCAGGGACAGAATCTGAGGCCGAGGAAGATCCATCGGCATCTCCAGTGGATCGTATTTTGCTGTTGGGAGGAGGAGAGGACAATACAGATTTACTGGCGCAACAATCACTGGAGAGAAATGCCTCCTTGGAACAACAGCAACATGACAGACCATTGGCTAAATTGCAAGAAGATTTGAACAAGATTATTGAGAAGGATACTCCTAGTCCAGATCCTCAACAACAACCAGAGACGGCAGTTGAGTCTGGTGATGAGGGGGATGGAAGAAATTTGTTGTTTGATGATGATACTGAACTTCAGAGTCTTGGAGAACTGTTGATTAGAGTGCACAATGAATTTTACTATGAGTTCGAGAAGAATGCTTCAGCCCCAGATGTGAAGCAAATCATGACTCAGATGAAGCAATTTGTGTTCTCTGGCTGTACCTTCCTCTTTTCTGGTATTCTTCCATTGGGATCGCGGTTCGATAATGCCGATATCGTGATTTGGGCTCGGTCTTTTGGAGCAAAGGTGGTGCCGGATTACACGAGAAGTGTGACCCATGTCATTTGTCGATCGACTGGTACTTTCAAAGTGAAATTGGCCAAGACAATCGACCCAAAGGTCAAACTTGTGCACCCTGATTGGATATTTAAGTGTATTGCTCTGTGGGAAACGATGCCCGAAGATGACTTTGTCATGTCGATTGAAGGAGATGCTTTATTGAGTCAAGATAAGGTGGACCAATATTTGAAGAGTCATCCTGAGCCTGAGGTTTTGGAACCACAAGAAAACGTCGATGGACCTAACTTCATCCAGGGAATCGAATGGGATGATTTGGATTTAGAAGGAGAAGAATTCTCGGATTCCTCAGCTGATGAAGAAGAGTCTCCAAATAAGAGAGATCGCGAATCGGAGTCGGAAGAACCTGAAACTACGAAAAAAGCAAAGACAGCAAAAAATGATGACGACGAGGATGAGGACGAAGACGACATGGAACTCCTTAACGAGCTCATGCAGGAGTTGGAGGAAGACGATGACTGAATCTGTTTAAATTTTTTATGTAATCATAGCCTAATATAGACATAGGAGCCTCGAGCTCCAAACTCGGAGCAACCTTTTCAACCCTCGGCAAGAACTTATTTTAAATGTCTAAAGATTGCTGTCCCCGGAACTCCATTCAGGGGTACTTTTCAAAAGAATCATGACCTCGACTAAAAGAGGACTTAATTAGCTACATATAAAAAATCGTAAAACGCTCAGACATCAGATATCGAGTCTTCTTCGGCGATGGTTTCCTGGATCAAGGATTTCTTATTGACCTTTGCGGTGACACGCTCATCACTGAATGGGTCGATATGAGTCGACTTGAATTTTCTTGCCGGGACTTTCATTTCGAAAAGCAGGTCGAGTTCTGCGTAAGATCTTCCCTTCGTCTCAGGTAATCTGAACCAGCAGTAAATGATCGAAAGGATGGAGATACCTCCCCAGAAGAAACCGGTTTTTGCACCCCAGTCCCAAGCTGTGGAGTTCAATTGGTAGGGAGTGATGACAGAGACCACAATATTGATAATATTAAAGGAACCTCTGGCACAGATAATAGTTTTAGTTCTAAGCCGGTTAGAACTGACTTCTGGCACGAGACAGTAACAAACTGCACCGATAGAGACTTCGAACAAGAAGTGGAAGATGATCAAGAGAGAACCAATTGCTTTTTGACAATTAGGATCATCGGGGAAGCAACCCAAGGCACCAATGGACATCATAACTGCACACATAACAATGGAACCGTAAAAGTACAAATCGAATCTCCCCCACCATTGAGAAACCCACCAGGAGACCCAACAACCGACGAAAGCAATAGCATATTCGATCAAGGATAAATTGAATGCCATTTGAGTGGAAAGACCAGCAGACTCGTAGAAGTATGTAGAGTAAGAAATCAAAGCAAGACCAGACAAGTTTTGGATGATGTAGACGGCACAACAGATTTCGGTTCTTCTTCTGTCGATTCCCTTACCCAAGTCGAGATAAGTGACAGCAGCTTGTTCTTCTGCTTCCAATTTAGCAGTCAAGTGCATCATATTAACCATCTTCTCAGCCATGGCATGAGTGTCAGGAATAGTGTCACTACGAGTCAATAATCTTCTCATCGACTTCTTAGCGTCTTCCAATCTTCCCTTTCTTACAAGCCACCATGGACTTTCAGGGGCCAAATAGACACCAATACAAATAGGAACTGGCCATACCCATTGGATGGCCCAAACGCTTCTGAAAGACCAGTCTCCAGAATGTCCAGAGTAGGCTCTCATAACACCGACAGAGATGAATTGACCCATAACCCAACAAAGATTGACGTAGGTGGTCAAATAATAACGTAAGGCCACAGGCATGACTTCAGCAGCATAACTGATACACAACGTTTGCATGAAACCCCAAGGGACACCACACAAGAATTCACCGGCAAAGACCATTCCGATACTATGAGAAAAGACCAAGATGAAGATGAAGCAGGTTGCGAAGAACATTGCACCGAGAATACTCTTTCTGTAACCGATGATATCGGCAATGAAACCAGCCATGAACAAACCGACAATTTCACCAACGTACATACACATGACCAAAGTGGTTTGGGTATGAGCTGGGATAGAGTAGGTTCCATCCGATTGGAGTTGTCCGTATTTCTCATTGAACAGAGGGAACAGCAAAAGATTACCGACAAGATTTTGGTCGAAACCTTCCATAACAATACTCAAACTAACGATAAGAGAGAAGCAAACAGCCTTCGGATACGTCCTGAGACCTTCCATTAAAGTCATACTCTTCTCCAGCAGAGAAGCCTCTCTCGAATCGGCAGCTATTTGCCCGACAAAACTTTCAAGGGCTTGTTCATTTTCCATGTCCACAGGGACATGTTCGAGATGTTCCGTGGAATGCTTATCTGAAAAGTCTATATGCTGACTAGAAGCCTTAGACTCGTTCATATAAGAAGTGTCACTATTGGTACGATTCATTATTTCAACTACAGTTGAGAGAAAAAAGGGGTGTCGGTTTTTAAAACCATGCAGGTCTTTTTATATGAGGGAAAAGAGCGATGCAGAAAGAAGGTGGGGTGCGAGAAGACATATGGACCCCTATCAGATCATCAGCAAGTGGAGTAACACGGATGGACCTGTCCGAGAAGAAACATCACGCTTTAAATATCGCGTATGAGAAAATAGAATAAGTAGCCTATTGTACGCCTGAACTTTACGGTGAAGGGGAAAATCTGGGGAAAAGCGTCAAAAAAAAGAAAAACATTACATCATCGTTTTTTTCTTGAGTCTTTTATTTAAGTCTATAAAAAATGGTGGGGAAGATTGAATGATAGGCTCTTGCCCAAAAAAACAATGGGCCGAGGAGTTCCATTATCTCAAGCCAATGGCTCGAAAACCTCATTAATTTCGGCGTCTACTTTGACTCTTTCTTCTCCATAGACCGGGAAATTGGTAAATCCCTCCTGTTGCATGACGTAAAAGTACAGTCTATCGTAATGAGTAAGTGGCCAACCCATCTTCAATCTTTGGGCCAAATCTGGATTGGATGTATAATGACGAACGGCTCCGATCAAAGTACGGTTGTCGTTGTTGACGTGTTTTCTCAATTGCTTGTAATTGGCATCTCTGTCTCCGAGATATCCACCGGCTCTCAGAATAGGAGCACTATTGAAGATCAGGTAAACCCAGTCATTGTTCTTGACCTTCAAAGTCTCCTCAGTAAGATTAGTATCATCAGCCCCGTCTACTCTTGGTTCAACAATAGAAAGGTAAGCGATCTTTCTCTTGTTCAACTCGGAGAGGAAGTAACCAATTTGAGAGATTGGATGGACTTCCTCTTTCTCAGCAAACACTCCATGGTACGTCGACCAAGGAGAGACTCTGACACCGACTTTTTGAGCACCAACCAGCTCAATGACCAGGTCGGTAACTTCCAAACAGAATCTGGCTCTGTTCTCAATGCTTCCTCCATACTCATCGGTACGTTGATTAGAGGAAGGATATAAGAAAGTGTCAAGCAAGTAACCGTTGGCATTGTGGATCTCTACCAAATCGAAACCCAGTTCCATGGCATTCTTGGCAGCATGAACGAAATCGTCACGATGTTGCTTGAGTTGTTCTTTGGTCAACTCTTGTAAAGGATAGTTTTCCTTCTTGGCTTCTTCTTCCGTTTGTTTGTCGAAATAGATAGGAGAAGGACCAATGTAAGGCAGACCCAATCTCTTCATCTCGGCAGCACTAGCAGCACGTCCAACGTCCCAAAGTTGCAAACAAATCTTGGAACCTTCAGCATGGACCAGATCAACGACTTGTTTCCAAGCAGCAACTTGTCTCGAAGACCAGATACCTGGAGTATAAGCTTGACCCCCTCCACGAGGAGAAATGGCAGTCAGCTCCATGATGAGTAAACCTCCGTTCTCCTTGGCTCTTTGACGGTAGTATTCCAAAAGTGGCTTCGTTGGAATGTTGTCAAGGGTGTTTCTAGCTCTGGTGGACGGAGCATGAACAAATCTGTTGCTCAAAGTGACATCTCCAAGTTGGATCGGCTTGAAAAGATTGGTTGAGCCGAGCTCATACTCGGTAGTAGCTTTAGAGATGGTGGACATGTTGTTGAGAAGACCTGGTTCAAACAGAAGAATTCCCACGTTTATATATCGGCACCAACAATTACTAATCACAAACACCTGTGCAGTGTTCTTCACCGATAAGAATAACAAAAACTCATCACCTACTCATTTCAACCTAAAAACCGAGAACGGTGAAAATTTCAACCCTTCCTGCATGATGACAAATTTTACTAGTCAATCTCGGTTTTTAACCTTCTTTGGGAAAGGGGCGTCGGTGAAAAAAATCCTCGGCTCATAATAGAGAAAAAAAAAATTTCGCCGACTATATAGCACTAACTATGGTTAAACTAACGATACGAACTCTCCATTTTTCTCTGGATCTACAGGAGAACGGTCTTCACCATAGACACCGAAATTAGTGTAACCATCTATTTCTCTAACGTAGAACTTATCTCTTTCGTATTCGGTAAGTGGTAAGCCCAATTTCAATCTTTCTGGTAAGTCGGGATTAGAGGAGAAGTAACGGGAACAGCCGATGACGGTTCTATCGTTGGCATCGACATGTTTTCTCAATTGGTCGAAATTCTCCTCTCTACGAATGTAACCCCCGGCTCTCAAAATAGGTCCACTGTAAAGATCGTAAGCCCATTCGTTGCTCTTGGAAGCCTCCTTGGAAACCTCGATATCGACATTGGCATTGACTCGTGGCTCTACAATGGAGACGTATGCGATTTTTCTCTTCTCTAATTCGTGGAGCAAGTAAGAGATGGTTGTGATAGGATGGACCTTGTCCTTCTCAGCATACATTCCTTGGAAAGTGGCCCAAGGAGAGAATCTGATTCCCACCTTTTCGGCACCAATCAGATCAATAACCAGATCAACCACCTCCAAACTAAATCTGGCTCTGTTCTCGATACTTCCTCCATACTCATCGGTACGTTGATTAGAAGCAGGATACAAGAACGTGTCAAGCAAATACCCATGGGCATTGTGGATCTCGATGAAATCAAAACCCAGCTTCATCGCATTCTTAGCAGCAATGACGTAATCAGCAACATGTTGCTTGATTTGGTCCTTGGTCATTGCTACCAAAGGGTTACCGACCTTCAGTGCAGCTTCTTCAGAAGCCTTATCGAAGTAAATGGCCGACGGAGCCACGAACGGTTGGCCCAATCTTTTCAACTCGGCTGGATCGGCAGTTCTACCCAAATTCCAAAGTTGCACGGCCATCTTCGTTCCCTCTCCATGGACCAGAGAAACCACCTTCGTCCAACCGGCAGTTTGGTCCTCACTCCAGATTCCAGGAGCATAGGGTAAACCAGCAGAACGAGGAGAAATAAAGGTCAGCTCCACTATAAGTAAACCCCCATTATTTTTCGCACGTTGAGTATAAAACTCCAACACCGGCTTAGTTGGTACTCCATCTATAGTATGTCTAATTCTAGTACTTGGAGCATAGAAAAGACGATTCTTCAACGTAACATCCCCAATCTTAATCCCCTTGAAGAGATTGGTACTCCCAAGCTCATATTTGGTAACACTCGTAGCAGACATTTTATATTCTCTCCTTCTCACTTTTTTTTATACCCCGTATTTTCTTACACCCTATATATATATCCTTGCGATAGCTTTTGCTTACTAATGTTAACCCACCCCCTCACCAGCAACCCCTCTCAATCCCGAGCAATGAAAACAAAAATTTAACAATAAGCTGAACTCACCTGATGCAAAAACTAAACCCAAACTCCCCCATCCCCCATCACCCTCCATCTCTCTTGCTCTTTAAAACACTCTAACGTCTATCAAATTAGGTAAATAAATACACGACCTTTTCTTGGTATTTTTTTTTTTCACAAAACCGATTCAACTTACCCGGATTTAACCACGCACAAAAAAAAATTTCAATTTTTCAGTTAGGAAGAAAAAAAAATTTTTTTTTTTCATCAACTTTCATATTAACTATTAGTATAATATAAAAATGGGTGCCTACAAGTACTTGGAAGAATTACAAAGAAAGAAGCAATCTGATGTTGCCAGATTCTTGCTCCGTGTCAGATGTTGGGAGTACAGACAAAAGAACGTTATCCACAGAGCTTCTAGACCATCTAGACCAGACAAGGCTAGAAGATTAGGATACAAGGCCAAGCAAGGTTTCGTCATCTACAGAATCCGTGTTAGAAGAGGTGGTAGAAAGAGACCTGTCAGAAAGGGTGCTACTTACGGTAAGCCAACCAACCAGGGTGTTAACCAATTGAAGTACCAAAGATCCTTGAGAGCTACTGCTGAGGAGAGAGTTGGTAGAAGAGCTTCTAACTTGAGAGTTTTGAACTCCTACTGGGTTAACCAAGATTCTACTTACAAGTACTTCGAGGTTATCTTAGTCGACCCATCCCACAAGGCTATCAGAAGAGATGCTAGAATCAACTGGATCGCCAACCCAGTCCACAAGCACCGTGAGGCTAGAGGTTTGACTGCCACTGGTAAGAAGTCCAGAGGTATCAACAAGGGTCACAAGTTCCACAACACCTCTTCCGGAAGAAGAAAGATCTGGAAGAAGCACAACACCTTGTCCTTGTGGAGATACAGATCTTAAGCTGCTTAAGCTGCTTAACTTTGTTGAAGCACTGTTTTCTTGGTTACTGAGAAGCAAGGTTTCCCCTTTTTTTTAGATAGGTTTTAAGAGAAGTTTGTAAGTCTGTCTAAGCTATTGTAGAATGTAAGGGTGTAGGGAAGTTTTTACTCAGGTTTCTGTATTGAGTTAGGTCGATTTTATCTACTGAGTCTACATTATACCCCTATTTTATTTGAGTCTACACGACCTCTAAAATGACTCCTCCCCTAGCAGTTTGACTCCTCCCTTAAAAAAAAACGCATAATAAAAATCAATTAGATGTGAAAATTTTAATCATCATCTTCGTCAATTGAACAACCATGTCTACTCAATACAACAAGACTGCTATTTTGTCGGTCTATGATAAGACCGGATTATTGGATCTTGCCAAAGGATTGGTTTCTAACAATGTCAGATTGTTGGCTTCTGGCGGTACTGCCAGACTTGTTAGGGAAGCTGGTTTCCCCGTAGAGGATGTCTCTTCCATCACCCATGCTCCTGAGATGTTGGGCGGTAGAGTCAAGACTCTTCATCCGGCTGTACATGCTGGTATTCTTGCCAGAAACTTGGAGTCCGATGAGAAGGATTTGGCTGAGCAACACATTGACAAAGTCGACTTTGTCGTCTGTAACTTGTATCCATTTAAGGAGACCGTTTCCAAGATCAATGTCACCATTGATGAGGCCGTTGAGGAAATTGATATCGGAGGTGTCACCTTGTTGAGAGCTGCTGCCAAGAACCATGCCAGAGTCACCATCTTGTCTGATCCAAAGGACTATCCAAAGTTCCTTGAAGAGTTGAAGAGTGGTGAGATTTCGAAGGCTGCCAGAGACAAGTTTGCCTTGAAGGCCTTTGAGCACACTGCTGATTACGATGCTGCCATTTCTGATTTCTTCAGAAAGCAATACTCTGAGGGAATCTCCCAATTACCTTTGAGATACGGTGCTAACCCACACCAAAAGCCAGCTCAAGCCTTTGTAGTACAAGGAGAGTTGCCATTCAAGGTTTTGAGTGGATCTCCAGGTTACATCAACTTATTGGATGCCTTGAACTCCTGGCCGTTGGTCAAGGAGTTGTCTGCTTCTTTATCCTTACCAGCAGCTGCCTCTTTCAAGCACGTTTCCCCAGCCGGTGTAGCCGTCGGTTTGCCTTTGAGTGATGTCGAGAAGAAGATCTACTTCGTCAATGACATCGAGAACTTGTCCCCATTGGCCTGTGCCTACGCCAGAGCCAGAGGTGCCGACAGAATGTCCTCCTTCGGTGACTTCATTGCCTTGTCCAACATTGTCGACTTGCCAACTGCCCAGATCATCTCCAAGGAGGTCTCTGACGGTGTCATTGCTCCAGGTTTCCTGCCAGATGCTTTGGAACTCTTGAAGAAGAAGAAGGCCGGTAAGTACTGTATCTTGCAAATCGACCCTAACTACTCGCCAGACCTCTCGGAATCGAGACAAGTGTACGGTATCACTTTGCAACAAAAGAGAAACGACCTGATCATCAACCAATCCACGTTCAAGGAAATCGTCTCTCAAAACAAGGAATTGACCGAACAAGGTGCCATCGACTTGACTGTAGCCACCATCTCTTTGAAATACACGCAATCCAACTCGGTATGTTATGCCAAGAACGGTATGGTGATCGGTTTGGGAGCCGGTCAACAATCGCGTATCCACTGTACCAGATTGGCTGGTGACAAGCTGGATAACTGGTGGTTCAGACATCATCCAAGAGTACTTGGTCTTAAATGGGCCAAGGGTGTCAAGAGACCAGAGAAGTCCAATGCCATCGACTTATTCGTCACCGGTCAAATTCCAACCACCGAGCCAGAAAAGTCTGAGTACGAATCTAAGTTCGCCGAGATTCCAGAACCTTTGACTGCCGAGGAGAGAAAGGAATGGATGGACCAATTGAAAGACGTTGCCTTGTCCTCCGACGCATTCTTCCCATTCCCAGACAACGTGTACAGAGCTGCCCGTTCCGGTGTCAAGTTCATTGCTGCCCCATCCGGTTCCGTCATGGACAAGCTGGTCTTTGCCGCTGCCGACTCCCACGACATTGTCTACGTGGAAAACCCAATCAGACTTTTCCATCATTAAGCTCCTATACTTTATTTCAGATTTATAATTGACAATTATAGATTTTCAACCCGTTTTCGATGCTCTCCTTCCAGTAAGGGTCCTTGACGATCTCGATGGTTCCCTCGGCAGAGAGGTATTTGTATTCGTCGATCTCCTTAGTCCCCCATTCTATAGGTTTCAACTGGATGTAATCGTAGTAAGGCTTCAAGAACTCTCTAACCAATTCCTTCTCCTTATCGAGAAGTACATCTTCCCCAGAGAAGAACCAAACGGCTTGACAACTTCCATGAATGGCCTTGTAAATCCCGTGCTCAGCATAGAATTTACGGGTCACCTCGTTCATGAACAGGACTCTGTACCGGAAGATGTTGTCGAACAACTTTGGCTCCTTCTTAAGACAGTTGTACAAGTAAGCTCTGGAAGAAGTGTACACTTGACTGTCTCCCAAGACCTGACCAAAGACCTTCTTGATGGACTCGGCATCGGTTGGCTTCTCATAACAACTAAGCAAAGGCTCCACAGTGACCTTTGGATAGTAATTCTCGATCTGCAACCGCAAGTCTTCTTCACTCGTTGGAGTGTTCAAGACCGAGTACAAGATCGGTTCATCTTCAACTTCTCCAATAAGAATACGGATCTTTCTGTTATAAAGCTTGACTCCGTAATCTCCAGAGTAGATATCAGCTAACAAAGTCTTGGAGACGAAGTCCCCATCGGAAATGGCACGGAAGGTGTGCATCTTGGTATCCAAGATAGCTTCCATCATAGTGTGCATATCCATCTTTCTCAACTCTTCGATCTTGGCCTCCGGTTCCAAATCACCCAACCCCAAGACCTGAGTATACTCTTCGAATTGGGATTCAGCTTCCTCTAAAGATTTAGGTTGCACTTCGAGACAATTGGAGAAATGGACAACTTGCTTAATAAGCTGTGGCTTTTCAGGATGGTACATTTCATAGGCCAATTGGAAGAAGGTCGAATAAGAACCAGCACTCAACCCAGCAACAGTGATCTTGTCCTTGTCACCACCAAACATATGAACCCATTGGGCCGTCCACTCCAAGGCCAATCTTTGGTCCCAAAGACCGAAATTACTTCCTTCCAAATGTTTGGTACTCAAAAACCCGACCGAGTTCAATCTGTACGCTGGAGCGACAATGACAAACTTGTTGTCCGTGTCAGTGAGCAAAGTACGAGGATCGTAGGTCGGAGAATGATTGGCATTACCATATTGCATCCAACCACCATGAATGTAGAATAAGACGGGCAAATTCAGAGTCTTGAGATCAACGTCGGCCGGTACCCAAATGTTAAGATAAGCACTATCTTCGGTCATCTCCAAACCTTGGTTGAAATACTCAAGAGTTCCTTTGATTCTTGGTTGATAAGCAACTGGTCGGAATTCAGTATAATCACCAGTGAAATCGTAATCTTTTGGAAGCGGAGAGAACTGAGTCCATCTCTTTTCCAAGGGAAGAGCATACTTAATACCGGTAAATCTATGGATAAGAGCTTTACCTGTCTTTAAGTCATGGAATGTAAGACCTTTGAGAACACCATTGGATGTTTCATACTCAATTGGGGTAGTACCCTCTAAAGAAACTTGCAGACCCATCTTGTTTGTGATGTTGTTATCTGGAGGGGGGTTTTGCCGACCTTAAGTACCCTGCACTCTTATCGGCAAAAAAGTATTTTCTTATCGGAAGGGGAAAGTCGTACCCGATCGTGCAGGTACGGAATAACTTTAAGCACTTTGAAGGGTGCATGTATGTCAATGACAAAACAACTTTGGACCTTGTAGGAGTTATCTTATCTTGTTATCTATCCAATGGCCTAGATCTAATCTATACTCAATATAGGCCCTATTATCTAGCTTCCTCCTCCCATCTCGTACATACAAAAAAAATAGAGACAAAATTTTTCAGTAACCATAGAACAATGTTACCAACCAGAGTGTCCATTATCAGACCCCTCTCACGAGGAATTCGCTTCTTCAACTCATTGGATCTCAGTATCGATACCGTTCCCCTTTCCTATGACAAATATCCCTCGGAGAAACCAACCTCCAACACCCCAATAGTGTTTTGTCATGGGTTGTTCGGTTGTAAGACCAACAACCGGTCCGTGTCCAAACAACTTGCCAAACTTCTTGAAAGAGACGTTTATTGTGTTGATCTCCGTAATCATGGTGATTCTCCACATGTAAATAGACACGACTATCCAGCATTGGCCGCAGATGTGGAACTGTTCTGTCTGGAACAAAAGCTCGATAAGCCGATTTTGATCGGTCATAGTATGGGAGCCAAGACCGTGATGGGAGCCGCTTTGAGACGTCCGGAGCTCGCCTCGATGGTAATTTCCATCGACAATGCCCCAGTAAATAACACGGGAGGAGCTACCGGGTTCAGTGTGTTCGGTACTTATATCCGTGAATTGATCAAGATCACAAAGATGCCCTCTCTTAAGAGTTTGAAAGACCTGGACAAAGTGTTGAGCGAGGTGGAACCTGCCCTTCCAGTGAGACAATTTTTGCTCAGTAATATCAAGAGAAAGAAGCCTCATACCGAGGGAGAGCCATTGTTCACTTCAAGAGTGCCTTTGGAGATCATCGGTAAGAATTTAGATAACATTAGTGACTTCCCATTTGAAGGTGTTAGATACACCGGACCTGCTCTCTTCATCCGTGGGGAACTTTCTAAGTACGTCCCAGATGACGTCTTTGACAAGATCGCCTTGTTCTTCCCAATGTTCGAAGTCAGAGACGTCGCTAATTGTGGTCACTGGGTCACTAGTGAAAACCCTAAGGAGTTTATTAGATTGGTCGTAGAGTGGATCCAAAAGATAGAAGATGATAAACTGTACTCTATAAAGCTAGACAAGAATATATACTCTTAAATACCCGTCCAGAAAACATCTTTCTCCAACTTGAAGGCTTGTTTCAAAGGAGTGTTGTCAGAGCTGTTACCGACAAGGACCTCGTAATCACCCAGCTCGGCGTGCCATTCGTCACGGTACTCATCGAAGAAGGAGGTGGCGTACTTCAAGGAGGTCTCGATCTCGACGTTGAAGGTGTCACCTGGGTTGATGTACTCCTTGGTGAAGTTCTTCAACTCCTTGATAGGTCTGGTGATGGAGGAGGACTTAGGAGCAATGTACAATTGAACAACCTCGGAACCACCGACAGAACCAGTGTTGGTGACCTTACAACGAACAGTCAAGAGATCCTTGGCCTCGTCGACAGAGACAGTCAAGTCACCGAAGGAGAAGGTGGTATAAGACAAACCGTAACCGAATGGGAACAAGACTGGTCTGTCAATCTTCTCGTAGTATCTGTAATCGACGTAGACGTCTTCACCGTACAAGGTCTCACCGTTGTTGGTCTTGAAGTTCAAGAACAGAGGATTGTCCTCGTTACGGATTGGGAAGGTGATTGACAACTTACCAGAAGGATTGACGTCACCGTACAAGACATCGGCAATGGCATTACCCAATTCGATACCGGTGAACCAAGCATTGACAAAGGCTGGAGTCTTCTCAATGAAAGGCAAGGAAACCGGAGTACCAGATTGGTTGATAATGATGGTGTTAGGGTTAGCAGCCAAAACAGCCTCGGCCAACTTGACTTGCAAACCTGGTAAGTCCATGTTCTTTCTGTCGTAACCTTCGGATTCGTGTTCCATAGAGGTACCGATGAACAACAATACCTTCTCGGCAGCCTTGGCAGCTTCAGCAGCCTTGACAATCTCTTCTTCTTGGTCCAAGATCTTTTGGACACCGACGAACAAGGCACCACCACCGTTAGTGGCAACCAAATCGTTGGACTCCAAGGTGAAGGTTGGAGCAGAACCGAACTCGATGGTGATCTTGTAAGTCTTGCCCTTAGACAAGGTGATGGTCTTCTTCATCTCTTCGGTACCAGCACCCAAACTTCCGATACCTCCGTATTGTTTGGTCTTGTTGTCGATGAACAACTCGTCATCGATGAACAATTGCAGGGTACCCAAACATTGGACACCGAACTCGTATTCTCCGTCTTCCTCTGGAGTGTAGTAACCTTCCAAGTCCAACCAGAACAAGTTCTTCTTGGTCAACTTGTCGTTCTTGTAATCGAACAAGATCAAGTTGGAGGACTCCAATGGGAACTCCTCGGCAAATTCACGGTTCTCAGTGCCAACTGGGTCCAAGTAAGTCTTGTTCCAGAATCCGACACCTCCATCCTTGTTCTTGACCTTTGGTCCCAAGTCTGGCAAACTGTTGTTGATGGTGGTACCAACAGAGAAAGGAGGTTCAGAACCAAGTTTGTTGGTGATACCGGTGTATGGGTCAACGGTGTAATAAGTCAACATGGAAGCGGAACCACCACCAGAGACTCTGGCCTCCTTGGCATTTGGACCAATGACAACGATCTTGTCGGTCTTCTTCAAAGGCAACAAACCACCTTCGTTCTTCAAAAGAACAACGGACTCGGCAGCGATCTTTCTCAAAGTGGCAGAGGTTTCTGGAGTGTTGTTGATAGTCGATTCAGGACCGTTTTCAATGAAGTCCTTTTGAGTAGTAGCATACTTAACAAGCTTCAATACGTTTCTAACTCTCTCATCCAAGGTCTTGATATGGATCTCCTTCGAGTTGATAGCATGAGTAACAGCATCGTACTTTCTCAGAACTGGAGGACCTGGCATTTCAATGTCCAAACCAGCATCAATTGCCTCTTTCAAAGAGTAGACACCGAACCAATCGGACATCAAAGTACCGTCCCACTTCCATTCGTCTCTCAAGATTTGATCCAAGAGGAACTTGGATTGCGAGGCATGTTCACCATTGACCTTGTTATAAGAGGTCATGATCAGCTTAGGATCCGAGTCTCTGATCAGCAATTGGAATGGTAACAAATAAACCTCTCTCAAGGCTCTTTGAGAAACCATAGCATTGGTGGAGTTTCTTTGATCTTCCAAATCGTTACAGACATAATGCTTCAAAGTAGCAGCAACACCTTCATCTTGCATACCATTGATGACGGCAGAGGCAATCATACCACTCAAAACAGGGTCTGGAGAATAAGACTCGAAACCACGACCACCTAAGGGACCTCTCTGAATGTTAACAGTAGGACCCAAGATAACATGAGCTCCCTTGGCTTTGGCTTCCAGAGCCATCAATTGACCAGCCTCATACAACAATTCCTTGTTGAAAGTGGAACCCAAGGCAGTACCGTTGGGGAAACACAGAGATGGAATACCACGGAAAAACTTGGTACCTCTAATACCATTAGGACCGTCGGAAAATCTCAACGATGGAACCTCTAACCGCTCAACCTTAGCAGTATGCCAGAAATCAATTCCGGAAATCAACTTGACCTTCTCATCAAGAGTTAATTGCTGAATAACAGCTTCAATATCTAAACCCGAACTCATACTAAAATACGTGTATCAAGAGTATTAACGATGGAAAGAAAAAAAAAAATCGGCTACATCACCTCTTTTTATCTTTCGGCCAAGAAAAATCTTGCCCCTCCCCCAGAATTTACTGCGCATTTCTCCATACTTTTTTTTCCTTTCTATTTAAGTCTAAGCATTGTCCACCCCCAGCCTAAAAAAAAAAAACTTCTTGGGACCACGTAATGTAACTTACACCTCTCGTTACTCCCTCCCCCGCGAAAAAAAGGAAAAATATGCACCTGCACCTCGGAAAAGTCGATCTTAAAACCCGGAACATTACATGTATCTAAGTAACTGAAGAAACCTCCTTTAAATATATAGTTTATTTGAGATACTTGCCCTCATAGACCCATATCAGGGAGATGGTATTATAAAGTTCTTTCTGTTGGTCGGTGAATTCGATTTCCAAGCCTCTGCTTTCCGGGTTTTCTGGGTTGGCTCCTACCATTGCGTGGGCTATCCAGTAATACCCGCTGCAACCCAAGTCGATTCTATTCAGCCAGCCTCTGGTTGGTCTATTCTGGTCGTTCGGATAATGTTTGGACAGATCCGGTGGGATAATTGCTCCCTGGATCTTCAATGGACTCAAGTAATATTCCTTCACATCCTCCACACTCTTGAACTTCTTCTTGATGTACTCGGTGTTTTGGAAGTCTTGTTCCCACGTATGTTTCTTACATGTTTCCATTCCACTGTTGACCCAGAGTAAACTTTGGTTATCTGGAGACACATGAGCCGGATTGGATCCCAAGATGGAGTGGTCAACGTTGGACTTGTAAATCTGTCCCACAGCTCCAGCTGGGTTCGAATTGAAAGCATAATTCTCATCTCCGGCAATCGATTGACCCAACCAAAAGATCTCCTTTTCACCATAGATGAAAGTGTTCAAAGGACCCCAGAATTGGATGTGAACAGCCATCAAAATACCCATCAAATGTTGTGCTCTGTTCATAAGAACCACACCCGATTCCATGAAATGCCGGGCATTGTGTTTGATGAACTTGTTGCCCAAAGTGTGCTCACTAGGTAAAGGAATGTCGAAGAAGGCATTCTCAATCTCTGTCGGCAACATCTTGACAAAGAGATTCTTGTAATCGTTCGGCAAGATCTCTGCCGTCTCTCTATCTCTGAAGAAATACAGCTTCGTCTTCTTATACCCTTCCAATTCCGAGAAGAAGTCGTTCGGAGCAATGAACGGCACAGCATCCGAGTCCATCAAAAACATCTCCTCAAAGGAATTGAACATCACCAGCACCCATTTGTTGGCAAAATAACTGAAGTTGTAATAATAGTCTTGCACAAAACATCTCTTGGCATCGATGAACCACACTTCTTGTGGAGAATGGTCGATCATAATACCCAATTTGTCGATTCTGAAATCTTCTCTTGCCAGTTTGATGATTCTGTCTTTCGACTTCTGCAGTAAATCTCCCTTGTGTACAAATTCAATTGGTAATTTGTTCTTTTGGTATCTCAATACCTTCATCAAACTGACGATTTCGTCGATGAATTGGTCTCCAATACTGATGACAATTCCACGGCCGTTCATCTTGCTCTTGAAAGTTCTTAAATTACAATCGTCATTAAAACCAAAGCTCATCTTCGACCCTTGACGTGGCTTCGAGACCTCCATCTCCTCGTATTCATAGTACTTCGAGATATCAAGCCAATCATTCTCCACCGTTCCGTCCCATCTCTCTGAAATAGGAGGCTCAAAGGTAAGGAAGGGGAAAAGACGACTCTCAATGTCCAAACATTTAGCATGGTTGAGCACATGCTGATCATCGGTATAACACTTGCCGTATATTCTTAAATGTCCTGCGTTATCCTGTAAGGCGGCTGTGATTTGGTCATTGATGCCCGACTTGAAAGTCATCTCCTTGAGAATGCGACTCGTGTCGATCTCACTAATTGGCTTGCCCTTCTCCGTATATTCCTTCTTCAATTGGTTGTAGCGGTTGTCATAATAGGACTGTTTGTCAAAGACATCGAGTGAAAAATCCATTCCTTTCAAATCGGGGATCTTCCAGTCCTTATTAATCTTATAAAGCTCATCGAAATAAGCATTACATCTTTCTGATAAAGGGCGCTTCACAAACTCGGCAGCATCGAAAGAACCCAATAACTTCTTATACGTGGCACTACTCTGCGACTTGTCAAACACCTTCAACTGCGTGCCCCCGGTAAGTCCCCGATGATAAACAACCCCCATAAAACACACCTGAAATAAGATGAACAGAGCTATCAGTATCGTCCGCACCTTCATCATCCGCAGAGGAAGCCCACTGGCGAGGTGCTGTATCATGGCGTGTAATTACTCTTATCTTTTCACCTGAAGTGAGCACCAATTTTTTATTACAAAAAAAAAAAAAAAAGATAGCAAGAGAAAAAAAAGGTGCAAGGGTTAGTAGAGTGAAAGAGACAGGAAAAAAAGATAAATAATATTATTGAAATACCAAAAAAATACGTCGATCATTGTGTCGCTCTTCAAGGGGTAAATCCAAGGAGAGACAAAAAAGCGCTTTACTTAGCGAGGCCAAGCCTGGTATTTACCCTGGGACAAGGCTTTTTTTTACTATTCATGCCACCTATTTTTTTCTATGCAAGGGGATGTGCACTCCTGGGCCTCAAATAATACGCAGACAATAGAAAAAAATAAGGAAATTAACGTGGCACGCCGGCCCGAAGAGTGCATTGGGCGGAATAACTTTAAAGTTAAAGCAGGCAGGGATAGAAGGGCGGACAGAAACTCACTTCATACACTTAATTAGAGTTGAATACAGTAATTACAGTAAATACAGTAAGTACAGTTAAGCGCAGTTACTTACTTACTTACTTACTTCTAAGTCGAGTCCCTTTGTTCCTCGATTTAACCCGAGCTACTGCTGCTCCTTCCTATTTAAGGGATGTGTTTTTTTTCTATAGTGGCTTAGAATGGAGATCAGGGTAAGTTAGTGTATTCTCTTGATGAGGATGTACCGCAACAAGATTTCCAAGCAACTGACAATGATCATCACCATCAACACGTAAATGACCCACCATGTGACTTTGTTCATATTTTTCTCCAGGATCGAGTCACTGATGATGTCGAAGAAGTCCAAGAACACCTTACAACGGTCGTTGATCACCTCGACTCGTTGGTCGATCTCCAAGTATTCTCTGATGGCATTGTATAAAGGATGTAAAGACGGTTCCATCGACCAGAAAAACTCGGGTGTATCCATCACATTACTAAGTAAATTGACCTCATTACGTAATTGGAATAATTTTCCCGTCTTGGTCAACAAGGTCTTCCGTGATTTGATCTTGTACAAACTGCCGGTCAAGGCCAAGATCTTGGGTAATTTTGAGATGGAGGTCAAGATCCGACTCATACGAGACTCGTAATAACACAATTTCGTAGATTGCAGAATGGAATGTGAAATGGTCAATTTGATCAAATGGTCTCCTGTCTTCAAAGTGATCATATCATTGTAAATCCGGGGAGTCGAGATCTGATGATTGTACTCGAAATGGAACTCGTCATCCTCGATATCCTGATCCAGTATGGGTCTAATTAACAACCCTTCATCTTGGTCTATCAATTCTTCTTCTTCGTCGTCATCTTCTTCATCTTCCTCCTCCTCTTCATCTTCTCCATAAAAATCTTCTCTCTTTGCAAAGGCCAAGTCCGCCAAAATGTTCTTCTCCTGTGTCTCACTGAAGTTCCAAAACACCACGACTCCATACTGAAACACAAATAACTCCAGATGACTCGACATCAGTTGTCCCGAGTCGGACTCGAAACTCTGTTCTTCCTCCGGCAGTTCCTCCTTCACCGACTCCTCCTTCCCGAAGTAGGACTTATTCACAGGAGAACTAGAAGGACTCGGGAAGAATTGCGGTTCACTAGGATCGAAATCTCCTGTCTCAGTATTACCAGTATTGATCAAATCGGTCTTACCCAAATCACCTCTTGGTTGCTGGTCCGTCTGCTCCACACCACTGAAATACTCGAAATGGTGGTCCTTCAATTCCGCCTTATCAATGAAGTTCTCCATCATCAATCTCTGTGGCTCCGACCGCTCGGTGTTGTTGGACTGCACTCTATAACCATTGGAGCCCGATAAGAGAGGAAGCGAATACGGCACATACAACAGCTCGTCGTACAACCGTGGCGAAACCAAGTGGTTCCTCCTAAGGAACCGTGACGTCATCTTGAGTTTGAAGCCGTCGCTGATCAAATACAGCGTCACTCTGGCGCATTCCCTTGCTCTTTGCTCTTTCGTCAACTTCTCCAGTCTCGATCTATAATAACTATGCACTTTTTTCGGGTCTACTTTTGTACGAGACACCTGTTCCGATGGGTCCAGATCGTCGTCGGGGATCAAGACCAACCGCTGGGATTTTTTCGATGTTCTCGAGGGGAGGTTTTGTGAGAGTTTGGGGATCCCTCTATGGGTGAGACGTCTATTACCGGTAGAATTGCCATAGATATTATTGACTTGCGCGAGTCTTGAGGGAGGTTCTGGACGTCTTCTACCACTGGGGATATCACTCATTCCACTCGTGATAGCATCGATCGAGATTTTACTGAATTTCGTCTCGTTATTGGACCTCGAGCTTCTGAACCGATGACCTGCAAAGGGAGCTTCTACTCGTGAATTCTGCTTATTTCTGACATCAGTGACCAAAATGGAGGGTGAGCGCTTAGCAGTGGGTTTGATGTTCTGCTGTCGCTGTTGCTCAATCAGGGACTTCTGTTGCTGTTTGATGGTACTAGAAGATGAAAGGACCATCTTAGGAGTTAAGAGCGAAGTGATTTGGCTTACTTTTTCTTTGTCTTTTTTTTTTCTAAAAAAGTTCAGAAAAAAGTTCAACAAACTGTTGTATTAACACTAGCAAGATGGATTTAGATGAGGATTTATTGGCGTTAGCAGCTGGATCTGAGGAGGAACAAGTTTCGTATTCTGAATCTGATGATTATTATGAAGAGTCCAAGACTTCTTCGCGGAAGAAGAGAAAGATTGAGAGTGATGATGAAGAAGACGAGGATGATGACGGGTTGAAGAATCCGTATCCATTGGAGGGCAAGTTCAAGGACGAGGAGGACCGGGACAAGATCATGAATATGGATGATTTACAAAGAGAGCTGATTCTTTTCGAGCGGTCGCAAGAGTTGGAAAGATTCCAAGAGCGGAAGTATTTGGAGCTCCGTGCTAAGAAGGACAAGTTGAATGCCGAGCTGAGACTGAGGTCGAAGACGAAGGGCAAGTCCACGACGAAGGCGGATAAGAGAGAATTGTTGAGACAACAGAGACGTAAGGCGCAAAGAAGACGTCGGGACGACTCTGATGAGGAGGAAGAAGAGGAGGATGAAGACGAAGAAGAGGAAGATGAAGACGATTACAGATTGGACGAGGACGAGTACGAGTTTGCCACTTTGAAAGAGGCCGAGCCTGAGAAGGAAACCACGTTAAGTGACATCAATAACATCCACATTGGAAGACAATTGTTTGCCAAGTATTCGCTTTATCCTGAGTTTGTCAGTGTTGCTACCGATTGTTATGCCAAGGTCAATGTTGGAGTCAGCAACACCACGGGACAGAACGAGTACAGAATGGTCCAGATCAAGGATGTTGTGGAGGTGAAGGAGAAGGTGTATACGTTGGTGAATAAGAAGACCAATTTGTATGCCGTGGTGTCGATTGGTAAGAGTACGAGACGGGTTCCTATGAATATCTTTTCGGACAGACCGATCAACAATGCGGAGTTCCAGGCTTATAAGGATAGACTCAGTAAGGATAACTTGAGTCTTTTGTCGTTACGTCAAATCAGTGGGAAGTACTACGAATTGAGAGAAATGGCCAATAGAAACTTGACTGATAAGGAGATCACCGATATGATTGCCAAGAGAGAGGCTTTGGAGAGCGATTTTGCCAGTGTAAATGTGATCATGAAGAAGAACAATTTACAACAACAAAGGCTGATTCTGTTGGAGAACGAGGATTTCGAAAGGGCTTCGGAGTTGGAGAAGGAGATCAGGAATTTGGAGATGCAAGTGCAACAGAACCAAAAGGCCAATGAATCGATCTTGGCTCTGGTGAACGAGAAGAACAAGAAATTGAACCAAGAACTTATCAGAAAGGCAGAATTGAAGCTGATCGAGGAGAAACTTTTGGACCAGAACCAAAATGATCCGTTCAGCAGATTGAAGACCAGAACCAAGATGTTCTATAAGAACAACGATAAGAGTCAAAAGACCGACGAAACAAGAGACGAGATGATCCAGAGATTGAATAAGGAGAAGGAGGATATCGAGAAGGCCAAGAAGAAGAAGGTCACCTCGAAGTTCAGAGATTATTACGGAGGTTACGATAAAATCATCCAGGGCTTGGATATCGACTTCGACGTAGTGGTGTAAGATGCTGTGTAATTATAAGAAAAGATACTGAAAATTAGTAATATTATTAGTAAGGAAAAAAAGGAGAAAAAATAGAAGGAGAAAAAGAGAAAGAGAAAAAGAGGAAGAGAAAAAGAGAAAAACTTCGAACTAAAGAACTACAGCGTTTAAGATGATAGACAACGAGAGTTATGTGTCGGATGATGAGGAAGATTTGTGGTAAGTAGAGGTGATTTTAGTGAATACGAGTTTATGTACTAACGATTAGTCCATTATGTGTGGAGGAGATGGATTTGAGTGACAAGAACTTCAAGCCATGTCCTTGTGGATACCAGATTTGTCAGTTCTGCTACAACAACATCATATCGAATCCTGATCTCAATCACAACTGTCCGGCCTGTCGGAGAGTTTACAGTAAAGATACTGTTGAATACAAGGTGTTATCACCAGAAGAGTTGAATGTGTTGAAGTTGAAGCAGTTGGAGAAGCAGAGGAAGAGAAAGCAAAAGGAGAAGGAACAGAGGGACACGGAGCAACTGTCGAAGAGACATTTGGCTGGTATGAGGGTGATCCAGAAGAATTTGGTCTATGTTGTTGGATTGAACTTACCTGGGTCGACGGAGGAGATCCAGAACTTGCTTAGAACGGAAGCCTATTTTGGGCAATACGGTAAGATCTCTAAAGTGGTTGTCAATAGAAAGGCTCCAAACCCAGCGAATCCACATTCTCCTCCAGGTTTGAGTGTCTACGTGACCTTTGCCAGGAAGGAAGACGCTCTTAAATGTATCCAAGCGGTCGACGGTTCCATCAGTGATGGTAGACTGTTGAAACTGGCCCACGGTACGACCAAGTATTGTTCGTCTTATTTGAGAGGCCAACCATGTCCTAATCCTAATTGTATGTTCTTACACGAACCTGGAGAAGAAGCTGAGAGTTATAATAGAGAGAACATGTCCAATAGACGTATTCACAGTGAGGTCAGATCGGCTATTCATGGCTTGGCTCCTCCTTTGAACAGTACTCCTACATTGACTCTGGCCTCCTTGGCATCTTCTGAAGACCAAGAAGACCACCATCCTACTCTGTTACCACCAACGGCTAGTTGGGGTAAAGGGTCGTCGACCAATTTGTACAACATGGGTTCTGCTCCTTTGGATCTGCCAGGTTCTCTGACGGCTACTGCTTTTCCTACACTTGGAGAAATGGTTCAAACGCAACAGGTCAATACCAGAGACTCGAAGAAGAGAGAAAGAAAGAAGGACTCTTACATCGAGGGTATTGTCGATGCCGATACTATTTTGAAGGACATTGCCGATACATTGAGTTACTTTGATCCTTCGTTTGTCAGATTTGATCCGCTGAAATTGAGCTCGGATTACTCTGATTATCCGAAATTGTTCTCGTTCAGTCCTTCCGTCAAATCGGATCTGACTCTGACCAGCAAACAGATCTCCAACCAGATCATCGATAACTTGTTACTCAAGAAGACGAACAATCATGTCATGGGTGTACAAAATATCCAGTTCATTTTACAATTACATCTGCAACAACAACAACAACAACAGCAGCAGCAACAACAGCAACAACAAAGAGTGAATTCTGTGAATCAACAACAACAACAACAATACCTCTTACAACAAAGATTAAGAAGTATACAACAAACACCACCCGTCAATATGGGGATGATGCAAGAGCAAGGACCATCTGGGCCACCTGGATTATTTGGAGGAGTTCAGATTCCTGTTGCTGTTAAGCCAGAGGGAAATAATGGTGCTAGTAGTGAATTGTTGAACCATTTACTTAGCAAGAAGTGAGGACTATATAAAAGACAGATAGGAGAAGTACTTTATAAGTAAGACAGTTTGTAAGGAGTTTTTCAGTAAAAAAAAGTTAACTTGAAAGCTTATAGAGAAGGAGAGAGTACTTGATTACATGAACCTGACTGAGACACCGGTTTATCCCAAGGTGATAAACAACTTATTTGCATCCAAGCATCCTCTCAAACATGTTGAGTCCATAGATTATCCCGTAGAACGGCGAAGTCTTCGGAAAGTGGATCCCATCGGAGGGTACTTGGAGAAGGTGAAGGAGTACAATGAGACAGTGGCGTACGAGTCCACGGAGGGAGTACAACAAAAGGAGCAAAGAATGAAGAAGGAGAAGCAAGTGAAACATCAGGAGAAATTAGCCAAGGATTTGGCGGAATGGGACCCTTTGAAAGATCCTCATGTGACGGGGTCAGATCCTTACAATACGATTTTTGTAGGACGATTGGATTATAAAGTGAGTGAGGTTGAATTACAACAATTCTTCTCGAATTATGGAACGATCAAGAAGTTGAGATTGGTGAGAGACAAGGTGACGTCACAATCTAAGGGATATGCATTTGTGGAGTTTGAGAGTGAACAAGTTGCAAGGAGGTGTTATAAGGAGCTGAATGGGTCTAAGATAATGGATAGAGCGATCTTGGTGGATTTTGAGAGGAGCAGACTTATTAAGAATTGGAAACCCCGCAGATTGGGTGGAGGGTTGGGTGGAAGGGGGTACACTAAACCTAAACCGGTGAAGAAGTTTGTAAGGGAGCCAAGAGAGAGACCACAAAGGGGAAGATTCGAGAGAAAGTTTAATAGGAACTATAGATCGTATAGATAAGAAGTAAGGTAAGGGAAGTAGGGGCTGTGCCTTAGTCTCTCTCGGACTGTCTTTGTATGCCTGTCTGTCTTGCACTGTCTTTGTCTGTCTTTCTGTAGCTATGTCTTACTTTTTCAGTGAAAAAACTGTAGCCATTAACTTAGACATCACTGCAATGGTTGGGATAGAACCAGAGACTAAGAAGAGAAAAGTGGCGAATGATACCCTTTACATGGAGACGATCAACAGGTCTCGATTAGATTTCGACTTTGAGAAACAATGTTCCATCTCCCTTTCCAATGTCAATGTCTATGCTTGTTTAGTATGTGGAAAGTATTTACAAGGACGAGGCAAGTCTTCACATGCATTTGCCCATTCAGTGTCGGAAGATCATCATGTGTTCGTTCATTTGACGTCAAAGAAGTTCTATGTTCTTCCAGAGAACTATGAAATTACGGACGTTAGCGGCTTACAAGATATTGTCTATCAAATAGAACCGTTCTATGATGAGGAGAGTATCAAACATTTGAACACCTCCCAAGACCAAGTCAAGAGTCTCAATGGGGACAAATACCAGCCAGGATTTATTGGAATCAATGACTCGACCAATGTCAATGACTATTCCAACGTCATCATCCAACTGCTTGGCCATATCGATCAATGTAGAGATTTCTTCTTACTCAAAGACACCTCCAATGATCTGGAACTTGTACAACAATTTGCCCTTGTATTGAAGAAATTATGGTCGGCCAAGCTTTTCAAGCCTCACATCTCCATCCATGCACTTTTACAACACATCTACCAGATTTCCAAGTTCAGTAACAGCCATAAATCCGATCCCAAGACGTTCCTTCTATGGCTTTTGAACCAACTCCTGCAAGCTTTAGGAGGGAAGTCAGTATTGCACAAGACATTCCAAGGTAAAATTGAGATCAAAACCGGGGTCACGACCAAATTCTGGATGTTATCCTTGGATTTGCCTCGATATTCCTTACTTAAAGAGACAGAAGACCAAGAAATTCCACAAGTACCTCTTCTCAAGTTATTGACTAAATATGAGGGGAAGATCGTCACGGCTCCAAAGACTTTGATATTACATGTGAATAGATTTGAAAATACCGAGACAAAGTTATCTGGAGTCAGTGGAAGTGAACGGAATCCGACGGTGGTGAAGTTTGGTACCGAGATGGATATGTCTATTTTGATCAAGGATAGTAAAGGACCAGTTAAATACCGTTTGGTGGCTAACGTTGTCCATGAACTTGTTCCTTTGGAGTCCTTGGATTCCAAAGACAAGAGTAATTGGAGTATTCAATTACTCAACAAGACACTGGACCAATGGCTTCAGATCACCAATTTGGACATCCAACCTACACAACGAGAATTACTCTTCTTAAAGGAAAGCTACATTCAATTCTGGCAACTTATTTAATAGCTAATGTATTGACACTACCAGAGGTGAGGGAAACAATGTTCTCTTCCAATCTGTTTTCAGCAGTCTCCAATAAATGTTTCTTTGGATCTTGTTTACCGACATAACGAGTCTTCAATTGTTCTTCCGTCAACTCTTTCTCTTCTTGCACTCTTTGTACGTATTGCTCAGCAATCTTGACCAAACTCTTGGTGGCTTCGATGTTATGCTTTTCCTTGGCTTCATAATCGTGTAATTGTAACCCGGATTGCCACTCCTTCTTATGTAAGTTCAACAACATTCCCACTTCATTTGGAGTCTTCTTGTAATCTATATTGAGAGAGTAATAATGACGGTTCAACCCGTGAACCAAAGCGGTGATGGAAGGTTTGTTCATGTGTCCCACATTGGAAGTGGTTTGTCTTGGTTCTTGACCCATCATCAACGTTGTGGAGTTGATCAATCTAAAGGCATCGATAACGACTTTACCCTTGACGGATTGGATCGGATCGATCACCACAGCAACGGCACGTTTATTCAATTGTTCGAAAGATTGTTGAGTGTTGACATCGACACTGGATAACCAACATCCAAAACCAGGATGCGAATGGTACCATCCAACGACGGATTGATCTCTACCAGTCTGTTTCAACATATCCATCATCTTGGTCTGGAAGACATCATCAACAGCCTCAACAGATACTCCAGTACCGGATTGAGGCATGGCAAAGACATCAATCACATGCACAGTGTAATCGTCTACAAACTCTCCCAACATCAATCCCATCACTTCCATAGGAACTCCAGCTCTACCGTGCTTCAACATCTTCAAAAGCGCCAACGACGAAATGTACACCGTCTCGGCATTATCAACAGTTTGTCCATCAGTAGCTGGTGGCCCTCCAAGTCCATTGGCTTGTCCAAGTAATCTTTGTAACCGTTCCATTCTCTATACTGGTTGGCGTTTAGTGTGGCGAAAAAGTGTTGATAATTAAAAAAAAGAAGTAAAAGATAGCAAGTTACGAAATATTACACACACACACACCTAAAATAGAGTCTTACCAAATATTGCCCAATGGAAATGTCGTTTCATAAGGACCATACAGACCTTGAGTGGATCTTGCGCCGTAATGACTTGCACCCCTTGCGAAGGCACTCGTGCTCGATCTTGGGTTCTTTTTACTCTCTTGTTCTCTCAATACTAACATCATACAAGTCAAGATCATCGTGTCTACTTTCACTTGTTTGACGTTGTTGTAATCACCATAGACGTCGTCTCTATTGGTTAAGTCCACACATTCGTAACATGTGATATAACCCAACTTGTTATATTTGCGCGGGAAATTCTCCGCATTGGTATCGGCAAATCTGGAGAAAGGGGGTAACGTTGAATTACCATACAATTTGTGGTTGATGGCACCACCGGAGATGTCTGTGAAGGTCGTTTCCTCTTTGAGAAGTGGATTATCCGGAGCCGGCCGTTTATCCAGAGTCATATTATCGGTCAACGAGATCAGATCGGGTTCGTTCATAATCATTAATTGGATGGAGGTACTACCAAACACCGAAGAACACACCGACGTCCCCACGAATCGGAGCTTGGTGTTCTTATAAATAGCGTCGGTATAGGGTTTGGAACGATGGGTGAATAAATATACGGTGGTGATGTCATTGGCATTGTCAGGGTCGAGTTGGAATTCCAAGGTGAATCTCTTGACTCCCACCTTGAGATATTTGTCATAGACCTTACAAAAAGGCCATTTGACCACTTCCTCCTCCTCTTCAGTATCAGATCTTTTCAGACGTCTCGTACGCATCTGTTCCAGAGTAAAATACTTGTTGATCACCATAAAAGGACACTTCTTACGGAACTGTGAAAATGGTGGCACAAAAATGTGGAACAAGGGCAAGTCCGAGTCTTCCTCATAAACGTCATCGGTAGACCCACTAGACAGTCCAACCCCATCTGGAGATTCCACTGAACTCGTCGAAGGTCTTCTCATCAACGTGGGCACCTCATTGGCAGACGCTGTCGCTGTACTCATACGTCTATCCACCGCTACTCGAAGACTCCATTTATGACTTCTTTTGAAATGATCCACTGCTTGTAAAGAGGGGAACACGTATTGTCCCGGTTTGAGTGCCAAAGACACAATTGGAAGCGTTCTCTTGGCGTTATACGCGTCCACATTCTTACCAAAGATCTGGAGATCCTGGATCAGTAAACTATCAATTGACGCCGCTGTATCATCACTGTCGTTGTCAAATGTCTGAGGACGAGTATTTGATCCGATACTCGGACTCGAATTGTCCGAATTGAGAATGTCTCGTACCACCGTATTAAGAGTCCGGTTCACCGCTGATAAACTATTAGCTAATTGTCCATAATGTTCCTGTGTGGGATCGAATCTGTTATATACCAAGGTATCCTGACTGGATCGCCTCTTGGGACCAATATATAACATCTCAGCGGCCCGCACTTGTCCCGTAGCATCGTTCGCCGACGATCTTCTCTTCTTCTTCCCTCGTCCAAAGAGACTGTTCATGTCTAATTTAAGAGCCACACACTGATAAGACGATTTTGTTACAAAAAAAAAAAAAGTAAAAATAATTTTTTCTCTTTAAATAGCCTTCTTTAGTTGAAGATACTGGTTATATTGATCTGTCATTCTTGTGACATAATGTGATGAAAGGGTGTTATTTGAAAGGTTCTGTGTGATAGGTATGACATTGAATTCCAGGGAAATGTAGTGCAATTTTTTGTAGCAATTTTTCACGGGCTGGAAATTGGGTCTTTCCAATTGGGGGTAACTCTTCAAGAGCCATTCTTCAACGGGTTTTGTAATAGGAAGTTGCAGATTGACAACTTTTCTAAGTGAGTGAATCTCTCCTATCAAAGCATTGCGATCTGCCAGTTCTTTCTCTTGCTCTATATTATCAAATTGCCCCTCAAAACTCCGGCCTTTCTCTTTGTATTCATTAACAAGACTCAAATACTCCTCCTTCTCCATCTCCAATTTAACGAGATCTTCCTGTAATTGTTTATTCGTCAGTGCCAAGTCTTGGAGCAGTCGTGTCTGGACCTCCAACTTGGCATTGCTCAGATCGTATTCACTCAATTTCTTGTTCAAAATAACCACCTTCAATTGCAGTTCCTCCAACCGATCTTCCTTCTCTTTCATCAGTCGAAGAAGATCGTTCTTCAAAGTGTCGAGCTCAGAGTGGTCAGTCTTAGGTGACTCACGTGACTGGTCAAAGATCGAAACCAGCTCGATCTGGTGACTGGTAGGAATTTCCAAAGTGAGCTTCCCAAATGACAGCTTCTCCAACCAGGACAGTGTCACCTCTTTAGTCGGTAACTTAAGCAACTCTTTACTCGAGTCAGTGAACTCCACTTGGACCACACCATCCAACTCCTTCTCTCCTATATCCACCAGCTTTTCTAATTGCTGTTCAATTTTAAGGAGATTTGTATGCCAATCTCTCACCACCATACCCCCATCAAGATACTTTTTAACAAGCCACAAACTGACCCTCACCTGTCCAAGTACCTTCTCCATGTGATAGATACTCTCATACTTATTACCATAAACTCTAGAAGTCCATTGGAGGTCGCCTAGACCAGTTTCCATCTCCCCATCATGAGCCAACATGACCTCACTGACACTTTCATTGAGTCCCCTCAACACTCTCATCACCATCTCGTGATCCTCCACTTTATTATAAACCATCATCGAGTCACAAAATCCCAACCATGCCTTGACGTCATACCATTTCAATAGCAGTTCATACACCGACTCACTAACTTCTCTCTCCCTTAGCGAGTCAAGTAAAATATCCACCTTCATAAGAGTCGACTTCACTTTCGTATGAAGTGCAAAATGCTCAAATGGTCCGTGCTGACTCAAAGTAACTAACAACTTCTCCATCTCGACAATCTCGGCTTGTTGCAATTGCACAGTATTACGTAATTCTGTCTTCTCCAATTGCCATTTGGGGTTAACAGTTTCCTTTCGAGTGGTCATTTGTCCGTAGTCCTTCAACAGCCGCTCCAGGGTTTCATACTTCTGCTTTAATGAGTCATGTTCTTCTCTATCCTTACTCAAAACAGACCTCACTTCAGCCAATTCCAGCTTCAACTCTTCCTGGATCTCCGTCTGGTTCTTCTGCATTTCCTCGTCAAGTTCGTGTAATTGTTCCAATTCGTCAATTGTCGCTTGTAAAGAAGTCACTTGTCTTATCAAGTCTTCGTTCTTCAGAGTCAACGTCTCGACAATGTAATCGGAACTAGAAACCGACTCCAATTGTTCCTTCAAATCCTTAATAAGACCCTCCGCTTCCGCCAATTTCTCATCACTTTGCTTCAATTTCTCCACCTCCGCCCTTAACTCTACCACCTCCCTCTCATTAGCTTCCGAAGTCTCTTTAAGTCTCACCAACGCCAATGCCGTCCTCTCCAATTTCAACTCGAGATCCACTACATAATCCAGATCCTTGCCAGAGCTCGTCTTCAACAATTGCAGCTCCCGCTCAAGCTCCAATTTTTGCTCCTCCAACAATTCCAGTTCGATACTCTTCACCTCCAAACGCTCTTCCAACTCAAGTTTATCCAGCTTGAATTCCGCTATCGACTCCGACATCAGCCGCACTTTATCCTGGAGCATACCAATGATCTTCTTGAGCCGGTCTTCTTCCAGCCCGATCAACTCCGGTCGCACAAAGATCCCATAATTACCGCCCAGCTTCTCCGTAGTGAAGTACCGAACCCCTTGCACTTGTCCATCATTCTTCCCCACCAGCAGATCCAATTCAACGCCGATCCAATCGCCATCGGCAAATTGGGTCTGACCAACAAAACGAATCACCCCATTTTCCCCTCGCACCGTCACTCGTTGACCTATCTCATACACCATCTCTACCTTACTTAAGCTCATCAGGTAAAAGAAAAAAAAAACACTTAACTAAAAACAGAGTGAGAAAAAAAAAGAACGCGTATTTTAAATCGTAGATAGCTTTTTGAACCAGCGCCAATAGAGGAAGAAACAGTACGGACCATGTCGCGTTCCATAAGCTCGAGCAATATAAAAGGAGAATTGTTGAATGAACAGAAACAGGAGATCAAAGAGGCGGTAAGTAAAAGGTTAGGTCAGGGTGGCGGTTACGATGAATACTAACAGTGTAGTTCACCTTATTTGATATGAACAATGACGGATGTTTGGATTACCATGAACTTAAAGTGGCCTTCAAGGCGCTTGGATTCGATATGAGTAAGAAAGAGGTGTTGGACATAATACATGAATATGACAGTGATGGTCGGAATCTTATAAATTATGACGATTTCTATCGTGTGGGTAAGTAAGTCTTGGGCATTTTGAAGGCGAATTGAGTACTAACCGTCGGTGTAGTTGGAGAGAAGATGTTGAAAAGAGACCCATTGGACGAAATTAAGCGGGCCTTCAAGTTGTTTGACGAAGATAATACGGGTAAGATAAGTCTAAGAAACCTTAGAAAGGTAGCTAAAGAGTTGGGAGAAAACCTCTCCGACGAAGAATTGAGAGCCATGATTGACGAATTCGATCTCGACGAAGACGGAGAAATCAGTGAACAAGAATTCATCAATATCTGTACCGAAAATTAGTATAGTGTTCCCTTTAGGTATTACTTAATTAGGAAGGTGTAAATTTTTCACAATCACTTTGAAAGAAAAAAAAAAAAGTAAGAGAAAAAAGTTCATTCATCATTGAATCTAATAGCGGTGAATAATGATGTTACGAGCACCTAAGAAGCGGTTCGATGCCGAGATGCATCGGTTACCATGGAAGTTACAGTTGTATTTTTTGGAGCTGCATCGGAAATCGCAGTTTCCTTATCAAAGAGGACCTGAGATCAGGAAGCTCGAGAAGGATAGACGTGCTAAGTCGATGTTGGATCTCAAGTTCCAACCTGGAGATAGAGTTTTGATTGTGAAAGGAGAGAACAAGGGGAAGATCACCAAGATTATGAATTATTATCCCGCTGCCGATGGGTTTATTTTGGAAGATGGACCTACTGAGAAGGTGGTTATACCAAAGGAAGAATGGGAAACTTCACAACCGTCCCATGTCGTAGATATGCCTATTGGAGTTCCTAAGGATCATATCAAGTTGGTGGGAGAGATGGAAGATGAAGCCACTGGGGAAATCAAGACTTTTGCCGCTGATAAGATTGTCTACAGAGGTAAATATTGGGACGAGACCCATAAGAAGATGCTTCCTCATAGATGTGTGAAGAACGCCGAACATATTTCCATTCCATGGCCAGCCAAGGAAGTTGTGGAAGATGACCATATGTGTACTCCAGAGGAGAAAGTATTGGAACGTACCTACTTCCCAACATCGATAGTCCACTCGGGAATGCCCCTGGACTTGAAACTGAGTCTCCGGTCTCCTCTTGCCAAGAGAAGAATCCCAAGATACGCTAAACAGTACATCACCAAGTCCGATGTCAAGAGATTGACCTACCCAGAGATGCCACAACCAGACTTCAAGAAACTGCTGCTGCTGGAGAAACTGCAACTCAGGGAATCCGCCATCAAGTTCACTCCAGACATGGAGGAGTTCATCGGTAAGAGAGTGGCCCAACACTTGGCCAACATCGATAACCCACACATGAAATACTACCTCGAACAACAGAGCAAGAAATGAATCGTTTTAATTGTATATAGTTAAAGAAAGGAAGTTACAACTTTTCATATTCCAACTTACCCTCCAATTTCTTGGTCTCGACCACCTTTCTTACGGCCTTCATCAAGTCGTCTTGTAAGATATGGTCTCTTTCATCTCTAATGGCAAAGAAACCGGCTTCCGTAACGACGTTTCTGATATCGGCACCGTTGAACCCGTCACTCATCTTAACAGCAGCTTCAAAGTCAAACTCTCCCTTCTTATTGACCTTTTGTGTATGAATCTTGAAAATCTCCAATCTTCCCAGTTCGTTAGGTAAAGGAATCTCCAACTTTCTATCCAATCTACCGGCTCTCAATAAGGCCGGATCCAATGTATCTGGTCTATTGGTAGCCATGATCACCTTTGTCTGTCCTAAATAATCGAAACCATCCATTTGATTCAACAACTCCATCAATGTACGTTGGATTTCTCTATCAGCCGAGGTACCCTCCGAGAATCTTCTTCCTCCAATGGCATCAATCTCATCCATGAAGATGATACATGGTTCGTGTTCCTTGGCATAACTGAACATCTCTCTGATCAATCTTGCAGATTCTCCAATATATTTATCGACAATCAGTGACAGAGGACTGAAAATGAAATTGGCTCCTATTGTGGCAGCAACGGCTTTAGCCAACAAGGTCTTACCGGTACCTGGAGGTCCATACAACAAGACACCCTTTGGAGGTTTAATACCGACTCTGATGAACAATTCAGGATTCTTCAATGGCAATTCAATCACCTCACGTAACTCTCTGATCTGTTCCGTCAAACCACCAATACCAGCAAAGGAGATCTCTCCCGGCTCGAATGTGGTCATATTATACACCAATGGATCGACTTCTCTTGGTAAGATACGCATTATAGTTAAGGTGGTCATATCCAAGGCAACTCTGACTCCCTGTTTCAACAGTTCTCTCTTGATCGTACTTCTACAACCAACGATATACCGCGGTCCACTGGACAGTTTGACGATGAATCTCTCCTCGTCCAATTGCTTCAACACTTCTCCAATCACCTGACCGATACTCTGAAGCGCCTTGATATCATCCTCTGTCTTATCGTAATCCTTTTCCAAGCCTCGTATGCTCATTCTTAATTCCTTTAATTTGGCCTCCCATTGTCTGTGCTCCACCAATTTGTTCTTCAATTGATCGAGCAGTCTATTCCGCTCAACCTCCTCGGGACTCAATTGTGGCTCAGCATTCACCGGCTCAGCACTCTCCCCTTGCTCAGCATTATCCTGATTCAATGCTTCTAATAATGGATCGTTCTCGTCACTCATCGTACTATACTTCACTAACGTCTGAGTGGCGATTTCCTAAGAATTGGTGTTATTTTTTTTTTTCTCTGTGGTTTTTATTTGAGCTTCAAATCCACGACTTGTGAATCATCAGAAGAAAAAAAAAATTTCTTGAAACCATCTCTGGCGTCTATAACCACATACCCAATGGAGTTTCATGCCGTTATATTTTGTGGTAAAGGGGATGGATTGAGTCCCTTTACTACAGTCAAGCATTCTGGGATTCCCAAGGCGTTACTTCCAGTAGCCAATAAGCCGCTTGTTGAGTATGTTTTGGAATGGTGTGATGGAGCTCCCTTTAGAGATGTTACCGTTGTAACAGACTTACAAGATCATCAACTGATCAAGGCTGTTGTCGAGAAGTACAGTACGGAGAAGCGGAATTCGGAGGTTTCCGAGATGAGCCGTATCAATTGTGTTAGTGTTGGAGGCGATGTGGAGACGACAGGTGGAGTTTTACAACTGCTCAAGGACCAATTACAAGGAGATTTCGTCGTCCTTCCCTGTGATTTCATCACCGATTTACCGGCTCAAGTATTAATAGAAGCCTATAGAAGTCGAGAAGACTCGGATTTGGGACTTGGTGTGTTCTATAATAACTATTTCGAGAACGTGGATAAGAAATCGTTGAAGACGAATTATACGATCTACACCGATTCTTATCTCTTGGATCTGTATTCGAAGGAGACGGTTGAGACTCAAAAAGTATTGGAATTGCGTACGCAAATGGTGTGGAGATTTCCTCAACTGACGGTGTCCACCAAGTTGTTGGACTCGTTCATCTACTTCTGTTCCCATAAGACATTGGAAATTGTATCAGGAGAATTCTCGAGACATAAAGCCAATAAGAGTTGTTCTAAAATCGTTAGAGATTTGGCTAGAAGATCGTGGCGTCATTCGTCTTCGAGAGAGACTATGGGATTCTTTGAATTACCCAAACAATGCATGTTTGCCCGGTGTAACAACTTGGCAGTCTATATGGAAGTGAACAGACATTTTATGAAATTACAAGCAATGAAGAATCACAATCAACCTAATTTACCTAAGGAGAAGGGAGCTGCCACCATTGGAGCTGACGGTCTTGTAGGAGAAGGTAGTGTCATTGGAGAAAGAACCAGTGTCAAGAGATGTGTCATTGGAAATGGTTGTACGATTGGAAAGAGATGTCGGTTGACGGGATGCATAGTGTTGGATAAGGTGGTTTTACAAGACGATATCCAGTTGGAGAACTGTATCATTGGAACGAAACTGGTCATTCAACTGAAATCCAAATTGGTTAATTGTAACGTAGAAGGAGGATTCGTAATAGCCAAGGGAAGTCAATCCAAGGGAGAGACCATTGTGTCTTTGGAAGAGATGCAATTCGGATCGGAATCAGAATCAGAATCTGACGAAGACGAAATAAGTGAAGAAGACGAAGACGAGGAAGAATATGAGGACGACTACGACGACGATGAAGACGACTTGTTTGCAAGATAGAGTCTGCCACTTTTCACTGTGTAAATAATTTTAAAGTCATAGAAAAAAAATCTTTCATAACTTTTCAGTCTTTTGTAACTTCCAATTCAACCATCACCCGATCATGAGTGAAAGTAAAGGTATTGTTCTTGAGAATGTGAGTAAGAAAAGAAGGATTTATATGAATACTTACTAACATACTAGACCGCTCGTCGTGATGCTTTAATTGCAATCGAAAAGAAATATCAGAAGATTTGGGCTGAGGAGAAGATTAATGAGATCGATGCTCCAGGCTTTGATGAGTTCCCAGCTGAGACCTCTTCTGAGGAACTTCATGAGAAGATGCCTAAATATTTCGGGTCCATGGCTTATCCATATCCAAATGGTGTTCTTCATGCTGGTCACTCTTTCACTTTCTCCAAGATCGAGTATGCCGTTGGTTTTGAGAGAATGATCGGTAAGCGTGCCGTTTATCCGTTGGGTTTCCACTGTACTGGTATGCCGATCCGTGCTACTGCTGATAAGTTGGCTAGAGAGCTTGAGATGTTCGGTCCAGACTTTTCTGGTGCTCCGGTTGATGACGAAGAGGCCGATGCTCTGCTGCTGCCAAAGGACAAACTGAAGAGAGAAGATGTTTCCAAGTTCACCTCCAAGAAGTCCAAGGCCGCCGCCAAACAAGGTACTGGTAAATTCCAATTCCAAATCATGAAGCAATTGGGTATTCCAACCGAAGAGATTGCCAAGTTCGCCGATCCTCTCCATTGGTTGTACTACTTCCCTCAATTAATCATGGAAGACGTTGCCCTGTTCGGAGGACGTGTTGACTGGAGAAGATCCATGATCACCACCGATGTCAACCCTTACTACGATGCCTTCATCAGATGGCAAATGAGAGCTCTTAAGGACTTGGACAAGATCAAGTTCGGTGAGAGATACACCATTTATTCCATCAAGGATGGACAACCATGTATGGATCATGATAGACAATCCGGTGAGGCTGTTGGTCCTCAAGAGTATACTGGTATCAAGATTGAGGTCTTGGATTTCGCTCCAGCTGCCAAGGAGGCCTTGAAGCTGGAAAACGTAGAGATCGACGGCAAGAAGTTCTTCTTCATCGCTGCTACTTTGAGACCAGAAACCATGATCGGACAAACTTGTTGTTTCGTATCACCAAAGATCGACTACGGTGTCTTCGATGCCGGAGAAGGAAACTACTACATTTGTACCGAGAGAGCTTTCAAGAACATGTGTTACCAAAAGTTGACTCCAAAGAGAGGTGACTTCTCTTCCGTTGCCGTTGTCAACGGTAAGGATTTCATTGGATCTGAAATCCATGCTCCTTTGGCCTTCCACGAGAAATTAAGAATCTTACCTATGGAGACCGTCTTGGCTTCCAAGGGTACCGGTGTTGTCACCTGTGTTCCATCCGACTCTCCAGATGATTTCGTAACACAAAGAGAATTGTTCAACAAGCCAGAATATTACGGTATCGAGAAGGAATGGGCTGCTCCTGAATTGGTCCCAATCATCAAAACCGAGAAGTATGGAGACAAGACTGCTGAATTCTTGGTCAACGACTTGAAGATCCAATCTCCAAAGGACTCCGTCCAATTGGGTAAGGCCAAGGAACTCGCCTACAAGGAAGGTTACTACAACGGTACTATGTTGTTGGGTAAATATGCCGGTGAGAAGGTTGAGGTTGCCAAGCCAAAGGTCAAGGCCGACTTGATCGCTTCCGGTGAAGCCTTCGTTTACAACGAGCCAGAATCTTTGGTCATCTCTCGTTCCGGTGACGAATGTATTGTTTCTTTGGAAGACCAATGGTACACCGATTACGGAGAAGAGAGCTGGAAGAAGACCACCATGGAGACTTTGAATCAAATGAACTTGTTCACCTCTGAGACCAGAAATGCCTTTGAGGGTGTCTTGGGTTGGTTGAAGAACTGGGCTTTGTCCAGAACCTACGGTTTGGGTACCAAGATCCCTTGGGATGAGAAATACTTGGTTGAATCTTTGAGTGATTCCACCATCTACCAAGCCTACTATACCTTCAGTCATTTGTTACATACCGATATCTATGGTAAGGAGATCGGTCCTTTGGGTGTTAAGGCCGAGGACTTGAACGATGAGGTCTTTGACTTCATCTTCCACAGAGCCGACTCCGTCTCTGAAAAGACCACCATCCCAATGGAGAAATTGTTGGCCTTGAGAAGAGAATTCGAGTACTTCTACCCATTAGACGTCTCCATCTCCGGTAAGGATTTGATTCCAAACCACTTGACCTTCTTCATCTACTGTCATGCTGCCTTGTTCCCAAGAGAATACTGGCCAAAGGGTATCAGAGTCAACGGTCACTTGTTGTTGAACAATGCCAAGATGTCCAAGTCTACTGGTAACTTCATGACCATGAAGCAAATCACTCAAAAGTTCGGAGCTGATGCCTCTCGTATTGCTCTTGCCGATGCTGGTGACACCGTTGAAGATGCCAACTTTGACGAGTCCAATGCTAACGCTGCGATTTTGAGATTATTCACTTTGAAGACCTGGATCGAAGAAGTCACCTCCAAGTCCGAGGAATTGAGAACCGGTGAATTCAACTACTTCGACACTGCCTTCGAAAACGAGATGAACAGTTTGATCGAAGAATCTTACAAGGAGTACGCTGCTACAAATTACAAGAACGCTTTGAAATGTTGTTTATTCGACTACCAAACTGCTAGAGATTACTACCGTGAGTCCACCTCCGGTCAAGGTATGCATAAGGATTTGGTCTTGCGTTACGTGGAGACCCAAGCTTTGTTATTACAACCTATTGCTCCTCATTTTGCCGATTACGTTTACCGTGATATCTTGCACAACAAGTCATCTGCCCAATTTGCCAACTTCCCAAGAGCTTCCAAGCCTGTCTCGAAGCCAATTTCTGACTCCTTAGAGTACGTTAGAAACTTAGCCAGAAACATCAGAGAGACCGAGGGTTCTGTCTTGAAGAAGAAGGGAAAGAAGGCTCCAGAAATCGAGGCCAAGGATCCTGTCAAGTTGACCATCTTGATCAGTTCCTCCTTCCCAGATTGGCAAGACCAATATATCGAGGTGGTGAGAGAGGCCTTCGAGAACCAAACTTTGAACGACAACAACGTCATCAAGCAAAAGGTAGGCAAGGATATGAAACGTGCCATGCCTTTCATCTCTGTCTTGAAACAAAGATTGGCTACCGAACCAGCTGAACAAGTGTTTGACAGAAAGTTGTCCTTTGATGAGATCGACACTATTAAGCAAACCTTGGCCATCTTGAAGAAGAGTCCAGCTCAACTTAATGCCACTGAGATCCAAGCCATTTCTTTCGATTACGGTGCTAAGACCGGTAAGGATATCATCACCGGAGAAGAGGTGGAGATCGTTGCCGGTGCTAAGATTATCGAAGGTGCCGTACCAGGTCAACCAGGTATTGTTTTGAAGAATATATAGATAGATCAAACGAGATATCCCCTTTGTTTTAACAGTTCGACGGTCCACAGATACGTCTCAGCTGCGTAATCCTTATTGGAGGCGATTTTACTTGCCTCGGCCTCGATACCATAGGTTTTGAAATATTTACCGTTATCCTTCTCAGCCGTCAAGTTTTCGTCCAATGCACATTTGATGGTCGAATAAGAGCCCGTCTCATTGCTCACTCCGAGGAAAAACCCGAACACTTGGATCATGATGTGGAAAACAAGACCTATTATCGGTAATCTGGTCCAGTAGAAGTATAAATTAGTGCTCATTACAAAGCCAGGATGAACAGCCAAACACAACACTTCAGGATGTTGCAAGGCCAATGATTTGGTGAATTGAATGCCAGAAGTCTTCAGAAGTCCATAACGGAACCATGTGAAGAAGATATTAGGGTAATAATTGAATGTCGAGGTCAAATCGAATCGCACAAACTCCAAGTTGTGTCCTATGGAAGAGATGTACAATATCCGAGGCTTAGCCACCTTGGTGGTCAATGGAAGAAGTCGTTGCGTAAGTAAGAAAGGACCAATGTAATTGGTCTGGAATTGAACCTCGAATCCGTTCTCCGATATGCTGTGTGGAAGCAGCATGACTCCAGCATTATTGATTAAAAGATGTAACAGTGGTTCTTTGGTCTTGAACACTTTGGCAGCGTTCTCGACGGAATCCAAACTTAGAAGATCGATTTCCAAGAATTTCAATTCTCCTAAATGTATGTAATCTTTAGACCCCTTACGTTTGACAGCCTCTGCCAGTATATCTTTCCTTGCCTTATCGACTCTTGCCTTATTTCTGCCTCCAATATAAACCACATATCCATGGAGATAGAGATGGAGACAGGTGTACCAACCTATTCCGGAATTACCTCCCGTGACCAAAGCCACTTTACGTTCCACACGAGGATCATTATACGCCAATGAATCCGGATTGAACTTGACACTAGCACTAGGTGACATGCCTTAATTTACTATAGATTACAGTTAAAAATTTTTTTCTCTTACATTTTTTTTTTTGTGTCTTTTTGAAATTCTCCTGATAATTTTTCCTTTATAAAAAGATCTTGCAGAGATAAGATAAGAGAAAAACCGTTAGTGAGGCCATTTTTTGGCTCGATCGATGTGCAGTCTTGGGAACCAGAATTCCAAAAAATAATACAAAAACACATCCACCACAACACAAAGCACGTACAATTTACCAGCCCACTTACCTCCGGTGTAATATAATTCCAATCTCTCTATCAATTCCATCTTATTATCTTCGCTCATTATTTGGTCATAAACGACCTCGGTTCTTCTGGCAATGTCGGTCCAATTATAAATTTTAGAGACCTCCTTATGGAAGCTAGAAGTATCTATTTCTCCTCCCCTCATCCTCTTTATCGATTTTATGGTCGATTCGACCAAAGAATCCTCTTCTGGCTCGGCAAATTGGGTCATGTAATTGGGTAACACCTCTGGAATCCCCCCTACTTTGGTGGTCACTACAAAGAGACCACAAGAAGCTGCTTCGACGAGAACAGTTCCGAACAGTTCAGTTAATGACAGATGTAAATAAATCTCTCCTTGAACCATGACGTCTCTGACCTCTTCATGTTTGATACTACCTATCAACTTAACTCTATCCTGTAATTGGTACTTCTCTCTCATTTGATCCAAGTCAATGAACTTTGGCCCATCTCCAGCAATCAAAAAATTGACCCGTGCATCTGCTTCACAAATTCGTGGTATAATCACCGTAAGAAGATCAGCTCCTTTGTTCTGGAATAACCGTGATATAACAACGATAGTTATAGTCTCTCCCACCGTTTTGTCCACTGCAGGCGCAAAATCATCCGCAACTACCGCATTGGGTATCACACTAACCTTAGACGGCTCCAATGACAGTCGTAGTACCATATTCTCTTTACAAGTATGCGAAACACAGATCACGTGATCAACGTCACTCAAGGTGAATTTGAGTAATTTGTTACCCAAGATACTACCGACGTCGGCGAAACCAAATAACGAGTGATCAGTAAAGATAGCTTTAAGACCCATAGTACGAGAATGAAGGATAGCTTCATGACTTAGGGAACTGAAAGAGCCATGACCATGGACGATATCGATTTCTTCTCTAATGAAGATATTTCGAAGAATGGGGAAACAGGAGAAGACTGAGGGGAAGGTGGCTTCTCTATAGAGAACCATGAAGGGAAGGTAATAAATTTTGAGTCCATTGGTAAGATATCGCACTCCTTTACGTGAACCGTAAGCATGTGTAATGACAATGACGTTATGACCAGCATCGATGAGCTTCTGTGAGAGGTGGTAGACGTGTAATTCTACTCCTCCGGCCTGGGGGTAGAAGAAGTCAGATACCATCCTAAGAGGTTAGTATAAGCTAATTAATAGTAGTCTTTTGTACTTACAGAATATTGTACCCCATGTTATTCGATACGTTCTCACTCACTTCTTTGGCAGGGCTTTTTAGTATGAAAAAGGAAAAAAAACAGACGCCCAGATAATAGTTATAAGCGTTGATCAAATGCCTCAGCCATATCAGGAGTTACCACCTAATCCTCCTGATTATGGGGAATTAGTGTTGAGTGATGATGAGAACGAGAATCTCAGATTCCAGGACGACGAAGAAAGTCGTGTCTTTGAAGAATTTGATATCGAGGAGCCCTCTAGAAGTGGCGGTAATTCTTCCTTCATTAGAGGAGCCGCCGCCAGGGCCCGCAGCTCAGGGAAGCGCTTTGCCTCCAGTATAAGTGATGTCATCTTCCACCCTGTGTCACGGATGATGGACCCCGTGTACGAGATTTACCGCAACGGGAATATATTGTTCGACAGTTACCTTGCCAGAGTGGGGAACCCCTTAATTCTTAAGAGGTTGATCTATGTGTTTTCAATCACGGCTCTTATTTACATCATCACTGCATCGGGGATATATCCGAATAGAAATGAGACCTTGTATGGGGATTTCTACGACCCACAGAAGTTGAATCTGTTTGTCGAGTCTCATATCAATGAGAAGTCGATGGACACCACTTTGAAGTACTTGTCTTCAATGCCACATGCCGCTGGAACTGCTGGTGATTTGACCTTGGCCCGGTACGTGGAGGACACGATGCATAACAACGGACTTTCCGGTGTTCAATTCGACGAACTCACCTCTTTCGTCAACTATCCAAATGTCTCCTCTTTGGAGATGTTGGACTCTGATGGGAAGGTCGTTTATAAGGGGAAACTTACAGAAGCCCCAAAGGGTAAAGAGAAACTCATGGAATATCTTGGATTCAATCAAGACAGTGCTTCGGGAGAAGCTAAGGGGCAATTAGTGTATTGTAATTATGGTACACCAGAGGACTTTAAGTGGTTGGTGGAGAAGAAAGTCAATTTGGAGGGAAAGATCTTGTTGATGAAGTATGGCCAAATTCCAGCCTCGCAAAAGATGGAAATCGCGGAAATGTACTCTTCTATCGGTGTGTTATTTATTAGTGATCCTGAAAAGGGAGCCTATACAATGGAATCTATTCAGAGAGAAGGCCTTGGAATTTTCAAAGATTCTCCAGGAGACGTACTAACGCCAGGTTGGTCTTCAGCCAATTCGAATGATCGTGCCGGTTGGAAGGATTCCTCGTCGACCCCAAAGATTATCTCTTTACCTATTTCATGGACCGATGCTCTGCAATTGTTGAGTCTGGTGCAAGAGAAGGGTGTTCAAAATGAAGATTGGAAATTGACTTTGGGAGAACAATCTTTTGGTGGCTGGACTGGAGCTTCAGACCATGTAGTGTCGATGGTGAACAAACCATTGGCAAGAGATACAAAGGCCATTTGGAATGTCATGGGCCACATCGTGGGAAGAGAACAATACGACAAAGCCATTATCATTGGAGCTCAACGTGACTCGAGTTGTTTTGGAGCGGTCAATCCAAATACTGGTACCACCGTGTTCTTGGAATTGATCAGATTATTTGCCAAGTTACAAACCACGTACAATTGGTCACCATTGAGATCGATTTATTTCGTGTCCTTCGATGCCACTGAATACAACCTTGCCGGGTCCACCGAATGGGCCGAGTCCAAATATAGAGAGTTGAAGAAGGAACTGTATGCGTACATCGACTTGAGTGATGCGGTATCGGGAGATTTGTTGGATATCCATGCTCACCCAGTGTTTAACCAAGTGATCAGATCGGCATTGTCGGAGGTGAAAGCCACTGGAAGTAACGATACCTTGTTGGACACACAGTTCAATGACAGGCATTTGAGTGTCGCTACGGTGAAGGATTACAACAAGAACATTTTACCCTTTCAATCCTATTTGGGAATTCCGTCTATGGAAGTGAAGTTCAGTGGGAAGGATTATCCGAAGGGAAGTTGTTTGGATTCGTACGACTACTTCAAGGATAATGAGATTGATAAGGATATGATGACACATCGGTTATTGGTGGAGTTGTTAGCTAAAGTGATAATTAAGTTGGTTGAAGAGCCGTTGATTCCCTTTGATTTGTTGCATTACGTTTCGGCTTTAGATGAGTACGTTAAGGATGTCAAGAGATATGCGGAGAGTTTGGAAGGTTACAAGGGGAACGAACTTGATTCGACCTCGTTTATTAGTTCGGTACTCAAGTTGAAGTCCATTGGATCGGAATATGACGGGTGGATTAGTGCATGGAGAGGGATAGTGAATTCTGAGAATGATCAGGAGCCATCATTATTGACCGTCAACAGATGGACTTGGAACTTGAAGTTGACCTTGTTCCAGAAGAGATTACTCAGTAGTACGGGTATTCCTAGTCGACCATGGTACAAGAACGTGATAATGGGGCCTCAATATTGGCAACCGGAGGACAGTGGGAAATACGAATGGACAACCTTACCAGGAGTAAGGGACGCATTGAGAGGGGGCAACTGGAAGTTGGCCAGAGAACAATTGAATTTCGCTGCAGATTTATTAGCCATCGCAGCTGACTCGTTTATCGGTTAAGGTGAAAAAAAAATAGTATAAAAAATTATATATTGCTAAGTAAACAAAGGAAACGCGAAGGTTTGACAGGAAGTAAAAGGTGATAATGAGTGTGATTGTTGAAGTGGGATCATCGATTGAGCCGGTAAGCGACCATCAGGTGAAAGTGAAGGGTGTTCTGTTGGATGTAGAGAAGGTGGTGAAGACGTCACTGGAGATGGACGCGGTAGTAGAAGAGAAGCTGAGATCGATGTTGAAGAAGAGGGAGGATTGTGTGGTGGTATGTCAAGGTGGCGTGACGAAGTATGTGAGCCTTGTATTGGCGCTGTTGAAGGAAGGGATTAGCGAGAAACTGGTGAGTGCTAAACTGTTGGGGAAGGCGCTTGGATTGAATGTTGATCTGAGGAAGAGTGAAGGTGGCGTTTCCACGGGGATGGGATTGACGATCTCGCTGTTCGAGATCCTTAATAGTGGGAGATACAAGGATTTGTTGAATGTGGGTGGGTTGGTGGGGGATTTGCGGAGGGATTCAAAGGATGGGAAGATGAAGCCAAGTGGATTGAAACAGGTTTTGGTGGAGGATTTTGTAGAGTTGGCGGGAGTGTCAAGACCAGGTAATAGGGTGGTTTATATCAATATTTATGAGCTCCAGAAGTTCAATCGGATCCATAATACACGACTCGTGTTGGTGGAGTTGAATGGTGCGGAGGAAATGAGTCAATTGGTGACGATGATACAGAGTCAAAGATTGAATAAGACGAGTCTGATTAGGAAAGTGATTTTGTCTGATTTGAACAGATTGACTAAAAGCAATGTGATGGTGTTACTTGATTTGAATAGACTGCAGTTGGTGGAGAAGTTGCTCTCGAAGGAGTCCAAGACCAGACCAGTCAGACAGACTAGACCAACTAACACTGCTTCTAGTGGGATCAAGGAATTGACAGAGAAATTACAACAACTCAAGATCGAATTAGATCAAGTCAAGTCGCAGAATAGTGTTCTCGAGGACAAGAACCAGGAATTGCTCTCCAACTTGGCCAACATCGAGACCAACGTCAGGGACGAAATGTCGTCCAAGTACGATCTGATCTTGGAAGAGATGAACAGAAAATCGATGGCGATGAAGTTACAAGACGAGGAACAATATCAATTGGCCACTGACGAGAAGCTTCTGAAACTCTCGGAGCATTATACGGGAGAATTGGATAAGTTGAATAAGGAGAAACTGGCATTGAAGGTGAAGTTGGAAACATTACAATACGAAAAGACACGGATGGATGATCTTCTTCAGACCCAATTGAAGGAGGAGAAAGAGATCTCTGCTAAACTTTCCATGGATTTCGAGAAACTCCAAGCGGAGCTCAATTCTTATCAAAGTAAATTAGGACCAAACTCGGAAGACGCTTTCAAGCTCTTACAACAGATCAAAAACTTACACTTGGAAGAGGAAATCAACTTACTCATCAAGCAAAGAATCAACTCCCAATTGAACAAGAGAAAATCCCCTACAGAGAATGAATTCAAAATCTACGAAGACCAACCAAATAAGAAGAAATTGGCAAAGGTCAACCAAAGCTTGAACCCGAACAATTCAGAATCAGACATTTCTTGGAATACATAAACTCTAAACCGATCTTCTATCTGATAAATAACGTACAATCGGACCATTTCCAGTGATCTCAATAGTCTTATCAAACCAGGCCAATAAAATCCCGCTTTGTTGTTGTCCTTGTTTGACAGACATCAGCTTGTATAAGTACTTGATCAAGTTATCTTGTTGGTTCAACGACATCGACTTGACGATCTCCGGGATCTCCGATTGTCTGGTGGCTACTAATACATCAATAACGGTATTCAAATGAGCCAATTTGGTTTGTTCATCTCCCCCATATGGTGGCTCATCTACCGCATACACTAAAGCGTTCCCGAAAGCTCCCTTGGATAACGTCGATTTAATCTGTTGCAGTTTCATCTGAACCTCCTCCAATGAAACGGGTTCCAGGTATGGCGTCAATTCTTCCTCAGTCATCCGACTCTCTGTATCATACAGATCTATATCAATTCTTCTCCAATTATCCATACTGCGTTTACTTGTGATTCTATATGAGCCACCTTGTTTTTTACTCGAGTTTTTTTTTTTTTTTTATTCCAAGTTAGATAAAAATTGATAATTTGCTTCTTTTTACTTCTTATTATACAGAGAGACGAAATCAGCTACTTTCAGTTTGAGGTCCAATTTTTCCACCACAATAACCACGAGACCGTCACTACCTACGTCATATTTGATATCACCTTCATTGGGTATGGCTATTTCTTCGTCAAATTGGTCAAAGAACTCGTTCATCTTACTGAAAGTAGTGATATTTTGTAATGTGAACTCCTCCATCTCGTTCTGTTCGGCATTATCGTACTGCACAACAAGTACAATACGGAATTCATGGCCTAATTCGTCATTTTCAGGCTCCAGATATTGGGGACTACCTTCCATTTCGGCCGAGATGTTTCGTAAGAGGTGGGTCACAAGCGATTTTTTTAGTCTGAAAATTTAAGATTTTATTTTTTTCTTTGCTTCTCTTCTACCCGCGAAATTACACTTTTTTGTTAAGAGCTGACATTAGGGATCGACGCTGACTTGCATATAGAGCCAGAAGGCGGACTGGAAAAAAGAAACAGACTTTAGTTCGATAGATTAGCACTCAACAATCCCAAGAAGGATTAGTGTCTAACCCGATATTGCTAAAGAACCGTTGAGGGAATTTCAAAGAGAAAAAATACGATTCGAGACGAGAAGGGACCTGATGCTAAAAGGCAGACCCGATCTTGGAGCTAAAATAGGGCAGGGCACGATTTACACAGAAAGGTCAAGAAAGTCAAAGTTCGAAATAACACCTAAAGTTTAGTACACATTGTGCAGATGCGATTCGTCCAGAGCCATTCTCTGGGCATCGTCGTTCTGCCCCGTAGTTAAATATTGAGTTCCAGTTGTATATAGCACGTTTCCCCTGTTGAAGCTATTGTAGTTGAATTGCACCGAGTTACTGATGGGTATCTGTGGATTTAAATATGTTGTCATTGGTGCTGGTCCCAAGTTCAGGAAGTCCAGCAGTTCAATGGGGAAAGGAGATGAATATGGTAAGTGAGATGAAAGGGAGGGGTGAGAATAAAGACCCACTGGTAAAGAAATTGCAGGAGTAGGATTGACAGAAGGTAACAGAGGCTCACTGCCGGTCTTTCTAAGTCTAGATTGAGCCATTAAAGCGCTCATTCTCTTGGCCTCTTGTTTCAATTTCTTTCTTTCCTGTCTTCTTTGTTCTCTCAATTCCTTAAATTCTTCTGGAAACCTCTTTGGACCATGTTTTTGCATGATAACATGGGAATTTAAATGGTTGAGAGTCCCGTAAGCCTTGGTACAATCTTGGTAATTGCATTGATAAATACGTTCAACCTCGTGGAATTTCCTTCTTGGTCTTTTCCTCTTTCCTTGGCTGTTCAATTCCAGTGAAGGAGTCGAATTGTTGAGTTGATGAGGTCCCCCACCGTAATGGGATAATTCCGGACTTGGAGGAGTGAGCATCTGATGGTCATGATAAACATCACCCAACATTGTATATACTGAAAGGGGTTTGGCGAATTCCGCAGGAATGAATTCACTGGCAAAGACACCATAAGTGTCAAAAGAGGGGATCGAGTCTTCTTCTTGAATTGGGTCAATTGCGGGAGAATTCGAATAGGGAGAATTATGACGAGTCATAGCAGGAAGACTGGAGACCAGCTCCACATTAGCCATATGAGATTCGGTATTAATCGGGAAGGTGAAGTCGGTAACAGCACCTAAAATCGGAGATTTAGGCAATTCGGTAGCGAAACCCCCCAGACCATCACCATAACAACCAGTGTTGTTCTCGACATTGAACAAACAACTATAGAGCATAACCTCATTCTGATCATAAAATATAGGATCGTAAGCAAAGTTACTCGAAACCATGTTCTGTTACTTAAAATAAAATGCAGAGTCTTAACGGAGAAAACAACAAGATCTTGAGGTAAGGTACCTAATTGATAATAAACCGTTTTTCTGAAAAACAGAAAATTGCACTTGCTAGATAATCGGATATATCTCTATATATATGAGGATTTTTTTATCATCACCGCATCTGGATGTTGATCTTGGTTGGTATGATTTTTTAGAAGGGCAAGTGCTGGCTAAATTTGAAGGTACATAAATTGCCCTTCTTTATCTGCAGGACAGTAATTATTTATTTTAACGCCTACATAAGTCCGAAATTTCTCTTGAACGAGTGCTACCCACCTTCTCTTTACCTTCTCCTCCAATTGAGCCAAGAATATGCCCTCTTGCTTATTCCATGCTCTCCATACTCGATCCATTATCGAAGGGAAAAGAAAGATCCCTCCTACCCTGAACCTATCTTATAACACTGCGGCTCGTCCTATCAAAAAGAAAAAAAGAAAAATTAAAAAATAATACAAACTCACAAAAAAGAAAAAGGGCAAAGAGAGGCTCGAACCCAATTGACCTTAAGTGTTCCCGCATTGCTTGGTTTTTTCCTGAAGCTGGTTCGAGGTATAGGGGCATTGTCTTGAGCTGATAATTGCTGCCCTTATTCAGGGCCCATGTAAAAAAATCTCTGCAAGACCCAATAATGAAGTGTGTAAAAAGGGGGGAGAACCAGGGTACATTCTTCATTTGGAATGGCTCAATACAAATGAGGGCAAACTATTAATCGTGCTAATCTTTTAGCGAGGGTTATCTTATTGAAAAATGGTAAAGATATTACGTTTTATTTTTAGAGATATTACTATGAAAGAACCCACTGTGCAGTAGGTAACTCAAGGTCTTTTACCTGATTTCACGAAAAAATGACAAAAAGTAGGAGAATTCGGATGTATTGTAAGGGCAAAAACGCAAAAAAAAAAAGAAAATTAGCTAAAGACAACTTTTTTAGTAAGATAAACCCATCTTTGCTGATCCGGATTCTTAAGAACGATTAACTACGATGCGTGAATTGAAAGTTATCAAACCATAAGATGGAGTGCCCCAAACTGCTACAGAAACGGTTTTTTTCGCTCAATTGGTATCAGTGACTTGTGCAGTGTTTGAATGTAGTGGTTCCCTTTTTTTTAATGATAGGAAAAATAGCAGAAAAAAGGGGCACTCGGATGCACAATTTAATAAATTTTGCATGGAGGCTTTCTGGAATAAGAAGAGACGGCATAATTCAATTCCAGAGGAGACAGAATTCCAGATTAGATGTTGATTTCATCTAATCTTGGCTCTTGCGGCTCATTCTATTCTTTTAGGGCGATCTCTAATGTCATTATTGTAAAAAGGGCCAATCCCTAAGTTGAAGCCTCTGAATTCTTACTTGCCCTTACCTTTCGTAATTATGCACTCTAACAAAAACTGCAGGCACCATACTAGTCAGGCTGTACCTAACACAAGGGACACAATTTTGCAGAAAGAGGAGAAGTCCGCGGCTCGGAACTTTCAATTCTCTGCCCGCCGATTTTCTTGCCGGATAGAAACCTAAATTTTCTAATCAATGCCGTATCGTTCTGTTATCTATTTTAGAGCTCAAACCTTATTGTGTATTCGACGATCCTCAAAAAGAAAAAATTAAAACGAGTTTCTTTGTGAGCCGCACGACCCTTTTCCTAGCAACCTGGGCATGTGCTACATTACTGGGACTTGCCCATTTGTCTTTTGGTGATTCTTGTTTTTCGTTTGGTGATTTTATTATTAAATTATCTGCAGAAGGTGAGACGCACAGCACATTCTTAATTTCTTTTTTTACCCTTTCCCTACATTATTTAGCTCATGAACCTATACAATGCACGCAAATCTCAGGAACCTTTTCAATGGACGGCACCATTCAAAGGCTGAGGACCACCTTCTAGAAACCTTGTCAAAATGGGGAACACCGGCAATAGTCCTTACAAACTGGAGCTAAAACTGCATTCCGGGCCGAAGCCTCGCAGTAGTTCCTGTTGCCCAGGAACTTGAAGACATAGACAAGGGCAAATACCAAAATGAGAGCTAAAATTGTAAATTGCCGTAATAGGGTCCGCATGATGAACATTAGGAAGCTAAAAAGTAGTTCTAATGCTACCCAAAGAGAGCCCCTAACCTCTATTTTAGTCGTTCTGCTGCTTCGTTTGACAATCGTCTGAAAAGAATCATTTTTACCCGCTTCGTATCCCGCTTCGAATCCAAGTTCATACCCGAAATCGAAATTGGCATCTGCGCTAAGATCGTCCTCCCCAATTTCCTCATAATCCAAATCGTCCTCCTCAATATATTCCTCTTTCGGTAAAACGGCAACGACTCCTCTCCTCTCCTCTGATCTCTCACCTTGTAACATTTGTTCGTCTTTGATATAACTAATCATTGTGATGAATAGCCATTAAATTCTAAAATTGCTCTAATTTATATGCGGTAGTTGACGAATAGCTTTTTTGAGAAAGGGGGTTATCTCGTGCGGCTCAAAAAATACTAATAAAGAGAGAAAGAAACAGTAAGGCAAGGTCTTCACAGTCAGAACGAGTGTTGGTTGGTGGAAGATCACCTTGCCGCATTAAACTTATTCTTCACCCAGATTACATCAAAGTTACTTACACTTACATACCACTTTGAGTTACTCCTTCTATAAGGGTCCACTATTGATTGACAGAAATGGAAAAGATTGGAGAGGACTGGAGAAGATTACAGCAGATTAAGATTTTTTTTCTCCAGTTCGGAGAAAAAATTAAAAGCATCATCAGATGGTTCCATTGGCATCATCAGCTGGGAAAAAGAAAATTTTTCAGGCCACCGATAAGAAAATAGGGGGCGAAGAACAAAATATATCTGGTGATTGAACGTCGAGGTCAATGCCTTTTTATACTTTCATGCAAAGATTTGTAAATATCTGATGAGTTCAAACCTGTTACGTTTTTTTTCAACCACAGGGGGTACCATCTGAGGATACCATTTGGTATTATGTAGCCTTATAAAATCTTCTCCTTGTCTTTCTTTTTTTTTTTTTCGGAACCCACGATACCGCAATTGCGTTATAAATATAATTAAGTATCCTGTGAAATAATACCTCCAGAACTTAACAGCAATAACAAGAAATGTCTTCAAACAAATTAGCCTGGTTGACTTCCATTGACCCAACACACACTCCAGAGAGAAACTTCAGACGTTCCTCTATCATTGGTACCATTGGTCCAAAGACCAACGACCCAGAAGTCTTGGTCAAGTTGAGAAAGGCCGGTTTGAACATTGTTCGTATGAACTTTTCCCACGGTTCTTACGAGTACCACCAATCTGTCATTGACAACGCCAGAAAGTCTGAGGAATTGTACCCAGGTAGACCTTTGGCCATTGCCTTGGATACCAAGGGTCCAGAGATCAGAACTGGTACTACTGTCGACAACCAAGATTACCCAATTCCAGCTGGTCATGAGATGACTTTCACCACCGATGACCAATACCTGAAGGCTTGTGATGACAGCATTATGTACGTTGACTACAAGAACATCACCAAGGTCATTGAGACTGGTAGAATTATCTACGTCGATGACGGTGTTTTGTCCTTTGAAGTTCTCCAAGTTGTTGATGACAACACCTTGAAGGTCAAGTCTATCAATGCTGGTAAGATCTGTTCCCACAAGGGTGTCAACTTACCAAACACTGACGTCGACTTACCAGCTTTGTCTGAGAAGGACAAGGCCGATTTGGCTTTCGGTGTCAAGAACGGTGTTCACATGATCTTCGCTTCTTTCATCAGAACCGCTCAAGATGTCTTGGACATCAGAAAGGTTTTGGGTGAAGAAGGTAAGGAAATCCAAATCATCTCCAAGATCGAGAACAGACAAGGTGTCAACAACTTTGACGAGATCTTGAAGGTCACTGACGGTGTCATGGTTGCCAGAGGTGACTTGGGTATCGAAATTCCAGCTCCAGAAGTCTTCATCGTTCAAAAGCAATTGATCGCTAAGTGTAACTTGGCCGGTAAGCCAGTTATCTGTGCCACCCAAATGTTGGAGTCTATGACTTACAACCCAAGACCAACCAGAGCTGAGGTCTCTGATGTCGGTAACGCCATTTTGGATGGTGCTGACTGTGTCATGTTGTCTGGTGAGACTGCTAAGGGTATCTACCCACAAGAGGCTGTATCTATGATGCACCACACCGCTTTGTTGGCTGAGAAGGCTGTCGCTTACGGTACCGTCTACCAAGAATTGAGAGAATTGACTCCATTCCCAACCGACACCACCGAGACCGTCGCTGCCGCTGCCGTCGCTGCTCAAGTCGATATCAAGGCCAAGGCCATCGTTGTCTTGTCTACCTCCGGTACCACCGCCAGATTGTGTTCCAAGTACAGACCAAACTGTCCAATCTTGATGATCACCAGAAACGAGAAGTCTGCCAAATACTCCCACTTGTACCGTGGTGTATATCCATTCATCTACTCTGCCGCTAGACTGGAGAAATGGCAAGACGATGTCGAAGAGAGATTGCAATACGGTATCAGAGAGGCTATCAAGTTAGGTATCTTGCAAAGAGGAGACACCATCGTCACCGTACAAGGTTTCTCTCAAGGTTTGGGTCACACCAACACCATGAGAATTATCACTGCTTAAACTTCTTCTACATTGATGTGGGACTATTTAAATCAATAAACTTTTCGAAATATCATAATAATTGGTACGTATAGTTGAGATCTCTGCATCTGATATCGACGATCTCCTTAATCCTATCCAACGCTGAACTCCAAATCTCATTATTGGAGGCTAGCTCAACTGTAGTCTTGAGAATTTGTAAGTAGAGAATGGCATGTGCAATATCCACCTCGGAAATGAACAGCATGAAAAGTTCCAAATCACCATCATGGGGCCCGACGTCAACGGTTTTGTCCACCCAATTGAGCAAAGTCAGTTTAATCTCAGAACTAGACCGTTTCTTGTTGAAGGAAGGTCCTTTATTGAAGCCAGACATCTGCTCGAAGAGTTCCTTAGTCAATGTAATGCTTGGGATCTGCTCTCCCTTCTCCAAGTCCTTGTTGATACCTTCTTCCAATCGGGCATTCTCAGAGGACATTCTATGCAGGGCATTCTCAACTTCTTGTTGGTATCGAAGCTCTTCCTCTAAATCTTTTCTCACAGAAGAAGGTAACTCTCCTAATACTTCCAGGTCAATGTCCTTGTAATTCAAAGCCACAGGAGAAGGTGACATCGAGTTCCGTTTACGTCTCTTCCTTGGAGTCATGGTCTTGTCTTTGGAAGGTGAAATCACTCTTATAACCTTTGGGTCATCGGGATTCTTGGGGAACACCTGTTGAAAGTGGAACTTGCCTTTTGGTGAACTACGTCTCTTTGGGGTTGCCGGTTTGTTGAGGATCGGAATCTCCCGTCTATTCAACTCCAGCTTAAGTTCTTGCTGTATCTCTGGAGGCAAGGCTTTGAAAACATTCCAATCGATCTGAGAATGATTTGGAACTTCGGTGACTGGCATTCTCAGTAACTCTTTCTTCTTCTCCACAGCCCTTTGAATGTTCTCCGGCAATTCCTTCACTATACTCGAATCCACTTCGCTAGGGATTCCATACTGAGATGAACTACCAGCACCAATATCCGATGATGGTATGACTTGTGGAGCAACAGGTTTATCCTCCATCACTTGCTTTTCATAAGCCGTCTTATCTATCTTTGCAAATGGCAATCTTCGTTGGTCCACCAACTCTTTCAGCAGACTATCATCTTCCACCAAATTGGTCACCTGTATAGAAACACCTCTCAACTCGTGCAGTGGCACACCTAAGATCCGGAAGAGACTCTTACACTCCGATCCTATCAAACCAGGTTCTCTTGTAGCTACACCTAGCTTTGCCGTCTTGGTGAAGAAGTCACATTCTCCCATACCGAGATACTTCGCAGGTTCAATCGGGGCATGAACAGCTCTCTTGGCCAACTTTAACGTGACTGAGGATCCCTTCATCTTTAACTTCAACAACCTCGAATTCATTTCACGTGCACAGGAAATCAAGAACAGATCCACTTGATCCACAGTCTTGAATCTGATTCCCCAATTGATATCTATTGACACACTTTTCCTCATATAATCAGCTGGATTCTTTGAGATATCAATGTCAGTATCATCTATCCCACGAGCAAACTCATACAATTTCGTCCCGGTCTTGATTCCAAATATCCCCACCAAAGTATCCTTTGCTATGGTCTTCAAAAAAGATACTCTGATATCACTCATATTGTACTTCAGTTCCAACCGACTCGATATACTATAACCGATCCCCGGCAAATCCATGAGTTTGACATCGCTCAAAAACTCGTCCAAATGATCAACATCAACAGAATAATACCCGTCTGGCTTTGCCCGTCTCAAAGCCAATTTGGCAGTCAAAACATTGGGTCCCAGTCCAACACTCACCGAACATTTGGTTTCTTCAAATATTCTATGACGCAATTGTTGAGCCAACAGAGCACAGCTCTCTTGGTCACTTACCAAACTAGAGACGTCCAATAACACTTCATCCACAGAGACTGGGAACACTGCATCACATTGTAAATCAATCATGATATCGTAGAAAATCCTTGATATTCTCTCGTACTCGGGGAAGTTGTAACCCACCAAGACCAAGTCAGGACAGAGCTTCTTGGCTCTTCCCAACCACATCCCATTCCTCACACCATGTTTCCGTGCTACATAATTACAACTAGCAACATCGGCACTACCAGACCCCCCTCCTTGACCATGACTCACTGCAACCGGAGTGGTGGAGAAATCTAAATCAGGCATACTAAGAGAAGAAACAGTAGCAAAGAAACAATCAAAGTCGACGTGAAAGATACACTTTGGATGTTGAGACTTGGGCCTGCCATTGTCTCGTTGTTTGGCCAACAGTTTTTGTAGAAACTCATGTTTCAAGTCGGCCTTCCAAGTACTAAGATGATGTAATCGTGACTTGGAGAAGAAGTATGTAAGGAAGTCGGGATGGGTGGCATCGAGAATGGCACCACCAGACACATTCTCTTCGGCCACTTCAACAGGTTCTGCCGGCAGTTCTGTCAGTTTACTAAACACCAAAGGTTTCTGACCATAATCAGTCGTATTCACCAGATACTCAAACCAGGGTAACATCTTCCCCAGTTTGATACTCTCCAACAACCAATTAGGATGCACTACTTTATAGTTTCTAAACTCGATTTTCTTCCGTGGAGTCAAATTACTCGCTAAGATATGTGTCGCATTCCCCTTTGCTCCTAAATAGTGAAGGAACACTCCGCCATACAACACAATCAATTTGTGTAACTCGGCAATATCCGGATCAGTTCGTCCGTTGACGTGTATAATGCACCCCTTGAATATCGGCAGGTAATCCACCAGTTGCCCCTGTTTCTCCCGTCGCACCTCATCCCACTTCTTGTACTCATCATCCGCCTTTTGTTGTTTAACTTGTTTCTCCTTAAAGTAAGTGGCGTAATCACCAAACAGTAGCCCGCCCTCCTCATCACTCGGTTGTGTCGCATTCTGGGCAAGTCTGACCGACCCCAATAACGAATCGTGTTCATTCGAGGCCTCTGGTCGGTCACTCACCAACACGGGACTCGAGGGTAACAGCTCTTCCTCCTTCATCGGGGCATCGCAGTCGGTATCGGCATCGGTATCGACATCCGTCTCTGCTCCGCCTTTCTTACGATCTTGACTCAACTTATTGATGAATCGTATAAGTTCGTCATCTGCTAATGACGTAATAAACGAAGACGATCCTTCGTCCCATTTACGGTCAGGAACTTCCTCCATCCTGCCTCATCAAGTAAGTGGTTAAGTTTTTTTTGTAAATCGCTCTGAAAATCTGGATCGGGTCTCCGATTGAATTGGCACAAAACAAATGAAATGACTTTTGATTAGAAACGAGTGTTACTGTGAAGAATCAGAAGAGTTTAATAACTGAGAGTTCCGAGAAGTTACTACTTTAAATTTACTATAAGACAATTTAAGACAACTTCCCTCCTTTTCCTTACATTCTTACGTAAGATTAGACATTTTTTTACAAGAGTAAATCTAGATTCGTACTTAATTTGCTTTCCTTACCACTTTTTTTTTCATAAGAAAAAATAGGAAAAAAAAACTAGAGAGAAACAACACTTAAAGGCGCTGTTCAAACAAGAAGGTTCAGTAGTTTCATCCATCTGATCAACTATAGCCTCGTCATCGATTTCTAAATCCATTAGAAATTGTCTCAAGAAAGGTTATATATAAACCCATTAAGATCCGAGATGGCCGTTGCTCAAAAGATCACCGTCAAATTGATCGGTGCTGAGTCATTATACAAGCGGGACGTCTTCAGGTCTCCGGATCCATTTGCCGTGTTAACCATTGATGGATCGCAGACCAAGTCTACCACCGCAGCCAAGAGAACATTGAATCCATTTTGGAATGAGTCATTTGAGTTCAATGCCAATGAAAACTCGATTTTGGTCATTCAGGTGTTCGACCAAAAGAAGTTCAAAAAGAAGGACCAGGGATTTCTCGGTGTCATCAATTTGAGAGTCGGACAAGTGTTGGACTTCTCCTCCATGGGTAGTGTTGAAGAAACCACCACGGTGCCTTTGAAAAAATCGAACGATAACTTAGAAGTGAGTGGCCAGTTGATAATAAGTCTTTCCATTGGATCGAGAGCTCAAGCTGCCGCCAATAATACCCATAGTCTGTCATCATCTGTATCGAGACCAGCTCCAGCTCTGCTGGCTGCTGCTGCTCTGTCCTCTGCCAGCAATAACAACAATGCTGCTACTACTCCAGGTGCTAATAACCAACCAGGGCTGGCTAGACAATATTCTTCCTTTGAAGATCAATTTGGTAGATTGCCTCCTGGATTCGAGCGTAGAACGGACAACTTTGGTAGAACGTATTATGTCGATCATAACTCTAAAACCACCACTTGGAAGAGACCTACTGTCAACCAATCAGAGGCTGAAAGAGGTCAACAAAGAACGAACGTTACGGAACTGGAAAGAAGACAACATAGAGGTAGAACATTACCGGGTGAAGGTCCTACATCTCCGACGGCATCTCAAAGTCCAGCTGTCACTGTACAGACATCTTCCGGTTCTGCTACACCTCTGGTGAACCCGAGTGTTGCCGTTTCCATGGCAGCCTCCGGTTCTACCACTGCTGGATTGGGTGAATTACCATCTGGTTGGGAACAAAGATTGACTACCGAGGGTAGACCTTACTTTGTTGACCATAACACAAGAACAACCACTTGGGTAGATCCTAGAAGACAACAGTACATTAGAACTGTCGGACCAAACACGACAATTCAGCAACAACCTGTCTCTCAATTGGGACCATTACCTTCCGGTTGGGAAATGAGATTGACCAACACTGCTAGAGTATACTTTGTTGATCACAATACGAAGACCACGACGTGGGATGATCCTAGATTACCTTCATCTTTGGACCAAAACGTTCCACAGTACAAGCGTGATTTCAGAAGAAAAGTGATCTACTTCAGATCGCAACCAGCATTGAGAATCTTACCAGGTCAATGTCACATCAAGGTGAGAAGAGATCATATCTTTGAGGACTCTTACCAAGAGATCATGAGACAGACACCAGAAGATTTGAAGAAGAGATTGATGATCAAATTCGACGGTGAAGAAGGTTTGGATTACGGAGGAGTTTCTCGTGAGTTCTTCTTCTTGTTAAGTCATGACATGTTCAACCCATTCTACTGTTTGTTCGAGTATTCTTCTCATGACAACTACACATTACAAATCAACAACAACTCTGGAGTGAACCCAGAACACTTGAACTACTTCAAGTTCATCGGTAGAGTTGTCGGTTTAGGTGTGTTCCATAGAAGATTCTTGGATCTGTTCTTTGTTGGTGCTTTGTACAAGATGATGTTACGTAAGAAGGTGGTGTTATCTGATATGGAGGGAGTTGATGCCGAGTTTTATAGATCGTTAAAGTGGATCTTGGAGAACGACATCACCGACATTTTGGAGTTGACCTTCAGTGCTGAAGATGAGAGATTCGGTGAGATTGTCACTGTTGACTTGATTGAAGGAGGTAGAGATATCGAGGTCACCGAAGAGAACAAACGTGAGTACGTGGAAAAGATTACCGAATGGAAGATTTACGGTAGAATCAAGGAACAATTCAAGGCATTTATCGACGGATTCAACGAATTGATACCACAGGATTTGGTCAATGTGTTTGATGAAAGAGAATTGGAGTTGTTGATTGGAGGTTTGGCTGAGATCGATGTAGAAGACTGGAAGAAGCATACCGATTACAGAGGTTATCAAGAGAGTGATGAGGTCATTCAATGGTTCTGGAGATGTATCAAGGAATGGGACAGCGAACAGAAGGCCAGATTGTTACAATTTACTACTGGTACTTCGAGAATCCCAGTCAACGGTTTCAAAGATTTGCAAGGTTCCGACGGACCAAGAAGATTCACCATCGAAAAGGCCGGTGAATCCAACCAATTACCAAAATCCCATACTTGTTTCAACAGAGTCGATTTACCTCCATACAAGGATTACGAATCCTTGAAACAAAAGTTGACCTTGGCCGTAGAGGAAACTGTCGGATTCGGTCAAGAGTGATGTTCTACTACTACTACTATTAGTCTTTTTTTTTATTCTTTTATTCGCATGTGTACCTTGTGTTTTGTTTTAAAGTGATCTTTTTTTTTTTTGTTCCAGTTTGGTTATTAACTGCGATAGAGCCGTTTCCGGGATTTGAGTTAAGGTTGACTACCCCTCAATTGGGTTGCAATTAAGCTTTTTCGAACGTGGATGGTTATGTACGGCGCCGATAAGACATGTGGCTTTGATTTAGGAGGGATCTCCGGGATTTGAGTCTGTGGGAATTGATAAATTGCTGTTGTTGGAGGAGGAGGATGTCTGCTTTTACGGATTTAATACCGGATCGGGGAGGGAAAGTAAAATGATATAAAGGGGTGAAATTTTTCCAAGATCTGGTAGCCTCTAATTAATAAGTCATCAGTGTAAGATACAATGTCTGATATTCCAGCTTGTTGTTTGAAATTTAACATTCACGAAGGTACTCCAAAGGGAGAACACAAGGTCATTTATGGACTTGACACCTATGTTGCCGGTAAGGAGGGTAAGAAGGTGATTGTTTGCTTGACCGATATCTATGGTTACAAGTTCAAGAACATGATGCTTTTGGCGGACAAATTGGCCGAGCTCAGTGGTTTCTATGTCTTGGTTCCGGACATCTTAAACGGAGAGGCTGTTGATCCTGACAAACCTCTTGACTTAGGTCCATGGTTCCCAAGACACATGCCAGATACCACCAACGGTTACGTTAGTGATTACGTCAACAAATTGAAGGCCGAGCTTGCTCCAGAGTTCATTGGTGCCATTGGTTACTGTTTCGGTGCCAGATCCGTTGTCGACGGTCTTAAGGCCGATTTGTTCGACGTTGGTTGTATTGCCCACCCAAGTATCTGTGGTGAGATCTCCACTTTCGAAGGTCTTTCCAAGCCATTGCTTATCAGTGCTGCTGAGACCGACGGACAATTCCCAACTGACTACCGTCACACCGTCGAAAAGCTCTTGTTCAAGAACCAGGTCCCATTCCAAAGTACCGTTTTCCAAGGTACCGTCCATGGGTTCGCTGTCAAGGCCGACTTCTCTCTCGAGGCCAACAGATACGCTGCTAGCAAGGCTCTGAAGGACCAAATCGACTGGTTCTGCAGATACACCAGTTGTTAAATTAGATCTATAGCTTACTTCTACAGGACTTAATACTATTTATATCTCAATAAAACACTATAGTAGAATGTATATATGCCCGTTAAAAATTTTTGTGTTTATCTAGTTCCATCTTATTCCCCTGTTATACTCGTTGGTATAACCAGCACCGTTACCATTTCTCCGCAGGTTGTTTGCATTCTGTTGGTAACCTTGATATTCTGTGTCCATCATGCCTCTACTCAAGCCACCGTTTCCAACGACGCTAGTAGGCATTACACCTCCTTGATTGGAGCTTTGCATGGAGTTGTTACGATCCCTCGAGAAACTATCGAAACTTTGAGATGCCACATGAGAATAAGGAGTTTCTTTTTGTTGCAAGGTTTGCGAGTCATCGTCTAAGGAAGTCAATTGATCGTTGTTCTTAGCACTGTCGATCAACATGGAATTTCTGTCGTGACCTCTCATGGCAGTAGCACCAAGCAGCATCAATTCCATGTCTCCAGTCTTTTCTCCGTCGTCGGTCTTTGGTAAGAATGACACTCTGTCATCCTTCATTGGTTGGTATCTGGTATCTGGGTTCTTGTAGACAAGGGCCAAGACACAGGTGACAATAGTGAATACCAACAAGACGAAACTGAAGATGGCGTTCAAGACGAACAAGACAACGGCCATGACGGAGGATACAACGGCTGGTTGGCCAAAGATGTTGGAGAAGAACAAGTAGAAGAGGGCGTTCAACAAGTTGACAGTAGCAATAAGGATGTTGAATACATTGGTTCTCTTGTCCATGTATGGTCTCTTCCAACACAAGCAGGCAAAGTAGGCCAATTCGATGACAAAGACAATGACGGCTTGAACCTTACCGTAGGATTGTAAGACGGCAACGAAGAGAGATCTGATGAAATGGTGGACCAAGACTGGGATGATCCACCAATACATGTCAGCTCTGAATTGCACGTATAAGAATCCGAATCTGTTCAATACCTTGGCATCACCAAACAACAAATAAGCTGGGTTCTTGTACAAGTCGATCGATCTTCTTGCTACGAGCCATAATCTTACCAGAGCTTGAGCCAATAAACCCAAGAAGATGACCAAGAAACAGACGGCAACAACGACACAAGCAGCCGAGTTTCTCACGGTCAATTCCCACCAACACAAAAGACTGATTTGAGGTAAGGCCAAAAGAGCCAAACGGTACAAGACACCCTTGGTGACGGAAGACCAATGAGCTCTGTATTCGGCATACTTACCCTCCTTCATCAGACCGGTACGGATCAACAATTCAACAGCACCCTTGAACAAGAACAAAAAGACAAGGACAATGAAGGCGAAGAAGAGGAAGAAAATGATACCGGTCATGAACACGTTGGTGATCTCGATGTCGGCCAAATAGGCGACTCTCTGGATACCTCTCAAGACCAAGATCTTGGAGTTGACGTCACTACTGGATTCGTCAGTGGTGTATAAATCGGAGTCATCCAAGTCATCGTCATAACTGAAATCGGATCTCTTCAGAATCGTCTTAATACCTCTCATAGCCATACTTGCGGCTGAACCGATGAGGTCTCTCTTTTGAGTGGAGATGGACAAAAGAGAGGAATTCTTGATAATGGCAGTGGAAGAACCACCAGTGGCTTGAACATACCAATTGGAGATGTTTTGAAGAACAGAAGCCTTAATAATACCCAAGGCCCAGACGAAATTTTGAGCCCAAGCAGCAGCGATAGGTGGAACTCTTGACACAGCCATCATCGAGGTAATGGCAATACCTTGGAAGTAAATAAACAAGGATAAGGAGTTGGAAGCAATGTGAGCTGCAGTGTTGGAATGACCGACAATGGAAATGACACCAGAGACAAGTAAACCAAGACCGGAGATCGCAGCGATTGGCCAAGCAGCATACTTGGTTTGAACAGTCTTACCATTAGATAAGATAGCTTCGACACATGCCAAGGCCGTAGAAGAATCGTCGACAGAATAAGCAACGACTCTAACTCTGGCATCCAAATCAGGAACGGTGTAAGCAATACCCGGGATCTGTTTGGTGATCGAAGAAGAAAGAGTATAGGTGGAATCAACTTCAATATGACCAGAGGACAAGGGACAAAGCGAAGAGTAACCCAAGTCACATAACGCGATTTTCTCAGTCAAAATGGTGATTCCGTAGACGATAAGTTGCACATGGGCCTCAACCTTGGCGTTAATGGTAGACACGGCGGAAATGTCGAAATCAACGTCTCCAGAAGATCCATGAAACTTGACCTTGAAGTACGAGGCTTGTAATTGAGAATCTTCCATACACGTCAAAAGAGACGTGGATTCGATATATTTGGACGCCAAACATTGTTGACTAACCAAGAGTAAGATCGTGAGACTTTTCCAAATACTCCTGAACATGGTACTTCTCTTGATCTAAAGTGTGTTATGAATCAAAACAATATTTTTCAATTTAAGAAAAAAAAAAAAAAAAAAAGAAAAATCAGCCAGCAGATAATAGAAAGTCTCCCTAAAAATAACGATGTCTCCAACTAAACGAGTAATGGCGCTAGAGCTGAAATTTGAAGTTGGGTGGTGTTTAAATTGATATTCTATCGAGTCGAGCAACTTATTTCCCCTTAATTCTCTACTTATCGTCCAAATCACGTCCTGATCTCCTTAATGCTTAGCTTCTATTTTTAACTTCCAGAATTTTTTTTGTGCCTGCGTGGATCTGATTTGGTAGTTACTGGATTAGGCAGTCAAAATGTAAGAAAAAAGGCTGTGTTGAAATGAGCATTGGCAAAAGGGAACTCTAAGTTACACTGCTAGATATAGTGAGTGATTTTGTAAGTAGGTCAGAAAATGGAATGAGGTTGGGTGGATTTAATTTTAGATTGGAAGGGATATATAAAATATATTTTGTAAGTCATAAAAATGAAAGAGATAGGGGAAAGAGATGAAAAGTGTCGTACAATTACTTCCAGACTATTTTGACTAGTTCTCCAACTTAAGTCCATCTACTTAAATACCTGCTCAGTAGATAATCTACACCTTTGTTTCGAATATTCGGGATCCGTTCTATGGAGAGCATTTGCTGCGGCTGAAAAAAAAAGTTGAAGGGAACAGGAAAAAATGCGGGCCAGCAAAGAAAAATGCGGGCAGGTTTCGAGTTCTTCCCCTCACTTGTAATTGTTGGCTAATCTTACCAAATTCGATGACTTCTCCCTTTAAACCATTGGAAAAAGACCCAACTAATTAGGTTCAAAGGGGGCAATAAAGATACGAAATTTGATTGGGTAAAAGGGGATATTAGCCTTATAATTGGTCATTCATCATAGTAAAACCCTTTACAAGCCAAGAACAAGTCTCCTTTTAAGTCCTTTTTACATTCTTTCTCCCCTTAACTAACGCCTGTTCTCCCTTAGTTTAACCCACAAAATTAAAAAAAAAAAAAAAAGTCCCAATTTTTTTATGCGTGATTGCATGTCTAAATAATCTGACCCCATTCCAATCAACCAGGGAATTTTTTTGACGAGAGATTTCAAACTTGTTATATATTACCCCAACCTTGTCCCGCTTGGATCAGAATTTTTTTTTTGAAATGACGACTATGCCACACCAAGAAAACCAGCAATATTTGCACGAGACTGCTCTTCCACCTCCGAAGGGGTTTTTGGAGAGACATCCTTCCGAACCGTATCTCAAGAACTTTGATGAGTATTTGAAGATGCACAAGGAGAGTATTCAAGATCCGGAGAAATTCTTCGGTGAAAAGGCTGCTTCTCTTTTGGATTGGAGTACTCCCTTCACTCATCTGCGTTATCCTTCCGGCACCAATGGTTTCAATAAAGAGACCTGTGATTCAGCCGCATGGTTTTTGAATGGTCAATTGAATGCTTCGTACAATTGTGTTGATAGACATGCTTTACTGAACCCTGATAAACCTGCCATTGTATATGAGGCTGATGAGCCAAATGAAGGTTACACCGTCACTTATGGACAATTGTTGAAGGACGTTTGTCAAGTTCTGCAAATCTTGAAAGAATTGGGTGTCAAGAAAGGTGACACTGTTGCTGTTTATATGCCTATGATTCCAGAAGCAATTACCACTTTGATGGCCATTGTTAGAATCGGAGCTATCCATTCGGTCGTTTTTGCCGGATTCTCTGCTTCCTCTTTGAGAGATCGTATTAATGATGCCAACTCCAAGATTGTCATCACTGCTGACGAAAGTAAGCGTGGTGGTAAAATCATCGAGACCAAGAAAATCGTCGACGAGGCCTTGAAATCTTGTCCTCAAGTTTCCAACGTCTTGGTCTTCAGAAGAACCGGTAATCCTCACGTTCCATTCGAACAAGGTAGAGATTTGTGGTGGCATGAGGAGGTTGTCAAGTACACCCCTTACACCCCACCAGTACCAGTCTCCTCCGAAGATTCCTTGTTCTTGTTGTACACTTCCGGTTCCACTGGTAAGCCAAAGGGTATTCAACATACCACGGCTGGTTATTTATTAGGTGCATTATTGACTACTAAGTATGTCTTTGATGTCCACCCTGAAGATATCTTCTTCACTGCTGGTGATGTCGGATGGATCACTGGTCACAGTTACGTGGTTTATGGCCCATTGTTGAACGGTGCGACCACAGTTGTCTTTGAAGGTACTCCAGCTTATCCAAACTACTCCAGATACTGGGATATCGTAGATAAGTACAAGGTCACTCAATTTTACGTTGCCCCAACGGCTTTGAGATTGTTGAAGAGAGCCGGTTCCAAGTACGTTGAAAACTACGATCTTTCCTCTCTTAGAGCTTTGGGTTCCGTCGGTGAACCAATTGCTCCAGAGGTTTGGGAATGGTACAACGAGAACGTTGGTAAGGGTAAGGCTCATATTTGTGACACCTACTGGCAAACCGAGACTGGTTCGCATATCATTACTCCTCTTGCCGGTGTCACTCCTACCAAGGCCGGTTCTGCTTCCTTCCCATTCTTCGGTATCGACCCAGTCATTTTGGACCCTGTCTCGGGAGAAGAATTGAAGGGTAACGACGTAGAAGGTGTCTTATGTGTCAGAAACCCATGGCCATCGATGGCCAGATCCGTCTGGAATGACTACAACAGATTCTTGGACACCTACTTGAAGCCATTCAAGGGCTACTACTTCACGGGTGATGGAGCAGCCAGGGACAAGGACGGTTTCTACTGGATCTTAGGTAGAGTCGACGATGTCGTCAACGTCAGTGGTCATAGATTGTCTACAGCTGAGATTGAAAGTGCCTTAATTGAGCACGAATTGGTCGCTGAGAGTGCCGTTGTCGGTTTCCCAGACGAATTGACCGGTTCTGCTGTCGCACTGTTCGTCTCTTTGAAAAACAAAGACGACAACTCTACAGAAGTTAAGAAGGAATTGATCTTGACCGTCAGAAAGGAAATCGGTCCTTTCGCCGCTCCAAAGTTGATCTTATTGGTCAATGACTTACCAAAGACTAGATCCGGTAAGATTATGAGAAGAATCTTGAGAAAGATTTTGGCTGGAGAAGAAGACCAATTAGGAGATATTTCCACTTTGTCCAATCCGGAAGTGGTTCAACATTTAATCGAGGTTGCCCACAGCTCTTAATGAGTGACAGAAACTACTCTGTGGTTCTTATTCGTATAGTGCTTTGTTTTTTTGCCTTATTTAGTCTGATATGAATAATGAAACTTATTTATTTATTATTTAACTCTGTGTCAACTTTAGGTAATACAACCTATTTTGGACGTAAAGCTGAGATGTCTACATACATAAGCTTAGATTCGGTTGATAAACGAATACGGTTAAAAGATTTTGATCGAGAGAGGAGGCAAGTTTCAAGGTTTGGGGGGTAACCACAGTTATCTAGATCTACGCTTTAGCAACTAAGCAGAATCCCCCATCGGTATATAGACACCATCAAATGTTAGTTGGGTCGGTGGTTGACTTTTAATTTGGTCGTATTTAGCTGAACAATAAGCTGATATGGCTGGTTTTTTTCCACGCTCTTAAGGAAACAAAGCAAAAAAATTTAATTACATGCATAATTATGCATGATTTGCGTGAGGAAAAAGATCTTTTTTTACTCAAAGGGGGAAGTGGACCTAAAAAGAGTAACCTAATAGCTTAGCCCATCGTGAAGAACAATAGCGAATGTAGATTGTCTATGCTAAAATGTCTAGCCATTTCGATGCTTTCCCCTAATTTATAATTACTTTAAATCTCTCTCTATTTTTTAATCCCTCTCATCTCTATCGAAATTATGTCTCAATTATTGGTACCTAAGGTTAGACTGAACAACAGAAGTCAAGATTTGGGTCAAATGAAAGGAAGAGTCCTTAGTGACCCAGAAGTTGATATCGAGCAGATGAACCTGCAGCGTCAAACTTCTCGCACAGAGATCTTGGATAGAGCTTGTTCGGGTAGTAAAAGCGATGCTATAAACTCTAATTATTGGAAAATACCTGATGACGATTACAGTTATCTTACTTCCTTCTCCAACCACAACGACAAACCTTACTTGGCTGTATCAAACTCTGCCAAGAAGTCCAATTTGTTGATCTACGAATTGGACCTGGAGAAGAGATTATTGTCCCACCATCAAAGCATTACATTACCAGATATCACTTCTTTATCTTGGTTAGATTCGGTGACGATTCTGGACCAAGATGACAGGGATGACATCAATTTTTTAGTCACTGGTCACTCCAATGGTGTTGCCCATTTGACAATCGTTCCGGAACCAGAGAATGATACCTTCCAGAACGCCGAGATTATCAAGAAGTTCAACCATACCAAACATATCGACTCGAGTGACATTTCGCTCTCGAGTGTGATTAACAAGATGGAAGTCTCTCCAAGAAGATGGAAGTCTTGTAATTTGAACTCCTTGATGTCTGTTTGCAAGTCGAACTTGTTCATGTGGGACACAACAAGATCTAGAGCCCCAATTTTAAAGTACCATTCTACAGGAATCAAGAATTTTAATGCTTCTCCTTGTAATGATGGATTGTTGGGTATTTGTGGATCCTACGGAATTGCTTTATTGGATTTAAGAGCTCTGGAAGGAACTCCATCTTTGCATGTTCCAGACTGTCAGGCATCTGGTGCTGTGAATAACATCAAATGGTCACCTTTCGATGCCAATGTCTTGAGTTCCTCCTACGATGATGGAATCGTAAGGTTATGGGACGTCAGAATGACCAAAACTTCCTTCGCAAGATTGGAAGGCCATAAGGACGTTGTAACCTCGATCGAATGGTCTGAAACCACTACTCATGATTTGTTCACCTCGTCTCAAGACGGAAATATTATCCATTGGGACTTGAAAGACGTCTCCGATTATTCCAAGGTAGAAGGTGAAGTAAGATGTCGTTTGAAGGCTGGTTTGGGAGCTGTCGACTTGGTCGATAGAAACGGTAAGATAGAGATGGTGGAGGATGTCATCTCCACCAGACAATGCGGTACAGTGGTTCCTGCATCTAACAATGGAATCATTGATATGGTAAAGATAGGTGACGGAAGTATCTTGACCATTGACGGATCTTCGTACTTGGGATTGCACGAGAAGAACTCCAGCGGTGTCGAGAAATCGGAGGATCTGATGCGTAGTTTGTTATCCACCATATCCGTCAAGTCTGATGAGCTTGAATTATCTTCCGTTGACTCTAACGGACCGATGACACCAAAGAGCCAGACATTCCAATTCCCCAGACACAAGACGTCCTCTGAAACTTTATTGGACAGTCCAGTATCCAACAGCAGCTCCAATAGAGTTTCTTCTCATTCTACAGATGCTACTTTAGTTGGAAGTCCAAATTTCAAGAGATCATCGCATTTCGAAACTCTTCCCGTTCCTTTCTATGAGGCAGATACCAAAGCCATCACTCAGAGCCCAACTTTGGGTCATAAAAAGAGCCACAGTTTGTTCCAAAAGAAAGATGCTAGACATTTTATCAACAAACTTAGAGATATTTCGGGTAGTACCATGGTAGAAAGAGATGACGATGACGACTTACTCACCGATCTCACAATAGAGGACGACTTTACGTTCAAGGCTGTATTCCCATTGTCAATAAACAGAGCAAGACCAGCATGTTCGACTTAAATATATATAAATAATGATATCCACGGAGCTATTTTTTGAAACTATATTCATGAACGTAGTCATTTTTGGCGCACCATGAGAGGAAGTAGAATAAGAAACATAAAGGATGACCGATGAAGAAACTGCACCAGAACAAGCAGTTTCCTGTAAAGCTGACCGTTCTGGAGTTGGCAGAAGGGTTCATACTCTCGGTGACATAAATCAATGGAATTTGTAAGCTTGTAGAAAGGAACAGTAATCCCAATAAACTATGAGTTGGGATTCCAATGAGCAATTCGGACATGACAGCATAGATTAAGAACATTATGGACTTTTTGCGGAATGAAGGATTGTCTCCACAAAAGATGTGTCTCAGCATGAAGACACTCAATGGTTTATTCCACCTCTCCCAATACTTGGAGATGGAGTCGGAGTTCCACCAGTTGTAATAGAAGCTTCGATCACCGAATTTGGTGAGCTCTGCAAACATGTTCAAACAGTTGTGAAAGCAGGTGTAGTATACCAACACCCACATCAGAATTGAAATGGTGGAAAGTCTAAGTAAATATTCTAGAATTTGGATCGAACGAACGGTGTTCGACAAGGAAGGGTCGTCGTGGACCAATAAAGAGACGAGGTTCTCAAAGGAAGGAAGGGCATAGAAATTGTTGAGGTAAATGACGGCAATGGTTGCCGTAAGTATCTCTACCAGCTTATGCACAATGTAAGCCTGATCTCTCTTCATTTCATATGCCATCGGATAAACAGGTTGGTACACCAAAGTAGGTAAGAACCAGAACTCCATGATATTCCCGATGGTGATGTTTTTAGGATATTGACATTCAATGTAAGCCTCTGGCATTCCAGTGATCAGTTGGGTATCTTCTAATGATTGTGGATCGAGTAACCTGGAAGCCGAGACAGAGGATTTCTGACTGAATCCTCTGATATAGATGTCGCGTAACTCCTTATTTGTCAAACAATACGAGATCATCTTGAAGCCGAGAATCAGACTGTGTAACGTAATAATAGCCCCTATCAAACAATTGTGAACATACTTATAAACCATAGAGTTGATGAAGACAAGGTAGACGACAACATTGACCAAGTGCACGACATAATAAAGTGTAGCATACTTGGCTTCTCTATTGAGATCCGCGACATTCTTCAGCTTGATATCACTCAGACTGGCTTTATGTTTGATGACAGGATTATCCACACTCTTTCTTCTCTTTGGTAACATTGTCACCTTGGCCAGTACCTCCACCAAATAAGCAGCTATGAGACACAAAACAGACACCACCATGGACAGTACCACAAAAGGAAGATCCTGATTATGTAAGAAATACAAATCCAGGTTGTGCCATGAGAAATAACTGAGTAACTTAAGACACACTCTAAAGTTGGTCGTTACCACTATGAGGAACAACAAGTTTCTGATTCCGACAAATGAGAGAGTGTCCAGTGGACTTATTTCCAAGACGGGACTGGAGGGTTGTTCCGTTGCTTTCGTGTCGGCGGGTACCGCTGAAGAGGACTCTCTGTTGGTGATATCAAATGAGGCTAGAAGTGATGATCTGAACTTGGTATGTACGGGCTTACAATGGACATAAGCCGAGTCCGATTGAGGGATCGAGGAACCGCGCGACCGCGATTCAAGGGGGAGATTGTTCGAATAGTCTTGATATAAAGAGGCTCGTTTGCGCTTATTGATCGAGCGCTTCCGCACATGCGTCTTCTGCTGCTCTTCATCGGGAAGAGGTAGCGTCACATTGTTATCTAGTATGAAAGTATTCTTCTTATTGGATAATTGATAATCCTCAACCAACTTCTGTAACACCTCATTGGGCTGTTGCTGAGATATTCTCTTGATATGACTTATCGAATTCTCCATACCTCTTCTCTAGCCTTAGAACTGGTATTTACTTTTTTTAATCCGCGAAACGCCTTTTTTCTCTGTTAAAGGCAAGGAAAAAAATAGCAGACACTTTACGTGCACGTGAGAGAAGAGCCTAAGATCTCTCTTTTTTTCTTATAATGCTATATAATATGCTTAATTTAAGGGGAAGCCGTACTTCTCCTTCAATGTTCTTATTCTTGATTCTAACCAGATATCTGGGTACAAAGGTGGCAATTCTTGAGTCGTACCCAATCTGAGTTGTGTCGGTGATGCAAGTTCCTCGTATCTAAACCTGGTGGCATTTTGTGTCATGTTATATTCTCTCCATATCTTCTCATCATGACATGCTCCAATATAAGTAGACCCACCTTGGGCAAAGATATCTCTGTCCTCTTGAGGCACGTACGAACATTTGTCCTTAGGAACCCATAATCTTAAATGGTCATGGTACTTGTAATTGAAGAAACTGTCCGTCGTGACAACATCATTGTAATCGGCAGTCACAATATCAATTGCCTTATTAGGAACATTGGCCAATCTACCTTCGAATATGGTTCTTCTGAAAGGCATTAATTCGCTGATGTGATAGAATTTACCCATACCAGAGTTGACAAAGTTGAATCTGTTATCTTCATCTGGATGTCTTTCCTTGACATCTTCTGGAACTCTTCCATCTCCACTTACAAGTCCGTTGATCTCAATGTAGACACCAGTTCTGGTATCGATGAACCGAGCGTCAGGAGACTCAGGTGAAGCATTTCCGTCATTCTTCCTGGCTCTCTCCATGAAATGAGGACTGACATCGACTAAGTAAGAGTTGGAGTTTTCAGTAGGTTCATTAACAACCAAAGTGTTGTTGAAATTACCAGCCAACTTAGTCAACTCCTTCGAGGACATCTCAAAATGCAACACCGTTTCCCACGGCAAGATCATACCGTTTCTAGACCAACCAATAAGAGATTCTTGCGAAAGCCACACTGGTGTACCCAAGTTATTACAGAACTGTAAAAAGGCTCTAATTGTATGATGAACAGCAGCTCTATGTTTGGTGCTATCCAAGGTGGCCTTGAAAAATCTCCAATCGTATTTAGCTTCGAACTTCTCACCATCGTGATCCACTAAAACGTCATGGAAATGCTTGTCTCTAGCTTGAGCAGCAGCCAGAGCTCTTTTGGTCTTTCTCTTTCTTGGGATCATTTCGTAATCTTCCATCGATAAAGAGGTGAAATCCAGTTTTTGTCCATTCGGGTCGATCAAGTCCCTTCCCAATTCCTCTTCAATACCATCCATCACTGCCCCAGCTGAAATCGGTTGTCTATAAATATCATCTTCCGTTGCTTCTGAGTTATCCAATTCGTCCAACTTGGCTCTCACGTATTGTTTCACCAAGCCACTCTTCACCATATCTTGCTTGACACCTGACTTGACGACAAAAGCCAATTCTCCTGCCAAGAAGACAAGTTTCGTAGGAATTGGGGCGGCCATATAAAGATACGACTTTGCTCTAAGAGCCAATCTGTACTCATTCTCATGCACCATTGCCGGGTTTTCGAAATAAAAATTCATCTCCTCCGGGTCTTTGGTGTTCTTATCAATACAGCCAGGCCATACGGTTCTTACGTTGGAACCCAAGACTCCCGCTATGAAACAGTTCGGCTTCTCTTGGATCAACGGGTCCAAATCCTTCATCTCCACCCAGTCCTTCCAATGGAAGGCATATTGAGGAGGTTTGTTCTTTCCTGAGGTTCTCGTCTTCTTCAAATACTGTCTGACAGCGTCAAAATAGACGATCTGAGTCGCACGGAAATCAGTCGTCTCATGAACATGCTTGTAAGGAGCAGTGGGGAGAAGAACAGCGTCGGCAGAATATACAAATTGCTCATACACCGGTCTCATCTTCTCCAGCTCGGCACCCTCTTGACCATAATTATAAATATAGGACTCCACAGCGTTATAGGTATAAGCCTCCTCTGGGGTACTGTTGAAGTAGACGTATACCAATATGAAGGAGATCACATACAAGATCGGAGTGACGAACTTGCCCACCTGGCTCTCGTATCGATGCACTAGTGTGACGGCTCGCCGTATGGGACTGGCAGTACGGTACTTCCCATCAGACCTCTTCATTGTACTTGGTCGAAGAAACATCTCCAAGGCTCTAGAAAAATCACTTTTCTGGTCGGATATTTGATGCTTAAAATAATTTTCGAGCGATGGACCTAATTATTATTAAGACAAAAAAATAAAATCAGAAAAAAGAAAAATCGAGATCTGTACAGAAGGAAACAATAAGTTGATGGAAAAAAAATAGATTTGAATGCAAGATGAATTTCAGGCACAGTAAAGTCAAAGGGCACAGGAATCTATGAGATGGTAGTTGATTTATTAGGATATCACACGACTACAGATCCCTTAGTTGTCCCTTTACATTTCCTTTGATTGTCCCTTTGTTTCTATGCAGTGTGGAGAAAGGCTGTCTTTTAAGCGGTTTATTTTTTGTCGATCTCTTTTTTTACTGCCGGGACTTAAATTAAGGCTTACATGTCTCGGACTTACTTCTCTACAAAGTAGCAACCATGTTCGGTATCATCAAAAGTACTTGGAGCACGAGAAAAAAGCCCCAGTTCTTCTGCAGATGCCAATGAAAAGGATCTGGATCGCAAACGGTAATCACTAACCAAGAATTGACCAATCTTCGTCCAACCTTCAATTAAGAAGCGCCTTCTAAAGACCTTATAATGTAGTCTCCTCTAACAGTCAAGCAATCGCGCTGTCTCCGACCCAAAATCCCGAATTTCGCTCTGAGGGCTTCGTTTACCATAATTGCCTAGAAATGGCACAACCACGGAGATATAGGCCCTGGTCGCTTCGTCTATAAATGGTAACCATTTACTCACTTATCTACGAAGCGTTTGATGTAAGAGAAGAGAAAAAATTTTCTCGTTAAAAATTATTTGTATGGATGGATTCGTAAAATGCTGATGAATACAGGGAGAGTAACTTTGGTAGGATTACAATTTGCTGAAAATATTTGGATTGCTGGATCACGGTGGATATCTATGTAATGATTGTAAGTGATACTATCTCGTCCAGATTTTCTAGTCTGTGCCTTGTCTACCCTTGCCTAGTTGTACCCCTATCCATCATACTTTAGTGTCCTGTCTGTGTTTTTTTTTTCCTTAAGCAGAAATTCCCGCTCCGACTCAGGGCCGATACCGTTTATCGCCCACATATTTTTCTTTGAAAAATCGGCCAACGAAAAATTAATAGTCATAAACTATCGTATACCATGGTTAAGTAAGTGAATCGATATAATGATCTTGGGATGAATTGAACTAACAATTAGCAGGAACGTACTTTTATTGGGTTCTGGTTTCGTCACCAAACCAACTGTTGATATCTTAGCTGCCACTGAGGGAGTCACCGTCACCGTTGCTTGTAGAACTTTGGCTTCTGCTCAAGCTTTGGCTGGATCCGTTGCTCAAGCCATTTCTTTGGATGTCAATGATGAGGCTGCTTTGGATGCTGCTGTTTCTCAAGCTGATGTTGTTATCTCCTTGATTCCATACATTTACCACGCTGCCGTTGTCAAGTCTGGTATCAGAAACAAGACCAACGTTGTCACCACCTCTTACATCAGTCCAGCCTTACGTGAATTGGAGCCTCTGATCAAGGAAGCTGGTATCGTTGTCATGAACGAGATCGGGTTGGACCCGGGAATTGACCACTTGTATGCCGTCAAGACCATCGACGAAGTCCACAAGAAGGGAGGTCAAATCACCAGCTTCTTGTCTTACTGTGGTGGTTTACCAGCCCCAGAAGACTCCGACAATCCTTTGGGTTACAAGTTCTCCTGGTCTTCCAGAGGTGTCTTGTTGGCCTTGAGAAACCAAGCCAAGTTCTACCAAGACGGTAAGTTGGTCGAGGTTGCCTCTGCTGACTTGATGGCCACTGCTAAGCCATACTTCATCTACCCAGGTTACTCTTTCGTTGCCTACCCTAACAGAGACTCCACCGTCTACAAGGAATTGTACCAAATCCCAGAGGCTGAGACTGTTATCAGAGGTACCTTACGTTTCCAAGGTTTCCCTGAGTTCATCAAGGTTCTTGTCGACTTGAACTTCTTGTCTGACGAGCCATCTGAAATCTTCACCACTCCAATTGCCTGGAACGAGGCTCTTAAGCAACACATCGGTGCTGCCTCCACCTCTGAGGCTGACTTGATCTCCACCATCGTCGCCAAGGCCACCTTCAACTCCGAGGCCGACAAGGAAAGAATCATCAACGGTATGAAATGGTTGGGTTTGTTCTCCGACAAGGCCATCACTCCAAAGGGTAACCCATTGGACACCCTTTGTTCTACTTTGGAAGAGTTGATGCAATACGAGGAAGGTGAACGTGACTTGGTTGTCTTGCAACACAAGTTCGGTATCAAGTGGGCCGACGGTACCACCGAGACCAGAACTTCTACTTTGGTCGACTACGGTGTCCCAGGCGGTTACTCTTCTATGGCCAAGTTGGTCGGTGTTCCATGTGCCATTGCCACCAAACAAGTCTTGGACGGTACCATCTCTACTCCAGGTTTGATTGCTCCAATGAGCCCAGAAATCAACGACCCAATCATGAAGGAATTGAAGGAGAAGTACGGTATCTTCTTGACTGAAAAGACTTTATAAGTATAGAAGTATAGCTGAATCGACTGAAAGAAAGTAACACAAAAGTAAGAGAGAGAAAAGTAGAACAGCAAGAGAGAGAAAAGTAAGAGAAGGAAAAGTAAGAGAGAGAAAAGTAAGAGAAAGAAAAAGTAGAAAAAGTAGAAAAGGTAAGATACACTCTTAAGACCAGTCACTGCCATGAGTCAACTTCCCAAGGTTTCTTCTGGAGCTGAGACTACTAAATTTTGGTCCAAAGTGAAGAAAGGATCCAAAGGACTTTCGTCGTCGTTTGGAAATTTATCATTGCACAGTGAACATGATGGAAGTACGGAGACTGATACCATAGTACATAAAGCGTTAGTTAACTACTATCGCGAGAAGGGACTGCAATTCCCAGAGTGGTTGGGCGTAGTGGAGAAACCCGTCGCCACTCCAAGATCACAAGAATCAATGAATCCATATCAACCAATAAGGGAAGTGCAACAACCATCGTCTGCCCCAGTCTCTAGACTGTCGTCAAGACCCGTGTCGAGACCGGAATCCACCTCCTCGAGGTCACGTTTCGCCCTGGAGAGTAGTAAGTACTCCTTGAGTGATATCTACGGCAAATCATCCGCCAGCCAAAGCGCCTCCCCGGATCCAATGACTAGTCGCTACAATGGTGCTCCTAGCGCTACAGTAAGGACAAACTCCAACAGATTGAAAGAGCGCTCAAGAATGAACAGAACACTGATGGACACTTCTAGCTCCATATCGGGAACATCATCACAGACAAGTACAATGTCATCATCGAGATACAGAAGGAATTGAAAGGGTCAGGTCAGGTACCTAGTTAGTCCCAATCGGGAAATCACAACCTTTTTGTAGTGTGTAAAAAAAAGATGAAATACTCGCTTACAACAGGGGGTAAAAGAGATAACGAGATGGGGACAGGGACGATACCGAGTCCGCCTACGAGTCTGGAGGATGGGAAAGTCGGTGGGAAGGATTCTGAGCCGTTGTTGAGTAGTATATTGAACCAATTTGATGCCAATACCGCCATTGGACTTGAGGGATTAACTCGATTACGTCAGAGTGGGATACTTCCAGATAAGAGGGAGAAGACCAAATCGCCAGAGACGGATGAGGAGCCTCCTTTACCTGAGATCAAATCAAGAAGTAAGACACGAATACGAGGAACTAAGACTTTTCAAAGTACTCAAAATAAGCAAATTAAGAAGGAACAACCAAAGAGAGATAAGAAGATACAGAGATGGACTGCGGAGGAAGATAAGCTTATCATTTATCAGAAGGAGCATCTTAAGAAAAGTTGGAAGGAGATCGAACTTCTGTTGGATTCGAAGCATTCATGGCAGGCGATTCAAATGCGATATTTGAGGTATCACAAGGCCCGGAATCAGTTGTGGAATTATGCTGATGTAGAGAAGCTTCGACAGAGAATTAGGGAAGATTATAGACAGAGATTTAAGAGGATACTGCTAGAGATGGGGCCTTCGTTTACTAAAAGTAGGATCAAAAGCAAGATCAACGATTTGACCGAACAGACGAAGGACCCCCTTTTGTCTTTATACGCCGTCAAATCCGAATGGGCTCAGCTCGATCTGCTGGCAGGAGATGCTGACTCTTCAGATGAAGAATGAGAAAAAAAAAGTCAAGCCAAAGAATTTTTCAACACTATACAAAAGTAGTTCTGTAGTACAACATGTTTTCACGGAGCTTACGGAGTTTTGCCCCAAAGTTGAGGGTTGCCTACAACTTGAGAGTGACGCCAATCAGATATGCGTCGTCTACTGGGAAGAGTTACGGAGTTGACAGAACTATTGAGAACAATCTCAAAACCGAGACCAATAGATTGGAGAAGACACTTTCCAAGTTTTGGGAGAAAGTGCTGATATTGGAGACTGATTATGGATACGAGATCCAATTAGATGGTAAGACGATGAAATCGCCTCTTGGGTACAAATTGAGCATCCCAAAGTCGAAGAAAATCTTGGCTCATTTACTGACTAATGAGTGGAAGAACGTTCCTAGTTTGTCTATTAGAGCTCATTCTTTACCCTTGACTTCTTTGATTTCACGTGCTATTGATTTACATAATTCTCAAGGTAGTGATGATCCGGAGGTCCTTGCCAAGGTGGGTAAGTTGGAAGACATCAAAGAGGACTTGTTGAGGTACCTCGATACAGACACTTTATTGGTGTTTTCACCAAGTACCGACTGCGACGGTACTTTGAGACCGGCACAAGAGGAGATGTACCGTCCGATTATCAAGTCTTTGGGTGACTATTTGGCCAAATCAACGGGTCTGGACCTGATCGAATTGTCCTATCTCGACTGTGATGTTGGGTTAATGGGTAACTCTCAAACTGAAGAAACCAAACAAGTCGTTAGAGACTGGATGAACAGTCTTGACATCTGGCAAATGGTTGCCTTGGAAAAGGCCACTTTGACGGCAAAGTCTTTCTTGTGTGGTGTTGCTCTTGTAAGAATGCACGACACTACTGTTGAGGTTCCGGAAGAGGAGGTCTTGGAATTGGAAGACATCGCCAGAGCTGCCACTTTGGAAACCATCTACCAAACCAAGAGATGGGGAGAGGTGGAAGACACCCACGATGTCGATAAGGTCGACGTTAGAAGAAACTTGGCTAGTGCCTCTTTGATCATCCACAATGCTTAAAGTTAAATAATGTATATAGAAGGACTAGTTCTTTGTCACTGTCTCGTAGAAAGTATCGGCTATTCTTTTGGCCTTGAACTCCAACATGTATTCACTTTGAGATGGAATACTCAAGAGCACACCAGCCTTACCGACTCTCAAGACCTGGTCTGCCTTAATGATGGAGTCGACGACACTTTCCTTGATCTTCAAATGGAAACTCTTTGGCATCAATTCCATTCCGTAAAGTTCCAAAGTGGAAATGGTCTGAGGAACCCATTTGGAGCCGATCTTCTCGTGCAATCTGATCTTCTCCGATTGTAATAACAAGAGGAATTGTTGACTGTTATTAGGACTGGTCAATGATGAGGCAAACGATAAGTCAACAGCAGAGGAAGGTGGGGTGAAATACAAGTCGTTGTCCGACGGAGATGACATCACCGAAATAGACTGCATCTTTCCAATTCGAGGTCTTCCCAAATTAGAGATGTCATCGGCCAAATTGTTGTTATTGGTGATGGAAGTCATCGAGTTGAATTGCGTTCTTTGAGTCAACGAAGAAAGAGAGGATGCGTAAGATGAACTGTTCAACGAGGTCATCGAGTCCTTAGCACTGAGTTGGGAAGTGAAATCCTTCTTGGCCAATTCCAAGGCTTTGATCAATTGCTCGGCATTGACACCAGATGCACATCTGAATAAGGAATTGACAACCTTCAGGGAAGACTCCTTTTCTTTGGTTTTCAATTCTACGTCCAAAGCTGTCGTTCTTCTGATACTGGTGGATTGGGAGATTGGTAACACCATCAACAAGTTCTCAGGTTCGACAATGTCGGAACACAACAAGAATCCACCTTGTTCGTTAACAATGACCGAGAGATTGATCGAGGAACCCCCAACCATTTGCCATCTGTTCTCTGTCCACGTCGAGACTCTACACTTGAAATTGCACAAGGATCTTGAGTTCTTGAAAGAGGTCTTGAGATCAGAGGAAACCTCCACTGTAGGAGACTCAACTTCAGGTAATGCAAATGGAGATGGAATGGCAGAACCTGGGGTTGTGACTGCCGTCTGAGGTCTCTTCATCTCTCCAAATTGAGGCGATTGACCGATCTTGTTGACAAAAGAAGTGTCAATGGTCAATCTGTTGATGTTCTTGTTGCTTCTGGAGTGAACAATAGTCTCTTGAGTAGTCAAGGTGGCATTGGATGCGTTGTTTTGACGAATGGAATTCAAGTCATGTTCCACCTCCCTGACCTTCTCCGCCTTGGATCTGTTCTTAAGACCAAACATGTTGAAGATAGACTTTCTCTTTTGCTTCTTTTCCACCACTGGTGGTTCAGGTTGAGATGCGATTTGGTGTAAGGACATGATGCTGGTAGAAGGTTTCAAGGAGGAGATAGGCAGAACAGAAATTTCTGGCTCAGGCTCCGTCTCATTGAGGACTGGGGATGGAGAGGCGATGGTTTCCACTACTGCTTGTTGAGGTGAGCTTGGGATGTAGTAAGCAATGTCTTCGACGTTTGCGTGCATGGATTGTGGTAAAGGTGGAGGTGGAGTATAAGATTCCTTTGGCTTCAACAAGTCAGCCAAAGATGTGGATTGTGGCAGGACAGGTTCTGGTGTTACCTCTACTGGTTCTGGAGAGACAGACTCTTCCTTCTTCAAGTAAACTTTCACGTCCGAGGTTGATACACTGGCATGTTGTGAGAGCTTTTGGAACATCAGCATTCTGTAGGTGTGCGTTGTTGGTTTTGGACCTGAGTTCAGGATATTCGTCTTACAAGCCAAAGGTTTCCTTTGTACTGGAGTTTCTTCTGCCAAGTTCATTCTAAGATCCTTCAATTCTTGTGGGATCGAGTCCGAATGAGCCAAAGGTTTGGACTTATGCAACAAGGTCTTTGGAGCCTTGATAGGAGACAACTTTGGCAGAGGTTGTAAGGTTTCTTGTGGGATCATAATATCCAAACCCTTCTTTCCGTTCTTCAACAGTTCTAATTGTTTATGGGTGTTGGAGAAAGCCGGAAGTTGTTTGGAGGAGGATCCGAATAATTTGTTGAAGATGTCATTCCACATATTAAAGTTGGAAGTCGTGGTTGAGAACTTCAAGTTGAGCATGATCTGCGGGTTTGTCGGGTCGGTATTGAAGGGGATTAAAGTGATTTCCTTTTCTGTGGAGGTGAAATTGAACTCATCCGGAGTCCAAATGACAAGTTCACTCATTCGGAAGGGAGGAAACAATAGGGATCTCTTCAATTGTTCAACCGAACAAATGGCAAGACTGTGGATGTTATCTAGTAACGGATTTTCTTCGGTGAGGTTTGATCCGGTTAATGCAAAGAGTTCCACGTCGAGATCCAATTTGGCCAATTTTTGTGGATGTTTTAGACTCATGTGGAAAACGTCTCTCAAGAGCACCTCGGATAATTTGAAATTGGCAGCTGTAGGAGCCATCGTGTCGAGACATTGCACTTCGTCGAAACAGATGCAATTTTGGGCCATTTTCGTCTTTTCCAAGTCGTCCTTATCTCTGGCGTTGGAAAGCCCCTCGGAGAACTTCTCGTAGAAATCTTCCACCTTGCGCTTCAATTGCGGATCCATATCTTGTTGCAGAATCTTGCCCAAGAATTTGGTGATGTAGCGGATTCTCACCAAAGGGCGTCTCTTGAGGTAGACTTCACGTTCCGGTTGGTCCAGATTGAAGGTGTAATAGTTCGTGTATTGGTCGTATAAGGGGGCGACCTCCGTGAGCCAACTGATGAACTGGATCAAGGTGGCGGGACTATCTTCACCCAACAGCTGTTTCGTCTGCTTCCAGTGTAAATGGGAGTTCAAAAGATTCAACGTGAGTTGCTCCATGTTACTGTTTATGGCAATGTCCACTTGCAATGCATTGGCGTTTAAGCTGGTGTTGTAACGACAACAAGCTAACAAGGAGGTGAGATCCTCCAAGTAGAGCGCCTCGGAATCGTCAAAGTCCTTGAACAACTGACTACCAACTGAACTCATTGATGGTATGGAAGTGAAGAGTGAAAAATGGCTAAATTATTTTTTAGATAGTACGGAGAGAATAATGGCGTCCCAAGGGATGAGCTTATGCATAACGCGAAACACGAAAGGAAAAAAAGAAAATAAAGGGAAAGAGAGAAGAGAGAGAGAAAAAATAGAGAGAGAGAGAGAAAAAAAATAGAGAGAGAGAGAGAGAGAGAGAGAAAAAATAGAGAGAAAAAAAATAGAGAGAGAGAGAGAGAGAGAGAGAGAAATAGAGGAAGAAAATAGAGAGGAAGAAAACAGAGAAAGAGAAAACATCACTCTGTGCTTCTATATTTTTATGTGCCTTTAAATACTTCTCAGCAAAATACAACTTTCAAATACAACTTCAGTTTATAAAATGGAACACTATAAAATGTAAAACCAAACTACTGAAGATATAATCGCCAACTGCCCTTTCCTTTGAGATGGTGGTGAACAATTTCGTGTTATACGTCTGCAATCTCAAACTGACAGTCAATACGAATTGCCCCACTGTCGAGATGAAACCTCCCAAGAAGGCGTTGAAGGGGAAATTTCCAATGAGGATACAATAGACGAACTGTAATGCGCCCAATAACACCAAAAATCCCAAGAAGTAATCTATCAATTGAAGTTGCTTGTCCTTTTGTAAATCATCAAGATACGTCTTGTACGATGTCTGTATGCTCTGAGACAATTCCTCGAACAAGGAACTTTGTGCTTGCACAATGGAACTCAGCGTGCTCTGCCCCACAGGTTTATCTCCTTGTTTGGCCAGTACAGCAGCCTTGGCAGCCGCCAGTTTAGCATCCTTCTTAGCCATTAGCTTCGTTAACACGTTTTATATGTGAAACTTTTCGAACAAAAAAAAAAAAAAAGTCCTGACTCAAAAAAGAAGATTAAGCAGAGACATAGTTAAGAGAGAGACAGTTATAGATGCTGATCAAGGAAGAGCCCGTTTTGATAACGGAATTAAGTGACAATACCGTTGTGAACGATCCTGAGAAGTCACGGATGATAAGTGAGCCGCCGGAGTTCCGGATAGTGCCGCCGTTGAACTTCTGTCCTGTGGAGAGACACTTGTATAGATCGGGGCAACCATCGACGATCAACCATAGTTTTTTGAAGGAATTGAATTTGAAGTCGGTGATATGGTTACTGATAGAGGATCCGCAGGATCATTTCTTGAAGTTTATTGATGACAACAACATCAATTTCTTCTACAATTTGGGATTCAATAACATTGACAATAATTCGTGGGACGGACTTTCCGAGCATTCCATCAAACAAGCGTTGGAAATCTTGGTGGATAAGAGTAATTATCCCTTGATGATTTGTTGTGGAATGGGCAGACACAGAACAGGTACTGTGGTGGGGTGCTTGAGGAAATTACAAGGCTGGAACTTGGCCAGTGTTAGTGAAGAATATAGACGGTTCACCGGGAATAGAGGCGGTAGAATCTTGGTGGAACTTTTGATCGAACTGTTCGACGTCAATAGTGTGACGGTGGATCCTGCAAAACTGCCTGAATGGCTTCTATGATTACTATATACAAATTTTAGTTATTCTTCTTCTTGGACTCGACGAATTCCTTGTACTTTTCTCTCAACTTCTCTCGTTGTCTTTCCTCGTACAGCAGTTTAGCTAGTGTTGCTGTTCTTTGACTCTGTCTCCTCACGCTATTACATTGTTCCCATCCAAAGATGGACCCTAAGAAGAAGCCTCCATACAGCCAATTCACCAGTTTGTTGACGTTTTTGTGGTAGAAGAACATGATGGTCCCGAAAGTGGCCATCAGTGTAAATCCACTGATCCCAGCTTCTCTGAAACAGGGAATCTGGATCAAGTTGGAGATCCGAAAATCGTCCATCGTAAGATCCTTAACCGCCAGTGTAATGGAAGGTTTAGGTTGTCTATTCACTTCCGGTCCTTCCTCAAACTTAGGCGGCAAATCTTGAAGTAATTGTGGCTCATTTTTGTTCTCGATAACCGTCTCCTTAGGAGACTCGGTCTTCTTATTAAAGGGCCAAACCATCACACTAATGAGATGAGTTTGTATTTAAGCAATTTTTTCTAAAGAAAAATAAAAGGGCGTGTAAGGAATACAAAAAGAGGTAGTAGATAAGGATGACTCAGGGAGTCAAGGACAGTCAAGAGGACTCAATTGGGACTATTAATGGCTATGTGAAGACCCAATCAACTCCTCACAGTATTTTTAATGTTATTACGTGCCTTACAGACCTTACGTTCTCCCACCCTTATTAGGCCACTCTCCTGCTTAGCACCTCCTCACTTACGAGTGGCTCTGTTTTGTATGGGAACTTTTTTTTTCTTTATCGGCGGCCAACAGGCTATTTTGTATATCAAACATGACCACCAACTCTGAAGCTGTGTCGTCGGCGTCGTCGTCGCCGACACCTGAGCATAGTGTATCCACGATAGTGATTCCCAAGCTGAACACCAAACGGGAATCGCCCATTTCGTCGTATTTGAACGGGGCTTCCGTTGGCAGTGAGAGTAATGACCACCGGAGGCGAGCCTCTATGCTGAAATTGGCTGGGTCACCTCTTTCTTCTTCAGCGCAAGACCGTGGTCGTAGTCTCTTTCGTGCTTCCTTTGCCCTGAATTCGAGACCCGATT